>JAFEMH010000008.1:0-1200000 GCA_022495995.1 Adenophora triphylla var. japonica
GTTGTGGATCTTGAGGGTAACGAGTTTCTACCCTTTTCCACTCTCTATTTTCCTTTGAATATAAAATCTATGTGTTACATGCATTGATAATATAGTATTCGATTAAAGTTGCATGCTTTAGCTTCCATATTACCCAGATCCACATTTTTATTTCATTACATTTCATATAAAATCTTCGTTTTGACTTGGTTTTTGCATGAACACTCAAGATGAGTGTGGATCCCTCATATCCACACCCTCTTGAAGTGTTCATTATTGTTAAACATGCTCCCTGAGATTTGTTTGTGAAGTAAGTTGACCATTTTGGTGCCTTGTTACCTCTGCAAATCTCAGTTGTAAAGCCTCTGCAAAATGGCTAGTTATGTCACGCGACATAGTGCACTATCATGTCACTTGCTACGCGACATAAGTAGCCGTTTGCGAGAAAAGCTTCACAGTTTCAAGCTTGTAATCGATGTTAAACCCCTTTAAGCTATAACCTGATGTCTATCTGCAATTTAGATAGTATCTATGTACATACTATGTCATCTTTTCATTAAAATATCATTCTCATACATAAAGGTGCATCCTTTACACCTAAATCCCATTTTTCATGCATTAAAATCATTCCTTTTCCATTTTAAATCCCTTTTCACATTAAAGATGCACTCTTTGCACAAAGATCATTTCTTTACATAAAAAACATCCATTTGCAATCAAATGCATCATTTTCAAACCAAAATGCCATCTTTTTGCTAAAATATCATTTTTACATGCATTTCCCCCTTTTCCCCAACCTTGGAATGGACCGGTGTAAAAGTTCTCATCTTTGCATCGTTCCTTCCATTAAAGGTTCATGATTTCTTTAGGAAAAGGATAACCTTGAACCCTATATCTCCGATTATCGCTTAAGAATGAGTATGAAGCCTCTATACGAGCTCAACCGTCTTAAAGCGTAGGATTGATGGGCTAAGGACATTCCTTCCTAAGGAACCTCATCTTTGACCAAAGAGAAAGTCATTCTCTCGATCACGCAAGTCCCGAGGGTCCCGAGGTTAAAATGCGATGATCACAAGTCATAAGATGAGGACGGGATCATAATCCCAAATACATAAATTCCAAGGAATCCCGAGCGACAACCAACAAATGGTTTGTACGTCCGGAAGACAACTTGGGACATTCCCCCCTTATTTTCAAACACATGCACACAAAGAAAGCACCTTGAAAGCAAACACGATTAATGAAATCTAGGGAGACTTGCTCCAGCAAGGCACTTTGGGTGAACGCCAAACGTTCTTCCCAGGGGTAACTTAACCTCAGAACCCATAAAACCTTTTTTCAAAGTTTTGAGGTAATCAAAATGGCGTGGCGACTCCGTTTTTCAAATAACTCGGATGTCTTCAAACTCGCGTGAATTCCAATAAACAAAAATTTTGGGCACATTCACGAGTTTGGCGACTCACTGGGATCATCCCCAAAGGAGAAAAGCTTTATATTTCAAAACAAAAATCGATACTTGGTATATAGGTGGACCCCACTTACCCTTCCTGTATCGCTCCTAACCGGGGCTTGGGATAACAAGGTGGTTTAACAATCCCACGTACCGGTATCCCTTTTGAAAAATTTTGAAAAAAAAAATATGTAGAAAGCTTTTCCCTTTGAGCGGGTTAGACTCCCATCGCCGATTTCATTAATCGTGTTTGCTTTCTTTTACCATGCATTGCATCATTTGCATCTTGGAATCTGTGCATACTTTGAAACGGAAACAACCCGAAAAATAGCAAAAGGAGTGGAACTGGAAAATTGATCCATGCGATGTCATACGTAGGCTCAATCCTCATAGGATTCGACCATACGACCTCGGTGGCAATTCCACCGGGAAAAATCATGGTTAATCCGGGCGATCCTAGCGGCTTGGGGCTACTCGGCTCCATGGCCCGGCGGGGCTCCCGAAAAAATTTACGTGCTTATGTGTTGCATTTTCCCCGTCCGAAAATCATTCCTTTAAAACACATTTATGAAAATCTCTGTTTTAACTCAAAAGGAACATTTTTAGGAGACCGCACACTACGCGCACTGATATATCACGTACACTTTTGCACGCACGTCCTTCAAACCCGAGGAGTGGTTCCAAATTTCTCATAGTCACGGACAGCCTTACGATGCTCCCGGGCGCGCACGGAATCATCCCAACCTCCCGTGGCGACGTGTCGACCAATGCACAGTCCGTGTCACACGTTTCAAAAAATCCGTGACTTTTGGTTGGTTTTTGGTCTAGTCCGTGTCATATAGCCCGGTTGCATACCCACGTAAAGGTCGAAGCCTTAGCTCATAACGGAAGCCAAGATTTTCGCTCAGCGAAGTCTCGCCGAAATTCCGATAAGGAAAATCGGTGGGATCTTGACTCAGACATTGACTATTGACCTTGACCCGCACGGAATGCGTAAAAGTCAAGACCAAGTCTTTGCCAAAAAAAAGATCTTTCGCTCAAGCGAAGCTCACCAAAATTCCGACAAGGAAAAATTGGCAAGATCTTGACCAGCATTGACTTCGATTCCGACTCACGCCTTGCGTATGCAACGAAGTTCAATGTGACCATTGTGTCATCCGGCTTTTGCCCGCTGACCCATGCCTATTATATTCTCGGACATTACAGAAAGTCAAAAACGTCATTCGCTGGCGAAACCTCACGTCAAAGATCCGTCGAGGCGGAGACGAGACTTTCACGGTATTGCCTTGACTATAATCCGCATCGCTCGTGCGTTGAAAGGTCCTATGACCCGCTAGACCCGATAGGAGCGTTAACTTTTACTCTCGGTCGGTGGGATCCGCGTGCCCTATAGGACCTCGCCGGCCATCCACCCGGGAGGTCGAAATACGGGTGGAATACGAGGGCTTATAGACGTGAGTGACGGAACCCGGCGATCCGGGATCTAGAGTAGTTGCGAAAAGAAGGGCAAACCCCCCCTTTTCCAACCAAATAGAAATAAATAAAAGACATTGTTTTAAGTAAACTTGAACAATTAGTGTAATCATAATTGCATGTTCCTATCTCTGAAATCCCTAATCGAGACCTTTTCGGTCCGATCTCCGTTTTCCTCATCCCGACCTTTCATGGTCAAATCCCTAATCGAGACCTTTTCGGTCCGATCTCCGTTTTTCTCATCCCGACCTTTCATGGTCAAATCCCTAATCGAGATCTTTTCGGTCCGATAATTTTCGATTTCCCATCTCGACCTTTCATGGTCAAATCCTTAATCGTGACCCCCCTTCGGTCCGATCTCTACTTCCAATCTTGACCTTTCAAGGTCTCATCTTTTCCGATCAATTAGGATTAGGAGAAAATGCGTTTCGAGCAAAAGTTAAAGCGATAAGGGCATGTTACTTGAGCTTTCAGTCTAAACACTTACCTTCGAGTCTAAACCTTACCTATCCTTCGAGTCTAAACCTTACCTATCCCCGAGTCTAAACCTTGCCTATCCCTTTCCCGCAATGTGAAAAGAAGTGAGCGAGAGTACTTGGGTCAGCGGCTTTTCGGTTCGGACGGTTCATCGGCTCAGAGTCGGAATGGCGGTTTGACGAGAAACGGTGAGGGTATGGGAAATCGGATGATTAGGAAGGAAGAGTTAGTCCTGGCTTTGGAAAATGCCCGGAAGGTTCATGAAGAACAGTACTGCCATTGCTTATCGGTGCTCTTCACCGCAATGGAGTCTGGGCAAGTAACAATTGAGTCCAACGGTTCTGCGGTAGTGGTCGAAGATGAGACTCCGAGTAGCCATCTCGGTTCCCCGGCCTATAACCAATACCTTCCTCCATCCACATATGATCCCTTGCCGAGGACCACTTCCCCTCGGTCCTTTCCAACATCCCGGCTCATCGTGGCCCCATCGCCCTCGGCTCCTCGAAGCAGTTGAACTTCACCCCACTTATCCCTCGGTCTCGGCAATACTGCCGGTTTATGCTCCAACCTCACATAATCGGTTTGAGATGTGTGGCTATGTTACGAAGCCCCTATACGCTTTGAATGTGATCATGAGTTGCAAAGATGAACCGAGTTTTCGAAATTTGTTACTCACTCTAGGACTTAATGAATTCAGCTGTCGGTTCGCTACTACAAGTCTGTTGCCGATTCCGATAGCCCAAGAGTCCCAGTTGACCCCTATGTGGCAATATTGATGGAGCAAGTGAAACGAGATGCAAGAGAAGCTTGACCTCATGATGAGTATCAATACTCCCTTGACCCAAGATGTCGGACCGAGGCAAGGAAATGACTCCACCGAGCGTAACCCAATACCAAGCAAAGCAACCGTATCGGCTCGGCACCGGTACCTCACAAAGGAAAGAATGTCACAGCTTCCTTCGGCCCAAATCCAACAGTGGAACCAATTGGACAATGGGAATCGAGTCTTGAGAATAACAAGGTCCCCAGAAAACCTTGCTCCTTTCACTTTAACAATACAGAGATGCCTTTAAGCAAGATTCTAGAAGAGCTAGTGAAAGAAAAGCGATAAAGCCACTTTGGAGAATTGGAAGCCCGGGAACCCCGGTATTCGGTTGGATGAGTCCAAGCATTGTCGCTTCCATCAATACCACGTGGGCACAACACTCACAATTGCACCGCTTTGAGGCATGAGATCCAAAAAGTTGATAGAAGATGGGAAGCTTGAGAACCTCCATGGGCCAAAGACTGAAGTTATGACAAGAGGTCAATTCAAGAAGTGCAAGGTCGAAACGTCGGCTGATGATTTTGGGATGCCCATGAGCAAAGTTTTCAACGATTTGGTGAAACGAAGCCTTCTCACACCTCTCGAGAATCATAAGCCAAGAAACCCAAGTAGAGTTGACGGGGCCAAGTTACGTGAGTACCACAAGCATTATGGTCATGTGACGGACATGTGTGTGGAGTCAAGAAAGAAATTCGGTGGGCGATCTACGAAGGAAAGCTCAAGCTCCCTGGCGAGTCCAACCCGCGAAGAGTAACTAGACTAGGGTTTACCTATCCTTAAAAAAAAAAAAAAAAAAAAAAAAAGGAAGGAAAGAAAGAAAAATAGTCTCTCGTCAACCTTCGTAGGTCTAGTATTTTTTCCTTTCAATTAAGTCCTCTACGGACATTGTATTGAATCTTCAATTTTCTATAAAAGAGTCTTCTTCTTTTCTTGCTAGACTTAAGACATTATTTGCACACCTACATTACATTTAATGAAATGGTTTTATTTTATATGATCACTTGCATTGCTCAACGAACAATCTCTCGAAATAATTAACGTTCTGATTAATCGGTGTGAGAAAGTCAACTAATGCCATCAAGCCATACACTTTCCTTACCCCACAAAAGGCCTTCATCAAAGCCATACACTTTCCCAAACCATGTCCACCTTCATCTTGACCAAGTCAACGACGGCGACAACATCAAGGAACGACAAAAAAGGCCACTCGGCCGAAAGATTGACCCCGTGTCGACAACAACCTAGGGGCTTGGCTTAGACTTCAAGGGTATCAAGAATGTTCAAGCAGGGGCTCGCCTTGGTCCTCGGGTGCTCTAGAAAATAAAAAAAAAAAGAAGAGAAAAAGAAAAAATGTAACGACCCTAACCCTAGGCACAATTTTAATATAACATTATATACTTTTAATATTAATATCAACCTTATGTGTTTATTTTATATCTTTAAATTTCTTATATTAGAATAAAATGATAAAGAAATAAATAATGTTCTAGGGGAAAAATAATAATTAGAAATAAATAAAGTATTAGAATGGAGTGGTAATAAAATGGACAAATAAAATGTTGTTGGTTGGGAAAATTATTTTAAATTGGGGAAAGATTTGTTGTAGGGGATTTTTGAGTGGGGGACAAAATCCCCCAAAACCCTCCCCCTTATGGACCGGCCCCCCCCTCTCTCTTGACCATATTCATACTCCTCCCTCCTTCTTCATCTTCTTCCTCTTCACTTTCTCTCTCAACCTTCCATCCATGGAAACCCATTTGAGAAAACCTCTTCTCAAGCTCCTTTCAAGTTCAAATCTTCACCATTTTTAGATCCGAGAGCACTTTTGGAATCGGGAGACCAAGAGGAGTTCATCAAGCTAAGAAAGTCTTAAATCCATCTCCTATTTTTAAGGTGAGTTATTATGACCCTTCTCTTCTCTAATTGTTCATGAGATAATTATTGTTGTTATTGTTGTTAAAATGCTCATAGGATGCTTTGGTAACTCTCTTGGAGGGAAGGAATTGATTTAGATCATAAGAAAATGTGGGTGTTCTTGGAAGTGTTAAATAATGAAAGAAATGGAAGGAACTAGTTTAAAATGGTTGGAATCTTCTTTGAAGTTAAGAAATGGGTAAATAACATAGTATGATATTATTGTTGATGGAAGTAAATTTGGGAAGTATAAGAAATGGGTGGAGTTAGATTTGGAATGTTAAATCTTGAAAATGGTAGTAAAGTGGGTGGAAAATCAAGTGGTAATAAATCTAGGTTTAAATCACTTTGAATTTAAATGAATTAAAATGAGGCTCTTGTTCTAAGAAGTTGATTTAAATGAAAGAAATGGGTTGAATTAATTTTAGAAGATTTACTTGAAATGAGTTGATAAAATGGGTTGAAAATCTTGTAATAAAAGTCTAGGTTATGTTATTTTGGTTTAAAGGAATTAGAATGAATTTGTAAAATTTGGAAATTCTTGAGGAGATTATGAAAGTTAAGAAGATGTAAAAAGGAAAGAAGAACCTAAGTAAACAAGGGTTTGGAATTTGAGTTGGCCGGGTGGGGTCTTGGGTGGTCGCCCAGTGGTGATGACGACCGCCCATCGTGACGAAATTAGGATGCTTAGAAAACCCTCTTGGGCGGTCGCCCAAGAGGTTATGGCGGTCGCCCGGAGTTGGCGAAATTGGCCTAGCTCCTGTTTATTTGAATTTTCATTAGTAACCGCCTAGCATGATCCTTAACCAATATAAAGTTTGGAACCTAACCTTTTCGGATATGAATTAATCCTTTTAACCTAAGTTATACTTAGAGCAATTGTGTTACTTAATGGTACCTTAATTGGGTTTAAATGGAAATATGGAAGCACTCTACCTTCGACTTAGAAATCATTTGACGGTTTGTTAAAGGTGACACCAACTTGGTAGAGATAACTTGGACCCTTATAGAGATCATATATTGTCGTATAATGACTAAGTAAGATAGGTTGTTGATATCTCATTATCTTACTCGAGCACCTATTCATGGATTGGATTATGCTTAGTGTATTACATAAATCTTTGCACTCGATTATTGTTGAACATGAGTATATTTTACCATGTGGCTATATTGCTTATTTATGCATAGTGTATTAAGAAAGCGTTGCACTATGATGTTGGTTGAGCATGAGTATATTTTACCATGTTGCTATGTTGTTTATCCCCTTTGTGGATTTATTCAAGTATCTATTATGTGCTTGATTATGTGTGAGTCGGTGACATTGGGGTATAACATAATACGATCAATTAGGGAAGTGTGACCTAATGTGATCGGATTATGTTATACTGTGACCAAATCCCCTTACGTGGCCACGGTTTGGGGTATAGCATCTGTAGTGAGCCAAAAGCCTTACGAGTTGCTCTTGTCTTATTTGGTTCCACTGAAAAACGGGTCTTATAAGACGTGAGTATTGCTTAAAGCGGCTCAGTAGATTGGAGTATTATTATACCCAATGTTGTACGACTCTTTTTTGTTCGAGGCAGGAAAAGGTAAACCAAGGTAATGTAAGGTGTTTTACGGCTTTTCCAACGTGTTATGTGCAACTTGTTATGTGTTGCATCTTATATGGCATATTCTTTGCATTCATAATAGCTTCTTTGAGATTTATTCTCACCCCTCTCCCTTTCTTGTTTTAGATTCCGAGACAGGTGGACCGGCCAAGTAAGGGCGGTAAGGAGTTTGGAGGTTATATTTTGGGGATTGTCGGGTTGATTTGATTGGTATAGAAAATGTACTTTAGTATAAACCATTTATGGGAATTGTATTATTTAATCTTCATTCATTGTTATAACCAATGTCTTTTTGTAACTAACAGTTTCGTACTTTCTAAGTTAGTCAACTATTTCTTCGTTGTGAAAAGGTGTAGACTTATTTTGAAAATGGTTATAATACTTATATTTATTTTGAAAGTTTTAAATAAAGATTTTAAAAGTTTTTGATATTTGGGTTAGTTTGAGGACGCTCCAGCTTGGGACACGTGTAGGTTCGGGTCGGGGTCCTCACGGTTAATATCGAGCTCGGTTAGAATTCTCGGGGTAGAGTCTGGCCCAGGAGTGAAAGTGTGTGGTAACTTACGTCGAGAGTATTATGCGGGAATTTGTTCAAAGACGAGAAAATGATATTGACCAACCGAGGAATCAAGGAAGGGTGAGTTATGGAAAGATAGATTTCCCCACCATCATTTGAGGTATTTTACTGTCTCGGGAATTAGGGTTCATACTTTTATAAATCCTCGTGCATTCGTTCTCATGTGGCATTACATTTCATCTTTATGTGCATAATTGGCCTAAAAGTTGTTTTATGTCTTTGGAGGTTCTACTCCTATGGGGTCGTACCTCGAATCATCCTTAACTATCTTAGTAGTTGTGATTAAGTGGGCATGTATTGCCGGTGGATTTGGTCGAGTTACCAATCCGTGAATCATCGTTATATTAACCTGAATTATTTGAGTAGTTGTTGTGTTTGAGGAGGACCGTCGCAAGAAGCGAGTCTCCTTATCTACGTTTGATTTACCTACTGAGTGTAATTGAGTCGGATAAATTATTAATTGATATTATGTCACATATGCGTAAATGTCGAAAGTCGACCTAAGGAATGTGAAGGTTATTTGGGTTGTGCGATATGTTTGATTTAAAATACACTTAAGTTATCTCATCTACGAGTGGTAAATGAATTTGCGAACTCTTAGTTGAGGTTAGGTATATGACCTAATTAAGAGTAGTTTATAGTTGTATAACGTGCGTGAGTATTTATACATTGGTGTCGCGTGGTAGAGACTAGGTATATGAGACTAGTATTGGAAGTGATAGTCTAAGTGAGATTATATGAGTTATAAAATATCGCGAGTACGAGACCTTATAGAACTAATATAACTTTGCCTTATGTGTTATTAGTGGACTAAGTGGTGTTTTCTACGTGAGTTTCAAAATGGGTTTTCATCGGGTATCATACCGGGATATTGAGATTTTGAGTTGCATATAAGGTACTAATTTGGTATTCGGATTCCTAGATAGAGGACACTAATTGGGATGATGGACTTGATGATTCATCTTGAGAAAGTATTTGATAAAGCGAGATAATTAGCTTAGCGACTCTCCGTAAGGTAAATTAGTACTATATTGAGGAAAGATGATACTTGGTGGTTAATTATAAGGTTATAGAGATCTTAAATAGGTAGCTGTGAAGAATAAGTATTCGTTAGCACTTGCGACGATTTGTATGACTGATTTTAGAAACTAGTAGGATACTCGATGGTTATTAGTTGAAATTTTCGGAGTGTTACAATTACAGCGAAAAAATTGCTTTAAGGATATACTTAAGACAACATTTATATTTAGTATGACCGTTTTGATTTGTGGATTGTGTATTAGTTATGGAGAGGTAAATAGGGTAAATGCGAAGAAGTATAATAGATACGGTTATTGGTGACTTAAAGGATCAACTTCGGAAATTGGTAATATATGTATATGGTTCGTTTTGAAAATTGATTATCATTAGTTGAGAAAATGAGGATGAATCTTATGGGAAGACGGGATACTTTAGGATGATTATATACTATAGTTCGACTTAGTTACGTGAATCATATGAAGGATTAGTGTGATGCTTGAAAGATATTGACGTTATACGGATTTTGAGTTTGTTGATGGTTATTGAGAGTTAAGTTAGATTATCTTTGTAAGGTTTAATTGAAATTTGAGAATGATTGATCTATGAGAGTTCCAATTATATTTTCTTATTTAGAAATTATGGTATTTGATTGGGAACTAGATGTTTACAATATGTTGTTGCTAAGTACAATACCGAGTATCAAAGGTAGGGAATAGATGACTCAAATTAAGTAAAGGCGTTGAATATTCAACTTGAAGAATTATTGAATTGGGGATGCTTTGTCAAGTTTATAATCTTAATGAATGTTTAGTGTTATTTATCCAAGATAGTAGTAAGTATTACGAGATTGTGTTTTCTTATAAGGAATTCAACTAAGTAAAAATATTATGTTAGAATTGTTTTAAATGTGCTTTAAAACTTTGGGTTGTATATCGAACTTCGGTATGAGCAATTGTGCCCTTCAGGGGTAGTTGATTTAATAAGGTCGATAAACCGTTTTTGTGTAAATTAAAATACGTGAGTAATTTGACTATCTACCCTTTGGTATGGGACGGTTGTAGATAATTAAATCACTCGAGTTATTTTGTTAGCTTATCAATCCTTTGAAATTTCGAGTGGTTTAGTTAATTAAAGCTGGTATGGGCCGGTTTAATTAAGTAAACCATTCGGGTCTCTTTGGATCTCTTCTTATATTATCATTTGAAATTCGAAAAATGTTGTAAATTTTCGAAAGACATGTTACTTTAAAGTTATAGTTAAATCAAGAAGCAAGTAGAAAAGCAACCTAGTTCCCCTATAGTGATTAATTGTATTAGAAGTTTTGATCCGAGAAATAATTGATAAATTGTGAAATTATTAATGTGGAAGTCGCGGTAGACTTGGTTTTGTATTGGAGTTGGATCGGCTCCGTTGTGGGCGGCCAACCATTTGATTTGAATATTGATTTATCACTAGGCACGAACATAATTGGAACATTGAATGGTGATAATAGAATGTTGACGTTAGAAGGTTTATTAAAATATTTAGAGTTCTAGGTTGAACTTGAGAGTATTATCACTATAGATATTGTGATTGAGTTACATTGAAAGTAAAGAAGGGTATGTTGATGCATGTTATAGAAAGTTGAATTGTATTTTCTACTCGTTATATATATAGCTTGATGAGATGTTATTATTACAGTCCTCACATATGTTAGGGGATAGTTTGATTGTATAAACCCCATAGTATTAAAAAGATTGGATAGTCATTCATTTGGGAAGACCCTTTTGGAGTGTAGGAAGGCTATTAAATTTAACCTTGTGAAAATTTGAGGAATCATTACTTATTATTGAGAATAGGCTACGGGCATGTACAAGGGATGTTAGTGGCCAATAGTACGTATGGTTACCGAGGGTTGAGTGCGCATAATAGTAGTTATCCTTCTAACATTGAGATAAAACCGTATGAGGCATAGTTTGGGAAGAAAATATCGATCTCTAAATTGTTGGAGTGAGTTGGAGAAGCTTATAGAGTATTTGAAGTCTTAATGTAAAATCGTAATGTATTTGGTGACATTAAGTTGTAATATCGTATCATTAGTAAAATTAGAAACCTTGGAAAGGAATCATAGATATGAAGGAACTAATTGGGAATTGAGGTCTGAGGCATACATAAGTAACCCGGGGCGGGTTGATCTAGTAGGTAAGTGACAGTCAAATTCGGGACGAATTTTCTTTAAGGGGGAGTGAGTGTAACGACCCTAACCCTAGGCACAATTTTAATATAACATTATATACTTTTAATATTAATATCAACCTTATGTGTTTATTTTATATCTTTAAATTTCTTATATTAGAATAAAATGATAAAGAAATAAATAATGTTCTAGGGGAAAAATAATAATTAGAAATAAATAAAGTATTAGAATGGAGTGGTAATAAAATGGACAAATAAAATGTTGTTGGTTGGGAAAATTATTTTAAATTGGGGAAAGATTTGTTGTAGGGGATTTTTGAGTGGGGACAAAACCCCCCAAAACCCTCCCTCTTATGGACCGGCCCCCCCCCTCTCTCTTGACCATATTCATACTCCTCCCTCCTTCTTCATCTTCTTCCTCTTCACTTTCTCTCTCAACCTTCCATCCATGGAAACCCATTTGAGAAAACCTCTTCTCAAGCTCCTTCCAAGTTCAAATCTTCACCATTTTTAGATCCGAGAGCACTTTTGGAATCGGGAGACCAAGAGGAGTTCATCAAGCTAAGAAAGTCTTAAATCCATCTCCTATTTTTAAGGTGAGTTATTATGACCCTTCTCTTCTCTAATTGTTCATGAGATAATTATTGTTGTTATTGTTGTTAAAATGCTCATAGGATGCTTTGGTAACTCTCTTGGAGGGAAGGAATTGATTTAGATCATAAGGAAATGTGGGTGTTCTTGGAAGTGTTAAATAATGAAAGAAATGGAAGGAACTAGTTTAAAATGGTTGGAATCTTCTTTGAAGTTAAGAAATGGGTAAATAACATAGTATGATATTATTGTTGATGGAAGTAAATTTGGGAAGTATAAGAAATGGGTGGAGTTAGATTTGGAATGTTAAATCTTGAAAATGGTAGTAAAGTGGGTGGAAAATCAAGTGGTAATAAATCTAGGTTTAGATCACTTTGAATTTAAATGAATTAAAATGAGGCTCTTGTTCTAAGAAGTTGATTTAAATGAAAGAAATGGGTTGAATTAATTTTAGAAGATTTACTTGAAATGAGTTGATAAAATGGGTTGAAAATCTTGTAATAAAAGTCTAGGTTATGTTATTTTGGTTTAAAGGAATTAGAATGAATTTGTAAAATTTGGAAATTCTTGAGGGAGATTATGAAAGTTAAGAAGATGTAAAAAAGGGAAAGAAGAACCTAAGTAAACAAGGGTTTGGAATTTGAGTTGGCCGGACTGGGGTCTTGGGTGGTCGCCCAAGTGGTGATGAGCGACCGCCCATCGTGACAGAAATTAGGATGCTTAGAAAACCCTCTTGGGCGGTCGCCCAAGAGGTTATGGGCGGTCGCCCAGGTTGGCAGAATTGGCCTAGCTCCCTGTTTATTTGAATTTTCATTAGTAACCTCCTAGCATGATCCTTAACCAATATAAAGTTTGGAACCTAACCTTTTCGGATATGAATTAATCCTTTTAACCTAAGTTATACTTAGAGCAATTGTGTTACTTAATGGTACCTTAATTGGGTTTAAATGGAAATATGGAAGCACTCTACCTTCGACTTAGAAATCATTTGACAGTTTGTTAAAGGTGACACCAACTTGGTAGAGATAACTTGGACCCTTATAGAGATCATATATTGTCGTATAATGACTAAGTAAGATAGGTTGTTGATATCTCATTATCTTACTCGAGCACCTATTCATGGATTGGATTATGCTTAGTGTATTACATAAATGCCGCACTACGATTATTGTTGAACATGAGTATATTTTACCATGTGGCTATATTGCTTATTTATGCATAGTGTATTAAAGAAACGTTGCACTATGATGTTGGTTGAGCATGAGTATATTTTACCATGTTGCTATGTTGTTTATCCCCTTTGTGGATTTATTCAAGTATCTATTATGTGCTTGATTATGTGTGAGTCGGTGACATTGGGGTATAACATAATACGATCAATTAGGGAAGTGTGACCTAATGTGATCGGATTATGTTATACACTGTGACCGTCCCTTCGTGGCCACGGTTTGGGGTATAGCATCTGTAGTGAGCCAAAAGCCTTACGAGTTGCTCTTTGTCTTATTTGGTTCCCTGAAAAACGGGTCTTATAAGACGTGAGTATTGCTTAAGCGGCTCATTTGTAAGATTGGAGTATTATTATACCCAATGTTGTACGACTCTTTGTTCGAGACGGGAAAAGGTAAACCAAGGTAATGTAAGGTGTTTACTGACTTTTCCAACGTGTTATGTGCAACTTGTTATGTGTTGCATCTTATATGGCATATTGCTTTGCATTCATAATAGCTTCTTTGAGATTTATTCTCACCCCTCTCCCTTTCTTGTTTTAGATTCCGAGGCAATTGGACCGGCCAAGTAAGGGCGGTAAGGAGTTTGGAGGTTATATTTTGGGGATTGTCGGGTTGATTTGATTGGTATAGAAAATGTACTTTAGTATAAACCATTTATGGGAATTGTATTATTTAATCTTCATTCATTGTTATAACCAATGTCTTTTTGTAACTAACAGTTTCGTACTTTCTAAGTTAGTCAACTATTTCTTCGTTGTGAAAAGGTGTAGACTTATTTTGAAAATGGTTATAATACTTATATTTATTTTGAAAGTTTTAAATAAAGATTTTAAAAGTTTTTGATATTTGGGTTAGTTTGAGGACGCTCCAGCTTGGGACACGTGTAGGTTCCGGGTCGGGGTCCTCACAAAAAATGTGTGTAGTGCAAAAAGAGTAATACCCAGCTAGACTGAAAATCCCAAAAAAAGGGCAGTCTAGGCAAAAAACAGGGTTGCACATAAAAAAAAAAGGAAAAAAAAAATCTTAGTGCAAAAAGAGTAATGCCCGGCTATTTGAAAATCCCAAAAAAGGGCGGTCTAGGCAAAAAACAGGGTTGCACATAAAAATAAAAGAAAAAGAAAATGAGGCCAAGGACCCAGCACCGCCCATCAAAAGCTTGACGGACAGGCAAAATCAAAGCTCAAAGAATGAAAGTTGTCGATAACAATGGGGCGGTCGAAGCAAAAGCAGAAGCATTTCATGAGCCTTTAGGCATATGCAAGTCCTTTCTCCCCCAATGAAAGACGAGAATCAGAAAGCTATTGAAGCAGCCGTCCAAAAATGACTTGGTCAAGGAATCATCCCGAGGCCCAAGCCTCACCATCCAATCTTTTCATTCGAGCCTTTTCACTAAAAGGAACCACAAATCCCATTTCCCAAAGCCAAACACAGTCCGGCCAAGGCCGAACTACGGCGACCTGAGCTCCTCACAATGAGGGGAACGTAGGCAACCAGCAATGGTCCGGTCATAAGCATATCCAAATTACCGAAAACCTGGTCTCATCAAATGACCTCTCCCATGGACACAGTCAAATCCCAGAAAACCCGGTCTCATCAATGACCTCCTTATACACAAACCTTTCTTTCACACCCAGCCAACCTTGATCCGCGACATTGGTTGACTTTCTCCTCATGATTAATAAGAATGTTTGTTCATATCGAAATTAGCGATTGAATAACCCGAACATCAATAAAGGGTTTTAAGCAATCTTGTGATCATTGTAAATAAAGCAAGTTTTCAGATGTCTTGACAAGTCTTCTTTTTCTACATCTTAGGAAAGATAGCGCTAAACACTGATTTTCTGTCAGCAGGGGCTTCCATACACTTTTACCAACCTTTCTACGCTTATACTCTCTCAAAAGAGTCAAACCCAAAGCGAGTTTTGTGCCTACATTGAATAAGGCCGTCGAAATAACACAAAAATCGGGATCTATTCCCACTTTTCGAAAAAATATGCCCCTGCATGTATATATCTTCCTAAAAGTTCTTCTCTTCGTCCACATCTTCTTAAGGTTGACTGAGTGACTAAAAAAAAAAAGAAAATAAAAAAAAAGGAAGGAAAAGGATAGGTTTTCCCTCTTCTGCTACAATTCGCATTAGGGCTGCCTCGAAAAACTCTGTCAAAGCATTCCTTTAAACTGGGGCTTCTTTAGCCATTTTCGGGGTTCGCATCGGGTTCTTCACTAGGTCCCTAGATGGATTCAGTCTTGGTCAGATCAATTTCAGAATCACGTTCGCAATACCAATCAGATTGGGATTTTTATTAGGTCACCAGACTGGGGCTTCGCCAAGTCACTTCGCTTGCTCAGCTCATTCAACCAAGGTTTTGCCAATGAAAGAATCTTTCCTTACTTCAACAAGATATGGGGCTTTTGCAGAGAGTATTTCCTTAGACCGGGGCTTCGATAAGTTGCATCCATCCCTAGAAGAGAGGATTGGTCACTTCGACATCTGTTAGCATCAACTTCAAATGCTAGAGTGTGAGAAAAGAATAGTCATAGAGACCCGAGGTTCAAACCCAGTCTCAGCTCAAGAGGGAATTCTCGTCCACGTTGACAACAGCAACAGTTCAGTCCGCACCCAAGGGATACAACCCCACCTGTTTGAAACCCGTCTCAAACAATTCCCAAATACATTCCATATGTACATCCAGACCCAGTCCCTACCATGTTTCCAAAAGAAAAATCATCCCTAGGCTCAAGTAACGTGCCAATTGCTAATGATAACATTTTCTCCCAAAAGTGCCTTCGAGATAACTCTAGGCGACAGTTTCCTAATTGTCAAAACGTCGAAAATCCTAGACATCATTCCTAACTGTCTAGGTAAAGCTCGAACTACGACCTGGCTTGATTCCTCCGGGATACGTAGGTAGCCTTTCATAAAGGTTCAACCATCCAACCACATTGGTCACCTTTTCCCTTCTCCATTCTCCAAGGGTGCGTAAGCTTTTCATAAAAGTCCAATTTTGTGACCATATGGGCCACCTCTTTTGATTTGGAACATTCCTGTGAAGGATTGGTTGCTTGACCTCCTAGGTCACCCCATTTCCATCCTTAAGGGACCAATATCTCTTTGCCATTGTCCTAAGGAGACAGGGTTTGTGACCTATTTGGTCACCCAATTCCAACTGTGTCGGCAATCCCGATCCAAGGCCAAAAGGTAAGAGAAGTGCGATCTTGGCTACTTATGTCACGCGACAAAAATCAAGCGGCCAGTTGGCTACTTATGTCGTGCGACATAACTAGCCACATCAGACATCAGACATCAGCAGCTTCCTGCTTTCCCCAGGGCACTCCCCGACTTGTCAAAAGCTGTAAATACCATCCATTCACCTCTCAAATGCATAGGGAATGGTTCATTTACCCCGTATACACTCATGCATTCATTTACAAGCTAAAAATTCATCCAAGTCATCCATTCAAACCATTTGTACATACAAAGTAGATCAAGTCCAAAAGTTGTGCATAAAAAAAATAATAACATGTGTTTTCCCCAAAAGGGGGTACAATAGCCAAAAAGTCATAAATGTCTAAGGGGAAAGGGGGCTACTCTGAATCCTCTCCATCACCCTCTTCATCACCCTCCTCATCTTCATCCTCGTCATCATCCTCAGCCTCCTCTGGCTCATCGTCAGGATCGTCCGAAGGTGCCTCGTAGGCTATGGTCTCCGTGCGGTAATAGTCGTCGAGCTCGGTGATAACAGTGGAGTCAAGCTCATAGTCCGTGGCCGTCTCAGCTCCGTCCTCATCCTCATCCTCATCCTCATCATCATCATCAATCTCAATGGGTGCAGTAAAGAGGCACATTTGCGATCTTTGTCCGAGGCGTCGGTCCTCTAGTGCTCCCGCTGGTGCCCACGTCATCGGGCGGCTCTTCTTCCTTCTCGGTTGGCCGAGGTGGAGAGATATCAATCGAACCACTGTGGCCGACGATTCTTCCGAAACTCATGCCTTTACGGAGCTTGCCAATCATGCCCATGGCGCCGGTATATGCCCTGGTCAAGTGCACTGTAAGCTTTGGCGACACTGTTACAAGCATGACATAATAAGTGTCGAATACGGTTCTTGATAACGAGAGAGAGATGCAAGCAATCCAAAGAGGCGTAAGGAGCAATACTTACGGATCTAGAACCTCGCGGGAGCACCGGATGAGGATGAGTCGGGACATATCAATGTGAGCTCGCCTCATGCGACCGCCACCACGATAATCAATGAAAGTCGGGGGCAAAGGAGGTCTAGCAACATAGCCGATCGAAGGCCCCACGCTATGAGCGCCATAACCAACCCCGGTCTCGCAGATCAAGATGCATGGCCACGTACATAGTATAGTCCCCCTCTCGTGTGTAAAGATGTGCCGCCATGCCTACGATCAAAGCATCTACATTCTCCAACCGGCGAGGCAACCACATCCTAGGCTGGAGGATCATCGGGGATCCGAGCGTGCCTATTCGGCCCATGCTTTGTCTATACACCCTCTCTCCCAGTACAAGGCGTCTCCTGGACAAGCCCGCATTAGCTTGCGACACTGCGTGAAGTGCGCGGCGTGATCTAAATCCAGGAGCGGCATAACGACTAGTCCGGGGGAACAAGCTCATCCTCTGTGGAACCCCTCTCGGGCATGTCAACGTATCATGATAAGAAGCAAGTAATCCCGCACCTCGAGCCCTCCTCGGCTGCCACGGTCCTGCTTCTCGGCATCCTTCGTCCACCGACGAAGAGCAGGAAAAAGTGGTGGCAGGAAACTCATCCTTGATCTGCCACTCATAACGGCCAAAATACTCGTATGCCCAAGCACGAAAAGGAGAAGAAGAAGTCAAAACAGGGAAAACAAGGGATATAATGAAATGCGCTAAGGAAAAGAGATCAAGGTGAGAGAATACCTCGAAAGCCGGATGAAAGCGGTGAAGTACTTCGCCTTCCCTCGGCGACGTCATCTAGGGCCAAATACATCTCGGCTAAGCCTGCCTCTCCCAGGAAAGATTCCCGACGGTATCCCGGGCTCTCAAAAGCTCCAATAGTGAAACCAAAGCAGTAGATGCGCTGTGATGATGAACGGCATGTCGGAAAAGCCCACCCATACAAAAGCTCTAGCCAATCTCTCGGCTCTCAGCCGGCTCTCAATGGGATCATCTACCACGGTGTAGTCCTGCTCTGCCCCTGAATCGGGCCATGTAGCACCCCAACTCATATCCATTCCCCTTCTTGATCCGGGAACGAAACCAAGTAAGCCCATAAAATCATCATCGGCAATAGGCTGGGGCTCAACTCCCGGTACAGGCTCCTCTATGTAGAGCGGCTCATCCGTAAAAGCGATCTGTGATGACCGCAAAGTCCAGTGGAGTGACTGTCGCCTCACCCCAAGAGAAGTGAAATGAGTGAGTGGTCTCCCACCAGAACTCTCTGAATGCCCTCACTAGATCCACACTCCTCTGAGTGCCCCCGATGGCCTTCGCCATCTCAAAAAATTGCCCTAGCCCAGCAGCGTAAATCAGGCCCTTAGGCGAGTCCACCTGCTCCTGGCTACCCGGCAAGCTATCCCATAGCCTGCCAATCACCTCAGGGGAGCCACGGGTGCGCAATCCCTGCAAGAAAACATGGCACAAATATTAATATTTCGTGCTATTTCTTGAAATCATCTCAAGCAAAAGTAGGACAAAATGGATCAATGTATGGCATGCATTTACGCATTACATTTCCTAGATTCATCTATGTTCACATGCCAGTTCATGTCAATAGCACAGTCTAAAAAAAATCAGTTCAAATCAATTTCGCCCAAATTGAAAATTTTTCAAGAAACCCTAGGTTTCTTACCTCTTCCTTCTTCGTGACATCCGAAGTATGCTCATCGAGCTGTGGGTAGAAATCTCCTCTTGGTGCTTCCGGAAGAAACGGCCGTTGATTCCTTTGCACCCCCTTCCTCCGAGTAGCTAAGTTGGCATGTTGAGAAGCCCTCTTGGTCGGATAGAGCCTAGGAGGCATTCTTCAATGGAATCGGACTAAGAAGTGTTTGATTTCACTCAATATCCCTCGAATCTCCCTCTCTGATGTCGCTCTCTCTTTTCTCACTGTCGCCTCCCTCTCAATTTCAAGTTCAATTGATTTTCAAATGGCGACTGTGCGTATTTTTAATGAATCTGTCAAATGGGCCTCTTATGTCGTGCGACATAATAGGCCTTTATGGCTTGTTTTTACAATTTTGCCCCTGAAGGCTTCATTTTACAATTTTGTCCCCCGTAGGACTGTTTTACCCTTTGTGCCCCTGGCATTTTCAAACATTTTCAATTAAATTTTCCCTCCAGTGCCTCCCGAGGCTTATTTTACAAATTTACCCCCTCGTGGCTCATTTTATTTGCCTTTGGCATTTTTAATTCACTTCTTTTACAAAAATTATCAGGATACGTCCTACTTTCTTTACAAAAAATCATCGAGTCCTTCTTACTTCTTTAGTCTCTGTTTTTTTTCCGTCATAAAGAAATAAAGTCATCTAGCTTTAGTAAAGAAATAACGTCGTAAGCTTTAGCTTCCGTTAGAATGAAATAATGTTAGGTCAGAACTCTAAATTTGTGCAACCACTATCCGCGAATAGTGACGAATGCCCAAGTTATTTCAATTTGTGCAACCACTATCCGCGAATAGTGACGAATGCCCAAGTTATTTCAATTTGTGCAACCACTATCCGCGAATAGTGACGAATGCCCAAGTTATTTCAATTTGTGCAACCACTATCCGCGAATAGTGACGAATGCCCAAGTTATTTCAATTTGTGCAACCACTATCCGCGAATAGTGACGAATGCCTAAGTTATTTCAATTTGTGCAACCACTATCCGCGAATAGTGACGAATGCCCAAGTTATTTCAATTTGTGCAACCACTATCCGCGAATAGTGACGAATGCCCAAGTTATTTCAATTTGTGCAACCACTATCCGCGAATAGTGGCGAATGCCCAAATCATTTCAAATTGTGCTACCACTATCCGCGAATAGTGGCGAATGCCCAAATCATTTCAAATTGTGCTACCACTATCCGCGAATAGTGGCGTATGCCCAAATCATTTCAACTTGTGCTACCACTATCCGCGAATAGTGACGAATGCTCAAGTTTCCCAACTTAAGTTACCTCTATCTCCGTCATAAAGAGATAGTGCCATAAGCTCTAGCTTCCTCAGGTGACAGCCCCCAGTAATTGTCAAATCAGGTGACAGCCTCCGAATTGTCAAAATCCCAAGGATCCTAGACATCGTTCCTAACTATCTAGTGATGCTTGAACTACGATCAAGGCTTGATTCCTCCGGGATACGTAGGTAGCCTTTTATAAAAGGTCCAGCCATTCGACCACTTTGGTCACCCTGTTTCTTTGTCACTCCTCAGTGATAAAGCGCCCCCTCATAGAAGTTCAGATATCCGACCACCGGGTCACTCTAGCATATCCCCGGTAGGATCAATTGCTTGACCTCCTAGGTCATTTTCTCTTCTTCCTTCCCCAGCGGATCCTAATTCCGAACTACGGCTGGCTTGATTCCTCCGGATACGTAGGTAGCCTTCCAAAAGGTTCGGCCACTCGACCACTGGGTCACCCAATCCGTCTCGGCATTCGCCGGATTGGATCCTTTTCTATCGACAACCCCACTCGCCCGCAAGTGACGTTGCCGAGGGCTTCGTAAGTACCCAAATCTGGCTCATGCCTTATGGTTAATTTTCCCGGCAATTCCGGTAATTTTTCCGGTAATTCCCCGGATTTTCCTAAAGTTCCGGAACAATTCCGGAACTGTTCTAAGCCTTTTAAGGGCTGAAGGAAATGCTTGGTGATTAAGAAACACGTTTTTCTTAATCCCAAAACCCTTCTAGAAGACTGCCACCTTGCATGTTTCTAGAAAAATCCAGATTTGGCTACTTATGTCGTGCGACATAACCAGCCAGGAAAAGTTCTAGAACCATGCCACCTTGCATGTTTCTAGAAGGAATACAGTCATGGCTTGTTATGTCGTGCGACATAACAAGCCCATGCATCTGACCTATAAATAGAGGCCTTCACCTCTCATTTTAACACACCTCTTCCACCCCTCAGTCCCCCTCTATAGGAATACACCCAGGAAGCCTCCTCTCTCCTCACATACCCCCCAAATCACCTCAATCCTCCCAAATCCATCCCACACACACTTCCCACACACACACTTCCCACATACATCAAGAAATCAAGGAGTTCCCAAGGATCCAAGGTCTGAACTCAGTCTCCGGAGGAGGACGCTAGAAGGTTCCTATATCTAACTTGATATAGGAGTTGTGGATCTTCAAGGGTAACGAGTTTCTACCCCTTTTCCACTCTCTATTTTCCTTTGAATATAAAATCTATGTGTTACATGCATTGATAATATAGTATTCTGATTAAAGTTGCATGCTTTAGCTTCATATTACCCAGATCCACATTTTATTTCATTACATTTCATATAAAATCTTCGTTTTGACTTGGTTTTTGCATGAACACTCAAGATGAGTGTGGATCCCTCATATCCACACCCTCTTGAAGTGTTCATTATTGTTAAACATGCTCCACGAGATTTGTTTGTGAAGTAACTTGACCATTTTGGTGCCTTGTTACCTCTGCAAACCTCAGTTGTAAAGCCTCTGTAAAATGGCTAGTTATGTCACGCGACATAGGCAGCCTATGTCACGCGACATAAGTAGCCGGTTGCGTAAGCTTCACGGTTTCAAGCCGTAATCTGATGTTAAACCCCTTTAAGCTATAACCTGATGTCTATCTGCAATTTAGATAGTATCTATGTACATACTATGTCATCTTTTCATTAAAATATCATTCTCATACATAAAGGTGCATCCTTTACACCTAAATCCCATTTTTCATGCATTAAAATCATTCCTTTTCCATTTTAAATCCCTTTTCACATTAAAGATGCACTCTTTGCACAAAGATCATTTCTTTACATAAAAAACATCCATTTGCAATCAAATGCATCATTTTCAAACCAAAATGCCATCTTTTTGCTAAAATATCATTTTTACATGCATTTCCCCTTTTCCCCAACCTTGGAATGGACCGGTGTAAAAGTTCTCATCTTTGCATCGTTCCTTCCATTAAAGGTTCATGATTTCTTTAGGAAAAGGATAACCTTGAACCCTATATCTCCGATTATCGCTTAAGAATGAGTATGAAGCCTCTATACGAGCTCGACCGTCTTAAAGCGTAGGATTGATGGGCTAAGGACATTCCTTCCTAAGGAACCTCATCTTTGACCAAAAGAAAGTCATTCTCTCGATCACGCAAGTCCCGAGGGTCCCGAGGTTAAAATGCGATGATCACAAGTCATAAGATGAGGACGGGATCATAATCCCAAATACATAAATTCCAAGGAATCCCGAGCGACAACCAACAAATGGTTTGTACGTTCGGAAGACAACTTGGGACATTCCCCCCCTTATTTTCAAACACATGCACACAAAGAAAGCACGCAAGCAAACACGATTAATGAAATCTAGGGAGACTTGCTCCGGCAAGGCACTTTGGGTGAACGCCAAACGTTCTTCCCAAGGGGTAACTTAACCTCCGAACCCATAAAACCTTTTTTTCAAAGTTTTGAGGTAATCAAAATGGCGTGGCGACTCCGTTTTTCAAATAACTCGGATGTCTTCAAACTCGCGTGAATTCCAATAAACAAAAATTTTGGGCACATTCACAGATACCCAAGCCTATCAAGGTGCTCAATATATCCTTTCATCTTAAGGGCATGAGGACCTACCGACTGCCCCTCTTGCATCTTGCATGCATTAAGAGCATTTACCACATCATACCTCTCTTGCCTAGCTTGCACTTGAAACATTTCCTTTAAGCGTTGTTCTAGGTCAAAAGCAGCTTCCATGTTTTCAAGGTCCTTCTAAAGAGCCTTACACATGGTGGCAAGCATAAGGTAAGCAACATCATTAGAATCATCAACATGTTTATTATGTTGTTCCTTATCTGCCCTTGCAGCATTAGTAGCGGGTTTTGTAGGAATAGGTTCGTCAAGAACGTACAATTTCTTCTCTTGCCTAAGAACAATTCTTAAGCTTCTGATCCAATCAGAATAATTTGTACCGTTTCGAGCTTGTCCTTCTCAAGGACGGATCACAGCGACAATGGTTGATTATTGTGTGATGTCATTCTACAATAAGATACACAAACAATATGGACACATATAAGTATCAATACATTTACCATCTAAGAGATAAATAATGTATTTCATAAATACTCCCACTAAATTATACACCTTCAAATACAAGCATGTATCATATAATTATAATGGCTAAGATCCATATTTCACTTAATTTTGGTTTAACTGAGTCAATGCCCGAAATCAAGCTATTTAGGTAGATAACACTTATCAATCATATCATATATGACTCTTAGATCTTTTATGAGATTCTAGACATCTTATGTCAACACATGTTTTAATCTCTTCTATACCTTGGGTCAAAACTCTTTTGAAAACACCAATTAAGTTTAACCTTTTTCAAACGTATGAAACACATAGAACGATGCACCCAACTGAGTCAAAACTATATCAACCGTTATCTCATCTTGATCCATATTAAGATATAATGATACACCCAACTGAGTCAAAACTACATCAAAATACCCGAATATTTCACAAGTGTTCTAATCAAGGGGTTACATAAAACTTAAACATTTAAAAAGGTTTTCCATATAGCAACAAACATTACATGGTTGTATATGAATTTTATGTGTACATAATCACGAACATGAGATTTCACATAATATCATACTTTATGATCATCCATATAATCATGTAACAAATAACAATTATATTAATTACATAATTATTCAATTCTCAAAATTTAAGGATTCAGATAATCATGTTAATCAAATTAAATATGAACATCAAATCCTAAACAAACAATTTGTTTCAATTTGAAAATTTACTAATCTAATTAATCAAATTAAAGAGATCAATAACCAATGTAGAAGATCAATTACATCAATCAACTATTAATCATAATCATGTTATATCGCATATAATTGTTTCATAAAACAATACACATAAATCATCAATATATATCGTATAGCATGTTAAAGCATATAATCCAATTATATCTAGCATGTCAATTTAACCTAATCATGATTAAACGCGGCTCTGATACCACTGTTGGGTTTTGGGGTTACATGCGCAGCGGAAGATTTAACATAATCACAAAACCCTAGCCATTAATCCGTCTACCATGAATAGATTAAAACTATGAATATAGATTTACTAACCTTTGTTGCGATTTTGTCTTTCGTACACGAATTCGTAATTCACCTTGAATCGTAGACGAAAATTTGATCTTCTTACTTGTGATGAATCAACAATGCTATGCCTTCAAGTTTTAGGTGATAAAGCCATCACCCTCTATCGGTAATCCACACGCGAACAAACAAAGATCGAATCTTGTTGGATTGCTAGATGATCCTCAATTGTTGAAACTCTTTTCAACAATATATGGTTGTTGTGGAATTTAATCTAGGGTGTTTTGATCTTTGATTCATAATCAAAATCAAGATATTTGTGTTTCTCAAACCCTAAAATCCGTATGTCTTGACTGAGGTAAAAGGGGCTATTTATACTTTATAAATATCCCTAACAGTTAGGGAGAAAAGCCCTAATCCAAAGCCAAAACGGAACAGTGCCAGGGGTAGGGCACGATCGCCCCCTAGGGGGAAGCGATCTCCCCTTCAGTCCAGAGAAAAGGCCAGATCGCCCCTTCATCTTTTCCCATTTTGAGCCATTTTCAATTCGTTCTTTGTGTGTGACCCTTTAGGAATTATATTTTATGTTGGTAGTGAGTTGAAACATCAACCTCACAAGACATAAGTGATCTCTAGCAAGCCATTATATCCACCTAATTAAATATAACATCAAAGCTTGATTCCTTGATAGATCATTGTCACAATCCCTTTGTCACACGATGTCATATTGAACATAAGTCATGGTCCACGTCAACTTATATTGTTCAATGCTTTCTCGACTCCGAATATGTTGATAATCCAAGTGCATTTGATCTCTATCAAATCTCTTGAGTGTGGCCACACATTTCATCAACACAATTCATCGAGGAGCCAAAGCAGACATCTCTCTTTACGAGGGACAAATCTCATCTTGACTTATCATTCTTTCCTACAAGAATCTAGTCGTGCCAATATAGCCCTTATTGCTATCCTATTAATGATAGTGTTAGACTACATCAAACGAAATGTTCATCATGTGGAAGACGATGATAATCTCAGGTACTAAGGATTCTAATGACACGACTATCATGAAATTTAATCATGACATATATGACCATAGACCATGTCATAAATCTTATAGATGGGTCAGTCCAGTACATTGTCCTCTAACAAGTACCTATAAGTGTAATGTGCATCTCCATGCATATGATCATCTCTATAATTATCCATTATCAACTTGTACTAGTTATTTACAATAACTAGAGACACGGAATATTATAATAAACATGTAAAACATATAATACTCAAGATAAACATTCTCTATTATAAATGGTAAAGACGATTGCATAACAATATTTGTTATAAGTCAAAATAACTGTAAGCCTAGGGTATAATAGGGATGGCCAAAACCGGTTCCGGGCCCAGTTCCGGTTCGGAATCGCCGGTTCCGGTTTGGCAAATGGATGACCCTTAACCGGCCCGGCTGATTCACGGTTCCGGTTTTCTTTCCGATTTGCTCTGGTTTCGATCTTTTTCGGTCTGATTCCGATCCGGTTCCGGTCAATAATGAATCAAGAAGCTAAAAATTATTGAAAAACAAGAAATTTCCCTCTGGTTCCGATTTCGGTTCCGGTCCGGTTTACCATTTATGTGAACCTTAACCGGTCCTTATCCAAAACGGTTTCAATTACCCCGGTTCCGGTTGTCGTGGCGGTTCATGGCGGTTCCGGACTTTTTCGGTCCGATTTCGATCCAATTTTTCGATTTCGGTCCGGTTTGGTCATCCCTAGGGTATAACTCCAACATTTTCCACTTGAATGTTATCTTGATCAGGAGTAATACTATCAGTATGTCCGTCTTCCAATAAGATTAGGAGAGTGAAACGAGAATTTTTCAAGCTATTCAATGGGTGTTTCGATCGTTTTCCGGCAATGGAACCAAACTGATGATGCCAAAAAAGTTCTGACCAGCCCAAATTCAGCGGCATTGTATCTTGTATAATTGAATAGCATGAAAAATAGGAACAAACACGTAAGCTAAGTCGGGGCTTCACCGGCGAAGGCCCTACGGTGTGAGAGTAAGTATTTGTGTTTAGAGAAAGAAATCAATTGACAAGATTTTAGAGTAAAAAGATGCGTTATCAAAATAATGTGAATTATGGCTTGTATTTATAGGCATAGCATTGTAGAATGCATGTGAGATAATTTTATAATCATAGGAGGATTATACATGTTTACAGTACTTATTTGAGTATAATTAGATAACATATTCTGCAGGTGCGCCTTGGAGGAGATCTCTTCGGCATACGATGATTGGTCGGCCTGGTTTGATGCCGAGGAAGAGAATGGTAAAGATGGGGAAGCCAATTTCCTTGCTTTGCTGATGATCGAGGAGGGAGCTCCTCGTATTCAAATGGGCCTAGGTCGGCCTGGTTGGATGCTTTGCTCGACATATGTAATTGTTGTGCATTGGTCATTATTCGCTCTGATAAGTCTAGGTCGACACAGAGGGAATGACGAGAAAGAATGACGAGCAAAATTAGGAAAGACCCACTCTCTTTGTCATTATTGAGACTTGTATAAATTATATTTTGGACCCAAACCATTGTGCTTTTCCAAGCTATATTCTACGTTCGTAACTCGATTTATACCGTTTATTCATCATTATGTGCCCTTCATAATAATTTATTATTGTTATTGATCACACTACTCTCCATCGTATCATCTAACTTTAAACTTAAACAATTCTTTATTTTTTTAAATAATAATAATAATTTTACTATTTAAAAAGGTAATTGATGATTAGTAATTGGTTGAATATTGAATTTTTTTTTAGAAAAACAATTTTTTTGGGTAATATTTTAAAAACATGTACTCCCTTCGACCCAGTAATTGCTTCACCTTTTTGGGACGGGCACGTAAATTAAGAAAATTGGTGAGTGGAGAAAATGTTGTGAGTGTAATAGTAAAATAGGAGAGAGAATGAGTGGAGGAAATAATAAATTTGAAAAATGTTGTGAGTGTAATAGTAAAATATGAGAGAGAATAACTGGGTGAAATAGTAAAGATTTTTTGCCATTTTAGGAAATGTGAAGCTTTAAACGGGACACCCGTTTTGACAAAAAGTGAAGTTATTAATAAGACGGAGGGAGTATTTGATATATTCTAAGAAATTTACCAATAAATATTCATTTCTGGCTCCGAAACTGCTTGAATCATGTTTTATTTCCAAGAAAATGAGTATTCTTATTTTGTTCGGAAATCCTAGCTAGAATACTTGAACCCCGAAGGGAGTATGTTTCAGGAGCCAATGGAGGCATAAAAAAGAAAAGAAAAGAAAATAAAGGACGTGGTCGGCAGGATTCGAACCTGCGCGGGCAAAGCCCACATGATTTCTAGTCATGCCCGATAACCACTCCGGCACGACCACTTCTTGTTACAAGGCTCGTTATTTAATTATTTATAATAGTTGCACGAACATAAATACAGACTTACAGAGTAGATGTTTAAGGCCTTATTCATGGATGCTACGAAAGTACAATTTTACATTATTCTCATGAAACTTTTGGTAAGAATAAGGCGAGCCGAATCTTATTATACATAATGCTTAGTCTCAACCCGAAACGAAAGAAGCTTTACTACTATGCGACTGCATAAGTTTTACATATCAAAAGTAAACCAGATTTCATTAACTCTGCCCGTAAACTCAAATGGTGAATTGTACTGCGCGATTGCATAAGTTTTAATGATTTCCCCTTCATGAGTTTTATCAATGGCAGCTGACCAGACGGTCCCACTGATGCTATCGGCCAAGGCAGCAGCTTCTTCCCCAACTTGTGAATCTTCCTTCACGAATCCACCGAATTGGCGTACGGCTACATAGGTGAGTCCCCATTTCTGGATATGGAGTCCTTTAGCTGGAGGGGGATTAGGTTGGTTCAGTTTGGGGACGTAAAAGCTCACAACAAATGATGATTTGCAGAATGGTCCGTCGCTTGGTGTGATTTGGGTAAGCACTGGTGCTGTCATTTCTATCTTCTCTTCGTACTCGTTTTGCCCTTGGATGTACTTGAATAATCTAAGAGGAAGATATAGGAGTTAGAAACTACTCTATCAATGTCGCGCGTTTTTCTTCTATATAACTTAAAATCTCTTGAAAAATCTTTTTTTTTTCTATATAACAAAAATACAACTTTATAACTTACAATTGGTTTGTTCATCGGTTAAATCTGCGAGTTAATTTTTCTATATAGTTGTTTTGAGTCATCAACCAAGTTTTAATATGTGATTGTTTTAAACAAGGGACATGTTACTATTGTCACTTATACTTTTAAAGCTGTGGTCAGTTTTAATGTTAAAACAGGGCTAGGGGCGGATCTAGTTTTTTTTTCCTAAGTCAATATTATATGTAACTTTTTTTATATATGAAATTATTTTTCACTGTTATTATTGTTTATAATATTTTTTAAATGCCAATCGCATGCGATTTCAAAATCATGGATTCGCGCCTGAAATTGGCCAAACTGTAATCATACAATTTTGAATGACAGATTGCCAGCTTTAATAATAGTAAAACCAACAAGTAATACTACAACGTCGTCAACTGCGACACTAATTATATATAGAAATGAGTAGTAAGAAAAAGAGGAAACGATTAACAATGAAGAAACTGAAATTTTTACAAAAAAGATAGCTCAAGTATCATGAATGAAATCAAGGGTTACCGTAAGAAGCCAGTTCTGGTAGCTTCGTAGAGGGAGATGTCATCAATAGGAGCAGTTGAGGCCCAAAAACTGGAATTATAGCGGCGAATTTCATAGCCATTGCCGGCGTGAATGAGGTCATAGACAGGACACTCTATGCGGTTGCACATCGGCGGAAACAAACCAACGGCGGCGTCTTTGGTTGGCGGCCATAACCCCAAATTTATATCGGAGAGGAGGCTGAGAAGGACGGATAGCTTTAACAGATTGAAGATGGCCATTTAATTTGTTGAGTACGAACT
This sequence comes from Adenophora triphylla var. japonica, assembly GCA_022495995.1. NCBI lineage: Eukaryota > Viridiplantae > Streptophyta > Magnoliopsida > Asterales > Campanulaceae > Adenophora > Adenophora triphylla. The sequence continues at coordinate 29,582 of JAFEMH010000008.1, forward strand.
GAGAATTGAAGGAGATGAATGGTTTTAAATTGGTGGCCACATATTTGAAGGGTCGATTGATTTACAGCGTTTGTGTAGTTTTGAAGGTTTAGGAATTTACACGTAGCAGTAACGTTATCTCTTTCTCTTTTATATCGATAACAAAAATATTTATACCATTTTCATGTTTGATAAAAAAAAAAAAAAACGTTTTTTTTTTTTTTTTGTAAAATTAAGGAAAAATTATTTTTATAATAACACTTAATAAAAAATATAATGGCACTCTTTACACTTAGGGGGCGTTTGGTTCGGGAGAAAAAAATTAAAGGAATGAAATGGTCAATGGAATTGGATTCTTGAATAAATTGGAAAGGAATAAAAACTGGTCAAACCTTGTGTTCGATTGGCAGGGAATGAAATCGAATTGTTATTCAATTTCTTGGCAATTCATATTTGATTTCAAGACAGAACTGTTGGAATGTAATTAATATTTGATAAAATGTCCAGATTACCCTTTTTTAACTTAACGTAAAAAACTCAATAATTATGTACTCCCTTCGTCCTATTTAAGTAAAAATAAACATAAAAAATATTTTTACAGCAAATATTATAATCTAATTTATTTTGACATCAAATAATATAATATATTATTATAATTATTATTTTACTTTATTATTTTACTTTATTATTTTTATTTTTATTTTTATTATTATTATTATTTCATTATTACTATTATTTTATTATTATTATTATTATTATTATTTATTATTATTTATTATTATTATTATTTTATTATTATTATTATTATTTTATAATAATAATAATTATTATTATTATTTTATTATTATAATTATTATTATAATTATTATTTTATTATTATTATTATTATTTTATTTTTATTATTATTATTATTATTTTATTATTATTATATTTATTATTTTATTATTTATTATTATTATTATTTATTATTATTTTATTATTATTATTTATTATTATTATTATTTTATTATTATAATTATTATTATAATTATTATTTTATTATTTTTATTATTATTATTATTATTTTTTGTTATTATTATTATTATTATATAATAATTTATTATTATTATTATTATTATTATTATTATTATTTTATTTTATTTTTATATTATAATTATTATTTTATTATTATAATTATAATTATAATTATAATTTTATTATAATTATTACTTTTTATTATTATTATTATTATTTTTTTATTATTATTATTTTTTTATTATTATTTTTTATTATTTTTTATTATTATTTTATTATTATTATTATTATTATTATTATTTTATTTATTATTATTATTATTATTATTATTATTATTATTATTATTATTATTTTTATTATTATTATTATGATTTGGATTGAGGACAGAATAGTAATTTGGGTTTGAGTCCAATGAAATGAATTTGATGAAATTGATTATTCCTTCTATTTTTGAATGGAATGGAATTTCATTTCTTTTGGAATGGAAAATTTTTCAAAAAAATGAACCAAACATGCTCAATGAAAAAGTCAAAAGGAATTGTATGAAGGATTAATTCCTCCTTACCCACACAGTCCAAATCAAATCCCATCAAAATCCAACTGAGATCAAAATTCCCTTAAACCTCGAAAGTCGAGATTAAAATTCCTCAAAAACCCATTGACAGTCCTATACCACATGGTATAAGACCTTTTTTCAGTCTTATACCATATGATGTAGGACTTTATTCCTTAGTAATTTTTTCTTTTTATTATTTGTTTAGTCCTATATCAAAGACTTTTTTTTTCAGTCTTATATATCAATGGTATAGGACTTTTTTTTAGCCTTATATCAATGATATAAGATCAAATTGTATTATATTTTTAAGAAAAATATGAAAAATGATGAAAAAAATACTCTCATACTTAGCTATAAGAGTATTTTTAGTCTTATACCTTTAGGGTATAAAACTAAAAATATGATTTTTATTTAATTTTTTTTAAAAAGTGAAAAAAGTGCAAAAAAAAATGGTCCTATACCACATGATATAAGACCGACTGATGCTATATAGAGTACGTGATGGAATTTTAATTTCAAATGGATTTCGATATCGATACTGAAATACGGCCCTTGCCCTCAGAGAATTCTAACCATCGTGCAAGACCGCGACACTCACTCTTTTTTTTTTTTCTTTTTTTTTTTAGGCTTGCCCACCTCAAGGCAAGCCTTTTTAAGTCAATTCACAAATCAGTCTCTTAATTCTCTGAAAATTCCCTTAAAATCTCCACCCCAGAGGTGCCTAATATTAATTAGGAAGGGATAATCATTCACACTAACCACTGAGGGGAGTCGAACCCAGAACCTGACACTTTGTTACTCTGACACTATCACTATGTGAAAATAAAATAAAGTAAGCAAGAGTTAGATTAAATAAGAACGGCAGCAGAGTCGGATTACGAATGATCCGGCTCACATTCGCTCTTGTTCGTTTATTCTGATCTAAAAATTTATAATTGGGACTTTATTAAGAATATTTTAAACATCTTTTCGTTCTTTTATTCCGATCTAAAAAATTCATAATTGGGACTACATTAAGAATATTTTAAGCATATTTTTTGGGTTCGTGAATCTAGTCATTTCATTTGGCTTGCTTACAATAAAACTGCACAAATAGGAGCCAAATCCATGGCATCATAGTAGAAGGGTTTAATTTGAAGCTTGCCTAAAGAAATTAATATGAGCAATAATTAAAGGAAAAATTTCTCTGGAATCCCTCTATCCAGATTTATTTTCCCTTAAAGAAAACTTTTTTTTTAAATTTCAAATAAAGAGTTATCTCCATTTTAAATTTTCCCCCGACACCCTCAGCTCCTCCTATCCTTCATCTTGTCACGCCATTTCCTTTCCCCTCCCATTTTTTATCTCTTACCGATCTCTCTCTCTAAACACACACACACACACACAGAGTTTCTCTCTTTCTCCAAACTCTCTCCGGCGCCTTTATCATCTCCGTCCGACGACCGGCGATCTCCGTTTTTCTGGATCTCCATCCATTTCGCCTCCATTTCGGTGTACCTGACCCGCCTCCATTTTGCCAAATCTATGACCATAAAAGGCTAGATCTACAATATCTCCGACCAGATTTACATTCCGTTTAAATCTACATCTTCTCCGGCGAGCCCCTTCATCTTCTTCGGCGAGCCTCTTCTTTAGAACATGGATTAATGTAACATATAAATACTTAATAATATAATGATCAATATTATAATATATGGTATAAAGTATAGAACTCAACATAATGTGTAGAATTTCATAGTATAAGGCTACCATTAAATAATGGGCATAATGGTAAACTCTTATACATGAATAGGTGTAGTCCCTAAGTGAGGTGCCTATTCCCTTCCTATATAAAGGCCATTCCATCACCATGTAAGGATGAAATTTTGATTATTTTCTCATTTATAAACTCTTCATAAAGATCAAAGAAGACAAGAGAATAAGGCACAATCACTTAGAAGATCTACTCCTCTCTTCTTTAAAGACTATCTTCTAACTTCATCAAGAACAAGACTAAGAACAATCATGGAATCACAAGGTGCACGCTTCCGTCTTCTTCTTCTTCTTCTTCTTCTTCTTCTTCTTCTTCTTCTTCTTCTTCTTCTTCTTCTTCTTCTTCTTCTTCTTCTTCTTCTTCTTCTTCTTCTTCTTCTCTTCTTAATCTAGTTATGAGTCGGTTCATGGTTAATGGATCATTCATGTTCCAACAATTGGTATCAGAGCCTACTCATATACTAGATTGAGTTTGAGTTTCTTGTAAAGCCTTATGCTTTTAATTCTTGAAAAGATTCTATGTTTATCATGTGTTCTTGAATTATCATACTCTAATTCAGATTCTAGAGTATTATGTTACTTCTAAATTACAAATTTACTCACAAGGCTTTCAATTCTTAATGTAAGATTATCCCAATTTTGAACATAGCCACCATCCTTGGATGCATTGTGAGTTTGTTCATATGCATAGCCACGCATTTTAAAATGTGATGTGAGTATGCGGATCTACTTGCTTTGGTTGAATATTGATTCACCATTAAGTTAAGAATTGATAGTCTAAATGTGGGAAATTAGCCTAGCCGACGTGTACAGAGGGCAATCCCCTTGAAAGTGCCCTAGAAACTTCTTCCACCGAGGGAGAAGAAAATTTTAATTTTGAAATGGCGGACCAAGTCATGAATGCGTTTGCTAGGCCAAGAGTCGACACATCGGTGTCGTGCATAGTGTTGCCCGACGCAAAGACTAGCCTGGCGAAATCAAAGGCCAATATTTTAACATGATTCCTAATTTTTATGGCCTTGCCGGTGAGGATGCATTAGCGTTTTTGAGAGAATTCATGTCAACCGTGAGTGGGTTCCCTATAAAAGAGGGTGTTACATCGGAGCACTTGAGACTGAAGTGTTTCCCTTATGCATTGAAAGATAAAGCCAAAACTTGGCTATTGTTACTTCCCTCCAGTAGCATCACTACTTGGGATGCTTTACATGATGCTTTTCTTACTAAGTTTTACCCTTATGATGCATTGACAAATTTTAGGGTGAAAATTATGGGATTTGCACAGGAACCGGGGGAAGCCTTCCACGAGGCATGGGATAGATTTAGGATGCTACAAATTCAATGCCCGCACCATAATTTTCCTGCTTCTATACTGCATCAAACATTTTATGGGGCTTTATCCCCTGAATACCAATCAATGGTTGATAATGCAGCAGGAGGTAGTTTGGGTACCAAGATTGTACAACAATGCCAGGAACTGTTTGAGATGTTGAGTGCTAATTCTCAACAAAAGGGTTCTAGGGGGGCAACAAAGGGAGTGAATGAGATAGGGCTAAGCAACGAGCTTGCTAAGCAAATTGCATTGTTAAACCAAAGATTTGATAAACTAGCTTTGCAAAATGCTTCTTCCTCCTCTATGCCTTCTACTGCTCATCTTGTAAATGATTTTTGTGCTAATTGTGGTCCTAACACTCATGCTACTAACGTGTGTCAAAGTGGTTTGCTGTTTAACCCTGAACAGGCACATGCAATGCAAGGATTTGGCCAGCGGTTCCCTCAAAACAATAATCCCTATTCGAACACATACAACCCGGGGTGGAGGCAACACCCAAATTTTTCATGGGGAGGTAATCAAGAACAAAATAAGCCTCTCCATCCTCTACCTCCACCGGGACAGTATGAGCAGAAGAGGGAACCGTGGGAAATGGCCATGGAGAAATTGCAGTGTACAGCGACTTGAATATTTGTGGAATTGAAGCTTGGGCGGTCGTCCACCTTGACCTGAGCGACCGCCCATGTATGCAGAAGCTTAAATGTTTTTAGAACTACACCCTTTTGGTCATTCGTGCCCTTTTGGTCATTTGTGATAATTTATTAATAAATTATAGTATCTGGACACCAGTCGCGCTTCGGCGGTTCTTAGAGTTATCAAACTTTAAGAATGGACGGGTAGAACAAAAGGATATTGTCTTTTATTAATAAATTTCGTTTGTTTCTTTACCATTTAAAATTTTCAGAAATTACCTTAAAGTCTTAAGTGCCCTAAAGTATGATTAATTATATGCTTAAACATTGTTTAAATAATATTGTTGCCAAAGCAATTTACGTTATTTAAATACAAATTTGTTAAAGTGATGAATGTGAATATTAATATGTGATAACATGCTTGTTTCCCAAAGGAAACCTTGTTGTTGACTAAGTATTTGCATTCATGGGGTAATAATTGAACTAAACTTTTGGTCATTTTAAATGCTGTGAACCATTCCAAAGGAAGGCGGGTGTTTAAAGTGAATTGTTTACATTCTTTATTACCGGGGAACAAGTACCTTAAACTTTAGGACATTTTTTGTACTTAATCCGGCCCAAAGGAAGGCAAGTATTTAAAGTGTGTTGTTTAAGCTATTTGTTTACCCTAAGATAAATCAAACTGTGAGTCAATTCGCAATCCAAAGATTAGTCTTGATGTCATATTGATTATCTTTTATTTTGATGGATTTCATTTTAATATAATTAATCATTGTGTAAGTTTCTTATATATGTTTTGTTTCATTCTTTTGTTCTCTTCATTCAGATTTGATCAGTGCTTCATCCGTTACTACTGCCTTAAATTCAATTCCTTTGCTAACTGGGACAAACTTTAAAACTTGGAAAAACAAGATTATTATGGTCTTAGGCTGTTTGGACCTTGACCTCGCATTAAGAGAACAAGGTCCTGCCCCTCTAACTGATAAAAGCACTGCGAAAGACCGCTTGAGTTCAGAGAGGTGGAAGCGTTCTAATCGCGTCAGCCTAAGCATAATTAAGAATGCAGTCCCGGAGACATTTCTGAACAGTGTCTCCGAGGATGATGGTGCAAAAGGTTTCCTAGATGCCCTAGAACAACGCTTTGCAAAAAGCGATAAATCGAAAACAAGGGCTACTTTGAGGAAGCTTGTTTCCATGAGGTATAAAGGCACCGAAAACCTAAGGGAATACATAATGGAAATGTTTCATCTATCAACGAAATTAAAAGCACTCAAGTTGGACTTGTCGAAAGACTTGCTTGTGCATTTGGCTTTAATTTCTCTTCCTTCACAATTTGGTCATTTCGAAACGACCTATAATTGTCAAAAGGACAAGTGGAATATTAATGAATTAATTTCACATGTCACGGAGGAAGAAGATAGGTTGAAACACACAAAACCCGAAAGTGCACATTATGCATCTACCTCTTCTCGTGGGATTAAGAGAAAAGGTAAGGAGATTTCGGTTGCAACAAAGAAGCCTAAGGGATCATCAAATGATCAAAAGGTGAAAAAGTGCTTCTTTTGCAAGAACCCCACTCACATGAAGTCCGACTGCCCTAAGTATCGCCAATGGCGAGTTAAGAAAGGTATGTCATTTAGCTTTGTTTGTAATGAAGCTAATTTAGTTTCAATTCCTTCGTATACATGGTGGTTAGACTCCGGTGCAACTACTCACATAAGTTCATGTATGCAGGGTTGCCTGAACTACCGAACGCCCAATGAAGGTGAAAGATTCATCTACATGGGACCTGAAAAGCCGGTAGAGGTGGAGGGCATAGGGACTTTTAGATTATCTCTTAGTATCAGATATTATTTAGTTTTGAATAATGTATTTATTATTCCATCTTTTAGACGGAATTTAATTTCCGTCACTACATTAGATCGAGAAGGTTTACTTGACACAGTCAATTCATTAAATGAGTCCCATAATAATGAAACTAAATCTCGAGGCATAAAACGAAAGTTTTCAAGTAAAAATTCTTATACCTTGTGGCATAGGCATTTGGGTCATATCTCCAAAAGGAGAATTGACAAGCTTGTGTCCGAGGGAATACTACATAAGCTTGATACTCCGAAAAATAACTTTTGTATTGAATGCCTTAAGGGAAAATTTACAAATAGTACAAACAAAAATGAATCCTTGAGAGCTACAAAAGTCTTAGAACTAATTCATACGGACATATGTGGACCGTTCTCTATCCCTTCATGGAACGGACAAACATATTTTATTACGTTCATAGATGACTTCTCTCGTTATGGATACATTTATTTACTTCATGAAAAGTCTCAATCATTGGACGTTTTCAAGTCTTTTAAAGTCGAGGTTGAAAAAATAGCTTGAAAAGACTATTAAGAACGTTAGATCCGATCGTGGTGGTGAATACTATGGTCGGAATGACGGTTCGGGAGAACAACGTCCGGGTCCTTTTGCTCGCTATTTAGAAGAGTGTGGGATTGTCCCTCACTACACCATGCCGGGGACACCTGGCATGAATGGTGTAGCCGAGAGACGTAATAGAACCCTTAAGGATATGGTAAGAAGTATGGTTTCTTGTACTTCTTTACCTCACTCATTATGGGGCGATGCTTTGAAAATCGCAACCTACCTACTTAATAGAGCTCCTTCAAAAGCTACTGACAAAACCCCTTATGAATTATGGACCGGTAAGAAACCGTCCCTTAATCATCTTCATTTTTGGGGTTGTCCAGCCGAAGCTAGGCCTTATAGACCTAACGAAGGAAAGTTGGACGCTAAGACCGTTAGTAGTTGTTTTGTAGGGTATTCTCAAAGATCTAGGGGATATAAATTCTATGATCCAAAGACTAGAATTTTTTTCGAGACGAAAAATGCTAGGTTCTTTGAGGATGTTGAATTTAGAGGGAAAAATTTGAATAGTAATTTTGAATTTGAAGAAATGGAAGAGGAATTCGTTTCTATACCTCTTCCTATAGTTCCTATCGAAAATCAAGCAGTTGTGCCTGAAATTCGACAAGAACATATAATTCAAAATGACGTTCATTCTCCTATTAATGAACAACATGAAAATGTTGATGAGAAAATTCAACACCCTCAAAATCAAGAAGAACCGTTGCCATTAAGAAGATCTAATAGAGCAAGAAGGAGTGCTATGCCGGATTATTATGATGTGTATCTTGCCAAGAATGAGGAACCATTAGGTTTAGTGGGATATGAGCCAATCACCTTCCATGAAGCCATTAGTGGTCCAAATTCTCATAAGTGGATTGATGCCATAAATGAAGAGTTAAAATCCATGAATGATAATGACGTTTGGGATCTTGTCCCATTACCTAAGAATGTGAAGCCCATTGGGTGTAAATGGGTCTTTAAGACCAAAAGGGATTCACAAGGTAATGTGGAAAGACATAAGGCTCATCTTGTCACTAAAGGGTTTACTCAAAAAGAAGGCATTTATTACAAAGAAATATTTTCACCGGTATCTTCTAAAAATGCTTTTAGGATCATTATGGCTTTAGTGGCACATTTTGACCTTAAGCTTCATCAAATGGATGTAAAGACAACTTTTTTCAATGGCGACATTGAGGAAACTATCTATATGAAGAAACCAGAAATGGTGACTGATTCGGATCAAACTAGTCAACTAGTTTGTAAACTTAAGAAATCCATTTATGGGCTTAAGCAAGCATCTCGTCAATGGTACTTAAAATTTAACCAAGTTATTCTTTCATTTGGCTTTGAAATGAATCTTGGTGAAGATTGTGTGTACCATAAGTTCAGTGGGAGTAGATTTATATTTTTGGTCTTATATGTGGATGACATTTTACTTGCTAGTAATGATAAGGACCTTCTTAAGGAAACCAAGAAATTTCTCTCAAACAAATTTGAGATGAAAGATCTTGGAGAAGCTTCTTTTGTATTAGGAATCCAAATACATCGTGATCGCTCACGGGGTATGTTAGGATTATCACAAAAGAGCTATATAGAGAAGGTATTACAAAGATTTAGCATGGAAAATTGTAAACCACATGACACCCCGGTCTCTAAGGGAGATAAGTTCAGCTTAAAGCAATGTCCTAAAAATAATCTTGAATCCAAATATATGGAAAATATCCCTTACGCATCGGCAGTAGGAAGCCTAATGTATGCACAAGTTTGTACTCGCCCAGATCTTGCCTTTATTGTTGGCATGCTTGGGCGATATCAAAGCAATTCGGGAAGAGAACATTGGGTCGCAGCCAAAAGAGTGATGAGATACTTACAAAACACGAAGAACTACATGCTTACATATACAAAGTCGGATCATCTTGAGATCATTGGTTTTTCCGATTCCGACTTTGCTGGATGCCAAGATAGTCTGAAATCGACACCGGGTTATGTCTTCACTTTGGCCGGTGGAGCAATTTCTTGGAGAAGTGCCAAGCAAACATTAGTTACTACTTCCACCATGGAAGCCGAATTTTTTGCTTGCTACGAGGCATCCAATCAAGCTATATGGCTGCGTAAATTCATTGAAGGGCTGCGAATTGTCAAAGGTGTTGAAAGACCGCTTAAGTTATATTGTGACAATCGGGCCGCGGTATTGTACTCCAACAACAACAACAAGAGTTCATCTAAATCTAAGCATATAGATATTAAGTTTCTTGTTGTAAGAGAGAGAGTACAAAATGAACAAATAGAAATAGAACTTATTGGTACAAACTCCATGTTAGCGGATCCATTTACTAAGGCATTATCTCCTTTAGTATTTCACGAGCATGTTGCTCATATGGGTGTAATAACTTTTGATAATGCTTAAATCAATGGGAGTTTTGTTTTGTTTTTTTTGTTTTTTTTTTTTTTTTTTTTTTTTTTTTTAAATGTTTTCTATTTTCTTGTGTTGTTTTATTTAAATTGATCTCATTTGGTTAAAGTAGGACTAGTTGGAGAATATATATATACGTTCTTCATATATATTCATTAATATTTCATGCTACATATCTATACTTAATCTATGTCATTTAGTTGGATATATATATGTGATTAATGTGGGTTTAGTTGCGAATCAATTACAATGACTGCCCCTTTAGTCCTTATACTTATATGACTAATGGACGGGATTGGTTTCGAATGACAACAAAGTGTACATAAGGGTTGTCATTTGTGTTATAAATTTGATTAAAGAAATTTATTAAGTGAATGTATATGTTATAATAATCCAAGTGGGAGATTGTAAGAACATGGATTAATGTAACATATAAATACTTAATAATATAATGATCAATATTATAATATATGGTATAAAGTATAGAACTCAACATAATGTGTAGAATTCCATAGTATAAGACTACCATTAAATGATGGGCATAATGGTAAACTCTTATACATGAATAGGTGTAGTCCCTAAGTGAGGTGCCTATTCCCTTCCTATATAAATGCTATTCCATCAGCCATAGAAGGGACTGAAATTTTGATTATTTTCTCATTTATAAACTCTTCATAAAGATCAAAGAAGACAAGAGAATAAGGCACAATCACTTAGAAGATCTACTCCTCTCTTCTTTAAAGACTATCTTCTAACTTCATCAAGAACAAGACTAAGAACAATCATGGAATCACAAGGTACACGCTTCCGTCTTCGTCGTCTTCTTCTTCTTCTTCTTCTTCTTCTTCTTCTTCTTCTTCTTCTTCTTCTTCTTCTTCTTCTTCTTCTTCTTCTTCTTCTTCTTCTTCTTCTTCTTCTTCTTCTTAATCTAGTTATGAGTCGGTTCATGGTTAATGGATCATTCATGTTCCAACATCTTCATCTTCGTCTTCTTCAGCTTCACCACACCACCTCGTTAAAGATCACTGCTTTTGCTTCCTGACGAGTTTGGTGCTGAAGTTAATGAGCTCATGAACATCAAGCTTGAAGGATCTGTTGGTTAGTCAACAACTCAACTCAGCCTTATCCAATCCAATATCTTTGGTTCAGATGATCTCATTTGGTTAGCCTATCTTTTCTTAGTGTAGTTACAATGTAAAGCTCTTTTTGTTCCTAGTTAAATGAACACCTTATAGTTAATACATCTGAAATCTGCAATGTTACTGTAGAGTTGTATTTGCACTTGTCAATCTCAATCTGTAAACTGAATGTATTATTAAAATCTGTATAATTATTGAATTTAAAAAAAAAAAGTCTTATAAGTAATTTATATAAATTTATTTTTTTTAAAAGTCTTATATGTTACATATAAGACTTATTAATAAGTCTTATAAGTAACTTATAAGACTTTTTTTAATAAGTCTTAAGTAAAAAGACATATTAAAAAAAAAGTCTTATAAGTTACTACTTATAAGACTTTTTTACAACATAGTTCTCAATGTTCAAATAGATTTTTAAAAAGTCTTATATGTTAGACTTATTAATAAGTCTTATAAGTAACTTATAAGACTTTTTAATAAGTCATATAAGTAAAAAGACTTATTAAAAAAAGTCTTATAAGTTACTACTTATAAGACTTTTTTACAACATAGTTCTCAATGTTCAAATAGGTCTTATAAGTAACGTATAAGACTTTTTAAAAAGTCTTATAAGTTACTTATAAGACTTTTTTAAAAGTCTTATATGTTACATATAAGACTTATTAATAAGTCTTATAAGTAACTTATAAGACTTTTTTTAATAAGTCTTATAAGTATAAAGACTTATTAAAAAAAGTCTTATAAGTTACTACTTATAAGACTTTTTTACAACTTAGTTCTCAATGTTCAAATAGGTCTTATAAGTAACTTATAAGACTTTTTAAAAAGTCTTATAAGTTACTTATATAAAGATTTTTTTAAAAAGTCTTATATGTTACTTATAAGACTTTTTAAAGTAGTCTTATAAGTTAATTGTCTTATAAGTCAATTATAAGAGTAATTCGTTGTTATTATGAGAGTAATCCGTTGTTATTATTGAAAATTTTGATTTTTTTGGTTGAAAAAATTGTCTTATAAGTCAATTATAAAAGACAAAGTAGTCTTATAATTATAAGAGTTGTAAATGTATAAATTATGAGAGTAATTCGTTGTTATTATTGAAATTTTTGATTTTTTTGTTGAAAATTTTGATTTATAAGTCAATTATAAGAGAACATATAAGTGTTGTAAATGTGTAAATTATGAGATTAATTCGTCGTTAATATTGAATTTTTAATTTTTTTTTTGGTTGAAAAAATTAAACTGAAACTATCCTGAATTTAATGACTGATTTAAAATACTTGAATGTCTAGTGACCAATATTTAATTTTCAAAGTTTCAGTGACTAAAGTATACTTTTCTGTTTTGGAATTGGTTCAGTCCCCTGGAATGAACGTACGACGCCTACAAAACAATAATAAGGATATATTTGTCTTTTAACAATGAGGGGTGTGTGAGGAATTATTAAAAGGTCATTTCTTAAAATGGGTTTAAATCTCACACGAGGGATCCTAGAGGAAGTGGGCATAATTAAAATCAAAATCAGGAGTTAAATATGAGGTTTCCAGCCCGAAACCCAAGGGCCCGGTCAAACCGGTTAGACCCACATATAAACCGGCTGGTTATACGCACGGAGGATCTTAGGTCTAATCGCGGGGTTTCGCCGCTCTGGCCGGCAGTGGGTTTAAACATTGGATTTTCATACCAACGCCGTCGCCGCCGCCGGCGCTCAGGTAAATGTAGGCATCTTCCTTTGGTCTTCAATAATTAGCAGATTCTAAACGTAATTGTAAATTTCATGCGTTAAATAATTAATTCGGATTTGTAATAGTAACCCTAGTTTCCAGTGTGAGTTGAATTTTATCAAGTTTACCAATCGACCAATGAGGATAAGATGTTTTACAGATCCAAATTATGCGTAATGATTGCCCAGCTTGAATGATGCAGTTTTTGTACTCATCTGAGTGTCACCGCCACCATTCATTTACTTTTGTCTTCCCTCTTCCTTCAAGATTTGATAAGATCTTGGTTTCCCACTAAGTCATGTAATTAGTTAGTATTTTAAAAGAAAGATTTTGATCATAAAAAAAATCCCCCTTTTTTTGAAAATTTAAGAGCTGCTCAAGTAATTTGTTTGGTCTTTGGCCAATCAGATTGGTGAAGCATAAGCTTGATTCCAAGTTGAAATATGTTCATTTTTTTGGTTGTCGTTGTAACAATGTTCTGTAATTTCTCTTTTAATCCCCCTGAATGGAAGTTTGTTACAATTCATCATTTAGATAAACGAAAATGCCCGGTTTTTTGGTTGACTGTATTTCTTGAATCCCATAATTTTGTGTGTAATGACTACATTTGTTTGTGGCCCTGCAATCTGTACGTTACATATTTGTACACTGTGTTTGCATCGTGTGGATTAGTACTACCTTTGTCCCAAAATGAATGACAAAAGTATTCAAAATTTGCTCTTGATCAAGAGCAAATTTGTTTAAAAAATTCATTCATTTTGGGACGGAGGGAGCAGTATTGAAAATTTAATACTTCTTGAATTTACGTTGGTTGGTAATATTGCCTAGTTTTGTTCACAGTCTTTTTTATTAGCTGAATAATTGATGTTGTATTTTGTTATACTCAGAAGACAAAAACTACGCTGCCATAGTACATAACTCTCCCCTACCTCGTACTCTTTTTGAAAGAATAGGCAGATAGGAAGGTGATGAAAGATAACAGGTACTTCTGAGGTTTTTCATACCTGGATGTTCTCCTGGTGCAGCTATTTTTTGGTTGTGCCGAGCTTCTATGGTAGTGATCCCCCACGATTATGCAACTATTTACATGCTGATTCCTTCTCTGCCCATATTTCTTTCAAACATACTCATATTTCCTACTTCCTCCGTCCCAAAATGAATGACCAAATTTTTTCATTGTTTTCGTTCATTTACTGTAAATAGTCTCTAGTAGTATAGTACAAGCTAATGTCGTGTCTACATGTCAGCTACATTGGTAGAAAAATTGAAGGTTTATTTCATAAATATCTTTGTAAACTTGTCTTGATGTGAGACAGAAATTGATGCATTTCCTGTCTTCTTGCGCACTTTCCTTGCAAGTTGTAGCACAAAAGATATGACTTTTCTTTGCTTTTTTTTATGCATGTCACGATTTGATGGCCTCTTATTTTCCATGCTGTATTCATCTGAGCTGGGGTCCGTGACGTGACGAATTTGGAGCCGGTACAGTCCAACTGATGTTGGGTGAAATCAAAGGCCAAGATCATGCGCAAGTCGAATCAATTACGAGATGCATGAGCCGAGCAAAATGTGTAAAAAGTATTCTTAAATAATCCCATAACCCCCTGAATCTATTGCTCAGATGACTTGTACATCTAAGGGACTTGTACAATATACAAATGATATTATTTCATTTAAATAAAGAAGTATTAAACTATGAATGCAAATTTAACGAACATTTTTTAAAAATGTTGACAAGTCGAAAGAGAAATAACGTAGTAAGCACGAAAGAAAAGAAGAGCGGATATTTCGAGTTGTACACCAAGTTTGCAGGCCATGTTTTTTTCCGCCATCAAGACTTTTTCTATGAATGAGGACCACAACTAAGCGACATATGTTTATTCAATATTTCTCAAAAATTAAAAAAATAAATAGCTTCTCCCTCTCTTCCTTCAGGATTATTGCTTATTAGTCCAAAGGCAAATCATTTATATTTATATATAGGGCATCAAAATTGAATAGAAGAAATAAAATCTGGTTAACCAGGAATTGATATTGAAGATCAATTCTGGTTAACTGGATGGAAATAGTAACAATATCAATCATACTATTACTTTTCATGGTTGTGGCTTCCGTTGGGACGGTATGGTTTACTATGTTTTGTTATAAAGATGGCGAAGGACTACGTAGGCCAAACACATCATCATCACCACCTTCAAATCAAAGAGCAGCTTCTGTTACGCACGATCAAACGAAATCATCATCATCATCATCACCTTGATGATGATGTTGAGAAAGGAGACAAGCATGCAAATGTCAAGGTGGATGTAGGTGATAATTCCTTCGAAATTGTTAACACTGATGCAGAAGGGTGTAGGGCTGTATAACATTTGGGATACTCCCACTCAACACTTTTTTTTTTAACTCGTAAAAATTTAATCACATACTATTTGGTTTATTTATTTAACGTAAAAGGAATTTTTTTTTCATGTAAATTATTATTTTTTTCAATATTTTAACACTAATGAATAGGAGATTATATATTTGGCAACATTTGAAGCGGTTTTTACTGTAAAGTTGATCTATCACGAGTCAACTGAGTTTAACCTAATATGTGGTGGTGGTGGTGGTGGTGGGGGTGGAGAAGTGGTGGCCATGGAGTTTATCTTCAGGTTATATTGAAGTTTCTGAGGATTTATTGCAATGTCTGAATTCTTGTTGAGCTTCCATGGCAGAGTTGGATATTTTGCTCATTTTTCAATTGTTAAGTTACACAGTTTCTGGAAACTGATAAAATTATGTTGTTTGTAAAAGATGATATACAGACGGTAAATGTAATGGCTTTTGTTTACCATATTTACTCGGCCGCCTCCTACCGGCACTTATGAACCAGCAGCTTTGGCCTTTGAGGGTTTGATGGAAAGTTATTAGGGGTTCTGTCTGGACCAACTTTGAGGCCTTCATTCTTAGAAATATCTTACAAGTTGAAAACTATGGTTGCTGCAATCATTATAACAGCCTCCTGTGATTTTCAATGGTGCAAACGCGCCCCCTATGGTATCATATTAAGTACATACGCCTATTATGGTCAGTTGAGGACTTGCATCTATCGAATTTTGTCAAGAAAATGACTAAATTGATCTTAAAATTTCCCGCACTAAGATTTTACACCTCAATTTTTAAGGGCAATTTGGTAATTGACGTAAAAAATTGATAGAAAGAAGTTCTCAATTGACCATACAAGGTTTATGTGGTTAATATGATACCAGAGGGGGGTGTCCGCACATTTGAAATCACAGGAGGCTTTTCTGTAAGTTTCCTAAAGCAAAACCTTCAACTTCTAAGGTCTAAATAAATAGAGATTTTTATTTTCAGAGGATATTTTATCTTCAAAGCACCTATGGCCTAAACTTCCTTAAACTCAACTACACTCCGGCTTTAAGGAAGTCTTCATAGTAGTGAGGTCTAAACGATACAACAACAACAACAACAACAAAGCTTTAGTTTCAACATGATTTGGGGTCGGCTAACATGAAACATCTATGAATTCGGTTGCAGTTCTATAGCTGCAGAAGTTATGGCTTTGAGGTGCCTTTGCTGTGGTGGTGAAAAACAGAAACCTAAGGCTTCAACTGTTACAAGGCTGACGACTGCCCCTCCACCTAAAGCAGCTTCCAAGGATGTGGAAAGACACAGAACAAGTAAGGGCAGAACGGGAAATGGTAAACCGGTTTCTCTGGTAGGAGCTTCTGCTGCTGTAGCTACAGTGGCGGTAGTCAGTAGTACAAATACCCATGATGGCGGTGGTTATGGAGGCTAAGAACATAATGGTAGCTATGTTGGTTGTGAACTTCACAGAGGTTAATATAGGGATTTTTCATTTTGTGGGTTTAAACCGTCTGATTGCAAGTCCTGTAATTTTTTAGTGATATTCTGTTTGTTCTTCTCTCTGTCATTCTGTATGTCGTCTTGTAATCTTTCTAGTTGTATTGCCAAACTTTTCAGTTGCTTAGACTGAATTTTATCCATTATGTCATCAGGGTTATCATACAAATGTAGTAGATTCACATCCGTCAAAATGAAGACACCACAGAGTAAAAGTCGGTTTTAAATCAACCAATAGTTTCGTAGGATTTGTAACTTCAGTGACATAAAACAGAAGCCTAGATACTGTCCTAGTAAATGAACCCTAGAAAGACTATCATTTGTTGCTGATGCTACAATTCAACATAGAAAGGGCAAGATATAATTTTGCAACAAGGTTATGCATAAGAGAAAAAAATAAAATGATGTAAGGAGGGAGACTTACCTATAGGCATTATGATGTCTCGAGGAAATAAAAGTGCAAGGAACCCCCCCTTCTACCTAGAAAAAAAAATGCTTATACGCATACTCAGTCCTTGAAGAAGTTCACAATCTGTCTGTAACAGCACAGGCAGCAGTTTCAATTATTGAAAGTGCTTCAAAGCCCACAAAAATGAGGGGAAAAAATCCTTCCTTTAGACTCCATACTTGGTACTACCAACCAGTCTAAACACAGTTGACGTAGATCAGAAGCTGATTATGAATCAAGTCACTCTGTGTAGGAATCTAATTCTTTCATTTCATCGACAATGGTCCAAAGGGTGCTCTTAATGTCTTCGAAGTCTGCATGGGATTGATCTCCTGAAAGGAACAAATGAACATTGTCCTTTACTGTGACCCAACTGCATCCTGGATTCTTTTTTATCCCTTTTGTTTTCTTGGTTATTCTGACTTGTTCCTCCCCTTTCTTTTCACCCAAAACCAAGTATAAGTCGGACAAGACCACATATGGTGTAGCATTATTAGGCTCCAATTCAGAAATATGTTGAGCTGCAACCTTCGCAAGATCAAGACGTAAGTGGGTTCTGCTTGCACTCAGAAGAGCACCCCAAACACCAGAATGAGGATTAAATGGCATCGAACGGATTAAATTAACAGCTTCATTCAGCAAACCAGCTCTGCCCAGGAGATCAACCATGCATGCATAGTGATCTGGACCAGGTTCAATCTTATAAATAGATCCCATGGATCTGAAGTAGTTCCAACCCTCTTCTACCATTCCGACATGAGTACAAGCAGAAATGACTCCAAGGAAGGTAATTTCATTGGGTTCCTGTCCAATGTCCAACATTTTCATGAATAGGTCAACTGCTTCTATCCCAAATCCATTTTGTGCAAATCCAGTAATCATAGAGTTAAAAGAAACAACATTCGGAGTGCTTATGGACTGGAAGATTCTGTAGGCATCGCCTACACTTCCGCACTTTGAATACATAGAGACCAGTGAATTTTGAATGGATAAATCAAACTCCATATCCATTTTCAAAACAAGAGAATGCATTTGCAAGCCTTGGCCTAATGTTGCTAAACCAGCTGAAGAGCTGATGACACTACTCAATGTAAGAGGGTTTGGTCTGACTGCTTTACAAAGCATCTGAATGAACCAACATATAGCCTCTTCATATTGCCCATTTGTTGCAAACCCTGAAATCAGAGCAGTCCAAGCAACATCATCTTTCTCAGGCATCATCTTGAACAATTCTACTGATTTCTCAGTAAAGCCTTTGCTAGAAAATCCACTTATCATGGTTGTCCAGGAAACGACGTCTTTCAATGGCATTTCTTCAAATAGTTGGTAAGCCTCTTCAATGTTTTCAGCTTGAACATAACCGCTGATTAACGAATTCCAAGAAATGACATCCTTTTTATCCACCATCTGAAATAGGCTATATGCAGCATCTACATAACCCAGTCTACTATACATGGTAATAACAGAATTGCCTAAGAAAGAATCATAATCGAATCCCATGAGCACAAGCAAACCATGAACTTGACACCCTTCTCTAAATCGACCAAATCTCCCACAGCCCTCAAATATTACAGTCAGTGTGTTTGGAGCAACTTCTACTCTGTCCTCGCGTCTCATTTTAAGAAACAATTCAAACCCATCTTCGAAAATCCCCATCTTAATATACCCGTCAATCATTGCAGTCCAAGTAATCACATTTCTCTCCGGTATAACATTAAACAATTCTCTTGCTTCACAAACTCTCCCCTTCTTGCAGTACCCATCAACCATTGTGCTCCAAGAAACAACGTCCTTCTCCTTCATCCCCTCAAAAACCCGAATTGCCATCTCCAGTTTATCCATTTTCAAATACCCACTAATCAACGCATTTGAACCAACAGGATCACGCATATCCAAAGGCATACCACGGAACAATTTTTCAGCATCACTTAGCCTTCCTGCACGAATATAACCCGTGATCATTGCAGCATAAGATACCTCATTTCTCTCAGGCATTTTATCAAACAAGTCAATAGCATCGTTTATCCCATCCTTGTTGCGTAAATAAGCAGTAATCATAGCGTTCCAAGACGCAACATTTCGTTCAGGCATTTCATCAAACACTCTACGGGATTTACTGAGATGACCATTTCCAGCATATGCAGTAAGCATAGCTGTCCAGGAGATGATATTTTTGGTGGGCATTCGGTTAAATATGGATTCCGCTTCTTTGATATTACCAATTCGTCCATTTTTGCTAATCTGGGAGTTGCAATAAACTAGAAAATTGGCGTAAGGAGAAATTGAGGGGGAAGAAGTTGAAAAATTAGAAGTAATGTGAAGAGAGACTAGATGGTAAATTTTGTCGATAATGCTAATTTTCTTGAAAGTCCTTTTGGCTAACATTTAGACGTGCAGTCTGAAGATTCCATGGGAGTCGGGAGAGACGACTTGGAAAGGAGACTCTGGTGGAAAATGAACACCAAATTCACTAGAAATCAAACTTCTAAAAAGCGCTAGGCGGATGCTAGGCGGCGGAGACTAGTCGGAATTGGTCGGGATTAAGTCGAAACCTAGGCGGAGTGGTCGGGATTAAGTCGAAACCTAGGGGGAGCTTAGAACTAGACGTTCCCATAGGCGGGGTCTTTTAGAACCCTGCTAGAAATATCTCGCTCGTTTTTCTAAAGAGCGTTGTTATAAAGAAACCATTTTCTCTGAGTTGTTCCGTTTTAAAATCAACATCTCTTCTTCCCGTTCCCACATGCGGATCCAGAATTTTAAAATTGCGTAAGATTGGTATTTAAAAAATATTGTACATATTAATAACATTAATAACAGTGAAAAATAGCTTTATATATATATATATATAAAGTTACATATATATAATCGGTGACTTAGTAAAAAAAAATCAAAATTTTGAGTTCAGCACACGTCAATTACATACTAGATCCGTCCGTCTCTTCGTACCCACTCAAATCTAAAATGGATAATAAGACCACTTGTCATTATCGCAACAAAAACTCCCTACCCACTTTTTCTCTCTTATTTTACTTTAAATACTCACAATATTTACTTTTTATTAATATTCGAAAAAAAATATTCATGCCAAGTGAACATTAAATTAAAACGGGACTAAAGAAGTACTCCCTCCGTTCCGGTCGAAGTGTCCCAAAAAGATATTTGCACGAGAATTAAGAAAAGTGATGTAAGAAAGATAAAAAGGTTAAATGTTGTAAGTATGAAAAATTAAATAGGAGAGAAAATGAGTGGAAGGAATAGTTAGGAGAGAGAATGTTGTGAGTGTAAAAGTAAAATAGGAGAGAGAATGAGTGGGGTAGGAAGAGTATAAAAATAATAAAAACTTTTCTTTTTAGAAATGAGACATTTTAAATGAGACGCTCAAAAAGGAAATTTGAAACATTTCGGCCGAGAAGGAGGGAGTAGTTACTAACCCAAAATATTCAAATGTACTCATTTGTTATAATTTAAAAACAAACTAGTACAACACCCGTGCGTTAAACGCACGGCCATTAACATTGTAAATTTTATTAAAAAATAGATAAAAAAACAAAATTAAGTAGGTTAATGAAAATAAAATGTCAAATTTAAGAAGTTAACAAATGATGATATAATTTTTACAAGTTAAGTAAAACTTCTCTGTAGATAACATTTGTTGTTTCATATGTAGGATAGCAGTTGGACGGGGCATAATCATAACTTAATCGAACGTTTGCCTCGGGTGATAAGAATTCGTGAGATATCTTTTTTTTTTTTTTCTGCCAAAAAAGTGAATTTAATTAATATGATATCTAGACAATAAATATAAAAATTAATAAAATATCTAGATTAAATATAAAATAAATGAATGTACTAAGAAAATGTGGTATATGTTATTTTATAACTCTCCTATAATAAGTTATTCCGTTGAATTTTAAATGTTCTCTTAAGAGAAATAGTCAGATGAGTTGCCTTAGTATCCTTTTATTCTAAATTGAAGCATTAATTAATATGATATACAGACAATAAATATAAAAATAATAAAAAATCTAGACTAAATATGAGATAACTGAATGTAAAAGTAAGGCCCAATTAGGACCCAAATGGCCCGGTGCAATATAACCTTATCACCTAATTTATTTTTCCCTCACCGCCGCTCCCCCCTAACTTCTCACACTTAGCGCCGATCTCTCTAGCTCCTCCCTCTCAACTCATCAAGCTCTCTCCCTCTAAACCTATTTTATGACATAAAACTCGCATTGGATTTTATTTTGACAAATAGCATAAAGGTGCAAGGAGCTTGATCATCTAGTCGGTAATATGGTTACTTATTTTATAGCACTCAATTCAGGTTTTATTTCTATGCATTGTTGCTCATTTAACTTATTTGTGTACCGTAGTATGTAGTATAAAGAAGGTTTTCTTAATCAGAAATTGTTAGCTTCAAAAGTGAAAGAAGCAAGTTGAGGAACTTGAGATGATAAACCCCAATTTAAAAGGTACATACCACTTAAAAATTTAATATCTTTTTTAATTTTAAGGAAACCTTCTTTATACTACGGTACACAAATTACTTTAGAGTCATGATAAACATATATCAACTTTAGATAAATTATAAAAAAAGTTACATGAACATAAATACCATACCATAAATAGTTTCAAATTTTGTGACGTAAATAAAGTTGCAAGTCAAATGTTTTACAAAACACATTCTAAACCTCCTTCCAAAAACAGAAATTGTTCACCGCTTTTTGCCAAAACATGAATAACAAAATATACTAAATAAGTGCCGAAAAAACAAAAACATTAACTTAAAAACATCCAACCTTGGTAGGTCCAAAAACAGTCATCATGCAAGTTACTCAACCTCCTTCTTAAATAGTTTTCCGTATTTCAACTGAAACTTAGTTGAAGAAGACAAGTCTTCTGCCAAATCACTTGTACCAGTGTCATCAAACTCTCCACTCTTCCTCTTCAGTCCCTTGCTATCTGGTGTTTTCTCATAGTTATCACTTACAGAATCATCAGTCTGTATTAATTTTGAAAAACATTTTCTAAGTTTTACGCTTAAAATAAATATATTTGCAAGATATAAAATAAATATAAGGTTAGAACCCTCTTTAACCTTAATGATCTCTTCACCAGCTTCCTCAATGGCCTTTAAGAAATCACTCCTCTAAAAAAAGAAAAAAAATTATATTTAAAAAAGATAGAAAAATAAAATTGAAAAGTATTTTAGAGAATAAGGGATAACCTTTCTCACTGATAGCTTGAAATCCATATACTTGTCAACAATCCTCTTCTCATCACAAACCTTACTAATTGAGAAAACATTGTCCTTACCATTCACATTCGCTTCTCTTACGCGAAGTAGAAATAGAGCCGATCTACCAACCAATTCAAATATCTCCTCAGGAATACTATGTGTATCAGACTGCAGAAAAATAAACTTAAATGACTTATTCATAAAATGGATAATCACATAGAACAGTAAACTTAATAGACTGACTATTTAGATTACTTTGGGTAATTATACCTTAATGTTCTGCTCCTTTAACTGCGTCGCTGTCTTCCCCAACAATGTTTCGCTTGCATCATCCCACAGTATAAAGATACCACTTTCATTACCAGATACTATAGTGGCCTTAATTTTGTATCTTGGTGTAGGATCAGGTACTACTTTATAAAGGGTGAGAATATAAAGAGTCAATCTTAAATGTATGGATTAAATTTTCTGAAATGTTGCAAGTTAATTATGTAAGAATCAACTATATTTGTTAATCACCTTATATTTTATTTCATATAACCGAACAACCTTACATATTCCACTGAGTTTCAATTAGTATTATAGCAATTTAAAAAAATAAAAAAAATAGATAATTTGTATTTTTTCAAGTTTGTAATATATGTTTGTATTCAATAAATAGTTAAGTTGTATTTATTCATGTTGGTAATATATGTCAGAATAAATAGATAATTTGTATTTATTCAGATTTGTAATATTTGTTTGTATTAGTCAAAAGTTATTTGTATTTAGTCTGAAATGTAATATATAATGTGTATTAGTTGAATTAGTAATTAATGTTAATGATTCTTGGTGCAACAATAATTAAGTAAAAACCCGCTAGAAACGAAGGGAGCATGAAAATTTTAATTCAAAGAACGAAGTCCTAACAGTTTTTTGAAAAAACGTGAACAGTAGTCAATTAATGAAAATTTTAATTCAAAGCATGTGCACAGTTGCTTTCTATTTTCATTTGAAAATTTTGGCGCCCAAATTTTCGTTTTTAGTAACTGTGCCAAAATTACTTGGCTCATTATATAGTTATAGATAAAAAAAAATTCTACCCCACTTGGCCCTATCTGTACACCATTAACATCCTTTAATGTAATTAACATTAAGTAGCTTCTTGTCCAATGATTCTTCCAATTAATTGGCTAATTATGGTCCACTATAACGGTAAAGGAGTATCGATCAATTAAATAAGGGTTAATTGCAATTTAGGGCCTGAAGTCTTGTATGAGATTCCCAAAAGGGGCCTGACTTTTTTTTTTTTTGGCGATTTAGGGCCTATACTTACAATTTCTTATCAAATAAGGGTTTATTGACGATTTCCGTTAACACTTAACGTCAATAAGCCCTTATTTGATAAGAAATTGTAAGTACAGGCCCTAAATCGCTAAAAAAAAAAGTCAGGCCCCATTTGGGAACCTCATACAAGACTTTAGGCCCTAAATTGTAATTAACCCATAAATTTAACTTTCTACCTTTTTTAAATTTTCATTAAATCCCTTAAAAAAATATTAAATTCAATAAAATAAATAAAAATATTTTTACTCAATAATAATAAAAAGAAATTTAACATCCCAATTTAACTATATTTAAAAAGGCATATGTAAATTATTTTTTACCTAATTTAACTAAATATAATAATTTTTTTGTTAAACACTATTGTTCATCGCAGCTTTACGAGTTTTGTTAATCTTGAACATCCCAACTAAAATTATTGTATTATTTTCCCTTTTTTTAATATAAATGAAAACAATATGGTACATTAATTAAATGCACAATATTATTATGCCCAATTTTTATCCTTGAATTTAATGTACAACAACACCTCACCCTTCACCACCAACAACATAAAGTCATCGGCCCGTCTCATTAAGTACAGAGACCCTGTGCAAAATGAGAATATGAGGTCCTTAATATTTAGAAAATTAACATAAAATTATATGTAACTTCAATATTTTATTTAAAAAGGGTTCTAAATTGCAATTTGCCATTTAAAAAATTAACACAATAATATGTTATATATATATATATATATATATATATATATATATATATATATATATATATATATATATATATATATATATATATATATATATATATATATATATATATATATATATATATATATATATATATATATATATATATATATTTAATGGGCATAGATAAAATCGGGCGAAACAAACTCCTCGCTAGGTAGCTATCAAAATCTTGGTCAAAATTGAAATCACATTTCTTGCTGTTTTGATTGATTTTGGTGATGTGTTAAATACGGTGGCGGGTATATGTTGGTGGGGTGGTGACTTTCAGCGGCTCGGCATACATGGAACATTAGGTTCGCTTTGCAGAAATTTTGAAGGGCCCCAAATTTATCTATGCCCATTAAATATATATATATATATATATATATATATATATATATATATATATATATATATATATAGGAATTTATTGAATGAGAACCAAATTTATATGAGAATGAACCACTAATGATCGTTGGATTAAAAAAGCATCAATCTTCAGGATTAAAAAAAAGATAGAGGGGGTGGCGTTTTCGTAATTATTGTGAACTAAATCCTCAAATTTCAAAATAAAATATCTCAATATCTATAAGTCGAAAAAAAATTCGAAAGCACTGATTTTTTTGTCTTGACGAGACGATTCAAACTAGATCCCTGAAGATAGGATTTTGAAAAAATAATATTGACTTATATATTACTTAACTAGTGTACATTACTTAACTAGTGTACACTCCCTCTCAACCACTAAAAGCCAGTTAAATAATGTACACTAGTTAAGTAATGTCTTATTTAGCTAATTAAGTAATTAACTCGTGCACACTAGTCATATAACTCGTGCACACTAGTTAAGTAATTAACTAGTTAAGTAATGTACACTAGTTAAGTAATTAACTCGTACACTAGTCATATAACTCGTCTTGCACACTAGTTAAGTAATTAACTAGTTAAGTAATGTACACTAGTTAAGTAATTAACTCGTGCGCGCTAGTTAGTAATTAACTCGTGCACATTTAGTTAAGTAATGTACACTAGTTAAGTAATTAAATCGTGCACACTATTTAAGTAATGTACACTAGTTAACTAGTGTACACTAGTTAAGTAATGTACACTAATTAAGTAATTAACTAGTTAAGTAATGTACACTAGTTAAGTAATGTACACTAGTTAAGTAATTAACTCGTGCACACTAGTTAAGTAATGTACACTAGTTAAGTAATTAAATCGTGCACACTAGTTAAGTAATGTACACTAGTTAACTAGTGTACACTAGCTAATTTCAATGGTTTCTAGGTATTTGAAGGTGATTTTTCATGTGGCTACTTGCTTACTATTGCGAATTGAAGGTAATTCCTGAATTGACATGTTTAAAATTGGGAATAATTTTTTATTTATAGAAGTTTTGATATTTGATTTGAACGTTTAATTTGTACATTTTCATTCATGACTGGGTTCTTGTATTGAGGGTGGGAACTGGGAAGCATTATTCTGTAAGAGTATTAATACAAGGCTTTGCCTACAGTCTACTGACATATCACCCTCAAACCTTGCTCAAGTCAAAATAAAATATCAATGGTCAAATAGTATTTCAGTGATCTGACGCTTCCATGTCTTTGAGTTTCTCGAAGAGATGTTCGTTTATCAGTTCCAAAACTCAGAGTTGGTTGTTGAAACAACGTCTTGCACTTTTCTTGTCTGTCTCTGCTAGATTATGCATGCGCTGAGATTAAATTGTTCAACTATAAATATCAAGTTATTGACTTTTTTCCTGTTTTCTTTTCATCTCATCAGTTCTAAGGTTCAAATGCCGTGAAATGGAAACAACGAGATTGAAATAATGATACTCCGTATAGTCCAAGACTCAAAACACATTTCATCAACTGAAACAAAACCCAAGCCTAACAACTTACTATGGGTACAACAGTTCGAAACGAAAATTCCTACAAAATTTATTCTTGTCTTGTTATCAAACGTAAAACAGTAATTTCAGTGGTTAACTAGTGTACATTACTTAACTAGTGTACACTAGTTAACTAGTGTACATTACTTAAATAGTGTGCACGATTTAATTACTTAACTAGTGTACATTACTTAACTAGTGTACATTACTTAACTAACTAGTGTGCACGAGTTAATTGCCTTAACTAGTGTACATTACTTAACTAGTGTGCATGAGTTAATTACTTAACTAGTGTACATTACTTAACTAGTGTACATTACTTAACTAGTTAATTACTTAACTAGTGTGCACGAGTTATATGGCTAGTGTGCACTAGTTAATTACTTAACTAGTGTACATTACTTAACTAGTGTACATTACTTAACTAGTTAATTACTTAACCAGTGTGCACGAGTTATATGGCTAGTGTGCACGAGTTAATTACTTAACTAGCTAGTGTACATTACTTAACTAGTGTACATTATTTAACTGGCTTTTAGTGGTTGAGAGGAGTGTCTGTAGTTAAGTAATGTATACCTGGTTAAGTAATCTATAAGTCAATATTATTTTTTCAAAATCCTATCTTCAGGGATCTAGTTTGAATCGTCTCGTCAAGACAAAAAAATCAGTGTTTTCGAAAATTTTTTTCGACTTATAGATATTGAGATATTTTATTTTGAAATTTGAGGGAAATTTAGTTCACAATAATTACGAAAATGCCATCCCCTCTATTTTTTAAATTGAACATTGATGTGTTTTTAATCGATGGCTGTTAGTGGTTCTTATGGTTCTCATATAAATTTGGTTACCATTATAATAGGGCGCTATATATATATATATATATATATAGCATTATTGTGTTAATTTTTTAAAGGCGAATTGCAATTTAGAACCCTTTTTTAAATAAAATATTGAAGTTATATATAATTTTATGTTTTTATTTATTTTATTGAATTTAATATTTCTTTTAAGGGATTTAATGAAAATTTAAAAAAGGTAGAAAGTTAAATTTATGGGTTAACTACAATTTAGGGCACGAAGTCTTGTATGAGGTTTTGAATGGGGCTGACTTTTTTAGCGATTTGGGGCCCTATACTTACAATTTCTTATCAAATAAGGGCTTATTGACGTTAAGTGTTAACGGAAATCGTCAATAAGCCCTTATTTGATAAGAAATTGTAAGTATAGGCCCTAAATCGCCAAAAAAAAAAAAGTCAGGCCCCTTTTGGGGACCTCATACAAGACTTCAGGCCCTAAATTGTAATTAACCCATTAAATAATAACATCATTTATCACTTCTTCATAATGGAGTCATCTCTCATCATTTCACTTTATTAATGCTATCAAATTATTAGACGTGTCATAAATTTAATCGAAATCGGCTGATCAGTGATTTTTAACCGATTAATTAACCGGTCAAACCCGTTAATCGATTTAACTGTAACCGGATTAATCGAAATCGGCGATTACCCAGTTCGGTTAAGATCACAGATTTTTCAAATCGGCTAACCATCGGTTATTTAACCGATTATAACCGGCGATTATAACCGGATTAACCGGTCGAAATTAATATTTTTGTTCTATTTCGAGAATTCCAGTCAGTATTTTCACAATTTCAGTTAGTTTTTAAGAATTTTAGTTAGTTTTTTGAAATTTCAGTCAGTTTTTTAACGTTTCCAGTTAGTTTTTTAAAATTTCAGTCAGTTTTAACGTTTTCAATTAGTTTTTCAGAATTTCAGTTAGTTTTTTGAAATTTCAGTCATTTTTTAACGTTTCTAGTTAGTTTTCAAAATTTCAGTTAGTTTTTTAGAATTTCAGTCCGTTAAAAGGACTAATCTGAAGAAAAAAAGGGCTTCAGTTAACCGTTTTAACCGGATAAACCGTGTTAACTGGTTATAACCATTAACCGGATAACCGTAACCATTAGTATACGGTTAACGGTTAGGTTACGATCAAGTTTAAACGGTTTTTTTAACCGGCGGTTATAACCGTTAACCGGCGGTTATAACCATTTGGACACGAATATATCAAATCCTGGAAAATATACTCTCCTTTTCTTTTTCTTGGCCAACCCAACCCAACTATTCCGGCCCACCTCCTTCCAAACTTTCTGAACCAATATATATATATCGAGATAGATATATATCAAATCACAATTATATATTATAATTTCTTTTTATAATAGTATTGCTTCTCATTTTGTAATTATATATTTTCAGAATTAGTGATTTCTATGTTGTAATTCATATGATGTTAATAATAAAACTCGAGGCATTTATATCAATCTCTTTCCCTCATGTGTTAATTTACTTAGTCTAACCATCTTTTATTCTATTACATACTTCGTACTTTTTAAATTTGCTTTTTATCACGAGTAAATATGAAACGTTTTTCTTTTCGATATTCAATTAGAGGAAGAAGGAATGTATTTTTTATTTTTAGGTAAAAAAGAACTTAGTCGCCAAAAAGAAGGAAGATAGGATGTGTGGGGTCTGGGCATGAGCCATGATGGATTTGGAGTTACAGTTCGACTGCATAGCCAAGATCGTGTACAAGCTGAATAAAATAAAGGGACAGAATGCGTCGAGCCGGACAAAGCATCTTAAATATCATTAATAAACCCTCTAAATCTAAATGTTAACGGTAGAAATCGGATTAAACGAACAAAAAGTACAATTTGTACAAACCCATGAATGACGCAACCATATTGAACCCTCTTGGACTGGTATACACATTAAGCAAGTATGCGTTTAGTTGGTTATTGAAAGTGTAGGGTTTGGATGTTGCAGCGTGCTCGGAGGGGTGGAGGCAGGGGAAGTGATGCTGCCACACAAAATGGTTGCTTAGGCCCAAAGTAAGTAGTACAGCTGTGAATACTTCGCCTTCTTTTCCATGAGCTCCTACACACAAAAAGCAAATAAATTAGGGCGGGGGCGCCTCCGGCAAAGCCCCTCCGGCGTGAGGATAAATATTTGTTCATGAAAGAAGAAAGAATACAATGAAAACTGTGAAAATTACTGCAAAATGTACTTTAGGCTTACCCATTTTGATTTATGATGTTTTTATATTTCCTCTTGTAATGTGCATATCATATGCCCTTTGCCACGTGTCATCTTTCTATTGAATATGTATAAACACTCATAATTAATGGAGACGCCACCCTTCCTATTACAAATAGTTCATCATCATTGTAAAAAATTTGGTGGGCCCAAATACAACGTGTGTGGCTACTTCTGGAATATTGTTGTTAAGTTATATGTCGCCTATGGGCGACATCATTGCCGGGGCGGCAACCTCTATTGTCGTCGCCATACTTAATCAAGCCATGTTCAATCTTTCCTTGAGGTTGGATTATTATTATTTGGAAATGGGTCCCAATGGGCTTATTGCTGGATCTTGTTTCCCGTTAGTATACTGACAAAGTCGCCATGTCGTCTATGGACCTTTCTTGGAGCTAGATTATTGTTCCTTAATCCATACTTGAGGTATTGAGCCCCAATATAATTTGTGGTATTGAGCCCAATGTAATTTGTGTAGGCCAACTCATATTTTTCCATGATCGTGTATCGGGAAGCGCATGCGCCTAACTACTGGTCATGTGCAAGTGCAAGCCATCAATTATGTTGTGTAGGTGACAAAATAACAACAAATCCAATAATCTCTCCACTGAGTTCTATACTAATCATGTGCAGGACAACTATTACCATACAAATACAATGTTTTTTCCACTTGCTTAAATTAATTTCCACCTAATGCTTGATTATTTTCCCATAAACAAAATCCTCTAAATTGATATAAGGAGATTTTATTCACATAAATAAATTTGTGTATTAAACATCTGTCTCATAATTATATTCTATTCAGTTCATTTATTAGACTTTATTTTTACTATATGTTTCATATTTATAACGATTATTCCATTTCTTATCAAAAATTTTACTTCTATTTAATTTCATTTGTATTATATATTATAGTATAGTATGTTTCATAAATACATGAATTACGCTTAGAGCATACGTTACACGTTAGAGAAATCGTAATATTTTTTACACTCTCTAGACCTTAGCAATTTCGATCTGTTACCCAATAACTCGTATAACCCAACCCACTAATTATCTAAGGAGTTGTGATTCCTTGCAGAATGTTTTGATTTCGATCAAGCCTTGTTACTATTTTGCTGCGTTACTTTACATCCGTTGGTATCAGAAATCGGACAATCCTAGGGTTCTCGACGAGAAGATGGCCAACAATGGAGAAAATAACAAATCCGTTGTTATTGATGGGATCAATGATCGTTTGATTCATGCTAATCAACAGGCGAAATATTTTTTTGCAAAGGAGGAGGAACTTTCAAAGGAGACCAACTTCCACCATGACTTCCTTCTTCATTATGAATCCCTTCTTGTAAGCGGCCGACTTCCTCCAGAAAAACAATTTATAGTGGATTTGCATCGAGAGTATAGGGATAAAGCTTGGGCGAAATCTGTGTTGTATTATTCTAGAGCATGTTTTTATTCCAGGCGAATTCGACGATTGGAGGCGACATTATCCGCTGAGATTAGGTGTGTGGATGAAGCCAAATCAACTCCAGACCCAAAAACTTTGAACGAAGATTTCAAGGAAGAGGAGGTTATTTGTGAAGTCGCAGAAGATTTATGCGTTAATCAAGTGATGAAAGAATCTAAAGATGATGATCTATGTGAAATTGCAACGAGCGAAGTAATTAAGGTATGTAGTAATATTGTTAGTGCAGATTTTATCGTACCTATTCATGCCCTAGTTGAGTCCAAGGTGGAGGATACTGTTAATATGGATTGGTTTGTTGCAAATTCAAATTTTATATGGGGCAAAAATTTTGTGAATCATGGGGAGGTCGGGGAGGTAGATCGACAAAAGGATAGTGGAATTGATAATAGATATATTTATTCGGAGGATCGACAAGAGGTTGATGAGGAAGATGGGTCGGTAATCCAAGCTTCAGCAGCATGGGGGCAGCACAGCAAGTGCTCGGCCGAGTGTGGCAAAGACGCGGCCGAGCGTGGCCAGACAGAGGAATCACGCCAGTAAACAGGCTGGCACGGCCGAGCGGAATGGGGGACACGCCCGAGCATGACAGATCCGAGGATGAAGAAAGTTTTGATTTATTCAAAGTATTTATTTTGGTGGAACGGATCAATTCAAGTTCTTTTAATTTCTTCTACGTTAAAGATGAAGATTTATTCAAAGTATTTATTTTGATGGAATGGCTCGTTTCAAAGATCGGATGAGAATTCGGGGCGAATCCTTTTTCAAGTGAGGGTGAATGATGTAATCCGGTCCAAGAAGAACAGCTTGGCGGCAGAAAAGCTTTGACAAAGTCAAATATATTAATTATTTTTGTATTTTAATTAGTATTTTAGGATTTAATTTGTTTTAGTTTATATTTTATTTTTTATCTTCGTCATTATTTTTAATAGATTGATTAGAGATGGTTTTAGAGTAGATTTTGAGTTGATTTACTAGTTTTTGAGTCATATTAAGTTACCATATAAGTTACGAGTAATTCTAGAAAGTTTAGGAGTGTTTTTCAAGTTTTATGGGTGAACATACCAAAAGTGTCGCGTTGGGCCAAACGAGTAAAGTCCAATTACAGACAGCCTTGGTCTCCACATTCTCAATGAGGCTGACTCAATCAGAACAAGGCCCAAAGCCCATCTCTTGTATCAGTCGACTAAGTCCATGGTCCGACCTATCAAGTCCCGACCTAACTTAGTCCGACCTAATGATCCATATCACAATTCGGGTACGAACCATGCTCTGCCCGACAGTCAGGTCGACCATTCCATGAGTGGCGACCTCGACCTAATCATCAAGTATCGACTCGGCGACATGTGTTGATGCACGTGGGTCAATCTTTCCATAACAAAGATCCCACATAAATCGTGGACGGTTACGAGCACGTTCCCATGAACATAACTTTGCCGCTATAATTTCGGAGCTCATGTAGCCCTATCATTAAACTACCTACATCAACTATAAATACTTCATCACTACCAACGGTGCAAAGGTAACTGCCATTTTGTATTCTGAGTTCATTATTCAATACATTTTGAGCTTCATACAACTGTAATCTTACTCTCACGCCGGCGTCTTCGCCGGAGACACATCACAGGCTAGTCGTGGGTTGTTTCGGTCAAGGAGCCAGGTGATCAGTCCTGCCACGTGGAGGAAGATTGATAAGCAAATTTCCTGCAGCATCAGTTTGGTTCCATTGCCGGGAAACGTGCTTAAGCTTGACCTCGAAAAGTTCATCAACCTACAACAATGGTAACCCCAGATGGGCATGTTGAAGATGCTTCTGAAGAATTCATTGAGGTGAGTGAACAACAACACCAATACAAACGCGGAAATCTCAATGTCAATGCGAAAACATGGACTTGCCTCCTCCCCCACCAAATCGTCCTCATGGTAGAGCCACGCGCTCTACCGGTGTTGTTGATGGCGAGGATTGCACGACACAAGGAGAGGGAAAAGGCATATGGAGGGACAAGGAGTCCCACCTCCTCCTAAGCGTCCAATGGACAGTGAACATGGGAAACAGGGCGAGTCCCTCAATTAATCCCATGAGCAAGAAGGAAATGATGTTAGAGCGAGCTCAAATCTTGGGCGACTTGATAGCCGTGGAGGAGCGGAAGCGAGGCCGACGTACGTTCGAAAGGATTGCTCCCTCCCAAGTCTCCAACGGGCGGCGGGCCGGGAGTGCTAGGCAAATGAAGGTGTGGGGCGAGAATGGCGAGGACAGGGATAGTTCGGCGAGCTCCTACAATTGTTCATGTGCCGAGTAACGACCTAAGGAGCTAGCCTCTCACCGAAATAGGGAGCGGGAGGCTCAATCGGATTTGAGGACGCAATTAACGGCCCAATAGAAATAGGCGCATTTCCCCGACACGGACACGAGATCGGGGTCTCATAGAGACGAGAACGGGCGCGGGTCGCCTATAAGACGAGAGAGGCGCGGGTCGCCACATGGAGATAACAGCGCAGTCGCCGTCTGTGGTTGAGGCGCAGTCGCCTCAAAAGTAACAGACATAGATCTCAATAAGATCGGGTAAAGGACCAATTCCCATAGAGACGGGAGGAGTAGACAGATGACTCCCCCCAGAAGTGAGGGCCAGAGGTCAAATGCTGCTCCCCCTCCAGGAGATGAAAGACCCGATGCCAGAGAATGGTTGTTGATGAAAAAGAAGTTTGAGCAATGGGAGGAGGAGAAGAAAAAGGATGCTGGAAAGGTCGAACGAATTGACTTTGCTCTTCGACCACTTTCCAAGGAACTGAGAGATAGTCGACCTCCTCCTAGTTTCAGGTTGCCCCTTCTAGAGAAGTATTCTGGTTCCACCAATGCAAGAAGCCACATAGCACACTTGGAGGCCACGATGTGTTTTGTCGCCAATGAAGACGACAATATGTGCAAAGCCCTCGTAAGTACCCTCACGAGAGCGGCTTTGACATGGTTTAATGGTTTGGCGGTGGTAGCATAACCACTTGGACATGCTTGAGGACCAAGTTCCTAGATCGCTTCTCATTGCTGGAGCTCGGAAAGTGACGGTGGCGATTTAAACAACTTGGTGCGGGCCAAAACGAAAGCTCCATGAGGCTACTTCACCAAGTTCAAAGAAATGGTCGACAAGATTGAAGAGGACATCACGAGACGGGGAGGTAATCAATTGCTTCCGAAGTGGTATTTCCTCGGAAGACATGGACTACGAGCTCACGATCCGAACGGTCACAACTTCGACGGGAGTTGTTTGAAAAGGTGTATAATGTCGC
Organism: Adenophora triphylla var. japonica; assembly: GCA_022495995.1. Lineage (NCBI taxonomy): Eukaryota > Viridiplantae > Streptophyta > Magnoliopsida > Asterales > Campanulaceae > Adenophora > Adenophora triphylla. The sequence goes on from JAFEMH010000008.1 coordinate 63,877, forward strand.
TCTGGGTGAGGAAAGGAAAGAAAAGAAGAAGGGAAAGAGCCCCGAGGTTGGAAGTCACTTAGATGATAAAGGGACTCCAACAAGAATGGGGAACAATAAAAATGGAAAGAAACGAGAACTAGAGGCAACGAGAGAAGGTGCCCGAAGCTTTCACTCCCCTCACGGTGAGTCGGGCGAGATTATGAATGATGTCGAGCGGCTCCTCCGGTCCCAATGAATCCAGGCAACAAGTTTAGGAGGGACAACGGCAAAGTGCGACTACCACAAAGACCTGGTCATCTCACGAGAGGATTGCTTGGGATTAAAGCGTATCATCCGAGAATGGTCGACCGGGGAGACTCGAGGCGTATGTGAAGAGACCTCAAGTGGAGGAGGTGAGCGGCCGGCGGGTGGGCAACAAGGACCTGGCGGCTAGGCCCGGAACTGGGGGTCATCACCGAACAAGCGAGCAACACGGCCATCAAGCACAAGATATTCCGGCTCAATAAGGCCCCACATGTGCCTCGAGGAGATAAGTCGGAGATGAAGCGATCGGCTTCTACCCCCATGAATTGGCAACTAATATGGCGGCTAGGGAAGCAAGTTCTCGTCATCCCAGTCTCATTGATGGATGTACGACGAGCGGACTCTTGAGTCGACACGGGGAGCTACAAGGATATTTTGTTTTACAAAACTTTCAAGGAGATGGGTCTTAATGACGAACAGGTTGGAGAGATATGATGGCGAGGTTGGAGGGCTTCACCAACCATCGAGTTGATGCTAAAGGCCGAGATAGTGCTCGACGTCGACCTAGGCCGGCACCCCTCGGGGTTGTCTCTAGGTACAATTTATCGTAATTGATGTAAATAGTGACTATGCGCCATCCTTGGAATTCTGGACGGTCGCTCTTGGAATGGTAGCATCAATTCCTCACCCGGCAGTAAAGTTCCCCACACTTGGAGTGGGTTGCGTACAAGGCACGGCTCGTGCTTATCTGGATCATGTTCTAAGAGAAAGAAAGAAAAGGGAGCTAGAGATTGAGGCTGGCGATGGTTACTTGGCGTCCCGATCGATCACCAAAACTACCGGTTGTCAACAATCACCAACGTGGAAGAGTCGACCTATCACTCAAATGACGAGGTCATGCTTGAGTCGACACGTCACTCTAACACCACCGAGGTCGATTCGGATGTAGTTATGGTCGACCAAGTCATCATAGGCAACCTACGCCTCCGGCTCGACAATAACTCGGGGCCACCACCACCGCGGCGGAGTTGCGAGACAAGTTAGATGATATGATAGCGAAGAAGCTCCACACTGAGGGCCGAGGAGAGACAAAGGGTCAAGGAGATAATCATTGAGACTCTACAATTCGGGGATGGACCCGAGCTAGAAGGCGTGGATGAGTTAGAGTCGTGTAATCACCAACTTTTCCTACCCCGACCAAAAAATTCGATTGGGAAGCGGCTATCGGTTGAGGAGCGAGCGAAATCATCGAGCTACTCAAGGAAAGTAATGATGTCTTCGCATGGAGGGTAGAGGACATGAGGGGAATCAAGGAAGAGGTCGCATTGTTCACGAGACTTGAAGTCAAACCCGACCGCCATAAAGCCTAGACCCCAAAAGTTGAGAAGTTTTGCTCGCGACAAGGAAGAGGCTATCAAAGCCTGAGGTACAAAAACTTTTGAGTGCGGGGATAATCAAAGAGGCCACTCATACAACGTGGTTGGCCAACGTGGTCATGGTGAAGAAATCGAATGGCAAGTGGCGGATGTGTGTTGACTTCACTACTCTCAATCTAGCTTGCCCGAAGGATAGCTATCCTCTTCCTAGAATTGACAAGCTTATTGATTCCATCGCTGGCCACTCTACTCTCGGTTTCTGGATGCTTACTCGGGATACCACCGGATAAAGATGCACGAGGATGACATTGTGAAAACGGCATTTCAAGTATTTGGAGGCATTTCTTTGCTACAACATGATGCCATTTGGCTTAAAAAATGCGGGAGCTACCTATCAAAGAATGGTGAACAAGGTCTTTGCCTCACAAATTGGTCGAAATATGGAGGCTTACGTTGACGACATGGTCATTAAAACTAAGACCGGAGTCACGTGGTCGACCTAAAGGAAACGTTCGCCAATTTGAGAGCAAACGACATGAAGCTCAACCCGAAGCAAGTGTGTATTTGGTGTAGGCTGCTTTGGAAAGTTCCTTGGATTTATGGTATCTCAAAGAGGCATAGAGGCTAATCCGAGAAAAATCAAGGCTTTAGTCGACATGAAGGCTCCCACCACCATCAAAGAGATGCGGCGACTTAATGGAAGGGTAGCGGCTCTTGAGCAGCTTCATATCAGAAGTCGACGAGAAAGGTCTCTCCCCTTCTTCAAAGCATTGAGGGGACGAAAAGTTTTGAATGGACGACCGAATGTCATTCGTCGTTCCAACGGTGAAGGATTACCTCGCTACTCCACCTCTCTGAGTAGCCCGACCCTTTGGTGAAACTTTGTTTGTGTATTTATCCGTGGGAGATAAATCGGTGGCGGCGGTTTTGGTTAGAGAAGATGAGGGGTTTCAAAAGCCGGTATACTACATCGGCAAGGCTCTATCGAGATGTGGAGAGCGAGATACTACAATCTTTGAGAAGGTCGCCTATGCCCTAGTCGTGGCTTCAAGGAAGGCTGCGAGCTTATTTTACGGCTCATCCAATTGTGGTTCTTACAAATGCTCCTCTAAGAAAAATTCTTCACAAGCCAGGAGAGTTCAGGTCGACTTCTCAATTGGTCAATTGCCCTTGCAGGGTGACATTGAGTATCGACCTCGAAAGGCGTTGAAGGCTCAAGCTCTAGGCGGACTTCTTGAGTCGAGCTTACGTTCACCAAGGAAGACGACGAGCAGCGAGCTCCAAAAGAAAAGGCTAAAGGGAAGGAGTTAGAGTCCCAGTCGCCGTCGATTTACCGTCGATTGTTGGAAGGTCTATTCAGACGGATCGGCGACCAAGAATAGCGGTGGAGCTGGGATAGTGCTAATTGAACCGGTAGTCCGGAACCGTGTATGAGGAATCACTAAGGTTCAAGTTTGATGCTTCCAACAACCGGGCCGAATATGAAGCTTTGATAGCGGCTATAGAATACGCCAAGTGTTTTGGAGCGACTAAGATCATGGCCTATGTGATTCACTGGCGATAGTTAACCAAGTCGAGGCGAGTACGAGGTACTTAGCTCCACGTTGATTAAATCTTTGCGACACTGGTGAAGGAGGCGATAAAGGATTTGGAATGCAGGAGATTCAAAGGATTGGAAGAGAGGACAACGAGCTAGCCGACCTCCTCTCGAAGTTAGCCACTTCGGATGAACCACATGATGAACCTATCTCCTTCCTCGAAAGTCCAAACCTATGAAAGAGTAAAAATTCAATGCATAGATGATCCCTCAAGAAATTGGACTCGGGAGAAGTGTTGGATCGAGGAAATGAAGGCATACATAGAAAGTGGAGGCCCCGAGATGACGAGAAGAAGGCTCGAGCTATCAAAAGAAAGCTCCAAGGTATGTCATTCAAGGAAGCGACACATTCGAAGATCTTATACTCGACCATTATTAAAGTGCATCCACCCTCAAGAGGTCGCCCTATTGATACACGAGGTACATAGTGGAATTTGTGGTGGACACCGGGGGCGGGACTGCTTGCGACAAGTTAATCACTTTGGGATACTACCGGCCACACATGAGAGCCGACACTCACAACTTTGTTCAGAATGTGATCAATGCCAAAGGTTTGCCAACCTTCCCATGTGCCTACAACGGAAGCGAGACTCTGTGATCGCGGCTTGGCCATTTGACACGCGGGGGCGTCGACTGATTGGACCCTTCCCTCCCGCCCGAGGAAGCTGCAAGTATGTGATCGTCGCCATAGATTACTTCACTAAATGGGTTGAGGCCAAACCATTAGCTCGCATCACAGAGGAAAATGCTATCAACTTTATTCATAATTTCGTTTGGTGTCGGTTTGGTTTTCCTCGAGCTATAGTGTCCGACAATGGTTTACAGTTCTCCCAGACCTTCGAAGCAGAGATGAAGCGAGTTGGAATCAAACATTGGAAATCTTCTGTCGCCTATCCTCAAGGAAATGGCCAAGCTGAGGCAGCAAATAAACTTGTTCTATCTTCGCTCAAGACAGGACTCGTAGGTCGACGTAACAATTGGTTGGACGAACTCCCCCTTGCTCTTTGGGCGATCCCAGTTACAACCACTCGAGGGGCCTACTGGGAAACCCCTTTTGCTCTCACATATGGGTCAGAGGCCATGGCACCTGCTGAGCTCAGATTCCCCACTGCTAGAGTGACTTTCTTCAATCAAGAGCAAAATGATACCAATAGATTGATCGACCTGGATCTAGTCGACGAGAAGCGAGAAACAGCTTACCTCCGAATGGTCAACTACAAGCAGCGGACTAAGAGTTATCACGACAAGAAGGTCAAGGCAAGGTCTTTCCAAGTTGGAGATTATGTGTTGAGAAAGATTGAGGCAACAGGTAGAAGGACCCAGCAGAATAAGCTATCTCCTAACTGGGAAGGTCCATATGTAGTCACTCGAGTCGTCAAGGAAGGAACCTACATGATAGCTCATCCCGGAGGTGACGAGTTGAAACATCCTTGGCATGCTACTCACCTCATCAAATACTACTTCTAGTTTTCAATTTCAAAGTTCAAGTTTGTGTTAAAGCTAGTTTCGAATTGATGTAAGCATGATTCCTATTTCAATGAAAAGCGCAGTTCATTCGATCAAACATAGTGTTACATTAATATCAACAAGCTCGACTCTTAGTCAGTTTCGTTCTAACAAGCTCGATTCTTAATCAGCTTGGTTTATTTAACAAGTCCGACTCTTAGTCGACTTCGTTCTAACGAGCTCGACTCTTAGTCAGTTCATCTTAGCTCGACTCTTAGTCAGCTTCACCCTAACAAGCTCGACTCTTAGTCAGCTTCGTTCTAACAAGCTCGATTCTTAATCAGCTTTGTTCACTTAACAAGTCCGACTCTTAGTCGACTTAGTTCTAACAAACTCGACTCTTAGTCAGCTTGATTTACTTAGCTCGATTCTTAATCAGCTTTGCCTATTCAACAAGTATGATTCCTAATCAACTTGGTCCTAATTAACTCGACCCCGGGTCAGTTTTAATAGTATGAACAGGTTCGACTCATGGTCAATCTCGTTCACAAAAAAGTTAATCAAGTCTGAGGTCGACTAAACCAACAAGATCAAGTCGCCTCTAGGCTCAAGTTGACTCATTTATGTTATCTAAATCTAACTCGACACTTACCTCCAAAGCATATAACATGCAGAAAAGAGAGGTCAGTTACGATTAAACATAATTAAGTCTCCCAAAGTGGGCCAAGACTTATTTACTTAAAACTACAAAAGTGTTATGCCTCCCAAAAAATAGGGCCCAGGCATCTAAGTATTCATAAAACCACAAAAAACAAGAAATGTTTGGAGCTTGTTCGATTACAATAACCATCAAAATCAAAGTCTATTCAGAAGAAATGCCTTCTACTTGACCGGCGACGGATGTTGGATCGACCTCAGTCTGATCACCCACAATAGATGGCTCACCAAGAACATCTTCGGGCCCGATAAACCACCTTCCGTGAGTCACTGATTGTGTACTTTGGGGTCTCCTCGTCAAAAGCCGAATCCTCATAATCATCGAGCTCAGCCAAGATAGTGTTGAAATTAACCTTTTCAACAGCAGGGGGGTCCCAAGGTGATGCCTCTGCAGCTTCATCATCTTTCTTTATGAGCTCCAGGTCGTTGTCGTTGAATGGCACCAAGGAATGACCTTGTCGGGCTGCTGTGTTATATTGATCTTCAGAGGCCCATGTGGCTAACTGCTCGATGGAAATATTGACAGAGGGATCCACTATGATTCGCCGAGCCATATGTCTCAAACCCACCTCGTAGAATCCCCTGGCTTCTTCAGTAATATATGTGTTGAGCTCGTCACTTTCTTTATAAACTTTGACGGCATCTTCCTTAGCTGTCTTCACAGCAGCAGCAAGGTCAACCTCCCATTGGGCCCTAGCAGCATCCAACTCCTCTTGCTTCTTTGCCAAGGTGACGGGGACCTCCTCCCAGTGCTGCTTGGCCGGCTGAGATCGGCCAGACATCTTCGTATTCTGCTCTTTAAGGGCAGCGAGCTCCTTATTGGCCTCACCCAGCTTGCCCCAAGCTGCCTCATTGTCTATGATCTCGTTATCCTTGACGAGCTTCAAGGCTTCATAAGAGTTATCCAGGTCAGAGTGCTCCTCCTTTACCTTCTCAAGCTCAGCCTCTCAGCCTGCAGTTTCTTCTTGTCCTCCTGCAACTCCCCTACCTTGGCTACCTCCTCCTCAAGCTTCAACAGCTCGCTATTCTTTTTAGCCAACATGGATTTGGCTAACTTCTCCTGCTCCTCAGCAGCCTTCCAATAGGTAGTGGCCAGGTCGATCATGGCAAGAGACTGCATTATCAGGTAATGGAAAGATGTTAGATCAAGCATAAGAAAGAGACAGAGGAGAAAAGGAAAGGAAAAATAGGCACATTGAAAACACAGGAGTTACCTCAGAAGAAGCTAGTCCAACCCTAGCCCGGCAAGCTTCTGGAGTCAACGGCTTGTTGGTAAACTCCCTAATCAGGTCCTGATCAGCCCCCCTCCGGACAATCACCTGACCATACTCCAGTTCTGGATACTCCCTGGCCAAGCTGTTTATTCTTGTCAAAGGAGTCACATCGCTCAGCTCAGCAACTCGATTCTGAATCAGCTCGTCATATGAGACACGAATGGGAGAGGCTTGTGGACTTCTGGTTTCAGTCTCCTTTGGATCACTAGCATCGGCTTGATTAGAGGCCGAGCTCACAACTGAAGGGCCAATCTTGATCACCTTGCTGATAGGGGCACCATCATCTTCATCTTCATCTTCATCCAAAGAAATAACATGGGATTTTCTTTTTGAGGCAGTTTTGGCCTTGGTCTTGGTTTTTGACTTAGCTTGAGCTCGGGTCCGGGCATGAGCGACCTCCCTCTCTGGCTCCGCATTCAGCTCGGCCTCCTCTTCACCAGCAACATGGACCTCCTCAGAACCTTGAGCATCATCACCTTCAACATTTTCCCTTTCTGGGACTTCGTTCAATCCTTCCAAATTCTCCTCAGCAGGAATGAATTTGGTAGTATCCTGGTCGACCAACTTCAGCAGATCATTTCTCTTGGCCCCTTCCATCTCACGATTCTCCTTGGCATTAGCTGCTCCATAGCTCTTCTTAGCCTTCCTGATATCAATGGCTCTTCCCATGTTGGCTTCCTGGGCAGGGGTCAAAACTGCACGAGTCAAAAGAAGAAGAGTATTAGCTCGACATCATAATTATAAGTTCTATGTACGAGCCCCGAGTTCTACATACGAGCAACATAAGTAACGAGCTAAGAAATTCAAATACGGAAGTTACACTTATGCAAGATACGAGTTCTACGCTGAGATCAATAGGTAACAACTAAATGATCAAATGCAAATACCAAACAAGATGGAGCTCGCTCATAAGAAATCATCACACAAGGAGAAGAAAGGGGCGAGTAAATTCTTACCACCCACATGTTCTCCATTATCTCTGCAGTAGTTCTTGGTCTTCGAGGCAGGGAGCACATTTTCTCAAGCCTAGCATGAGCATGAGTAACCCAATTTGGATACCTCGAGCACCTGACTATAGGAACTAAGGGCACAACATTATCATCACCTAGCATCATTCCTGCTTGGATGTAATTGTTCTTCGTGGTACCCAAAACCTCCCAACTAATGGGTGCATGGGCAACAAACTGCCCGGCTTCCCACGCAGTTCATTATGCCAATGGGGCTCCCACCGATCTTCATCCCTTATCACTTTGGTGTCCTCACTTTGGTAGAGGGAACTCCCAACCTAACCTACTCTCCACTACTACAACGTGGGAGTTCCGGCCCACCGACCTTCTTTGGGCAAATTGATAAATAGCTTGGGAGAATTGGCTTTAGAGGGAGTACTTATGCCGCCACTCTTGTCGAACTTCACAGCAAAGAACTCTCTGAACACCCTCATACAAGGTTCATAACCTAAGAAGCGGCAAACCATCGCAAAGCAGACCAAGACTCTACAGGTATTGGCGCCCAGTTGGATAGGTAGGGCATTGGCGCACTCTAGAAACTCATTAATAAAAGGGTCCAAGGGCAATCTTAAGCCGGCAATGAATTGGCCATAATAAAAAGCAACCCTGGTGGCATCAGTCTTGTAAGTCTTCCCACATTGTTTGAAGAAGTCAGCCCTGCTATAGAGGGTAACCTCAAACTCCTCCCTGTCCACCTCACAGAAATCATAAATGGTCGACAATCTAGAAGGAAAATTCTGCCTCCCTCTCAGTGGCCCTTGAGGAACATAACCCCTTTCATTCCTGCCTGATGCCACATTGACCTCGAAGGCGTCAACAATACGGGGACTTGACGAGATCGACGCATTGGCTTCTCCTTGAGTCTCCATATCTGTACAAGAAGAGGGGGAAACAGGGGAATCAGTTCTACATGAAGTCTCAGGAGACCTAATCGATAAGCTAAGGGGCGACCTAGATTCCCCCGGAAATCCAATTCTATTCCTAAGGAAAGAAGGTTTGTCGGGGCCCTGAATGTAAAATGTAGCAATATGGTCAAGAAGTTCGTGAAAAAGATGGAAGGACTCAACTCTCGGGTCATTCGTTCCTAAGGTACCTAAGTTCTCTCCCACAGGCAAGGTCAACTCAGTAAATTGCAAGCCCCATCGGGTTAAAATTGAAGTACATTCCTCCATGGTCATCTCCCTCCACTCTCCGTTTAAATGTTTATAAACCCTACGATTGACTTTACAGTACCCATACCAAGCTCCGGGTTCTGTACTAAAGGTCCTAGCCATGGCGGAATCAAAAAAAAATTGCAGAAATTAGAACCCAAATGCTAGGGGGAGAGAGGAATACCTTAACAGACGAGCGAGGAGAGGTATGGTGGAAGACGAAAGCTCAATTTATAGCAAGAACTATTTCCGTTGCCGTCGCCGGAGTTATGCAAGAGCTCAGAAACAGTAAAAGTTGTAATTGAAGAAGGATTCTTGAATTTATATCTTCCGGAATTGGAAAGGAAAAAGGAAAATTCAAAAGTTATTTTCCTAATTAATAGCGGAAACAGTTTCCAAGGAGGACTCTCAAACGTCAAAACAGTAATCATTGCGAAAAACGGCGCTCTTCCAGATCTGACCGTGCAAATATTCGACGTTCCAAGATTGTGCCATGTCATTATGATCGACTACAACCGCAGAGCGAGCAGCGACCTGCGAGTCACAACAATTCTCACCAAAAAATTTCCTTAACTTCCTAGTCGACAAAGTCAACTCGACAGTTGGGGGCCACTGAACATACCAAAAGTGTCGCGTTGGGCCAAACGAGTAAAGTCCAATTACGGAGCCGGCCTTGGTCTCCACATTCTCAATGAGGCTGACTCAATCAGAACAAGGCCCAAAGCCCATCTCTTGTATCAGTCGACTAAGCCCATGGTCCGACCTATCAAGTCCCGACCTAACTTAGTCCGACCTAATGATCCATATCACAATTCGGGTACGAACCATGCTCTGCCCGACAGTCAGGTCGACCATTCCATGAGTGGCGACCTCGACCTAATCATCAAGTATCGACCTGACATGTGTTGATGCACGTGGGTCAATCTTTCCATAACAGCATCCCTATAAATCAGGGACGGTTACAGGCACGTTCCCATGAACATAACTGCCGCTATAATTTCGGAGCTCATGTAGCCCTATCATTAAACTACCTACATCAACTATAAATACTTCATCACTACCAATCGGTGCAAAGGTAACTTGCCATTTTGTATTCTGAGTTCATTATTCAATACATTTTGAGCTTCATACAACTGTAATCTTACTCTCACGCCCGAGCGTCTTCGCCGGAGACACATCCGGCTAGTCGTGGGTTCTGTTTTCAGGTCAAGGAGCCAGGTGATCAGTCCTGCCACGTGGAGGAAGATTGATAAGCACATTTCTTGCAGCATCAATGGGCATTATAAATTAGGCCTAAAGTTGTAATCCGAATTTAAACTATTTTTTATTAATAAAATTAATTGTTTTGCAATTGTGGATTTTCCCTTAAGCTTTTTAGCTTGCAGAAGATTCTCTTAGGAGTTTCTTATTAAGTCAATTAATTGGCTTGCAGAATAATCTTCTTCGGTTGATTATTGTAGGTTAAATTCTTTTGCGAAGGTTTGATCATATCCCTTTGATCTTTAATTGATTTTACTCCTTTTGCAAGGATTTAATCGATTATCTTTTATTCTTTTAATTCCGATGCGTTTACTTTACATCAGGTTCAAACGAGTCACCTGTCTCCACCCGATAATCTTAACGGATCGACCCGATCAAACCAATTTAAACGCACAAATATAAATATGCAAAATTAATGAATCTAAGGCTTTAGGACATAAAAGTAAACGGATCCACCTGTTTCAACCAGACAAATCAACACATTTCAAATCGACTCATTTGACATGTTAATTTAAACGAGTTATAACGAGTCAACCCATTTTAACTCGATAACCCGCCATAATCCGACCCAATCCAATCCGCACAATATTCATGCTAACACTCCCTGCCTAGTTAAAACACATATTGACGCAACAATAACTTAAAAGATTAATGGATACATTGCGGCACTGTAACGTTATGTGATTGCGCTTTGGCAAAGGTAGCAAATGGGATGTTATTTGACTTCATTTTAACACACACAAATGTTCACATTTTAAGTAAAGACGTGATAATTACAGCTACTTTATAAAAAAAAAAAAAAAATTGTCCCATAAATAAATATCTTTATTTTTACTAAGGTTCTTTTTCTAAAATGAAAAATTATAAAGAGTATTTTGGACAACTTTGTCCTTATAATATTTGTATAATTAAAAAAAAAAAAGCCTAAATGGTTCATAATAAATCCATAAACACATCTCTCTCCTCACCTAGCCTTGTTGAGCCTCTCTTCTCTTCTCTTTTCTTCTCTTTCTCACTATTCACTTGTACAATGGCCTCTAATATGGTACATGAAAGTTTGGGATGCATCATCGGCCAAGATGGCTTTGATCATAACCTCCAAGTTCCGGAAATCGATAGTAACATTCTCATGTCGCTAATTGATGAATTACAAATGGAAGAGGAGGGTGATGATTATCAGTGTGACGATGAAAGATTAACGAGTGTTATTCAATCTTTAAAAGTTGAAATTGAAATTAACTCGATTATGATTGAAGGTCATGACTCAAGTGCTGAGATTGAATGGGATGAAACTTGGAATGGTTGTCAGTATTTTGATGATTTTTGTAGCTTCAGATGCCTTCTCTTTTCTATTTCTCTAGTAAAATGTTGTAAAATTGATAAAACGATAACTACCATCTTCCCTCCGTTTGTTTGTTTTTTTTGTTTACTTTTTTATTCTATTAAAGATGGATGAGAAGGATATAGAACTATGCGCCTATAAATAGGTTAAATAGATATCTTTAACAAGATAATTCCCCCCTAGCCTCAAATATAGCAAAAAAAGAATTTTTTTTTTTAAATGCATTAAATATAAGCAAATTTAATTAATTTAATGCAAAAATCGTTAAATTTAATAGTATTTAATATACTTTTATCAAAGATCTTTATTTATGCTCAAAGACAAGTGCACATTTATTATACAGCTAATAGAAACTGATGCTGCAGAAATTGTGCTTATCAGTAATCCTCCACGTGGCAGGACCAATCACCTGGCTTCTTGACCTGAAATCAGAACCCACGACTAGCCGGATGTGTCTCCGGCGAAGACGCTCGGGCGTGAGAGTAAGATAACAGTGTATATAGCTCAAAATGTATTGAATAATGAATTCAGATAACAAAATGGCAGTTACCTTTGCACCGTTGGTAGTGATGATGTATTTATAGGTGATGGTTGTTGTATTTTTGGTGGAGCGATATGTGCTCCGAGATTCTAGCGGCAGTTACTTGTCATGAGAACGTGCCCGAAATGTACCCCCGATTTGTAGGGATGCGGTTATGGAAAGATTTGACCATGCAAGTCTACTTTAGCTAGCTCGACGCTTGAGTGATTAGGTCGAGGTCGCCACTTGAAGAAGGGTCGACATTGTGACTGCAGAGCATGGATCGTACCCGTATAAGAGTATGGATTATAAGGTCGGGCTAAGTCAGGTCGGGACCAAATAGGTCAGACGTTGGGCTTAGTCGACTGATATTTGGCATGAGCTTTGGGCCTTGCATTGATTGGACCTGGCCCTCTTGATACGTTGGGGTAATGGCTGCCTTTAGGATTGGGCTTTGCTTACTTGGCCCAACTCGACACTTTTGGTATGTTCAGTGGCCCCCAACTTTCGAGTTGACTTTGTCGACTAGGAAGTTAAGGAAATTTTTGATGGCAAATGTTGTTACTCGAAGGTATCTACTCGTTCTGAGGTTTAGTCGTCCCAAGATGACGTGGCACGATCCTGGACGTCGGCGATGGACGGTCAAAGATGAAGGAGCGCCGTTTTTGCCATAATGATTACAACTTTGACGTTTGAGAGTCCGCCTAGGAAACTGTTTCCGCCATTAATTAGGAAAAATAATTTTGAATTTTCCCTTGCCCTTTCCAATTCAGGAAGATATAAATTCAAGAATCCTTCTCCATTTACAACTTTTACTGCTCCTGAACTCTGTGCGTGATTCCGGCGACGATAAGGGAAATTAATCCTTGCTATAAATTGGTGCTTTCGTCCTCCATTGCTCCGTTCCCCTCTCAACTGTTAAAGGTATCTCCTTTGTCCTTTAGAATTAGGGCTTTAACTTTCGCAATTTCTTTGATTTATCCATGGCTAGGACCTTTAGTTGCGAAGCCGGGTACAGGTATGGTTACTGTAGTATCAATCGTAGAGTCTACAAACATTTGGACGGAGAGTGGAAAGAGATAACTGTAGAGGAGTGTTCTTTGATTTTGACCCGTTGGGGATTGCAATTCACCGAACTAACTTTACCAGTGGGAGAGGACTTGGGTGCCTTAGAAACGGATGACCCAAGAGTCGTGTCATTTCATCTCTTTCATGAGCTTCTCGACCATTTAGCTGTGTTTTACGTCAAGGATGCCAATAAACCCTCTTTCATTAGAAATAGGATTGGGTTTCCGAGGGAATCTAGGTCGCCCCTTAGTGTGTCTGCTAGGACTCCTGAGACTTCATTTAGAACTGATTCCCCTGTTTCCCCCTCTTCTTGTACAGATATGGAGACTCAAGGCGAAGCTCATGCATCGACATCGTCAAGCCCACGTATCGTTGATGCCTTCGAGAACACTGTGGTGCCGGGCAGGAATGAAAAGGGCTACGTTCCGCCAAGGCCAGTTAGAGGGAAGCAGAATTATCCATCTCGCTTGAGCATGATACATGACTTTTGTGAGGTTGATAAGGAGTTTAGTGTTACTTTGTATAGTAGGGGGGATTTCTTTAACCAATTTGGGGACACCTACGAGGAGGATCCTACCAAGGTAGCCTTCTACTATGGCCAATTCGAAGCTGGCTTGAGATTACCTCTTGACCCCTTTATAAATGAGTTCTTAGAGTGCACCGATGCCTTGCCACTTCAGCTAGGAGCCAACACCTGTAGGGTACTGGTTTGCTTCATTATGGTTTGTAGGTTCTTAGGGTATGAGCCATGCATGAGGGTGTTTAAGGATTTTTTTAGCATTAAGTTTGATAAGGATAGTGGTATAAGTACTCCTTCCAAGCCAAAGTCTCCCAAATTGTTTGCCAATCTTCCTGGTAAGGCTAGTGGATGGAACTCTTGGGTGGCAGTGGTGGAAAGTAGAAGAGGATGGGAATTTCCATTGCCGGCCTTGATACGAGCGGGTGTAGATGAGAACAACTACTGGGCCCCATATTGGCATAATGATTTGCGCAAGAAGTTGGTGGAGTTTACCAAGAAGGGGGCTATCAGTTGGGATGCTCTGGGAACCAACAAGAATAATTTTATACGAGCTGGATTGATGGTTGGTGAAGGAGAGGTAGTGCCCATGGTTCCAGTAGTTAGATGTCAGAGATATCCAGATTGGGTCACCCATGAGGGAGCTCGATTCAGATTTGAGAAAGAGTGCCACTTTTGTAAGAAGACTGCCAACTATTGTAAGGAGCGGGTAGAACATTTCGGGGGTAAGAACTCGACCATTCACTGTACCTTGATCCCTCTTACCTTTGCTAACTATTTATTTATGAACTTGATTTGTACATATAACTTTTTTGCTCGTATGTAGAATAATTAGCTCACACATATTTAATTCGTACATAGAACTTTTTACTCGTATGCAGAAATTTTATGTGTTGACCTAACGCTTGATCATTTCAACTTTGGTGTAGTTTTAACTCCTGAGCAAGAAGCGAGTATGGGCCGAACCATTGACATCAGGAAGAGCAAGAGAAGTTGTGGAGCAGCCAATGCTAGAGAACATAGGGAGAGAGAGGGTGTTCTCCGTCATGATATTTTGCAGACGGTGGATGTGGACCCTGTTAACTCTATACCGATAGAGGAGAACCCCGAGGAACTGGAGGGGGACCAAGTTGGAGATGTCGCCCAAGGAATGGAAGAGGTCGACGCTGAAGAAGCCAACATATCCGACCAAGCCGTGGAGCCAGCTAAGGAGGCTAGAAAAACCAGGACTCGTGGCCAATCCAAAACCAAATCCAAGGCCAAAAAAGCTTCCAAGGCCAAGTCGCCCGTGATCGAGTTAGATGAGGAGGGGGATGATGAAGATGATACTGCCCCTCTAAGCAAAAAGATTAAGATTGGGCCATCAGTAGTGAACTCGACATCCAATCAGGTCGGTGCTAGTGAGCCAGTGGAAACTGGAGTTAGAAGTCCGCATGCTTCCCCTATTCAAGTTTCATACGACGAGCTGATTCAGAATAGGGTTGCTGAGCTAAGTGATGTGCCTCCTTTGACCAGGATCAACAGCTTGGCTAGGGAGTATCCAGAGCTGGAATATGGCCAGGTAGTTGTCAGGAGGGGAGCTGATCAGGATCTGATCAGAGAGTTTACTAATAAGCTATTGACTCCAGAAGCTTGTCGAGCTCGAGTTGGGCTGGCTTCCTCCGAGGTAACCCTTGAGCTTTTAATGTATTCATTCCTCTTGCTGTTTTCTCCTCCTTTCTTTTCATTTGATCTGACCCCTTGTATCAACTCGTTATTTCATTCCCTTGCCATGATTGATTTAGCCACCACTTATTGGAAGGCGGCAGAGGAGCAAGAGAAGCTGGCCAAGACTATGTTGGCTCGTAAGAACGAGGAACTGGGGAAGCCGGAGGGTGATCAAGCTCAGTTGAAAGAAGATTATACAAAGTTGAAAGGAGAGTTTGACAAATTGAAGGAGGAGAACTCGGACTTGGATAACTCTTATGATGCTTTGAAACTTTTGAAGGATAATGAGATCAAATTGAAGGAGGAGGCCTGGAAGAGCTTAGGGGAGGCCAACAGTGAACTCGCCCGTCTCAAGGAGGAGAAAAAGAAGGTGACAGCTGATCTTGAGCTGGCAAAGCAACAGCTGGAGGAGGTTCCAGTTACCTTGGCCAAGAAACAGGAAGAACTGGATGCTGCTCGACAACAATGGGAGCTGGAACTGAACAATGCTGTGAAGGTTGCCAAAGATGAAGCTGTGAAAGCTTATAAAGAAAGTGACGAGCTTCATGCTCATGTCACCAAGGAAGCCAGCGCCTTCTGGGATGTAGGTCGAGCTCACATGGCTCGACGTATTACAGTGGATCCTGCTTACAATATCTCAGTTGAACAACTCGCCCAATGGGCTGCAGAAGATCCCTATAATACGGCAGCTAGACCGGGACATAGCTTGGTGCCTTACAATGATAACGACTTGGAGATTATAGCTAAAGATGATGCGGCCGCCGAAGCTGAAGTTTGGACTCCTCCTCCTGTTGCTCGAGTTAATTATAGCACCATCTTAGCTGAGCTTGAAGAGCCT
The DNA here is from genome assembly GCA_022495995.1 of Adenophora triphylla var. japonica. Lineage (NCBI taxonomy): Eukaryota > Viridiplantae > Streptophyta > Magnoliopsida > Asterales > Campanulaceae > Adenophora > Adenophora triphylla. The sequence continues at coordinate 79,922 of JAFEMH010000008.1, forward strand.
GACTCACCAGTCCTTGATGGTGATACTCCAAGACATGGATTTTCAGAGTCAGGTAAACCAATCGGCCCCCAGCAGCAGGAGGAAACCGTAGATAAACAAGCGGCTACTAGTGGTCAGGTTGAAGGCGATCCCACAGAGTAGATTTTGAAACTGATGGTTATGTAACGAACAAGTTCCAAACATTTCTTGTTTTTTTGTCTTTATGAATACTTAGATGCCTTGGCCCTATTTTTTGGGAGGCATAGTACTTTTGTAGCTTTAATTAAATAAGTCTTGGCCCACTTTGGGAGACTTACTTATGCTTAATCGTAACTGACTTCTCTTTCTTGCATGTTGTATGCTTTTGAAGTAAGTGTCGAGTTAGATATAGTAGGGCAACGAGTCATTCTGAGACCAAGGTCAACCTATCCTGTAAAGGTTCAGTCGACCTCAGACTTATGGCTTTTGGTAACAAGGTTGACTAAGAGTCGATCCTGTTAATCTCATCGAAGCTGATCAAGGGTCGAGCTCATTTGAACAAAGTTGACCCTAGGTCGGACTTGTTTTAAGGAGTGAAGCTGATTGAGAATCGAGCTAAACTAGAACAGACTGACTAAGAGTCGAGTTTGTTAGAACGAAGTCAACTAAGAGTCGGACTTGTTAAATAAACAAAGCTGATTAAGAATCGAGCTAAATAGAACAGACTGACTAAGAGTCGAGTTTGTCAGAACGAAGTCGACTAAGAGTCAGACTTGTTAAATAAACAAAGCTGATTAAGAATCGAGCTAATTAGAACAGACTGACTAAGAGTCGAGTTTGTTAGAACGAAGTCGACTAAGAGTCGGACTTGTTGAGTAAAAACAACACTGATTAAGAATCGAGCTAATTAGAACGAAGCTGATTAAAAGTCGAGCTTGTTGGGATTGGTGTAACACTATGCTTTATCGAACAAACTGCGCTTTTATTGAAGTAGGGAACATGCTTACATCAATTTGAAATTAGAACTAGAACAGGTTTAAACTTGGAAGTTGAAAACTAAAAGTAATACTTGATGAGGTGAGTGGCGTGCCAAGGGTGCTTCAACTCTTCTCCCCCAGGATGAGCTATCATGTAAGTTCCTTCCTTGACGACTCGAGTAACCACATAGGGACCTTCCCAGTTAGGAGATAGCTTATTCTGTTGGGTTCTCCTTCCTGTTGCCTCGATCTTCCTTAGTACATAGTCACCCACTTGGAACGACCTTGCCTTGACCCTCTTGTCGTGGTAACTTTTAGTTCGCTGCTTGTAGTTGACCATTCGAAGGTAGGCTGTATCTCGCTTCTCGTCGATCAGATCCAGGTCGATCAATCTGTTGATATCATTCTGTTCTTGATTGAAGAAAGTCACTCTAGCAGTAGGAAATCTGAGCTCTGCCGGTGCCATGGCTTCTGATCCATATGTGAGAGCAAAAGGGGTTTCCCCCGTAGGCCCCCGAGTGGTTGTACGAACTGCCCAAAGAGCAAGGGGGAGTTCGTCCAACCAATTATTGCGTCGACCTACGAGTCCTGTCTTGAGCGAAGATAGTACAAGTTTATTCGCTGCCTCAGCTTGCCCGTTGCCTTGGGGATAGGCGACAGAAGATTTCCAATGTTTGATTCCTACTCGATTCATCTACGCCGAAGGTTTGGGAGAACTGTAAACCATTGTCGGACACTATAGCTCGAGGAAAACCAAACCGACACCAAATGAAGTCATGAATGAAGTTGATGGCATTCTCCTCTGTGATACGAGCTAATGGCTTGGCTTCAACCCACTTTGTGAAATAATCGATAGCGACGATCACATACTTGCAATTTCCCCGGGCGGGAGGGAAGGGTCCAATCAAGTCGACACCCCACATATCAAATGGCCAAGTTGCAATTACTGGTGTCTGCTCGGTGGTAGGCATATGAGGTAAGTTGGCAAACCTTTGGCATTGATCACATTGTTGAACAAAGTTGTGAGTATCAGCTCTCATGTGCGGCCAGTAATACCCCAAAGTGATTAAATTGTCTGCAAGAGTCCTGGCCCCCGGGTGTCCGCCACAAATTCCACTGTGTACTTCATGTATCAATAGGGCGACCTCTTGAGGGTGGATGCATTTTAGCAATGGTCGAGTGTAGGATCTTCTGAACAGATTGCCTCCTTGAATGACGTATCTCGGAGCTTTCTTTTTGATTGCTCGAGCTTTCTTCTCGTCATCCGGCAGCTCGCCACTTTCTATGTACGCCTTCATTTCTTCGATCCAACACCTCTCATAAATCCAATTTCTCGAGGGATCATCTACACATTGAATTTTTACCCTCTCATAAGCTGGATTTTCGAGGAAAGAGATGGGCTCACCATGTGGTTCATCTGAAGTGGCTAATTTCGAGAGGAGGTCGGCTAGCTCGTTGTCTTCCCTTCCAACCCTCTGAATCTCCCAAAATTCCAAATATTTTATTAGCTCCTTCACCAGGTCGCAGTATTTAATCAACGTGGAACTAAGCACCTCGTACTCGCCTCTGACCTGGTTGACTATCAGTTGGGAATCACAATAAGCCATGATTTTAGTTGCTCCAAAACACTTGGCGTATTCTATAGCTGCTATCAAGGCTTCATATTCGGCCTGGTTGTTGGAAGCATCAAATTTGAACCGTAGTGATTCCTCGTACACGGTTCCAGACTCTGGCTCGATCAGGACAATCCCAGCTCCACTAACACTTTTGGTTGCTGATCCATCCGAGTAAACTTTCCAGCAATCGTCGGGTAGAGTAATGGCGGGCTGGAGCTCGTGTTCTTTTCCTTTAGTCTTCTCCTTTGGGACTCGTTGCTCATCATCTTCCTTGGTGAACGTAAGCTCGACCAAGAAAGTCTGCTAGAGCTTGAGCCTTCAGTGCCTTTCGAGGTCGATATTCAATGTCAAATTCAGTAAGGCCAATTGACCAATTGAGCAATCGACCTGAACTCTCCGGCTTGTGCAATATCTTTCTCAAGGGCGCATTGGTCAGTACCACAATAGGGTGAGCCAAGAAATAAGCTCGTAGCTTCCTTGAAGCTACGACTAGAGCATAGGCGACCTTTTCTGCATTGTAGTACCTGCTCTCCACATCTGATAGGGCTTTACTGATGTAGTATACTGGCTTTTGAAGCCCTTCCTCTTCTCTAATCAAGACCGCTGCAACTGATTTGTCTCCCACAGACAGATACACAAACAAGGTCTCACCAGTGGTCGGGCTGCTCAACAGTGGAGGAGTAGCAAGGTATTCTTTGAGTTGTTGGAACGACGAATGACATTCGGCCGTCCACTCAAAGTTTTTCGTCCCCCTCAATGATTTGAAGAAGGGGAGAGACCTTTCAGCCGACTTGGATATAAAGCGACCTAGGGCTGCCACCCTGCCATTGAGTCGCTGCATCTCTTTTATACTTGTAGGCTCCTTCATCTCGACTAGAGCCTTGATCTTTTCCGGGTTAGCCTCTATACCTCTCTGGGACACCATGAATCCAAGGAACTTTCCAGCTGCAACTCCAAAGACACACTTGCTGGGATTGAGCTTCATGTCGTTTGCTCGCAAATTGGCGAATGTTTCTTTTAGGTCGACTACGTGACGTCCGGCCTTAGTTTTGATGACCATATCGTCGACGTAAGCCTCCATATTTCGGCCAATTTGAGAAGCAAAGACTTTGTTCACCATTCTCTGATAGGTTGCACCCGCATTCTTCAAACCAAATGGCATCATGTTGTAGCAGTAGATGCCTCCAGCCGCTTGAAATGCCGTCTTGACTATGTCGTCCTCATGCATCTTAATCTGGTGGTACCCTGAGTAAGCGTCGAGGAAGCTGAGGGTTGAGTGACCAGCAATGGAATCGACTAGCTTGTCGATTCTAGGAAGAGGATAGCTGTCCTTAGGGCAAGCAAGGTTGAGAGTGGTGAAGTCGACACACATCCGCCATTTGCCATTTGATTTCTTCACCATGACCACGTTGGCCAACCACGTTGTATGAGTGGCCTCCTTGATTATCCCTGCACTCAAAAGTTTTTGTACCTCAGTTTTTATAGCCTCTTCCTTGTCGCGAGCAAAACTTCTCAACTTTTGGGGTCTAGGCTTTATGGTCGGGTTAACTTCAAGTCTGTGAACGGCGACCTCTTCCTTGATTCCCCTCATGTCCTCTACTCTCCATGCGAAGACGTCATTACTCTCCTTGAGTAGCTCAATGATTTCTGCTCGCTCCTCAACAGATAGCTGCTTTCCAATTTGAATTTTTTGGTCGGGGTAAGAAGGGTTGGTGATTATTGACTCTAGCTCGTCCACAGCCTCTAGCTCTGGTCCATCCCTGAATTGCAGAGTCTCAATGATTATCTCTCTGACCCTGTGTCTCTCCTCGGCCCCCAAATGTGGAGCTTCCTCAGCTATCATGTCATCCAACTTGTCTGCAACCTCGCTGGTGGTGGTGGTGGCCCCCGAGTTATTGTCGATCTGGAGGCATAGGTTGCCTATGAGGACTTGATCGACCATAACTACATCTGGATCGACCTCTGTGGTTTCAGAGTGACGTGTCGACTCAATCATGACCTCGTCATTTGAGCGATAGGTCGACTCCTCCACATTGGTGATTGTTGACAGTCGAGTAGTTTTGGTGACCGACTGGGACAGCTTCAAGTAACCATCTGCAGTCTCAATTTCTAACTCCCTCTTCTTTCTTTCCCGAAGAACATGGTCCAGGTAGGCTCGAGCTGTGCCTTGTACGCAGCCTACTCCGGCAGGTGTGGGGAACTTGACTCGCTGATGAGGGATCGATGCCACCATTCCAAGAGCGACCTGTCCAGGAATACCAAGTATGGCGGCATAGTCACTGTTTACATCAATCACAATAAATTGTACCTTCGACACGATCCTTTGAGGGTGCTGGCCTAGGTCGACGTCGAGCTCTATCTGGCCTTTAGCATCAACTCGATGGTTGGTGAAGCCCTCCAACCTGCCATCATATCTTTCCAACTGCTCGTCATTAAGACCCATCTCCTTGAAAGTCTTGTAGAACAAAATATCTTTGCAGGGACCCCAAAGTGCCGACTAAGAGTACGCTCGTCGTACATCCGTCTATGAGACCTGGGATGACGAGAACTTGCTCCCTAGCCGCCATATTAGTTGCCAACTCATGGGGGTAGAAGCTGATCGTTTCATCTCTGACATTTCTCCTTGGTGGCACGTGTGGGGCTTTACTGAGTTGAAAGATCTTGTGCTTGATAGCAGTGTTACTTGCTTGCTCTGTAATGACCCCCAAGTTCGCCCGGGTTACCTCGGTCCTTGTTGTCCACCGGCTGGCTGCTCACCTCCACCAGCTTGAGGTCTTTTCACATATGCGTCGAGTCTCCCCTGCTCGACCATTCTTTGGATAATACGCTTCAAGCCTAAACAATCCTCCGTGAGATGACCCGTGTCCTTGTGGTAATCACAGTATTTGCTGTTGTCCCTTCTGAACTTGTTGCCTGGGTTCATTGGGGCAGGTGGAGCCAACTCGACGGCATTCATGATTTCTGTTCGACTCACCGTAAGGGGAGTGAAAACCTCAGGTACCTTCTCTGTGGCCCTAGTCCTGTTTTTTCCATTCTTATTATTTCCTCCATTCTTGTTGGAGTCTTTCTTGTCATCGGCGACCTCCACCTTGGGGCTTTTCCCATTTTTCTTTTCTTTCCTTTCCTCAGCAAGTGCCACGTTATACACTTTTTCGAACAATTCTTGTCGAGTTTCGACTGTACGAACTGTGAGTTCATAATCCATGTCTGCCGAGGAAATACCGTTTCGGAAGCAATTGATAACTTCCCTATCAGTGAGGTCCTCCTCTATCTTATCAAACATTTCCTTGAACTTGGTGAAGTAGCTCATCGAGCTTTCATTTTTAGCCTGTACCAAGTTGTTCAGATCAGTGACAGTCACTTTCCGAGCTCCAGCAGTCGAGAAGCGATCTAGGAACTTTGTCCTGAAGCATGTCCAAGTGATGATGCTACCAGCGGCCAAACCATTGAACCAAGTTAAGGCTGCCCCAGTGAGTGTGCTTAGGAGAGCTTTGCATATATTGTCGTCCTCATTGGCGACAAAACACATTGTGGCTTCCAGATGTGCTATATGACTCTTTGCATTGGTCGACCCCGAATACTTCTCCAGAAGAGGCAACCTGAAAGTAGGAGGAGGTCGACTATCTCTGATTTCCTTGGATAGAGGTCGAAGAGCAAAGTCAATTCGTTCGACCTTTCCAATCTCCTTTTTCTTCTCCTCCTCCCATTGTTCGAACTTCTTTTTCATCAACAACCACTCTCTAGCGTCGGGTCTTTCATCTCCTGCAGGGGGAACAACATTCGACCTTTGACCTTCGCTTCTGGGGGGAGTTACCTGCCTACTCCTCATGTCTCTGTGAGAATGAGCCCTCTCTGATCGAACTGGAGATCTTTGCCTGTCATTCCTTTGTGGCGACCTGCGCCTATCATCTCTGGTAGGCGACCTGCGCCTATTACCCCCGAGTGGCGACCTGCGCCTCTCGTCTCTGATAGGCGACCTGCGCTCATTCCTGTCCCTATGGGATTCTGACCTTTGTGTCCGTGCAGGGGAACCGCGTCGGCTTCTATTAGCCTCTAAATGCGTCCTCAAATCCGATTGAGCTTCCTGCTCCCTATTCCTGGTGAGGCTAGCCCTTAAGTCATTACTCGGAACATGGACAGGCGATTGAGGTCGGGCTACCATCCTTTGATCAGCATTTTGACCCACACCCTCATTGGGCCTAACACTCCTGGCCTGTTGCCTGTTTGAGGTTTGAGAGGGAGCCACCTCTCTGGTCTTATATCTGCCTTCTCAGCCTCCTCTATTGCCAATAGCTCGGCCAAAATCTGGGCTCGCTCCAATAACATTTCCTTCCTGCTCAATGGGTTGGATGAGGGACCTGCCCTATTTCCAACATTCCCCTGAGCAGTTGGACGCTTAGGAGGAGGTGGAGCTCCTTGTCCCTCCATGTGTCTTTTCCCCCTTCTCGTATCTGGCAATCCCCTGCCATCAACAACACTGGTAGAGCGTGTTGCTCTACCATGAGGGCGGTTTGGTGGGGGTGGAGGCAGATTTGCGTTTTCAGCATTGGTGTTGAGATTTCCAGCGTTCGTATTGTTGTTATTGTTCACTTCTTCGAACTCTTCAGAAGCGTCTGCGACATGCCCGTCTGGAGTCACCATTGTTGTAGGTTGATGAGATCTTCGAGGTCAAGCTAAAGCACAGTTCCCGGCAATGGAACCAAACTGATGCTGCAGGAATTGTGCTTATCAGTAATCCTCCACGTGGCAGGACCAATCACCTGGCTTCTTGACCTGAAATCAGAACCCACGACTAGCCGGATGTGTCTCCGGCGAAGACGCTCGGGCGTGAGAGTAAGATAACAGTGTATATAGCTCAAAATGTATTGAATAATGAATTCAGATAACAAAATGACAGTTACCTTTGCACCGTTGGTAGTGATGATGTATTTATAGGTGATGGTTGTTGTATTTTTGGTGGAGCGATATGTGCTCCGAGATTCTAGCGGCAGTTACTTGTCATGAGAACGTGCCTGAAACAGCCCCTGATTTGTAGGGATGCGGTTATGACCATGCAAGTCTACTTTAGCTAGCTCGACGCTTGAGTGATTAGGTCGAGGTCGCCACTTGAAGAAGGGTCGACCTGACTGACGGGTAGAGCATGGATCGTATCCGTATAAGAGTATGGATTATAAGGTCGGGCTAAGTCAGGTCGGGACCAAATAGGTCGGACGTTGGGCTTAGTCGACTGATATTTGGCATGAGCTTTGGGCCTTGCATTGATTGGACCTGGCCCTCTTGATACGTTGGGGCAATGGCTGCCTTTAGGATTGGGCTTTGCTTACTTGGTCCAACTCAACACTTTTGATATGTTCAGAAACATATATCTCTATAAAATAAAAACAAGTAAGTTATCTTAACTATAGTCTTAATTAATATGTGTAAAATAAGTTATTTTTGCTGATAATTAAGGCCGGAGGGAGTAGTTTCTCCATAATTTGGTTCTGATCGAGATTTGAACACCTAACCTAACATGTCAATTAGAAGCAAAGGGAATATTTGGTTCTAATGTTTTCTTTCGCAAATTATTAAAAGTTAAAAGATTAAATTTGGTTCATCTGTAAATACTAATCTATTCACACACGTACCTCATAAAATGTGTTAAATTATCAAGTGCCATACACTTGACTCTTAACTCTTTAAAGCATGTACTCCCTCCGTCCCTAAATGTTTGTTTCATTTGACTTTTCAAACATTTTAATTTAGTGATTTTGAAGCTTTAATTTTGGTTATTTTTACGAACGCTTTGAAAATTATTGATAATATACACCGCCGTTATGTAATACTCCGTCCCTAAATGTTACAAGTTTTGAAAATTTAGTGATTTTGAAGCTTTAATTTTGAAAATGAGACTAACTTTTTGGGACAAAGGAAAAGGGGAAATGGAACAATAATTTTGGAACGAAGGGAGTACATGTTTTGTTGTTCAGCGTTTCTCGGTAGCTTCTTTCAAGACAAAGTGCAAATTAAATTGTGATCCGTGGATCAAATGAATCAAGCCGTAATGTGAAAGCATATCAGGTTAGAAAACTATGAGATATTATGTTAAGAATAGTACGTGAATATTTATTATAACTATTTAATATGCGTTTTATAAAAAACGAATTATTAAAATATTTCTTCTTTGAGAAATATATAAAATCGAGATCAAATCAAGATTCTGAATGATATTCCGTATCTATTTATAATTCAATGGGAAAAAACCATCACATGGGTGCGGGTTCGTGTGGGTGGAAGTTTCTCCTCGGGAGTCACTTCAACTCGTTCCTCAACCACCACTTCACTCTCATGCATTTTGTTATTATCTATAGGAGAAGGAGAAGAGTGTACCTCCTGAAGAGTCTTACCACTCCTCAGGGTGACGGCCTTTGCTTGTTCCGGTTGACTCGGTAGTGTACCCGGATTGTGCTTTTGGAGTGCCTCGGCAATTTGACCCATCTGATTTTCAAGCTTTTTCAGGGAAGCTTCTTGGTTCCCCATTCGTTGGTCCATGATCACCTGATTCTGTTGAGCGGCTTGAATGAATTTCTGCAATGTTTCCTCCACACTTGGCCTTGCAGGCCCTTGTTGCTGCGACTGTTGCATTTGTGATTGGTATTGTTGCTGAAATTGACCCTGCCCTTGATTTCCTCCCCAAGAGAAATTGGGATGATTCCGCCAACCCGGATTGTAAGAGTTGGAAAACGGATCATTCCTCACTCTTGGCTGAAAAGAGTTCATTGCATTTGCTTGCTCAAGAAATTCCGGGAATTGGTCTCTCAATGGGCATCCCATAATATCATGGGAGTTCACATTACAAATTACACAACTCGTGCCCGAACTTCCCTCTCCTTGATTTCGCCCTTGGTTTTGACCTTGACTTTGAGCCGTCATCATTCCCATGAAATTCTTCATTTGAGTAGTCAATGCCGAAACTTGTTGCGCTAGAACATCATTGGACTCAACTTCATAGACACCTTTTCTTCCTCCTCTCACACTTTTCTGCTGCGAATTCATGCCAAGTCTCTCATACAAAGCTCTAGTTTCATCCGCAGTTTTCTCACCCATAGCACCCCCGGCTGCATTATCCACTTGGGCTTGACCTTGTTGAGTCAACCCATCATAGAAGGCCTGATTTAAGAGGGCTAAAGGAAACCCATGATGAGGACATTGGACTAGCAACATCTTGAATCGATCCCAAGCTTCATGAAAAGCTTCACCCGGCTCTTGATTGAAAGACATTATCTTGGACCTCAAGTCGGACGTCTTTTGATGAGAGTAAAACTTTGCCATGAACTTGTTGTAGACTTCCGTCCAAGTGTTAAGAGAGGCCGGAGCAAGTGCCATAAACCATGTCTTGGCAGCATCCTTCAACGTATAAGCAAAACACCTCATTCTCAACTGCTCTTCTGTTAGTTGCCCCAATGGAAAGCCTTGCACGGTGCTATAGAACTCTCTCATGAAGATAATTGGGTCTTTCGATGCCATCCCATGAAATGAAGGGAGCATGTTGAAATGGAGGTTCTTCAACTCATAACTCCTTGCTGCTTGTGGGAGTACAATGCATGATGGAGATGGTTCAATCACCGGGCGTGCAAAATCACCCATCATTTGTGGTTCCGCCATTTTCACTTCTTCTTCAGAATCGGAAATCTCGGACTGTTGAGAGTAAACCGAATCACTTTCCGAATCACTTGGTTCCGGGTGCTTCCTCTTGTTGACGCGATGAATGTTGTGGTCAATTGGTAACAAATCGGGTTGTAGTGACCTACGACCAAACATTCAAATCTGCGACACCAAGTTAAAACACTAAAAAAAAATATATATATATATACACAAAATATTATTCACAATAGCAAATAATTAAAACAACTTTAAATTTTACGTCCCCGACAACGGCGCCAAATTTTGACGAACGTCGAAATCGTCAAAAATAAAATTCCAACTTAACTATCTACAATTGATTTGTAAATAGGGTAAGTCGGGTCGAACCTCAGAGACACAAAATTTAAAGTGTAGGAATTACTGCTAGAACAAAAAGTTGTAACGTGAAGGAGTTGTTTGGTTTGTTTTAAAACTAAATTTTCTACGAAAATTAAGTAGAGTTTGATTGTAGAAGAGTTCAATAATAAGGAGACTAATTCCCGGAATTGGCTTCACAAGTTATGTTCAAGTTTCACATTTCATCAATCAAAGTACACTTGGGGTTTTGTTCTTACGAAAATATGATTGGGACACTTCGGCGGGTGATTTGCAATCAAGTGTTTCTAACTAATCTACTCCCTTGGCCCGTTCATAGATTAGCTAAAAACCCATTTTAGAACTTAAGAACATAAAATAAACCACAATTCTTATGAATCTTTTGGCGAGGATTCAACAAATTGTGAAAATCAAGCCAAGACTAATTTCAATTGTAAATTTGATGGTTCACAATTGAAATTCTAAACAATTCAAGAACAATTATTTGATCAAGACAAAAGTTCTAAAATTTCATTAAAAACAACTTGATTATCCCAAGTACTACTAAGATAAAAATGAAAAGTAAAACTTAAAACATAAATGTTACCTCCAATTCCAAGAACTAAAAGTTTAGTTAGCCATGGAAAAGTAAGAACACCAAGAAAATCTTAGGAAATTCTGCAGAAAAACTCTCTAACTATGGAAAGAAAAATGACAAGCTACTTATATGAGTTCTCTAAAAAAAAACAATAAAAGAAACTAATTAACTAAATAGTAATTGTCTTCTTCTAAAAACCCCCAGCTGGAATTAAAAGTCTTAATTAAAACCCATGATCAGCCACAATTAATAACCATTAGTTAATTCCCATCACTGCTCCAATCCCACTGCTATCAGTCTTCAAACGCCTCGTGGGCGGTCGCCCACAACACCCCCGGCGGTCGCCCACACCGCGAAGCAATTGTCTTCACCTCTCATGCTGGTGAGCGGTCGCCCACAAGTCCCTGTGCGGTCGCCCAGTCCAACAGAAGGTTCAAGCTTTCAACATTATTTCTCCTGAGCGGCCGCCCACCTCAACCTGAGCGACCGCCCACAATGACGGACTGTTGGGCCATTTTCTTTTCTTTCCTTTGGCCCAGCTTGCTTCAAAGGCCCTGCTTTGCTTCAAAAGCCTTTTTGTTGTTTTAACCTCTCCTTCTTCCTTTTTCACTCATTTTAATTCCTTCCGTCCCACAATTGCAATGCTCCATTTTCCACTTGATTTATTCACCATTGTTCCCAATTTCCAACTTTGCACCACTGAAACTAAAAACACTAAAAACTTCCATTAAACAAACAAAACTCAAGGATTAAGCAAATAATAAGTTCAAAAAGTAGTCAATGGATGAGTGTAAAACTCACTCATCAGTTGACCAATTATAAAACCATCAAAACCTCCACCCTACAAGATGTTGCGGGTGACACCATCTGCATGTGCTGTACCAATTTGTTTGTTGAATCTTTACAAATATATACCCCCTCTGTCTCACTCAAAAAAACAAAATATTAATTTTACACAAAAATTAAGATAAGTGTATATTGTAGTAATTACTGTTGTTAATATGAATAGTAATGTAGAAGAGAAAAAGTGAGATGTATAATAGTTATTTGATAGTTATTGTAAGTATGATAAGTGGATCTCATGAATAAAAAAGTATTAAAAAGTTTTCGTTTTGGAAGTGTGTTTTGAGTAGGTCTGCTGAAAAACGCGTTTCTCCATAACTATGGAGAAACGCGTTTTTAATAGCCAGAAGCTATACGTTTGATAATCAGAAGAAAATTTACGGATATCGGTCTCAAAGGGTTACGGATATCCGGAAGCTTTGGAACGGATATCCGTAAGCCTTTGGGCGGATATCCAGGAAAAAATAGATTTGAAGCCAAATCCAAGGCCAAGACAGAAATTGCTTATTGAAGGTTTACGGATATCAGAAACCTTCAAATGTATATCCGTAAACCATCGAATGAATATCCGTAAACATTTTGAAAGTTTCGGATATCATTTGAAGGTTTCTGGATATCACTTTCATAAGCTTCTGGATATCCTTTCAAAGGGTTACGGATATCCGTAACCTTTGACGATATCCAGAAGAATCATGAGACAAGGTCATGGCCAATACAAAAAGTTTCTGGATATCCTTTCAAAAGGTTCTGGATACCCGTAACCCGTTTCTCCATAACTTATGGAGAAACGCGTTTCTCCCTAGATTTTACGTTTTTAAAATGGAACATCAAAAATGAAAATTTATGTCTTTCCGGATTGTACGAATGAGTATATCTTTGATTAAAAAAAATATAGGTAACAATTACGCTTATAATCTGTTCAAATTCAGCATGCCTTCCATTTGATTCACAATTTTAATTTGAGGCAACTTTCATCAATCCATCTGTCAAATTAATTTTGTTTGTTTAACGTAATTAGTTACTTTCCGACCTATAATAAATTTATCATTTGTCAATATTTTAAAAAAAATATTATGTATTTGTAATGATGTAATATTAAGTATAAATATATTTATAAATGCAACATTATTTTATAGAAATCAAAAAGAAAAATATGATACATATCAAATATTAATAATGATTTTAATTTTTTTAGAGTTTCATAATAGTAATTGTTAATATCACAAAATGTCAACGAGACACATTTGTTATATTTATAATAACAATTCATCTATTATACCTTAGCCTCTTTTTCTTTTCTATTTTACTGTTCACATTCATAATAAAAAAAAATCTTAATTTTATTCGAATAATTTTAATGACACTAATTATGATAGGAATGAAATATTTAAAGGAGAATGCGTCTGCTATTCAAAAACAAGTGGAATGATCTTTCATCATTTATTTATGTGTCCACTTGGCTAGGCTTATCATATAGATTAGCATTGATTAGGTATTAGTGATGGTGTAATTGGTGCATAGGGTCCCACAGTTACATAATTGTGTGGAGTTTAAATCTACCTCCGTTTCACCCGAAAATGCATAAAAATAATTTTTGCACGAAAATTAAGAAAAATATATAGTGAAGTAAGTGTTTTAAGCATAAAAAGTGAGATAATAGAGAAAGAATGAGGTAGATGATAGTAGGTAGATAGTTATTGTAAGTACGACAAGTGATTTTTATTAATAAAAAATTATTAAAAAAATTCTATTTATAGAGTGTGCGTTTAAACAGGATACTCAAGATGAAAATTTGTATTTTTCGAGTGGCACTGAGAAGGGAGTATAATAATAGGACAGAGGGATACTTATCAGACTTTATGCCCCACTCCACTTGATTGTTATCTCAAAATCTAACATAATCTTGAATAGTGTTGGCTGTTTTTCTTCGTTTCCTTGTCTGGGCCTTACATTTGGCTCTCTATATAAACCCCCTAATATTATTCAAAATAAATCATTCCTATTAATCTCTTTCCCCTATTTTCTTTTACATTGCTTGCCTTCTTCTCTATTTTTTTTTTCTCCACCATGGCCTCCTCTATGGTACATGAAAACTGGGGATTCAATAATGACCAAGATTATGGCTTTGATGAATTCGAGGTCTCGGAGATTAACACTAGCCTTCTCATGTCACTTCTTGATGATGAGGAGAGTGAGTGCGACGATGATGAGAGATTAACTAATGTCATTCAATCTTTAGAAGCCGAGATAAGTCCAATTATGATCGATGATCATGATTCAACTCCAAAGTTTGAGTGGGACGGTTGCAACTTTTTTGATGAGATCCAAATGAGCAATCAGGAACATTGTTCCACGTCAGATGATGTTGATTTTAATTGGATGGAGATGGATGATATGTCTATTGCGTATTTGGAACCCTGTGAAGAATTGGAAGGGGTTAGAGATTATTATCCCGGCCAGATTTCCTCATATGGACTAATAATGCCCTTGGAGGAGCATGGCTATGATTCTTTATGGCAAGAAACAGATGTTTCAGTTGTTTAGACTAAATTTCACATTTTAATTTAGTTTTATTTTAATTTCAATTGTAAAATATTAATATAAATCTTGGCTTCAACCAAACTATTTCTATGAAATTATTACTCGACAAAAATTATCACTTTTACAATTTTGTTAAAGCTGTCAATTTTATTCTTATAATTGTAAGTTCATCGGTTAAACTGTCAAATTTGACCCTTTTAATTGACGTCACGGACGACTGACAATTTTTAATAATAAACTGACTTTAAATTAAAATAAAAATAAAAATAACTTTTTTTCCAGTGTTAAAAAATAACTAATTATGTATAAGACTGACTCAATGATAAATAATGAGATGCATGAATAATCTATAGTATAAATGAGAACGGGGTACTACAGTACAATGAACTGTTTCAAGTGCTGAATTTTCCATTTTGCCCTCACTATTGCCCTTTAAAAAAAAAAAAAAAAGTGTCCTCGGACACGGGCTTTTACTAGTTGTTGGATACACAGCAGGGGCGGGACACAAGGCAACCCTAAAGCGGTGGCTGTGATTGTGAACTCTCAAAATTAATATTAACATTTTTAAAATTTTTTAGTAATGTAATTTGTAAATCCTTGTATTTTAATCCTGGTCACCCCGATACACGAAATGAGAGAAATAAGTGAGGTGGTTCATGCACCATAGATATTGTTGTAATGATTATCCAAATATCTTGACTTCATTTCCGAAAATTGTTGTATTCGCCACCGCCAAGCACCACTTCCATCCGACATGGTGTGGTTTGGTGGCCACAAACATGGGTTACATTACTCTATTATTCATTTGAGACCATTTACTAGTCCTTTATTGCTTTTCATCTTCATGGGACTCAACTTTTCTTTTTTATTCGGTGTCAATATACACCCCTTTCTATAATTATGATAAAAAATAAATGGTAAAAATTAATATATATTTTTTTTTCAAATTTCATGTGTGAATAATAAATTTAACCCTTTATTATTCTTATTTTCTTTAAGAAGGTTAAATTTATAAATATATATTTCTAAATTTTATAATAAATATTGCAGTTTATTTATTTAAAAATATATTATATGTTTATGGTTGTATCATGTTAAAATTAAAATCATGCCAATGTTACTTCCTAATTTATAACATTTAACATTTATTTTGGGATTGACTAAAAAATAAATATATAATTAATTACGGGACTGAGGGAGGAAATATACCTTAGTAAATGACATGCTATTTTTTTTTAATTAGTGGATTGATTCTTATCAGTGATGACTAAGCAATTGTTAGGTCTTCTTCCACATACCCTCAGACACCTTTGCTAATCATGATTCTTTAAATATTTATTCGATTTTTTTCTTTATTTATTTTTACTTTAAGTACAGCATCAAAAAAAGTAGAATAAAACAAAAAAATAAGTATAATCTCATCTCTAGAAGATAACCCAGACCCCCTTTGTGGAAATTGATGAGATTATCCAACTTTTTCTTACATGGATAAAATACAACTAAACTGAACTGAATACAGCTAAACTGAGGCTTCGTTAGTTTGTTTTACGTAAAATGATTTTCGTAAAATAATTCATTTTACGATATTTGGTAACTAAAAATAAAAAAAATCAATGTAAAATATTTCCGGATTAACAGAAATAACTCTTTTACCGGAGGAAAACAACTTACCGACCTCAAAACCCTAGCCCTAGAATCCGTCTAGCATAAAAAGATTAAAAATTAATATGAGATAAAATTTACATATCTTGAATGCGATGAGAATTAACAAAGTAGATCACAAAATTCAAGCCTAGAATTTTGATAACGGATCTTCTTCTTCTACCTTGTTCAAACCTTGTGATGAATCAACGAACGGAGGCTTCAAGCTCTTGGTGATTAACTTATCACCCTCTATCGGTAATCCACACGCTAACGAATCCAAGAACACCTTCTTGATGGATTGCTAGATGATTCTCTTGATAATTGAATCAATATTCAATAATCAAAGCCAAAACAATGGAACAATCGGGACTTTTGATTCAAAATCAAAATCAAAATCTAGCATTTCAAAAACCTTGGATTATGATGTGAGAGGTAGGAAAAATACGGCTGCAAGGCTGTACTTATATCACATATAAATACCCTAACAATTAGGGTAGAAACCTAGCAAAATACCAATTCCTTCCTAGCCAAGGAAAACTGTACGGACACGAAATTTGGTCGTGGCACGAGTCGTGCCCTTTGCAAATCACTCGTGCTCACGAGTCGTTCCTTGAGCCCCAACTCGTTCTGATCAAAACGAGACAAAAACCAAGTCGTGTCTCAGCCTTGGTCACGAGTCGTTATTCTTGGCACGAGTCGTGACCCAGGGCATGAGTCGTGCTCCTGGTCACGAGTCGTGTCAGAACCCAAAATTCCAATTTTCAGCTTGAATCAAATTCGTTATTTTGTGTGTGACCCTTTAGAAATTATATTTTATGTTGGTAGTGAGTTGAAACATCAACCTCACAAGACATAAGTGACTTCTAGCAAATCATTAAGTCCGCCCAATTAAATATAATATCAAAGCTTGATTCCTTAATAGATTCAATGTTATAATCCCTTTGTCCACGATGTCCAATTGAACATGAGTCATGGTCTAGGTCAACTCATTCCGTTCAATGCTTTCTCGATTCCGAATATGTTGATAATGCAAATGCATTTGATCTCTATCAAATCACTTGAGTGCGGCCACACATTTTATCAACATCATTCATCGAGGGGCCCAAGTAAACATCTCTCTTCATAAGAGGAACAAATCCCGTCTTGACTTATCATTCTTTCCTACATGATTTCAATCATATTAACATAGCCCTTATTGCTATCCGATTAAAGATAGTGTTAGACTATATTAAACACGATCTTCATCATGTGGAAGACGATGATAATCTCAGGTGCTAAGGATTCAATAACACGACTATCATGAGATTTATTCATGACACATATGACTATTGACCATGTCATAAATCTCATCGGTAGGTCATGTCCAATACTTGTTCTCTAGCAAATATCCATAAGTGTAATGTGTATTGCATATAATCCTCTCCATGATTATCCATTACCAACTTATACTAGTTGTTCTCAACAAATAGGGACGCAGTTCAATATAATAAACATGCAAAACATATAATGAACCAAATAATACTTTCTCTATAATAGATAATAAAGACGATTACATAGCGGTTTAGATAATAAGTCAAATATAACTAAACGCCTAGGGCACTATACCAACAATCTCCCACTTGCACTAGGATCCATCTATGTATCTAATACCCATGGACCTCACATGACCATCATGCTTAGCTTGTGCGAGGGGCTTTGTAAGCGGATCCCCAATGTTATCATCGGTTGATAATTTGCATATCAGCGGGTGCCCTTACACCTAGTGGTGGATACAAAATTATTTGTTAGTGTGAGTCAAATTTTTTTAATGTAATAATCAACTATATAAAACCCTATAATTACAAAATTAAACATCATCAAAATATTAAGAGAGTATATTAAAATACAAAAAAAAAAATAATTAATTGTAATAATTTTAAAATGAAATCATGAAAATTTCAGTGCCAAATTACTTTAAAAAAAGATGTAATCGAAGTAATTCGCAATTAAAATGAGGAATTCAAATCAAAATATGTGTTAGTTTGACGTTTGTAAAGACTCTATCAATTTTTTTTTATTATATCGTTCAAGAACTTACAAAAAGGGTTAAAGAGAGGGTGAAAATGTGAGGGATGGGGGAGATCGAGGATGTCGAAATGAGACTTTCTCAAATTTAATCTCCATTATTGTCTTCACAAATCGTAAACTGCATGAGTAAGCAAAATTTGTGAGTGTGTGTGTTTTATTTGTTTTACTTTGAATTCATTACTACTTCCCGCCTAATGAAATATCGATTTTCAAGTTGTTTTTTTTCAAAACTAATGTCATGTTATTAAAAAACTTTATCCCTACATATTTCTTTATCAGTTTTTTTTAACTAGTCTATTTTTACTTGCAAAGTTAACGTTTAGAAAATGGATAAAAAATATTTATGCAACCTTACCTTTTAAATGTATAAAAAATATGTATGCAACTTTACCTTTTAAATATATAACAAAATAAATATTTTTTAAATGAAATTTGAATATTCAAATGAATTAGATATTCATTTAGAAACGAAAGAATAATTAGAATAATTTGTTTCACTTATTACAAGAGATTTTTTTAAAAAAAATTGAAAATTGAGTGCGAGCGGTGGCCTGCCCTAGCTCTAAGTTGGCAACAACCCAACCCCCCCCCCCCCCACTACACTTTATATATTGGACAAGTCATTTACAAGTATATTTTAATGTAATTCTTTTGGTTTTCAAAATACAATTACACTTGATATTTGATACCCAAATTCGAAATTCTGGCTACATTTATAATAATTTCATTCTTAATTAATTCGAAAGAGATCCGATGAACAGAACCTAGACAAACAAACAATGTACATGTACCTGGATATTTGAACACCATCAAGGCAGAAACATGCTTGTTGACCTGTCTTTCAAACACTAGACATTATCAACAATGTAAACAAAAAATTGTCATTTGTTTAATTGGCATGCATGACCAGCCAATAAAACCTTTACCCTGTCCAAGCTGTCCACGTGGTGCCTGCATTATTCTTTAAACTATACTTTTTACTTTTTATTTTTATTTTTATGAAGTAACAATTTTTTAATCAATATTGTGAAAGCTTGATATAATGTACATCGTTGAGTAACGATATAACAATTTAACCTTTTAAATTAAGGGATAACTCTACATGGTATGTGAAGGATCCCACGTTCATTTCGTCCGCTTACAATGTTACCCGGATTTACGTGTGTAAAAATTGCAATATATTGACATGCCCGATGATGTGGCATTTCTCCATGTGTGCAAAAATATACTCTATATACACACCTCCTAGGTATCTGCCCAATAAGTAGCTTATAAATAGGACCAATCACAAGTCACAACCCATTTTCAAAGAGCATTCCTTGCTCTCTTATCTCCATTTCCTACTAAATTTACAAAGCTCTAATCTAATTTCTCTGTTTTCCATATCCAATCTTCGTAATTTTAGTCTTAAAACGCAATATGGCGCAAATATAATCATCTTCAATGGTGGACGATATTGAGATCCCAAATATAGATAATGCGTTTCTCATGTCACTTCTTCAAGACTCACTACTTGATCAAAATGTTGATCAAGATGACAAAAGATTAATGCATGTAATTCAATTGGTGGATCAAATTGATGGTCAAGATTTTTCAGATATTGATTCTAATGCACCATTTGATGACTACAACGTACAATTGGTGGATCAAATGGATGGCCAAGATTGGTCGATGATGATAGATGATATTGACTTTAGTTGGATCGATATGGAGATGGTAACTTCATTGGATTGTGGTGATGGTGACATGTCATTATGGTACATGGATGAGTCTTATGTTATAGATCATGAATTCTACAATTCCCAAGGTTATAGCTACGGGGTTCAAATGGAAGAGTATGATAATAGTGAGGGTTCTTTGTGGCAACAAAGTTAGAAGAATGAAAAGTGTGTTATTTTTATTTGGGTAGAAAAAATGGTAGCAAGTGAGCTATCGCTTCAAGTTGAGCAAAAAGGCTCGAACTCGAGATCTCTGATTAAGCTTGTTGGTTATAAAGAATGTATATAAAATGATAATCAAGTAATGTTTTAAAAAAATGTTTGACCTTTATGTGTGGTAGACATTTTACATTTTCTTGTTCCGCTTTGATGAAAGCTGCAGCAAATCCAAATCCCAAGTTGGGTGTTGAGATTGATGCTTGCTCTTTGAATATTATGATCAAAGTCTTGTGTAAAAGTAGGGAGTTAGATGCTGCATTCAAGGTGTTTGCTGAATTTCCTAGACAGGGATGTAAGCCAAATGTGAGGACTTTCTCAACTTTTACGTATGGGCTCTGTGAGCTTGGCCGAGTAGATGAGGCATTTGGGCAGTTATAGAAATTGGAAAGTGAGGGAACTGAGTCAGATACAATCTCGATTAGTATACTAATCTCAGGGATTCGGAAAAATGGAAAATCTGAGAAGAGTATGGAGCTTTTTTATAGAATGATGACTAAAGGGTGTGATTCCGAGTTTTGAATCCTACAAGTTGATGATTCAAGGGTTTTGTAACCGCAATCTTGTGGTAGAGGTGGACTGTTGGAATATTTGTGTTGGTGATATGTAAGTTCACAGATTATGACCTTGTGATTATCTTGGGGTGAACTGAATTGGCAAAGGAAGCAAATCACGTCTGAAGCTTAGCGGGGGGAGAGCGGCCGCGCTCGTGCCTTGAGCGGCCGCGCTTAAGGGTCGTGGCTTCACCTCGTTTTCCTTGAGCTTAGCGCGGTCGCGCTCCTTGCTAGAGCGGCCGCGCTTGTGACGGGATGTGATTTTTCCTGGGCCGATTTGGAGCAGGTTTTTAGGCTTAATTAAACCTAAAACCTATTTTTTACCACACATATAAATACTCTAATGCCTCAGCCGTTTTTGGTACTTGAATATTGAAGAGAAACACAATTCTCTTGCTTTGATTCAAAGATCAAACACTCCCGTTCATAGAGATTCGTTCGTGAGATTCAAGGCGACTGAGATAGGACCGCCGGTGACTACCTACCTGTGTGCTATTTTGTGGTACGTAGTTCGTGATCGTTTTATCCTCGGAGAAATTTGCCTGTACCTGAGTTGCACCAATTGGGGGCAATATTTTCTCTTAGGACAGTCTTCCTAAGGCGACTCGATCAAATCACGATAAGTTTTTCTAACTGTTTGTTCTTCTTGTTTCTGTTTGTTTTCCTGATCCTGTTCCTGGCTTTCGGTTTTTGCTATTGGCTTAATTGGTACGTTTGACTTGATCAATAAAATCCCCTACTGTTGATTAAATCGTTGTTTAATCTGTGGTGCTTATTAATTTAATTTCCAACGAGCCTAAGAGAAAATAGTATTTTATTTGATCATGTCTCGGTGGTTCCTCTAGCTCTCCCTTTAAGTCCCTAGTTGACACCTCCGATCTTCCTGAGAAGTTTGGTGGCAAGAACTTCAAGCGTTGGTCCGAACGCATGAAGATCCGGGCCGTCAATTAAGGGCATGTCTCGGTATGCCGACATCCAAATGTCCTACTACGAATGGTGATGATCCTGTTAGTGTGGGCTGCGGTTAAGCGTGGAAGGAGCAGGACGATGTTGTTCGAGGATGCATTCTGTCGGCTTTGTCGAATGCACTCTTTGATGTTTATTGCTCTGCTCCTCTCACTACCGCGTCACTGTGGGACTCTCTTTCCAAGAAGTACAAAGACCGATGAATCCGGTGTGGAAAAGTACCAAGTGGGAAGGTTCCCGAATTATCACATGAGCGAGGGCAAGTCGGTTACCGATCAAGCGCACGAACTCCAAATCATTTTGCAATCACTCAAGGATGCCGACATGGGACTTCCCGACAAGTTCGCCGTCATGGCTATCATTGAGAAGTTTCCTCGATCTTGGGGAGAATTTGGTATGACCCTCAAGCATCGTATCGAAGCTTGTCACTCAATGAGTTGATGAATGCAATTGCGATTCAGAGGTGCATAACGGTAACCAACCCTAGTGTACCCTGTGGAAATTTCAGCTTGCTAATATGATAACTTAGGTAAAAGCAAGTTTAAAGGAAAAGGTGTGAAAACTTCTAAGGATAAAGAAAACCATGATAAGCTTAAAGTTAAGAAAAATAACTTTAGGAAGCCAAAAGCAAAATGTAACCGGGCTGGAATTGTGGAGAAGGTGGACACTTTTCTAGGGACCGCCCGTCCAAGAAAGGAAAAGGACCACAAGGCTCGCCGATGACCATCCCGTCGTCAACATGGTGTTGGGTCCGAAGGATTATGATGATCCCGACTCGACGCACCCGGAGTTGACGCTTCCGACCTGCAATGTTACAAAGTATGTAACTTCTTGTCCCGAACTCTTTATCGTCTATGAACCCAACGAGTGGCTAGTTGACACCGGGGCAAATGTGCACGTTTGTGCCGATAAATTGCTATTTGTGTCTTACCACTCGACCGTGGTAGATCGCTGACGATGGGGAATTCTAGTGCCGCAAAGGTGCTTCTGGGACCGGACGCGTGGACCTCGAGGTTTCCCAACGGGCGCATTCTTACCTTGCATCGAGTGTATCACGTTCCCGACATTCATCGCAACATTATTAGTGGTTCTAGTCTAGTTAGGGAAGGATTTGAGATTTCATTTAAGTGTAATAAGGTTATTATTTTGGATTCTCGGTAGTTTTGTGGGGAAAGGTTATTCCTCGGATGGTTTATTTAAAATTAGAGTTGAAACCGATGTTTTGTTCGCCTGGCACAACAATAATTTTAGTTATATTGATTATCCTGTTTCTTATTCCATTGAATCTTCAAATGTTTGGCATGGTCGTTTAGGACATATTAATTATGATTACGTGAAAAGAATGATGAATTTAGATATTATTCCTAAACATGCTATTGATAAAAGTTCTAAATGTCATGTATGTGTTGAAGCTAAATCTACAAAAGGTCCGTTTAAAACGGTTGTGAGAAATTCTGAAATTCTAGATTTAGTTCATACTGATATTTGTGAATTTAATGGTGTGTTGACCAAAGACAAAAAGAAATACTTTCTCACCTTTATTGATGATGCTAGTAGATACGTTATGTGTTCTTGCTTAATTCTAAGGATGAAGCATTAGATAAATTCATTATATTTAAGAACGAAGCGTAAAACACAAACCGGCAAGAAACTTAAACGGTTAAGGTCCGATAGAGGAGGTGAATATGAGTCTAACCCCTTCATGTATTATTGCCAAGAAAACGGAATAGTACATGAAGAGACTCCTCCCTATACTCCTCAATCAAATGGTATTGCCGAACGTAAGAATAGAACCCTTACCGATATGATTAACGTTTACTCATAAGTTACTGGATTGCCCAAATATATGTGGGAGAGGCTTTGAATACGGCTTGCCATATTCTCGAATAGAGTCCCTCCTAAGCATAGAAAGGAAAGTCCGTTTGAACTTTGGAGAGGTCGACAGGCTAGCTTGAAACACTTAAAAGTGTGGGGGTGCCTTGCAAAGGTACTTGTACCCGCACACAAAAGGAAGAAGCTTGGACCTAAAACTGTTGATGCTATCTTTATAGGTTATTCTGAAACAAGTTATGCATTGAGATTTCTTATTATAAAATCGAAATTTCACCGGCGCATAGATGTGAACTCTATAGTTGAGTTACGTGAAGCAACATTTTTGAGGATGTGTTTCCTATGAAAGACGGACTTCCTAAAGAATCCAACCCGACCACTAATTCCATTCCCGCTCAAGTAGAGGAGCTAACGAATGTGGGGGTTGATTATAGTGCAACTCAGTCTGACGATGAGATTGAACCAAGAAGGAGCAAACGGGCAAGGACCACCAAGGACTTTGGAAGTGATTTCATCACTTACAATGTCGAGGGTGATCCTCTAACCTTTCAAAGCCGCTATGGCTACTTCGATGCCAAGCAAATGGAAGGATGTTGTTAAGAGTGAGATGGATTCTATTGTCTCTAATGGGACATGGGAATTGGTCCATCTCCCTCCCGGTTGTAGCACGATAGGATGTAAGTGGGTCTTCAAAAGGAAACCGAAACCGGATGGAACCGTTGACAAGTTTAAGGCTAGGTTAGTGGCTAAGGGATTCAAGCAAATGGAGGGAATAGACTATTTCGATACCTATTCGCCGGTTGCTAGAATGACTACAATCCGAATGCTTATCGCATTGGCCTCTGTATATGATCTTCCTATCCATCGGATGGATGTTAAGACCGCCTTCTTGCATGGCGATCTAGAGGAAGAAATTTATATGGATCAACCCGAAGGTTTTGAGGCCTCCGGCAATGAGAGAAAGGTTTGTAAACTTGTTAAGTCCTTGTATGGATCAAACAAGCCCCTAGCGTGGCATGAGAAATTTGATAAAATTGTCTCATCGTTTGGCTTTGTTACTAATGAGTTTGATAAGTGTGTCTATAGCAAGAGTATTGGTGATAGTAGTATTGTCTTATGTCCGTATGTCGATGATATTCTCGTTGTTTGGAACCGATATGAGGATCATTAATACTACTAAGGAATTCTTGAAAAGTAAGTTTGAGATGAAGGATATGGGAGTAGCTAGTGTAATTCTTGGCCTTAAGTTGACTCGTTCAACTAGTGGCATAACCATTTCGCAGTCTCATTATACTGAAAGTGTAATTGAGAAATTTGGTTATAAGAATTGCAAAGTAGCTAAGACTCCATATGATCCTTGTTCATGCACTTCTTAAGAATGAAAGTGGAATCTGGAGTGGCTCAGGTTGAGATATTCTCAAATTATTGGAAGTTTGATGTATCTTGCCAATTGTACTAGACCGGATATTTCATACTCGGTTACTAGGTTGGCTAGATATACTCAATGTCCAAATAAAGCACATTGGGAAGCTCTTGATAGAGTTCTCAAGTACTTGAAGGGAACGATTTCCCTTGGGCTGCATGACGGTAGATATCCTTCTGTGCTTGAAGGGTATAGTGATGCAAGCTGGATTGCCTTTAACTCCGGGAGTTATGGTGTACGGGGTATGTTTTCACCTTAGGCGGAGCTGCGGCCGTTGGAGGTCGACCAAACAAACTACTGTTGTCTAGGTCTACTTTTGAGGCCGAATTAGTTGCCCTTGACACTTGGATTGGAAGCCGAATGGCTTCGAGGACTTATGTCCGAGTTGCCCATGGTCGTAAGCCCATGCTGTTATCTCTGTACATTGTGACAACACCGCCACAATTGAGAAACCGAAAAGTGTCAAGTACAATCAGAAACTAGAAGACACATCCAAATTAGATTAAAATCTATAAGGGATCTTGTGTCTCGGAAGGTGATAAGTCTGTTGATTATGTTGGTACCAAGGATAACACAGTGATCCTTTAACCAAAGGGCTAGAATTTGCTCTTGTTCAAAAATCTAGGTTGGGGATGGGACTGAACCCCGTCTGACTCAAACGCAGTAGCAACCCAATCTACCTGAGTGGAGATCCCACAAAGGAGATTCAATGTGGTAATAACAAGCTGTGGGGTGAGTCGGAGCACTAATAATAGATTGACATGTTACATGTCTGAGTCTATCCCCTGAATAGCCTAGAGGTGCTCATTGCTGCTAATTTAGTAAAAGTTTGGAACTTTGAATGGGATCAAGTCTTTTAGACAAGATGTTAGCAGTCACATCTTCCGAGATGCCCAGCTAAGTGAGTGTTGTTGTTGGCCGCAACTAGAGGAATTTGGGTTATTCCTTGAAAGCACTCATGATAGAGGATCGGGACGTATGGCTTATAAGCGTCAAGTGTTCGATAGAGGGCCTATCATAGCTTTTGTCGTGTTTGTTACCGGAAGGCCTCTACATCCAAAGGCATCGATTCAAGACACCCGTTCATCTGGTCCTGTGGAGGTTTGCGTTGGATAACATAGGTAGTGGTTCAAGCCGGAAGGTACCATTATTGAAAGCATGGCAATGGACAATCTGTACACGTCATATTTCTATGAACTTGTGGGGGATTGTTGGAATATTTGTGTTGGTGATATGTAAGTTCACAGATTATGACCTTGTGATTATCTTGGGGTGAACTGAATTGGCAAAGGAAGCAAATCACGTCTGAAGCTTAGCGGGGGGAGAGCGGCCGCGCTCGTGCCTTGAGCGGCCGCGCTTAAGGGTCGTGGCTTCACCTCGTTTTCCTTGAGCTTAGCGCGGTCGCGCTCCTTGCTAGAGCGGCCGCGCTTGTGACGGGATGTGATTTTTCCTGGGCCGATTTGGAGCGGAGTTTTTAGGCTTAATTAAACCTAAAACCTATTTTTACCACACATATAAATACTCTAATGCCTCACCGTTTTGGTACTTGAATATTGAAGAGAAACACAATTCTCTTGCTTTGATTCAAAGATCAAACACTCCCGTTCATAGAGATTCGTTCGTGAGATTCAAGACGCCTGAGATAGGACCGCCGGTGACTACCTACCTGTGTGCTATTTTGTGGTACGTCGTTCGTGATCGTTTTATCCTCGGAGAAATTTGCTGTGCACTGAGTTGCACCAATTGGGGGCAATATTTTCTCTTAGGACAGTCTTCCTAAGGCGACTCGATCAAATCACGATAAGTTTTTCTAACTGTTTGTTCTTCTTGTTTCTGTTTGTTTTCCTGATCCTGTTCCTGGCTTTCGGTTTTTGCTATTGGCTTAATTGGTACGTTTGACTTGATCAATAAAATTCCCTACTGTTGATTAAATCGTTGTTTAATCTGTGGTGCTTATTAATTTAATTTCCAACATGGACTTGGTTTTGAAGCATATGGTGAAGAATGATTTTGTGCCAAAGATGAGCATGTGGAAGCAGATTGTTCAATGCATACTCAGGAGAAAAAATAGCAGCAACAATCTATTTTTGGCATTGATATCAGTGAGTTACACTCCCTCCGTCCCAATATAAATGTCGCGGATGATTTGTTAACGTGTTCAATTAAGGTGCTTTACTAGTCAATATAATCCTGCCAATCAAAGATGAACTGAAGAGTTAATAACAAATATTGTATCATTTGCAAATGTATAAGCAAAGGTTTACAATCACTGTTTCTTAAGCTGCTTCCACATTTTACCTTTTGATATGTATAAGACTATACACACACATACATCTCACCCAAGCTATCTAAGCAGATGATGTACATACATAGAAGATAACCCCAGGGGAACTTTGAAACCCAAATCTTACAGACAACTTCATTCTACAAGGCTGAGCTATATCTGTACAGTATTACTAGGAATGCTTTGTTTTGTGCTTTCAGGTCCATTTTCTTCTGGATGGAATCCCATTCCATCAACTTTTGGGGACTTATCATAAGGGGGCAATAAGTTTTCATCCATAATGAAGTTCACACTAATCGCTTTTGTATTCACCGCCTTTAGGTTAGGATGTGGAGATGGAGCAGGTTCATCAAAGTTATCATTCTCAAGTTTGTGAGTTCTATGAAAAACAGAACCGATCTTACGCATGCCCCTCCTCAGTGGGTTTCTTGAATTTGTTTTTTTTTCCTCAAGGCTTTCGTCAGGAATTCTGGTGTAATTTTGATATAATCCAGAGACGGATGACCTACTACTGCCGCCAACAGAATCACCTGCTCCCTCCTGGATTTGACCATCGCCAACCCTGTTCTTCCCCTTTCTAGGCTCCCATTTTTGTAGAATTTCAGTCCCTGGGTGGTGAATCCATATCCCAGTCTCTCGTTGCCCTTCAACGTCAATAGGTTCAAACATATCAGCCACTTTGGGAGAAGCCTCTGATGTTTCACTTGAAAAAGAACCTTTCTTGGAAGAATTGCTAGCAAAGGAGTTCCTTTTATTTTCATTGTCATCTGTTTCCTTATCCAAAGCTTGTTCCGCTACCTAGTAAAACCACCTACTTTTTCAGAAAACTTAGAAGATTCTATTTCATCACAGTGAATTTTTCTTAGAGAAAATTACCTTTCCATCTGTTTCAAGAACCCTTAAAGCTATATGCAATCTTCCAATTTTAATGTTCTTGAGATTCAACCACATGTCGTGTCTCTGGCCATCCTGAAAATCATTGATGTTTATCGAGCAATCCCTGAAATAATAGCAAGATATATAATAAAATATTTGCAAAATTTTGTGAAGACACAAACTTTAAACGAAAAAATGATATGTTGCAGCATATCTGCCCATGAAATATTTCATGGGATAATAGAAACCCCACCCTAGGGCGTCATCGTAAAAGTGGTCCTTGTCACGAACTTGAATACTAAGCACATTAGGAGACTCCCACGAACAAATAGGAATTTTGAATTCCTCTAGCCATTTTGGAGTTAGTGTTTTCCTTTGAGTCTTAGTCCTGAATCTATAAACACCAAGTTGCCCTTTTACATACGGATCGGACAACCCTGAAAAGAAGATCCACTTATTATAGATGCAATTGGATCTAGCCAAACATCCTAATCTTGGTACTTCTAACGCAAACTTACCATTTAAATCTGCTGGTTTCATGTCAGATCCTTCAATGACTTCCAGTAAGGCGTAGGCAATGGGGTCTTTTGCATCAATGGAGAACCAATTAACTAAAAAAATCAAAACAGATTACTAAGGTAAAGAACAAGTCACTCCAAGGTCATAGCTAGTAAATTGGTCCTACAAATTACCTGGCTCTGGTGAGGCAAATTTCTCGACATCGACTACTAGCATATTGGGCTGCAAATATTAAAAAATTAGGATTTAAAATGATTTCAAGCATGAATGTAAACTTACTAAAGCCAAATATCAGCAGAGAGGGAGGGAGGGACAAACAAAATATATGATAATACTAAAGTCACAAAAAAATGTCACAAAATTTAGTTCACAAATTGATGTGTCATGATTTTGTTGGTGCTTTTGATTAGAGTGTGGCGGGTCCACAATCGATGCAACCAATAAAATATCGTCACCTCATTTTGTATCCATCTTTTTGTAAACTTCTTTTGTGCCCCTAGTATTGCCCCAAAATATAAAGTTCCCCATTGACTAAGAATAAAGACAAAGTTTAAAAATGTTCACCTCAACAAGTGTCTCCTCAAATGCAATACCTAGAAGCTTATCCTAAACAAGCAGTAAACATAGTGTGTCATAGAGAGATTGATAAACATATACACAGGGAAACACACACACACTTAAGCATTATCCATGAAATTTACAGACCATCCATCCAGCAATCCCAGGAAGTTCTGTAACGTCAAGGCCATGAGCAATAATAGGTTTCACGGTCATTTGAAAGTATGGTGGTTCGACAAAGCACACCCTCAAACGACCAAGAAAAGGCCACCTGTTTATGAACTTCACCCCAACCAGTACCTGCAAGAAGAAGGGGGAGGTAAGAGCCCCAAGTAATATGGCATTCTGAAAAGAAAAAAAAATAACTTATTCATGTTAAACTAAAAGCTGACATAGATGTTTATTTAACCAAGAAATTCAGTCTTAGAAATTCAAGGGCTTGATGCTAAAAGAACAGTACTGTAAGAGTGATTCAGAAAAAAGATACTGGCTTCTTAATTAATGACCTCCGCTCACCACTTAAATATGATTAATTCGAGCATATGTTAGTACTTTATTAATTCTTCCACTGGCAAGCTGCTTTAGGGTCCTAATAATATTTCCAATCTTTCATGACAAGTCTAACAAATACTCTGTAGTCTGTTTAAATCAACCACAAGGGATGAAGCTCAAACTTATAACCTAGGTGGCTTACCTTTCCTTCAACATGCATGCCCAATAGATGCAACTTTACCCACATTCCAAAACCCAGCCTTTGTGTCAATTTCATAGCAAGTATTGCACTCATGTCTTCAGCAGTACGAAAATTCATCCCCAGTTCCAAAACCTGAAAATTTATCAATACAAATTCACTGCAGAACCAAAGAAAGTTGGCCGTGAAACAGAAGACCGAATTCTCCAAGTGAATCTATAATGCCTGAGACACAGGACGATAACATACCAAGTGGTCATCATTAGGACACTGACGAAGAACCCTCATTTCTGTAAACATTGGTGGTGATCTTCCCAGGTACAAACTCTGGACCGTTGCATCTTTCTGCAAATATAGCATGTACAAACATTAATAATTAACATAATAGCATCTAGAATTCGTAACAGAGGGAAGATTATCAGTTAAATACTCCCTTTGTCCCATAATAAATGTCGCACTTTCCATTTTGGTTCGTCCCAAAATAAATGTCGTGTTTCTAAATAAGGAAAATGACGTCATTACAAAATAAATGTCGTGTTTCTAAATAAGGAAAATGACGCAGTGCAAATTTATCATTGTACAAGTAATATATAAACAAGTAAAGCACCTTCCTTAAAAAAGTTGACTAGTCAACTGCGACATTTATTTTGGGACAGAGGGGTGGGTACATTCTTTTATGTACTCCCTCCTTCCCGGTTTAAGGTTCTTACTTTCCTTTTTGGTCGGTCCCGGTTTAAGATTCTTAGTTGCTTTATTACCTAAAATGGACAATAGGACCTACTTGTCATTCTCACAACAAAAACTCCCTACCCACTTTCTCTCTCTTACTTTACATTTCATACTCACAACATTTACTTTTTCTTAATCCATGTGTCAAATCAAACTAAGAATCTTAAACCGGGAAGGAGGGAGTATGTCTTATTAATCCATTTCCTTCTACATATCCTTATCTATAAAACAAAAAAAGGATGAGAAGAGAATCATACAACAGTCCACGGCTTATATTTTTGTAAGAACCAAGGTACAATTGGAAGCAGTATTTTCTGGGAGACAATCTGTTCCATACAAACAGGCCACATCTTTTCCATAGCATAGTTCAACCACCTTACAGATTCTGAATCAGACAGTACCTGATGAAATGCAAAAGCTATAATAATTGAAAACAACAAATAATCAACTCGGAAACCTTAATTTTATCACATGAAGATTATAAAAGAAAAAAGGGGAAAAGGCAATAGTGGTCCAAAGCTCATTGATGAGAACTGAAAACAGCTAATTACATTTTTAACATCCAACACATGCACCATGATTGTTCATTGAAATCGCATGGATCAAAAAGCTTAATATATTAAAAAAAAAAAAATCAAAATCCCTTTTGTTGCCTTATAACGATTTCAGTAAATGTATCACAGTCCAATATAAGATCTGGTTTAACTAATTTAGTAAATTTTAACCCTAAACTACATAATCAATAAAACCAAATAATTGCAAATTATGAGACTTACCTTCCTTTGATTAGCCTGTCTACTCTCCTCAAACTGGACTTTTCTCTTCAATCTCATTACATAACGTTCATGAACCTTCAAAAGGAAAATAAAAACATGAAAAAAATCCACCCACTATCACTTTCCCAAATTAGACATGATAAACACTGTGTGTGTGTGTGTGAAATTAGATTGCTTACCACAAAGAGGTACATGAAACAGAGGAAGTAAACAAGTGGGGAACAATAGTTGAATGAAGCTAATCCCCAAATCAATAGAAACACAATGCCCACATGATGCAGGATTGTAATCTCTGTTATATCCATTTCCCCCCAAATCAAAAATCGCAAGCCTTCTTCACATCAATATTTGAACAGCAAGAAAATCAAAAGACCCACCGAGTTGACTTTGAAAAATTAGATGGGTGATCCAAATCTTGAACGCAATCGAGTAAAATCCTAATGAGGATGTGCAAGCGAGGCACGAAACCCAGTTGAAAAATAGAAAAAATTCAACTCTAATGGATCGGTTTCGAGGGAATAAAGTAGAGAAATTGGTTATAGAAAACTGAGGCGGGATGAAACTAGTTCGGAGAGTTGAGTTGGGGACGGAATTTTTCCGGCGGGATGGCGATTATGATAGGAAAAGAGAAAAGAGTAAAATCAAAATTCAGTTGAAGTATTGAAGAAGGTTTGGACTGCCCGACAGTTTTCCACGTAGCCCGCTCCGTGCCCGTCATCCATTGACGGATTATTTTGTGGGACTTCTACGTAATTTGGTTAAATGACTAATGCTACATAAATTGATTTCTTAAAAAAAATTGCTACATAATTTTATGTAAAATGTATTTTGATAAAATAATTTAATGCATAAAAGTGTTACTATGATATTTGAAATTGATAGTTTGATATTCACATGCACTTAAGCTTGAGTTCTCTTAAAATTGATGTTTCTTGTAAAATGTACTCCCTCCTTTTCAAACTTACGTGTACATTTTGTCATTTTGAGCATCTCAAATCTACGTGCATATTTCTTAAAATGACAAGATTTTTTACTATTTTCTCCACTCATTCTCTCCTATTTTATTTTTATACTCACAACACCAATCAACTTTACTATTCCCTCCACTCATTCTCTTTCATATTTTACTACTAGAATAAGCCCGTGTCCGAGGACACGTTATTTTTTTTATTTTATTTTTTTAATTAAGCCCGTGTCCGAGGACAAAATAGTGAGGGCAAAATGGAAATTTCGACGATTGAAACTATTCATTCAACTGTTCATGGAGGGGTCTAATTTATATTATAGATTACACTCACAACACTTTCTCCATTATCCACTTTTCTTAATCTACGTGCAAAACATCAAACGTGCACATAGGTTTGGGACGGAGAAAGTATTTTTTTTCAAAATTAAAAAAAATGTGCTTTCAAAATAAACAGTGACATATTTGTAAATAGTAAAATATTGTTTTAAAAAACGTGACATTTTTGTAAATAAATAAAAATTAAAAATTTTTGTCATGCTACAAAATTTTTAAACAAATGCTTTGAATTCCACTGTGAATCATAAAGAGTGTCAGTACATTTGTTATTATTGAGTGCAAGTGCTTGTGCAAGTGAGTGTCAAGAATAGTGTGCTTTTTTAGTCCAATGTGTTAGTTTTAGGGATGGCCAAATCGGATCGAAATCGGAAAATTGAACCAGAATCGGATCGGAAAAGCCAGAAATCGGAGCGAATCGGGGAAAAAATCGGAACCGGACGGACCGGAACCGGGGTTAGTGCGGGCCGATTAAGGGTTACAAAAATGCCAAACCGGACCGGAATCGAAACCGTGAACCGGACGAAATTCCACGTTTTCCAAAGAATCGGATCGAAACCGGATCGAAAAAGCCCGAAATCGGAGCGAACCGGGGAGAAAATCGGAACCAGGGTTAGTGCGGGCCGGTTAAGGATTACCATTTGGCCAACCGGAACCGGTGGTTCAAGGCCCGAAATCGAAACCGGACCGGATTTGGTCATCCCTAGTTAGTTTAAAAGAATGCCAAATTTAATACTCCTTCTGTTGTCCTGATCGAAATGTTCCAAAATTAATCATGCACGAGAATTAAGGAATGAATATATACTCTCTCCGTTTCCGTCGAAATGTCCCAAAATGGAGCATGCACGAGAATTAAGGAAAGTGATGTAGAAAAGAGAAAATGTGTAAATGTTGTGACTATGAAAAGTGATGTAGGAAAGAGAAAGTGGGGTAGGGAATAGTTTGTGGATATTTATTGTGAGTATGACAAGTGGGCCCCACAAATAAAAAAGTAATAAAAAACTTTCATTTTTTTGGTTGGAACATTTTAAATGGGACACCCAAAAAGAAAAGTTAGGACACTTTGCCAGGGACGAAGGTAGTATAATGCAAAAAGTGTATAGTGAAATAAATATTGTGACTATGAAAAGTGATGTAGGAAAGAGAAAATGAGGTAGGAAATAGTTAGTGGATATTTATTGTGAGTATGATAAGTGGGTCCCACAAATAAAAAAGTAATAAAAAACTTTTCTTTTTTGAATTGAAACATTTTAAATGAGACACTTAAAAAGAAAAGTTGAGAAACTTCGAACGGGACGGAGAAAGTATTAACAAGTCCCGGTGTTTAAGTTTTTGCGTCCCAATGGTGGTGTAAAATCAATATCTAGTTGTAGTGTTAACTACAAAATTGATTTTAAAGATCGTCAGAGTGTTTTAATAAATTTTTATTATTCAAAAAAATGACATTATGCAATTTAATGAAGTTATGATTATTTACAAAAATGATATCATGCATTTTAAAAGAAATTTAACTTATTTACAAATTTGTCACCAATTATTTTAAAAACACGTTTCTTTTCTTCAATTTGTTCGAAAAAATATATTTCTTCTTAAAATTTTGGCTTAGAAAAGTGATTAAATTCATAAAATTATTATTTCGCATTTGAAATGATCATAAATATTATGTCGGCTAACCCGCCTGGGCGTTCATCAAAATAAGTTGTTGAAGTAATTAGATGCAATAATTGTTGGGACCAAAGAGCTATTTTTGACAAATGGAGTAATCTATAGTATAAATGGGAACTTGTCATTGCTACAGTACAATGAACAGTATCAAGTGTTAAATTTTCCATTTTGGCCTCACTAAGTTGTCCCTTTCCCATTTTGCCCTTAAAAAAAAAAAATTAATTAAAAAAAAGTCTCCTCAAACACGGGCTTAATTAAAAAAAAATAATAAAATAACGTGTCCTCGGACACGAGCTTTTACTAGTAATATATACGAATGAATAAATGATGTTACAGACACAAAATAGTTACAAAAACTTGTTTACATAATTATAATTATAGGCATATAATTTTATTAATGTTTTTAATTAGATTTTAGTGGGTTCACTATCAATCGATCAATGTAACTAATAAAATATCACAACTCTTTTTATAATTAATAATTTATGATTTTTTTTTTTTATTATTTTTTTTATGCTACTAGCATTCAGAATATTCGTGACTTGAATAATGGAAGATGCATTTCAAGGTAAGATCAATTATGGAAGTTGATATTATTATGATGGCGTCCACTTTTGACTTTTTCTCAGTTTGTAATCTATTCGTCTATTTGACTTTTTCTGAATTGCGTCGCGTCCCTTCTTCCTTCTATTTAAAGAGGGTAGTTTTAAGAAGTCAAAAAATTAGGAATTATTTTATTTAAAATATTTCAAAATGTTTGTCTTACTTTAAATTTTACTATATTTTATGCTTAATTCAATCAAATTTTGATCATAGTTTTATGAAAACTAAGATATCTCTATGCAATTCAATAAGTTGTTATTGTTTCACCATTAGACATTCTTGATGTTGCCAGGAACTTCCTCAAGCAGCAACACACCGTTGTAGTCCAAATGTGATATCTCCGGCTCCTTCTTCTCCGATTGATCTACACACACTCAAACGTTAACTAAGCCGGGGGCGGCTCCGGCGTAAGCCCCTCCGGCGTGAGGATAAGAAGTTGCTTGACAAAAGGGAAAATCAACAATATTGAAGGTGTTTGTGTGTGTAACAATGGACGTACCTCTGGAATGAAGCCTTCCTATCATACTTATGCCCCTTGCCCTCGTGCCTTGCATGTGACATCCTCACATTTCATGCCTCCTGCCACGTGTCGCCACTCCATTGGTCCTTTACAAAAGTAAACCCTTAACACGTGATCACCAATCCCAATGCATAACCGCCTACGGGTCCCACTTAGAAGATATTTATATGCCGCCTCTGGTAAGCTACATATATTGGGATCCATCTCTCGCCGGATAAGGTTACCTGTTAACCTGTCTCGCCTCCCCACGATATCTCGCCTTTAGTCTTTATCGTAATCTCGCCGACTTTCTTCGTAATATCTCGCTCTTTATTGTCTTGGTCTTCCCCATTCTTACTGACTCTAGCGGGATATTTTCTATCTCGCTTTCTTATGACCCTCCTTGGGACGCCTCTGCTTTTATCTTCCTCTTGGGTCTTATCTCAATTTTGGGCCTACTTGCTACTTTCTCGCCAATGGACTTGGATCAGGCCCAACCATTATTATTGGACAGCATCAGAAGCCCCTAAGTTTATGGCGAGATTCATTTATGGTCTCGCCAAAAACTTGATGTTTACCGTCTCCTCATCCTGCGATATATAAACCCTTCTTCAAGAAGCTACCATTGTAAATCCCTATCCATACACGTGTCCTTTTCCTGGTAACCCTTAAAATTTTAATGAGCCGTCATTTGGGAATCGTGCCAACTTGTGAGGGAAAATTTTAAAAAATTTTCCCAAACGTCATATCAATCATTTCCCTAAAACCTCTCTCATATAAATACCTACGTTACTTCCCACATTTCCCTTTTTACCTTCCTTCATCCTTGCTCGAGCTCTCCCAAATTTCGGCGAACCTCAACTTTGATTCCAACGATTCTTCTTCATCTTTCACCGTTTATTCACGGATTACTTCCCAAAATTGTCTCTTGATCATTATTACGTTCATCTTCGGCCATTTTGAAAGAAATTTGGTGCATCATTCCTCAATCCCCAAGATTCCACCTTCTTTTCCGGCGCCTGTTCATCTTTTCCGGTGACTCTTCATATTTTCCGACCAAGATTTTACTCATCCTCGGGTAACTTTTTCAAAAACCCTTCACATTCTTTAAACATTCACATTTGATCTCTCCCTTTTGTCTAATTGCTTGAACTTTGCATTTCCTTTTGTCCCTTTAAATTTTTCCCAAATTACCCTTCATGGCGAGATATAAGAAATGTGCTAGGCGGGTTAGGTATGGAAGATGTCAAGTTTCAGGCGGCTTATATAGGCGCCTGCAAACTA
This sequence comes from Adenophora triphylla var. japonica, assembly GCA_022495995.1. NCBI lineage: Eukaryota > Viridiplantae > Streptophyta > Magnoliopsida > Asterales > Campanulaceae > Adenophora > Adenophora triphylla. Next base: position 116,634 of record JAFEMH010000008.1, read on the forward strand.
CTTGGGCGAGACTGCCCAAGGCCGACATAATTAGGTTGTTGGTTGAGAACTGGGTGGATCCTTCAATTATTGATTCCCTAGAAATCAAAGGTCGCTTTTTCCTTTTCCCCTCAGCCCCTATGTCTCATATTTTTACTTCCCCATAGAGAATTGGTCAGGTTTATCAAAGATAAATTTGACCCTAATTTAAGTGACTCATCCGAATCTCATTGTGTCGCTGACCCTTTTTCCAAGCGTAGGACGCATTATAAATCAATCCTTTCTTCTTCTTCTTCTTCCAGTGACTCCCGCGAAATGACTGGTCAAGCAACCTCTTCTCCCGCTGCGGCTTCCAACAATCCCCCTTCCACCGGGGTTCAAAGTCTCAATCCTCATGAAGGTACCTCTTTTACCAATCCCGCCCATGCTGAGGCGGGATCTTCCTACATCGACACCCGCCTCCTTACTCCTAACCCCATCACTGATTGGCATAGAGATTACCACATTGATAGTTCAATATACCGCATTTCTGATTATCAGGGAGATACTTCCCTTGCCTACTTAAGAGAGATGAGAGAGGGCATAGTAATCTTTCCTTCCCAACTCAAAGCCGGCCTTAGGATTCCCCTTGATCCTTTTCTTTGTGAAGTATTGTATAAGGCCCAAGCTATGATAACCGAGGTTCATCCCAATGCCATAAGAATAATTACCGCTTTCATTACCATATGCCGCTCCCTGAGAAAAGAACCTACAGTCGCTGCCTTAATTTCTTTGTTTCCTGGATACAAGCAAACTAACAAACTTGCCAGCGGGATAGTAGAAACTCGCCTTTCCCTCCAATATCATAGAGGTCCCAAAGTCCTCACTCCTCTGCCTACCAAAGTTCATGAATGGATGAGTGACCCACTCTTCGTTATCTCTCGCGTTGGATGGTCTCATCCCGCTGACCTTCATCCTATCAAGCCCCATATTGAAACTAAAGATGCCTCTACTGCTGGCGACATTGCCCTTTGTGCCGCCATTCATGCTCTTGTTGCCTTACCCGAAAATTCTTCTGATGATACACCCCAACCTCTCATCTCCTGGAGAGGCATTCTGCGAGATAGAGGGTTACTTGATCAAGTTGGTCTCGCGGACAACTTGCCTCGCATCCTACCTCGGGTTCCAATAAGCCATGTTTACTTCGATGGATGGGAGCGACACTCTGGCAACAAGTACGCTCATGAATGCCAGTCCTGCAAGGGTACTCGTAACTGTACCGCAATGAATACTGCTCTTTGTATGTTTCCTTTTTAACCTTATTCCTTCTTTACTTTGGCTCACATTTAAATCACTATAACTCATGACTTCCTTGTATTTGCTTTCAGATCATCGTGCCAAATCAATGGATAGTCGTCAAGCTGCCAACCTGGAAACCGACAGAAGAAGAAAACAAATGGCCAGTGCTCGCGACATTGCCCTTGCTCTCCTTCCCGACAATCTTCCGCTGCCAATTTCTCGCGACGGAAAAGATACTGAAGAAATAGCCTTGGAAAAGGCTCAAAACACAGCTAAAGGCAGAGCTAGGCCCACTAATCCAGCTGCTCGTGCCAAACGACAAAAAAGAATCGCTTCCGTATCAACAAGTGTCGCCCCACCTTCACAAGAAGTCATCCCGCCTAATCCTGCCACTGTTTCAATTTCTCCATCCAACGAAACTGTTATCCCGCCAATCTTTACCTCAATAACAACTGATAGCAATATCGCACCCAATGTCATCCCGCCCACTAATATCGCCCCTGAGCCAGAAAATGTTGAGGTTTTCCCTTCTGACCCTGTCCCAACTAATTCTCCCACTTTGGAAGTGAACGTTGTTGAACCCCCAATCAAACTGAGGTTCCTCCTTCCACCAACATGGAAATTTGTGACCTTACCAATGTCTCTAATTCTCCTTCAACTCCTCGAGACCCAAACACTTCAACCGCTCTTCCTCCTCCTAGCTGGCTTCAAGAAAACTTTTCAAAGCCCATTGATTTTGCAGGGCTTTTCGAACTCAGTAAAGAGATTGCTAAAGTTCCCCACATGAAGGGACTTATTGAAGAAACTCGCAGCGCGGAGGAATGTATGTTGGGTAGCTCTGCCTTGATTAGAGCTAGCGATCAACTACAAGTTCAACGTGTCGCCCACATGGATCCCGACCATGCTGCTTGTCAAGCTGGACTTTATTTTTCATTGGTACGTTGCTCTTTTTTCCCTTGATTAACATTACCTTTATTTTCAGTTGCTTTTTAACTTTCCCTTGTTACCTTTTTCAGCTTGGATCTTCTATCATGGGTATGAGCGAGCAAAATACTCGTCTTGATAATGAATCAACAAGCTTAAAGGCTACAAACCAAATTTTGAAGCGCGATAAAGATATCCTCAAAGGCAGGGTCACTCGGCGGGAAACCACAATCAAAAACTTGGAGGAAGAGCGCTACAAATTGAAGACCGATTTGGCTACTTCCCAAAATCAACTGGATCATACCCTGACTGACCTTAATGCCGCTAAGTCTGATCTCGCCACTGCTACCACCGAACTCAAATCTGTTAAGGAGAATGCCGCCAAGTTGAGGAGCGAGAATGAAGCTTTAAAAGAAACTCATGCATCCGACACTCAATCTTTCCGAGGCGAGATTGCTAGGCTTAAAGAAGAGCTGACTGGGAAAACCGTAGAAATTACTTCTCTTAATGCTGATGTGGCTCAATTAACAGATGACATTGCTGATATTGGGAACCAGACTTCCCTTCAAGTTATGCGGGCCGCAGCAGCTGATATCAATGATATTCCCGCTATCACGATTGAAAAGCTTGCTCATTGGGGATCAGAACCGATCTTTAGCGAGGTGTGTCGCCGCGGTCATCCCTTAGTTCCTTTCACTCCAGATGAACTTACAGACCTTGCTGAGGAAGACGCTTTATTGGGTAAGTCGCCATGGAGACCTCCTCCTGTTCAAAATCCAAATGCCGTTGCGTTGTGGGGCGATCTTCTTGAACATAAGCACAAACAATTAGATTATGCCAAAGCTCTTGCCTTAGCGGCTTCAAGCTCTACTCAAGTCATTCCGCCAACTGAACCCAATGTCTGATCTGTTTCTACTTTGATACTTAGCTTATTTTGAACAATTTTTTGTAATTTGCCTTGGTGGCTAAACAATTTACTCTCTTTTCTTTTGGGGCCTGCGTGCCTTTAATCAATGTACATTTGCGGCTTTTGTGCTTGCCTCTTTACTTTCATGCTTTACTTATTTCATCATTCATTGTTTTGATAATTCACCAAAAATCTCCTTTTTCATGACAGGTACCCATACACATATACTCCCATCGAAAAAGTGAAGTCATCTTTAGGCGACTTTACTTACCATGCATATTATGCGACTCATATTGTCGCTGACTTTAACTCTTTTTTGATCTTTCTTTGCCTCTTAGAAAAATTTCCTGCTTTTGCCTCATATCTTTCCTTGAAAACCCTCTTTTCCTGTTATTTAGGCGAGATAACAATCTCCTTCATAACGACTTATGCTCATACTTTTAAAGTGAGATGGAACTTTTCCTCGTTTATAGTCCGGCGACCTTCATTTTTATAGTCCATAGACTCTCATATATTTATATTCCTTAGACTGACTCGCATCTTTATAATTCGTAACCTGACTCGCGTCTTTTATAGTCCGTAGACTGACTCGCATCTTTTATAGTCCGTAGACTGACTCGCATCTTTTATAGTCCGTAGACTGACTCGCATCTTTTATAGTCCTTAGACTTTCTTTGCGACTTACCTTGACTCACATCTTTTATAGTCCGTAGACTTTCTTTGCGACTTACCTTGACTCACATCTTTTATAGTCCGTAGACTTTCTTTTTTCCTCTTTTCTTCATCCACTTGTTTCAATAATTCATCAAATATTGTTTTGATAATTCATCAAAAATTCTTTACCTTCTTACCTTTGGCGAGATATCACCATATACATATACTCCCATCGAAAAAGTGAAGTTGTCTTTAGGCAACTTTACTCTAAACAATTTATTTACCATGTTATTGGCGACTAATTACACATTATTATAATCATAAAATTTAATCCATGTAAGATACATATGAGGAATAAAATTTCATACTTTCATTATATTCAAAACATATTCAACACATATTCAAACATGTATATCTTATATTCAAAGTGGTAAGACATATATGACTTTCATTCATGATTGAAAAATTCATAGATTCATCACAATTACTATGAAAAGACTTTAGTAAGAATAAAATAAGCAAATTACCCTTATTTCTTCAATGATAATACTTCTTTAGATGATCTACACTCCATGCATTTGGAACATCTTTGCCGCCTTCTTCCTTCAAATGATATGTCCCTTCTCGCACAATCTTGGCAACTGAAGGGACCTTCCCATTTCGGGTCTAGCTTAGCAAATCCCGCCGTCGCTCCTTTAACTTCACGGCTTCTCAACACCCAATCTCCTACTGTTTGAATGATCTCTTATTCACCCGTTTGTCGTCCGCGCCTTCATCCTTTCGCGTATAATTGATCATTCTCATTCTCTCCCGAGCCTTTTTCATCACTTAAATCCAAATTTCGAAACATCTCCCCGTCGCCATTCATTATCTCGTCATAATAAGTTACCACTATGGGTAGGCAAACCCATCTCACGGAGCCATTGCTTCAACCATAAGTCAATGCGAAAGCTGTCTCGCCGCCGACCCTTCACCGTTGTTCTAACATACCATAAAGTCGTGGACAATTCTTCCAACCAAGCCCCTCCTCTTTTTCTAAGTTTTTACACAAAATCTCCAGAACTTGGTTGTTGGCAGCCTCCACTTGCCCATTGCACTGCGGCCTATAAACTGCGGACTGCCAATGCTTGCTATTCAAATTCTCGCAAAAACCATGAAACTTCTTTCTGAATTGTGGCCCGTGATCAGAAATGATTGCCCGCGGCATTCCATGGCGACACAGGATTTCTTCCGTTACAAATCTGATAATTTGATCTTCAGTGGTAGAAGTTAGTGCTCTTGCCTCTCGTCCATTTAGTGAAATAATCAACGCCTACCACCACCATCCGAGCTCCTCCTTTGGCCTTAGGAAAGGTCCTACAAGGTCTATCCCCCACATATCAAAAGTCCAGGCCCACAATAATTGGAGTACGCTCGATGCAGTAGGTTGCCTAGGAATGTTGGCATGTCGCTGGCATTGGTCGCATTTCCTCACATACTCTTCCGCGTCTTTCTTCAATGTTGGCCAGTAATACCCATGAAACATGATTTTATTGGCCAGTGTTCTCGCTCCTGGATGTCCCCCACAAACGCCCTCATGCACTTCAAACAAAACATTATCAACCTTTCCCGGCTCTACGCATCTCATCAAAGGTCGCGAGAAAGACTTGCGGTATAAGATCCCATCTTGCACAGTGAACCTTGGCGACATTTTCTTGACAATCCTTGCCCTGTCATCTTCTTGAGGCAGCTCCTCCTTTTCCAAATAGTCTTTCATCTCGCTTACCCAATCTTTCTCACCCACTTCAATCTCCATTATTAGCGGCCTGTCAAATGCCGGCTCTTCAATAAATTCCACCACCACCTTCTTGGGCAACTCTTCAATTTTGTCACGGGCAGCTTTACTCAACATGTCGGCCCGTTCATTTTTCTCTCTCGTCAATGCGCACCCGTTCCCAATAATCGAAGCTTTGCAAAATTTGCCTTACCATGTCACAATATTTCGCCAAAATTGTACTCAATACCCAATATCTACCTTTTACTTGGTTGACAATCAATTGAGAGTCAGAATGAGCGACTACCTGCTTTACTCCAATATCCCGGCATAATTCTAATCCCGCAGCTAACGCCTCATATTCTGCCTGATTGTTTGTCATGTTGAACTTAAACCTTAGGGCTTTCTCATATATGCAATCCTTTTCTGGCGAACTCAACGAAATTCCAGCTCCACCTTTGTCTTTAGCTGAAGATTCATCAACAAACAACTCCCAACATCCTGCGGGTCTTTCTCGCTCCTCTTCCACTTCAGGGTTCTGCGACTTGGCCTTCCTCTTTTTGGCCTCCTGAGTCTCTATTTCCTCCCTTTCATACGTAAATGATGTTTCGAGAATAAAGTCTGCCAACGCCTGAGCCTTAATCGCCTTTCTCGCCTCATACTGAATATCAAACTCCGTCAATTCAATCGACCACCTTAAGAGCCTTCCTGCTGAATCAGGCTGTTGTAAAATCTTCCGTAAGGGTGCATTGGTCAACACAGTTACAGGATGAGATAAGAAATAGGCCCTCAACTTCCGCGTCGCAATCACCAAAACATAAGCCAACTTTTCTGCGTTAAAGTATCTCGCCTCTACTTCACTTAACGCCTTAGACACGTAATACACCGGCTTTTGCATGCCGCCATCTTCTTTTATCGGTACTGGCCGCCTTGCTTTGCTAAATCTGAAGCCGCCAGATAGACATACAAACGATCTCCTTCCTCCGGGCTACATAAAATCGGCGGCTTTCCCAAGTATTCCTTTATCTTATGAAATGCTTCTTCACACTTTTCATCCCAAGAAAACTTCTGATCTCCTTTTAATACCTTGAAGAACGGCAAACATTTCTCAGCTGACCGCGACACAAAACGGCCCAAAGCTATCACCCTACCATTTAACCTCTGAATTTCTTGAATGGTCCTGGGCGACTTCATATCAATTAACGCCTAGATCTTCTCCGGATTTGCCTCTATCCCACGGCGATTTACCAGAAATCCCAAAAACTTTCCCGCCGTTACTCCAAAAGTGCACTTACTTGGATTAAGCTTCATGGAATTTCTCCTCAAATTTTCAAAAGTCTCAGCCAGATCCACCAAATGATCCTCCCCCTTGGTTTTGATTACCATGTCATCAATATAAGCTTCAACATTCCTTCCAATCTGCGATTTGAATATCTTATTGACCATCCTTTGGTATGTCGCCCCAGCATTCTTCAAACCGAAAGGCATCATTTTATAACAAAAATTTCCAAGAGGAGTTCTGAAAGCTGTTTTGGCCTTGTCTTCTTCAAGCATCTTGATCTGGTGATACCCTGAATAAGCGTTAATAAAGCTAAACACCTTGTGTCCTGCGATGGAGTTCACCAATTTATCTATCTTCGGCAAAGGATAACAATCCTTGGGGCATGCCGTATTCAAATCTGTAAAATCTATGCACATCCTCCACTTCTTATTTGCCTTTAGCACCATGACAGGGCAAGCTAGCCAGACTGGATAAGTGATTTCTTCAATGATTCCCGCCTTTAATAACTTCTCGACTTCTCCAATCACCGCCTTCTCCTTTTTCGCCGACAGGTATCTTACCTTCTGCTTAAAAGGCTCTACGTTTGGATCGGCATTCAGACAGTGTAGGGCGACTTTCTCATCAACTCCGCACATATCCTCAGGTCTCCAAGCAAATACATCAATGTTATCCCTCAAAAAATCAATCAGCATATCCCGCTCATCTTTTTTCAACTGTTTCCCAATTTTAACCTTCTGCTCTGGGTATTCGCCATTAATAATTACTTCCTCCAACTCTTCTGCCGCCTGAATATCCGGCTCATCCCGCATTTGCAATGTATCTACCTCCATTTCAGTCGCCTTTTTCTTTTCTACACATCTCTTTATTCTTTTGTCGCTGCTTTCCCCCTTATCTCTCCCGGCAAGCGACACACCCTCAGGTGTTTCTACTATGATCTCTTCATCACATTCTTCACTATCGGAATCTACTACCTCTTCAATAAGGGGTTCCTTCATCTTGACAAATTCTGCGGATCTCGACCAGGCCATCTCGGCTTGCATCACCAATAATGCCATCAAATTCCTTTCTGATTTCTCCTCCATCATTTCTGTTTCTACATCTCGCTCCTCACTTCTTCCTTGCACAACTTCATCTTCTGCCTTTTCTTCAATAACAATGATCGCCGACTTATTTTTCATGCTTTCAGTTTCCTCCCAATTCTCACATCCTCCTAAGTCGGTGATCATATTTATTCTCGCATCCCGCACTGTCAAAACCGTAGAAAGTGAGCTCATACTCGCCCTAGCCGCTGTTTGCATCTCAATCTTTTTCTGAATGACTTCCTTCACCTCGCTTTTCAAACATGCTATTCCCCTTGATGTGGGAAACTTGACCCGCTGATGCGGGATAGACACCACCATCTCAAAACTTTGCATAAAAGGAATGCCCACAATAGCATTGTATGGCGACACTAAGTCAATAACCATAAACTCCACAGTGCGAGTTTGAAATTACCCAGATCCGAATAGGCTTCGCAGCCCCGGCATCTGGCATCTTTCGCGTTGGAGCGGTGTCTCGCCGTTTTGTTTTCGCATTTGTAGAGTCGCCACGCCGTTTTTATTAAGCCCAAAACATTGAAAAAGGGCATCAGTTTAAAGATAATTTTAAACTATTTTTGTGTGATGAGATTTTGAGTTCGGAGGTCAGATGACTCCTCGGGAAGAGAATATTAGAATATTAGAGCTCACCCGAGTCGCCTCGTAAAACGAGTCTTTCGGATACCCCTAATATCCTTTAAATGTTGTGTGTGTGTGTGTGTGCTTTTTAAAAATGCATGCTGTATCGGATGTCTACATTGTATGCTATGTATGGAAATGTATTGAAATAGTAATGGAAGGAAGCCTTACCAATGTTGGTTCGTGTCTGTCTTCCGCTGGGAAATAGTGTTTGAGGTCTGAGTAGCATTCCGGTACGGATCGGGATTGCTTCGGGAAGGGCCGGTTGTCTGCGGACAGAGTTTCGGCGTGAGTTGAGGTTGTAAGTGTGAATGTGTGCCCCAAATTTTGTTTATTGGAATTCACGCGAGTTTGAAGACATCCGAGTTATTTGAAAAACGGAGTCGCCACGCCATTTTGATTACCTCAAAACTTTGAAAAAAAGGTTTTATGGGTTCGGAGGTTAAGTTACCCCTTGGGAAGAACGTTTGGCGTTCACCCAAAGTGCCTTGCCGGAGCAAGTCTCCCGAGATTTCATTAATCGTGTTTGCTTGCGTGCTTTCTTTGTGTGCATGTGTTTGAGAGTAAAAGGGGGAATGTCCCAAGTTATCTTCCGGACGTACAAACCATTTGTTGGTTGTCGCTCGGGATTTCTTGGAATTTATGTATTTGGGATTATGATCCCGTCCTCATCTTATGACTTATGATCATCGCATTTTAAACCTCGGGACCCTCGGGACTTGCGTGATCGAGAGAATGACTCTCTTTGGTCAAAGATGAGGTTCTTTAGGAAGGAATGTCCTTAGCCCATCAATCCTACGCTTTAAGACGGTCGAGCTCGTATAGAGGCTTCATACTCATTCTTAAGCGATAATCGGAGATATAGGGTTCAAGGTTATCCTTTTCCTAAAGAAATCATGAACCTTTAATGGAAGGAACGATGCAAAGATGAGAACTTTTACACCGGTCCGTTCCAAGGTTGGGGGAAAGGGGAATGCATGATGAAAATGACTCTTTAATGAAAAGATGACATTTTGGTTTTAGCAAATGATGCTTTTTTTGATTGAAAGAAATGATCTTTATGCAAGTGATGCGTAAAGATAGGATTTTTATGCAAATGATGCATTAGAAAAGGTTTTTGAATGCAAAGGATGCATTTTTATTGGAAAAGATTTGATCTTTATATGCAAATGATGCATAAAGATAACATTTTTATTGGAAAATAGGGGTTTTAGGTGCAAAGGATGCACCTTTATGAAAAAGACTACATTTTTATGACAAATGAGGTCTTAATGCATGCAAAGGGGAAGGGGGTGATAAAGAAATGATCTTTATGAATAAATGCCAAGTCCCAAGCAAGATATATGAATGCAATGAGCAAGTATATCAATTAAAATGCAAGGTTAGGGCGTGCGAGGTTACCAATCGTTTCCTTCGCTTCTTCGGACGGAGCTAGGAGGAGAGGTTCGTCTTGGGTCTTCAAGGAGGAGGGAGATGGCTTCTTGAGCTTCTTCTTCGCCTTCTTGAGCCTTCAAGGGTGTTCTTCACGTCTTGATTATATTGCTATGGAGTGTGTGTGTTTTTGTTGTTATTTGAAATGGGTAGAGGAGGGCTCTATTTATAGGCAGTCTGGATAAGGCTAATGAAGCCGTGCGGTCGAAGCCGAGCTAATGCAAATGAGGCCGTGCGGGCTTATCCATTATGACTCAAAGCATTCTAGAACCATGCAAGGTGGCATTATTCTAGAACCTTCCCTCCTAATTAAAAAAACGTGTTTCTTAATTAGGAAGGATTCCCTTCAGCCTTTATTTAATTAAAAACAGCTCCGAATGTTTCCGAACGCCGGGAAGGTCCGGGGAATTACCGGAAAACTTACCGAAAATGTCGGGAAAATTAACCTAAGGCATGAGCCGATTTGGGTACTTACAGAAGCCCTCGGCAACGTCACTTGCAAGGCGAGTGGGGTTGTCGATAGAAAAGGATCCGATCTCGGCGAATGCCGAGACGGATTGGGTGACCAAGGTGGTCGAGTGGCCGAACCTTTTGGAAGGCTACCTACGTATCCCTGAGGAATCAAGCCAGCCGTAGTTCGGAATTAGGATCCGCCTGGGAAGGAAGAAGAGAAACCGGTCTCTTGCCGGGGAAAAAGAAGAGAAAATGACCTAGGAGGTCAAGCAATTGATCCTACCGGGGATATGCTAGGAGTGACCCAGTGGTCGGATATCCGAACTTCTATGAGGGGGCGCTTTATCACCGAGGAGTGACAAAGAAACAGTGGTGACCAAAGTGGTCGAATGGCCGGACCTTTTATAAAAGGCTACCTACGTATCCCTGAGGAATCAAGCCTTGATCGTAGTTCAAGCATCACTAGATAGTTAGGAACGATGTCTAGGATCCTTGAGATTTTGACAATTCGGAGGTCAGTCACCGAAGAAGCTAGAGCTTATGGCGCTATCTCTTTATGACGGAAATAGAGGTAACTTGTTACGTCACTATTCGCGGGAGGTAGCACTTGAGACGCATACGTCACTATTCGCGATGAGGTAGCACAAGTTGGAATGACTTGGGCATACGTCACTATTCGCGGATAGAGGTAGCACAAGTTGAAATGACTTGGGCATACGTCACTATTCGCGGATAGAGGTAGCACAAGTTGGAATGACTTGGGCATACGTCACTATTCGCGGAATAGAGGTAGCACAAGTTGGAATGACTTGGGCATACGTCACAATTCGCGGATAGAGGTAGCACAAGTTGGAATGACTTGGGCATACGTCACTATTCGCGGATAGAGGTAGCACAAGTTGGAATGACTTGGGCATACGTCACTATTCGCGGATAGAGGTAGCACAAGTTGAAATGACTTGGGCATACGTCACTATTCGCGGATAGAGGTAGCACAAGTTGGAATGACTTGGGCATACGTCACTATTCGCGGATAGAGGTAGCACAAGTTGGAATGACTTGGGCATACGTCACTATTCGCGGATAGAGGTAGCACAAGTTGGAATGACTTGGGCATACGTCACTATTCGCGGATAGAGGTAGCACAAGTTTAGAGTTCCGACACTGAGGTTGTCACCTAGTGTTATCCCGTTATAACGGAATTAACGGAGGCGACTGGGAATAAAGCTTGATTGCTAAAGAGATAAGGGATATTTTCGAAAAGATGTTATCTTGGTTAAAAGATAACGGAAATTGCATGCCCAAGTGGAAGGTCCAGGGCAGGATTGTAATTTCGCCGTAGCGAATGAAGCCGCCCGGCATGAGATGGAGAAAAAGAAGCCGTACGGCTAGAGACCTGTTTTTTCCAGATTATTTAAAACAGATTTGAACGGGGACTGGGCACTTGTTGCCGCCCACTTCAGCCGAGAGAGAGAGAAGAGAGAGAGAATTTCGAAATTTCTTCAACCCTTTTTTGCTTCTATCGATTGGAATGGATCCGGAGGGCAATCCCATACCGAGGCAAGCAAGAAGGAACATCTCCGCGGCTGCGAGAAGGAGGAGAAAGGAGCTCGTTCGGACGGAGAGGAAGTATGACTTCCTTACGCCTCCATCGGAGCTTTACCCGGGGAGAAGGGAGCATAAATCAACGAACCCTCGATCGGTTGGGGTAAGCATTCTCATTTTGCTCAAATCCGATGATTTTGCTTGAATTTTGAATGATTTAGGGCTTGACCCGAATTTTAGGATTTTTGAATGATTTTTTTGAATGATTTTGAGATGCATGAACAACCTATGAGGCTAAGAATGTGCATGTGCAACTTGTTTGACAAAAATTATGAGAATGACTCACTTTTTTCTCGCAAAATGAAGTAAGAATGAGAATTTTTCAAAATATGAGACGGAGTTCTTGCCTTGTGCTAGAACTAGGTCAAAATTCTGATTTTCAATGAGAAAACATGATTTTGGAAGATGAAAATGATTCATGCATGCCATTTCTGAAAGAATAATGCTTATGTGCGAAGAATTGTGATTTTGTGCTTTAGGAAAGCAATGACGCGTTTCAAGTGATAAAAGACACGTTTGATGCAAAAGATATGCTAGAAAAACTTTTGTGAATGCTTTTCTTTTGAAAATATGTGCACTTTTGAATATATGCATGCTTTTGAAATGATATGAAGGACTCGACGCTTCTTTTGATGTGCTTGTCTACAGGAGAACAAGTCTAGAGGACCATCGGAGATTGCAGTGAAGCTTTGGCAGAGGATGCCAGATTTTGAGAAGAATGGGGTAAATCCCAAGCAGATGGTGCGGGCTACCGCCCGGATGCATTTGTAGAGGCCATCGGCAGGGGTGTTCACATCACCTCTAAGAGCAAGGGCTTGGTCCAGCCCTTTCGAGTTCCTCGTGGACAAGACACATAGCTTTCACCCGAGCCGGGAGAGCCGACAGGACTCCCGCCGATTTCACAGCCTATTACCGGGCCTGGCGCTTCACCGGAGGCCCGTGACTTGGAGAGACCATATTACACCGAGGAGTTCCGTGCTTTGGTCGGGTTTGAGCCGATTCCCAAGGGGCCGGGGATGGAGACGCGGAACGCCGAGGTGGCGTCGTACTTGCATGCGTAACTTTGTCGCTAATGATGTGACCGCCCTGCCAGCCGGCTAGAGCATTCATATGGTTGATGCTATCGGGCCACTATCTTCGCCAATTTCGGGACGCCGGCTATGACTTGCCTCCTCGACTCTCCGAGGATGTGGATGGGATAGGGACGGTCCTCTGGGGCGAGGCCGGATTGGCGGAGTTGTACTTCTCGTTGGACATGTACAAATGGAACAAAGCCGCTTCCATGGATCGCTTCTCATTTGCCCTCGAGGTAGTCTCCTTTCTTTTTTTCTTTTCTTTTTCCCCGTCTTGAGACTTTTATAAGAGAGAGAATGACCTTTTGATGTTTTGAACATGCAGCCTGGTTTTGTGAGGTGATCGGGTTCTTCCCTTGGAACCAAGCAGAGTGATGTCACCATCTTCCCCGCTATGGTTCGCCGGAGGGGAGATGCGAGAGATAAATTCACGGGGAAGACCCGGATTACCTTCGATTACAAAATGGTGAGGCCACCATCAACAGGATGGGCACGACGGAGTGGACTTCTACCCCGGGGCGTATCCGGAGATTTTGTCCGGGAGATGCCATCGAGGTGACGAGGCGCAGGAGGTGGCTCACCGGGCCGACATGTGATGTCATTTACTTGGGGGACCGCTTCTCGAGGCAAAGATGGCCATGTCCCTCCATTAGACGCCATTACTCCTCACGATCCTCCAAAGACGGATGCTACAGCCTGTGGATTGGCCGTAGGATGAGATTGCCAGGTACTGTGTGCGTGGCCGCAGAGGAGTACTTTGACATGGACACCCCTACGCCGTGTTTGTGGAGCAACGCCGAGGACGCCACAAAAGCTAGTGAAGCTAGCGGTCACTCGTGGATATGGGGAGGATGAGCCTATCGACCCGCCGATCCCTCCCGCGCATCCGTCCTACGTGGTCCATGGAGTGCCGAGGAGGATGAGGATACCGTCCCCGATGCTAGGGAGCCCCAAGACACCTTGCCGCCCGATAGCACCGTAAGTGTACTCTTAGGGTCTTATTCCCTTTTTAGCTTTCGCATTTTCTCGCTTTTGCAATTTTCTCGAGATTTTCCGAGATTTTTCTCTTCTTTTTCTCGTGTTCCACTCGCACTTACGATAGGCCGGTCAAAGTGCAATAGGGCCGGAAGGACATGTGCCTGCCTCTCTTCGAGGAAGCCGGCTCGCGCTTCGAAGGCGGCAAGCTGATGCACAGGAGCCTCGGGCGCAAGAGACGGCACGTCTGGGGCACAATGGGCCTACCTCATCGGCCTCGAGTACTCTTCCAAAGGCCGTGCCTCGGGGCGGGGACCCAACGCCGACATTCTCGGAGCAAATGGCCGAGTACGGCACGATAATGTCCATTTGTCTCGACGTGAGCGACTGTGAGGACTTGATGAGGGAGGCTAGCATTTATGAGTTGAGTAGCGATGAGGAGGAAGAAGAATCGGAGGCCTAGGAGGTCTCTAGAATAGATTTGGAACGAAAACAAACAATGAACAATTTTTATGCACACTTTGTTTATTTTTTGCTTTATTTGGGCGCCGATGGGGCGAAAACATTGTATTTACATTTTATTTACTTTTCTAATTTATGCTTTCTCAATTTGCATATTATCTCGAGCCTTGGGGCAACTTTTGCTTGGAATTAAATAAACTGGGCCAAAATGATTTATAATGGTATATAAATGCTTGAATGGCTTCGGATATGTTTTTGTACAGTGTTTTGGTTGAAAAAGTGGGGTGAAAACTCCCTTGGGCAGCAATCTTGGTTGCCGCAGAATTTTTTTCGCAGAGGGCTAATGTAGCCGTGCGGCATGGCCTCGAGGGAAAATGAAGCCGTGCGGCTACCGCCTGTCTCGAGCCGGTTATTTTCTCGAATAAAAGCAAGGCTTGGCCATTTCATTTCATTTTCACTCTAGACTTGTCCCAATTGTTCCTGCAGCATATTTTGGACCTAAAAGCACCATCTTTGAACACTTTGCGATGGAGAAGCCCGTCGATTGCAAAGGGGGAAGCGAGACCATTTTTCTATCCGGTCTTCAATCTTGGGCGAGACATAACTTCCAAAATCACAAGGGACTCGCTTGATTCTTCCTTCAAGATCAAGTCTTTATGGCATTTCGAGGGATCTCCCGCCCGATTGGGACTCGTTGAGAGCCGCAAAGAAAGTTCGGGACGTCCGGAGACATGTTTACCGCTTCTCTTACAACGAAATTGTCCCAACGCACGAAGACTTCAGAGCCTTGATTGGGGTCCCGAGACCGAGGCTATATCTATTCCGCTGATCGGAGACGTGCCATGACGGTAAAGCTTGCATCTTTTCCGTGCATTCCTTTGGGAGAGGCCGAGAGGATGATGGTAGCCCTGATAGGATTGACCTTTCCGATATCCCGTGTGCCTGGGTCTCCGTATATGGCCGCGACCACGGTGGCTATGGATGCTTTCATTCTCTCGCGTATTCTCTCTTTTGTTCACCGCCGAGTCCGCTGGGATCTCATAGTGGCCTCTTGGACATGGTCGAGACCGCAGTGGCCGGGAAGGATATTGTCCCGCCGATTTTGGGAGAGACATTTCATGGGATCGATAGGATGGCTCGGGAGACCGTTTCATGAGGTCCGGGAGTCCGGCTATGTTGACTCGTGGCCGCAGGAGAGGCTCTGGGCTTTGCCTCGGGGCTTTGCCGACTCGGGCCCTTGGGTGATTTCTGAGAGGTGCGCCTAGGCAAGCAGGAACAGTGGTAGCCGGAGTCGATGATGGCTAGGCTATCCACTTCGGACATCCGTTGGTGGATACCACATCGGGAGGTTGCGCATCAGAGGATATTTCAGGAGTCTTATGCCGCGAGGGTTCCGTGATTCTCGCCGGGTCATCCTTCTACATACCCCGCTTAGTATCCAGCAGCTTGGGGCTTTACAGAGCCTTTGAGTGATCGGGAGGACATCCTGACCATGGAGGTGGTGTCATTGGACATGAGGGATCCAACAGCCTTCTCTTTCTTCTCGAGGGCTTGGACATACACCGCTTTCCCACCCAGGGCTATCTTCAGGAGCAGTGAAGAGCACCATCTCGACCACCGTCTACTGGACCGGGTACGAGAGGGAGATGGGAGCGACTCAAAGTTATCTTGGAGGATAGACGTCGAGCTTTATTGGGAGCCGATCGTGACTCGAGTAGGACTTCGAGGGAGACCGAGGCTAAGGCGAGTTGCCATAACCAATCGTGTGACTTGGTCGGAGATATGGAGGCTCTGCATAAGAGGTTGTCCGAGGTCGCTCCTTCGACCGAGGCTCGAGGAGGAGGTGCGGACTCGTGCTCGTATAGAGAGAGCACTCATTGACACGGGGTTGGTAGAGGCTCCAAAGTGAGGATACCGAGGTCTGGGATGAGGGATACCGACATTATTGAGAAGAAAAGGAAGAAGACTCGACGAGGCCGAGGAAAAGGGAAGAAGACCAAAGAAGACTCGCCGAATGACGACCGACAAGTCTTTTCTCAAGATCCTCTTATTGCCATTTGCAAACACATTAGTTTATTTAGGCATTTTATTGTATTTTAGATCTTTTTAGCAAAGGTGTTAGCAGAGTTAAGAGGTAGACCGTGCTTGAACTCATCAAGAAGTTTTTAACTTGTAATGAACAAGGCATATTATCTTAAAATTAATCAAGACACATTTCATGGAAATTCAAATGTCTTTATTGATTGGGACCCGTTTATGAAAACCGAAATACCCTTTATTATTTAGGACGACTTCATGGAAGCTTGATTGTCCTTTTTATTGTTTAGACCGAACCATATATGGCCGCCTACGTTCCCCTTTTACAAGAAAGGCTAAGGGGCTGTGTCTACGTAGTTCATTCCGTGAACCAATTTTTTATGTGCATTTTTTGCCTAGACCGCCCTTTTGGGGTTTTCACTTAGCCGGGCATTACTCTTTTTGCACTAAGATTTTTTTTTTTTTTCTTTTTTTTTTTTTTTTTTTTTTTTTATTAGACATAGTATCTTCTGAGTTTATCACCGCTGACCGGGTGGACAAAGGGATTGCCATCCAAGTCTCGCAAGCTTCATTGCTCCTCCCGACGCATCTTCTCGCACCACATAAGGGCCGATCCAGACGGGTTCCCATTTTCCCAGGGGGTTGTTCCTCTGCAGGGGGCTTTACTTTCAAAGCACTAAGTCGCCCTCTTTGATGTCTCTCGGCCTCGACCTTTTATCAAACGCTCGCCATTCGCCTCCGGTAGGCTCGGTGTGTTCCATGGCTTTTAGCCTTCTCTCACAAGGTGGCTAACTCATCATGCCGGCCGCGCAACCATTCCACTTCATTGACACTGCTTTCCAGAGGACCCTTAATGACGGGATTTCCAACTCCACCGGTAACACCGCTTCCATCCCGTAAGTTAGGGCAAAAGGAGTTTCTCCCGTGGCCGTTTCCGACAGACGTTCGTAGCCCCAGAGTGCTAGGTGCAGCTTTTCGCCAATCACGACCACGGGTGGCCATCTTCCTGATGATCCGCTCGAGTGTCTTATTAGCAGCCTTCCACGGCTCCATTGGTCCGAGGTCCGTACGGGGACGACTTGTGGCGAGTAACTCGAATCTCGACAGCTAGCCTATCGCAGCCTTCCTTCGAAGTGTGACCCATTATCGAAATGATCTCGCTGGGCACCCCATATCTCGCACATTATGTTTTCTTTGATGAACCGGGCCACTTTTCTCGGAAGTGAGGACCTTGTAGGACTTGGCCTCTACCCACTTGGTGAAGTAGTCGATGGCTACCAACACGAACTCGTGCCCATTGCTCCCGGCTCGGGGATATTTTCCCTATCACGTCAATGCCCCAAGTTGCAAACGGCCAAGGAGTCGTCATGCAAGACATGTGTCATGAGGTGGGAGATGGTTGAGGTTGGCAAACCGCCGGCACTTGTCGCAGTTCTGACGTGGCCGAACGCAGCCTGCCTCCATGGAGATCCAAGTAACCCATTCTCGAGGATCACTTGCATCGTGGCTCGCATTCATGTGAGGACCGCAGGGACCATTGTGGACTTCGGTCATCAACTCTTCGGCTCTTTCTTGAGTGACACATAAGAGGAGTGGTCCTTGATACCGCTTCTTGTATAGGTTGCCTCCTAGAATGACATAATGGGAAGCCAACCTTTCGTGGCTTGCAAGCTTTTGGCTCGACACCTTCTTTCTGGCTCTACCTTCTTCGTCTCTCGAAAGCCGACTCTCCGTCTTGAGGAATTGGTAACTGATTGTACCAAGGTTCCTTTATAGGCTCGGGTCCTGTGTCCACTTCACAAATGCAGGCCGGGGCTTCTCTTCTACCCACTCGAAGGGCTTTATGGCTTTTCCTCGGGATCTCTACCAATGAGGCTAGAGTAGCTAGGGCATCTCGCGACCGTTTCTTTTCCTCGACAAGTAGTGGAAAGTCACTTCTCGAACCGTCCAAATAACTCCTCCATATGGGCATGATACCGTTGCAAATTAGGGTCCACGCCTTCCACTTGTTGGAGACTTGGTTGATGATCGTGGCCGAGTCTCCGTAAACTTCGAGCTCCTTGACATTTCTTTCTAAGTAGCCTCCAAACCAAAGAATGCAAAGCTTCATACTCTGGCGACATTGTTCGTGGCAGAAAGTTCAACTTGAGGGCTATGGGGGTATGCTCATCTTTCGGATCGACCAATAGCATTCCTACACCATTTCCTCTTTTGTTAGCGGCTCCGTCAAAGAACAATTGCCATCTATTTTCGTGCTCAACCGCAAAGATCCCTTCATCCGGAAATTGGGGTTCGTGCCCTCTCGTCTTCATTACTGGGAAATTCGCCAGTGATCTCGACAATGCTTGACCCTTGATGGCCTTTCTGGTCACATAGTTGATGTCGTATTCTCGCCAAGAAGAAGGACCACTTCGCTAAACGCATCGAGAGGGAAGGCTTGTCAAAGATGTACTTGATGGGGTCCATTTTCGAGACCAAATTCACAGGCGGGCTTCGCATATAATGCTTCAATTTGCCGACTACCCTGCACTCCGCCCCGCACAAGTCTTTTCACATGCCGAGTAATTGAGCTCACTCCTCGTAGCTTCCGGGCCGACAAAGTAAATGGCGTTTCTACCCGAGAGTCTTTCTTTTCCCGAGCAAGCATAGCCCCAACCGCCGTGTTCAGCGATGTTGAGATAGAGCGTAAGAGGCTTCGTCTATGTGGGGGCATAGTACCGGGGATGTACTAAGTATGCCTTGATCCGGTCAAAGGCATCTTGGCATTCTTCGGTCCATTCTCGTGTCCACATTCTTCTTCATGAGCTTGAAGACGGGCTCGCACATAGTGGTCAACCGATTGACGAAACGGCCGATGTACCGCAATTTACCCATGAAGCTCTTGACTTCTCGTCCGGGCTCGAGGTGGCCTCATATCCATGATGGCTTTGATCTTTCTGGGGTCAACTTCTATACCTCGCTCCGTGACCATATACCCAAGCACTTTTCCCCTTGTCACTCCGAAGGTGCATTTGGCGTGGTTTAGTCTCATGGAATGCCGTCTCAACCTCTCAAAGAATTTTCGTAGGTCAACAAAGTGCCGCCCACCTTCTCCTTTGGAGTGGATTATCATGTCATCTACGTAGACCTCAATCTCCTTGTGGATCATGTCATGAAAAGCGCGGCCGCCGCCTTTCGTAAGTAGCTCCCGCATTCTTGAGCTCCGAATGGCATTATCGTATAACAAGAGGTTCCCCACGGTGTGGTGAAGGTCCGTCTTTTCTTGGTCTTCCTCGGCCATCTTGATCCGGGTTGTAGCTCGCAAAACCATCAACGAAGGATTTGACTTCGTAGTTGGCAAAGGGAGTCCACCAGATGTCTATGCTTGCGTAGGGTAGTCGTCTTTGGGCCGGCCTTGTTCGATCTCGGAAATCCACACAGCAGCCGCACCTTCCCATTGGCCTTGGTTACGGTCACGATGTTGGACAACCATGTCTGTATTCAATAACTCGATGAACCCTACCCGCAAAGAGCTTCTCAATTTCTTCTTTGACCCGTAGAGACCATTCCGGCTAATCTTTCTCGCTCGCTTTACCGGCTTAGCATCCGGTGCTAGAGGGATTCTCAGGTTCTACTATCGAACCTGTCTAGCCCCTAAGCATATCTCTTGTATGACCATGCAAACACGTCGACGTATTCTCTCGAAAGCAGCTCGATCAATCTGTCCCTTTCAACCCCCCGGAAGAAGCTTCCAACTCCGTGTCTCTTTAGGTTCCTCAATAGTACCCAAGTTCACACTTATCAAAACCTCCTCGGCACTTGGGCCCGGTTTTCTCTTTTTCTAAAACCCGCTTAAAGATTTCTTTAATGTATTGTTCGCTTAGTGTGTTTGCATCTTGTTCAAATGATTCATTATTAACCGTCGTTAAGTTTTGAAGTTAATTTATCATTTGTTAAGTTGGCAATAAGAGGATAATCGTAAAGATTTGTCATTTCATTCAAGATAAGGGGAAAGATGACATCGACATATTTTCATAATCCTCAGCGTGAGGCCTTCTGATGACTTCCGAGGACTCGGAATTCGAAGATTCCCGACTCGACCGAATAGACAACAGGTGTTTCGACACGACCGGGTTGAGGAGGACGGGGTACCAATCCAAGCTCCGTGATCATTTGCCGTCGATCGGCTATCGGCCCCGAGAATGTCTCCCAATTCTTCAATGGCATTTCGTCTTAGTTACCAAAGTGCGAGGATCAAAATGACTTTCACCATCGTCTCCAATAACGGCAACTATCTCATCATCTCGAATCAAGTCGATCAAGTCCGGGATTTGTGCTTCTTCGTCAAACAACTCTTGCAAACCCCACCGACCGGTCTTCACCGCCGCGGCTTCTATCCGGCCGATCTTTGGAAGAGCTAACTCAAAGGCGGAGAAGTCCATTGTCCCGATGTCGACTTTCGACACCGGCCGGATTTCTCAAGACGTACTCATTCTCGAACGGTAGTGGTAGCCCTGTGGATATCCGCAAATCAAGGAACATTCTTCGAACGGGATTGGCCGGCTTTCCCCTAACTTTCTCAAGGTTCTCTAGAAGGGTTTTCTCGCAAGGAGATCCGGCGATCACTTTCATCATATTGTGTCCCTCCTTTTATAAAGTAATGGGTCGAGACAGATCAGTAAGGATGGAGCCGGACCCCTTCACCTTTCGTGCCTTTAGCTTTTCTCGGCATCCCGAGAGTTCGGTTTGTACCCCAAGCCATATCTCGGTAGTCTGCTCCTTCACATCAATGATGTTGTTACGACCTTGAAGTCTTCTACCCAATCCAAGTCCCTAAGATAACTCATTTTTCGCATCATTCTCATGGCAGAGGGATTTTATCTAAGTAGTCGTGAGGTCGTTGGGCAACACACTTGTGCCTTGGAAGAAGCTACGGAGAATCCTAGCCAATGCTAACCCTTCATCATCGTGCTTGATCTCCAATATCGGGATATCCCCTTGCCGGTTCCTTCTACCGTGACACTGTCTCCATAAATGGTGGTGATAGTTCCATCACTGACCGAAATTTGACGCACCGATGCAAAGTAGAGGCTACCCCGTTTATCCGGTGGATCCAAGGCCGTCCCCAAGAAGGCAAGCAAATGAAATCGGAATGTCAATAACTTGAAAATCAACGTCCATGACCTTTTTCCGAACCACATCTTGAGAGTGGCGATCCCCAAAACCGATCGTGCAAAGGGAGTCATAGGCCTTAATAGTCCGACTAGAAGGCTTTAAGTCCGTTGGCTTCGCATCCAATAAATCCATCATTTTAGCCGGCAAGACATTCATTTGCACCCCCGTCGACTAATACTGTGGCAATCGACGCTCTTCTAACCGGACTATGATGTAAAGAGGTTCGTGTGACTAGCCCCATACTTTGGCTGTCTAAGTCGGAAGGTAATGATGTTTCCGTAGTGGATATTTCCAATCATTTGGACGACCTCATCCGGGGTGACATCTATGGGCACCATGGTCTTGGCCAAACTTTCTTCTAGCTTCAACTTATGAGGGTACGAAGAGGTCAACAGGGACCATAAGGAGATATTGGCTTGGGTACACTTCAACCGAGTTAGGACTGGATCCTCCTTATCGAGTCGCTTTTCGCTTCGGCTTATAAGGTCTTTTATCTCGTTTTCGCTCGTAGACGGTGCATTCCTTTTGTCACCCTTAGGTCGCTCAACATTCATCTCGCCTGCATCGAGTCATCACATAGACATTGGATTTTACTTGGTCATTATTCCTACCGGAGGATTCCGTCAATTCTTTCAAAGTCGAGGCGGATTCTTACCGGCGTATGGCCAATTTCGCTGATTGATCTCGATTGACGGTGCCGCCAAGCATAGGCGGCTTCCCGAATCGGTCCTGTGTTACCGGCTTTTTGACCTTTTCACATTCTCCGTTTAAAGCTTTCACGCCTCATTCAAACTTTTCAAAGTCGCATGCAACAAGAATTATCACTTCCGAGTTTGGAGCTTCTGGGCAAATGGCTTTCTCATCCGAACCTAGCAACTTCTTTAACAGAGTAGGATCACATTCCTCATCACCGTCAAGCATGTCTTTTCTTTCCCCGGGGTCAACCTTCCGACGCGCATCTTTTGACGTTGGCCAAACATTTTCTCGTTGGGAAATTCCATCATCAATAAGGATTTCATGGGGTCAAATCTCATGGCGGGTTCCTTTTCCTTACCGTCGAGATATTTTCCGGGCTTTTGGCTTCCGGGCTAACCACTCCTCTATTGTCCCTTCCGCACTTCGACCGTGTCTTCATCGCTGTCACTACAAAGTAGCTCTCGTGGGAACTTTCGCCTTGGCTCTTATGACCAATGAGGGCAAAAGCAGGTCGGGATACTTGACGCCATACGAGGGGTATCTCGCACTCATCCTCGGGCTTAGGGATTACCAGAAAACATCATTATCATCGTAGGACATAAAGGGGACTCGGGTCGCCTAAACTCGTGACTCTTTCCAAGGCATCCATACATTCTTCTTCGGACCAAGTTTCAGGAGTGACTACTAACACTGTGATAGAGTCTACCCTTCCTGATGAGAGTTTGGCTTCGGCGACGCTTACATGTTCCAGATCGGTGGGCGGAGCCCACTTCCCTCTTTTGGCTAAAGCTTCGATCAAGTTCCTCCATTCGCCTACCAAGTCCTTGTACGGAGTATTGAACTCTAGGATATAGGACTCATTCACTACCTTATCCTTCTCCGAACCTTTGCATAGGCTGCAGACACACTTTGAAGTGATTTCATCCCCTATTCCAGGTCCGTGGCTTTCTACCTCATCTTGTCCCTCTGTTTCACTTCCGTTGGCTCCAAGTCCATTCCTTTTACCGAACCTGTCATCATCGCTGTAAACCCATCCATTCCTATTCTCGTTTCCGATCGACTCTTCACCGTAGCCGTCCGAGAGGTAGGCAAATTCACAGCGTTGACAAAATTGGAAAGGTCAAATTGGCACCGGGATTCCAAAGTAGGCTCAGCCGAAAGGAGGAAAAAGGTCCCGCTGGGGACGCAGAGGAAGCGAGGGTGTCGGGACCCTAACAAATTGGGGTATTGGAGAAGACCGGAGAAGGGACAGCTTCTTGGCAATGGGTTATATGAAGATGGGGGAGGGCATTGGTTATAGGCTAGCTCTTCTTCCCTAGTCATCTCGGTTACCCAAACCAAAGATCGTTCTCTGTCAAATCGGCCATTCTCGACTCTCGAAACCGAGGATTCTGCGAACCGTTCGAGGATTCTCAGGCTAACAAGTCGCCGACCCGGTGTTTTCACCCACTTCTTTCTCGTCAAGGGAAAGGGATAGGAAAGGTTTAGACTCGGGGTAGGTGTTTAGGCTGAAGGCTCAAGCAATATGCAAATTAGAATCTTCAAGTTTACTTAAAACAGTGTCTTTTATTAATATCTATTTGGTTGGAAAAGGGATTCTGCCCTTCTTTTTTCACAACTACTCTAGATCCTGGATCGCCGGGTTCCGTCACCACGCCTATAAGCCCCTCGTATTCCACCCGTATTTCGACCTCCCAGTGGTGGATGCCCCGGCGAGGGTCCTATAGGGCACGCGAATCCCACCGACCGAGAGTAAAGAACGCTCCTATCGGGTCTAGCGGGTCATAGGACCTTTCAACGCACGAGCGATGCGGATTATAGTCAAGGCAATACCAGGAAAGTCTCGTCTTTCTGCCTTGATTGGATTTTGGCAGAATTTCGCTTGAGCGAATGACGTTTTTTGACTTTCGGTAATGTCCGAGAGAATAATAGGCATGGGTCGGGCGGTAAAAAGCCGGATGACACAGTGTCACATTGAACTTCGTTGCATACGCAGTGCGTGAGTCGGAATCGAAGTCAATGCCGGTCAAGATCTTGCCAATTTTTCCTTGTCGGAATTTTGGCAGAGCTTCGCTTGAGCGAAAGATCTTTTGATTTTTTTGGCAAAGACTCGGTCTTGACTCTTACGCATTTCGTGCGGGTCAAGGTCAATAGTCAATGTCGGAGTCAAGATCCCACCGATTTTTCCTTGTCGGAATTTCGGCAGAATTTCGCTTGAGCGAAAATCTTGGCTTCCGTTATGAGCTAAGGCTTGACCTTTACGTGGGTATGCAACTGGGCTATATGACACGGACTAGACCAAAAACCAACCAAAAGTCACGGTTTTTTGAAACGTGTGACACGGACTGTGCATTGGTCGACACTGGCTACCATGGGGAGGTTGGGATGATTCCGTGCGCGCCCGGGAGCATCGTAAGGCTGTCCGTGATCACACTGGAACCACCCTCGGCTCAAGGACGTGCGTGCAAAAGTGTACAGATATATCAGTGCGCGTAGTGTGCGGTCTCCTAAAAATGTTCCTTTTTGAGTTAAAACAGAGATTTTCGTAAATGTGTTTTAAAGGAATGATTTTCGGGACGGGGAAAATGCAACACGTAAGCATCGTAAATTTTCTCGGGGAGCCCCACCATGGAGCCGAGTAGCCCCAAGCCGCTAGGACCGCCGTATTAACCATGATTTTTCCCGGTGGAATTGCCACCGAGGTCGCCCTGGCCGAATCCAATGAGGATTAAGCCGTACGACCGCATGGATCAATTTTCCGTGTTCCACTCCTTTTGCTATTTTTCGGGTTGTTTCCTCGTTTCAAAGTATGCACAGATTCCAAGATGCAAATGATGCAATGCATGGTAAAGAAAGCAAGCATGATTAATGAAATCGGCGATGGGAGTCTAACCCGCTCAAAGGGAAAAGCTTTCTTTATTTTTTCAAAAAAATTTTTCGAAAAGCGGATACCGGTACGTGGATTGTTAAACCACCGGTTATCCCAACTCCCACGTCGTGGAGTGTACAGAAGGGTAAGTGGTTTCCACCTATATACCGAGTATCTATTTTTGTTTTGAAAATAAAAGCTTTTCTCCTTTGGGTTATCCTCACGTGAGTCGCCAAACCGTGGAATGTGGTGCCCAAATTTTGTGTTCGGGATTCACGCGAGTTTGAAGACATCCGAGTTATTTGAAAAACGGAGTCGCCACGCCATTTTGATTACCTCAAAACTTTGAAAAGGTTTTTACTTGGGTTCGGAGGTTAAGTTACCCTCGGGAAGAACGTTTGGCTCACCCAAAGTGCCTCGCGGAGCAAGTCTCCCAAGATTTCATTAATCGTGCTTGCTTGCGTGCTTTCTTGTGTGCATGTGTTTGAAAATAAGGGGGAATGTCCCAAGTTGTCTTCCTGACGTACAAAACCATTTGTTGGTTGTCGCCGGGATTCCTTGGAATTTTATGTATTTGGGATTATGATCCCGTCCTCATCTTATGACTTGTGATCATCGCATTTTAAACCTCTGACCCTCGGGACTTGCGTGATCGAGAGAATGACTCTCTTTTGGTCAAAGATGAGGTTCTTTAGAAAAGGAGGGTCCTTAGCCCATCAATCCTACGCTTTAAGACGGTCGAGCTCGTATAGAGGCTTCATACTCTTTCTTAAGCGATAATCGGAGATATAGGGTTCAAGGTATCCCTTTCTAAAGAAATATGAAACCTTTAATGGAAGGAACGATGTAAAGATAGGATCTTTTACACCGGTCCGTTCCAAGGTTGGGGGAAAGGGGGAAATGCATGATGAAAAAATGACACTTTAATGAAAAGATGACATTTTTGGGTTGCAAATGATGCACTTAGTTTAAAGAAATAATCTTTATTGCAAATGATGCATAAAGATTTGATTTTTATGCAAATGATGCATTTTTGTTGAAGAAATTGGCATTCATTATGCAAATGATGCATAAAGATTGCATTTTGAAAAGCATATGATGCTAGTTTATGGTAAAGACATGGTCTTTAAAGCAAATGATGCTTGAACAAGGGGTTTTGAATGCAAAGGATGCATTTTTATTGAAAAGATCGAGTTTTTATATGCAAATGATGCATAAAATGACATTTTTATTTGAAAATGGAAGTTTTAGGTGCAAGGGATGCACCTTTATGAAAAAAGACTACATTTTTATGACAAATGAGGTCTTAATGCATGCAAAAAGGGAAAGGGGGTGACAAAGATGTGATCTTTAACTATGAATGCCAAGTCCCAAGCAAGATATATGAATGCAATGAGCAAGTATATCAATTAAAAGCAAGGTTAGGGCGTGCGAGGTTACCAATTGCTTCCTTTTGCTTCTTTGGTCGGAGCTAGGAGGAGAGATTGGTCTTGGATCTTCAAGGAGGAGGGAGGGAGCTTCTTGGCCTTCTTCTTCACCTTCTTGAGCCTTCACCAATATTCTTCACGTCTTGGGAGTGACTGAGTGTATTGCTATGGAGTGTGTGTATTGTTGTTTTTTTTTTGTGAAATGGGTAGAGGAGGGCTCTATTTATAGGCAGTCTGGATAAGGCTAATGAAGCCGTGCGCGTGAGGCACCTTGAGCTAATGCACCGTGCGGGCTTATCCACAATGACTCAAAGATTCTAGAACCATGCAAGGTGGCATTATTCTAGAACCTTTCTCCCTAATTAAGAAAAATGTGTTTTCTTAATTAGGAAGGCTTCCTTCAAATTCTAATTTTAATTTGGGATCGCTCCAGACATTTCCGAACACTAGGAAGGTCCGGGAATTACCGGGAAACTTACCAAATTGCTCTGAAATTTAACCCAAGGCATGAGCGATTTGGGTACTTACAATGAGGTGGCAGGAGTCACTCGGCGGAAGTTTCGGCGTGGCTCAGATCGCCGGCTTGACTCGGAAAGAGCCGGACACCGTGGAAAGACTGTGCAAGGCCTCTGAGTACCACGAGGGGCCTCGTGAGTACCTCGAGAGTGCCTCGGCAACGCGGAGCGTCGCGGAGCGCTGGGAAGCTTCTGAGCACCACGAGGGGGCTCAAGGCCTCGGAAGGATCCGAAAGGGGCCGGGAATGCCTCGGAAGGACTTAGAGGGAAGCCGAAGGCCTAGTGGAGGAAGAGAGAAGTGGGAGGTGTGTGAAAATGAGGAGGGGGAGCCCTCATTTATAGTGCCGTATTTGGTGCAAAGAGGTCCGTACGGACCTCCCTGGTAATCCAAACTTTTTGTTTTCCTCGATTTGAGGGAATCTGTGATGATGGTGAATATTTGGAAATCATGATGTCCCCTATGCAATAAGGTCCGTACGGACCATCTTGCATGCAAAGAGGTCCGTACGGACCAACTAAGCAAGAGGGTAATCATTTTCCCCGGGATTTGAGGGAATATTGTGGACTTTAAGAGGATTTAGTAATTATGAAAGCAAAGAGGTCCGTACGGACTATTATTGCTTTTCCAATTTCCCCCGAAAATTCCCGAAAGGTCCTTTGTCCCTTTTATCCTGTGAAGGCTCCTCCCTTGGTTTGGCCGGGGTTTAGAGAGGGTTTTGAGTGAGAGGGGTCAGCCGAGACTGCGTTGATGAGTCTGCGGTGCTTCCCGTGTGTTTGAAAGGGTGTGATCCAGATTGGGGTACTTACAGTAAGCCCTCGACGACGTCACTTATGAAAGAAGTGGGGTCGCCGATAAGATAAGGGTCCTAACTGGATCGCGTGCATGGGAGATAAAGTGACCGGGAGGCCGCTGTGAGGACGCGCGGTGTCCTATCAGGTGACCGCTTACGCCGCAGGGCCGGACCCTGTGATAGGATTCCTACGTATCCCTGGCGGGAATCAAGCCTGGTCGTAGTTCGGATGTAGGGTGAGTGTTTTGTGAATGCGGGCGTGGTGGTGCCTTAAAGTGTCGTGTGACCGCCGAGGTCAGTGGTGAGGACGTGGTGGTGTCCTGGGTGACCGCATGGGTCGATGGCTGGACCCTGTGATAGGATTCCTACGTATCCCTGGCGGGAATCAAGCCCGGTCGTAGTTCCGTAGTTCGGCGCAGGTCGTGAAATGGTGAGAGCGCGGCGTGGTGGTGCCTTGAAGTGTTGTGTGACCGCCGAGGTCAATGGTAAGGACGTGGTAGTGTCCTAAGATGGAAATTTTACGATTTTCCGAATCGGGTGGTTTAAGGCCTTCTGGGCCGGAGATAGTGATTTGGGAGATTTATACGGTCTTCCGGACCGAGTGGTTTAAAGCCTTCCGGGCTGGGGATAGCGTGAGGACTTGAATCGTCTTCTGAATGTGGCATGCGCCACGCGTGAGGACTTCAATCGTCTTCTCGCGGCGGTTTTGGTGCCACGCGGAGGACTTTGAATCGTCTTCTTGCGGTGGTTGGTGCCACGCGGAGGACTTTGAATCATCTTCTCGCGGCGGTTGGTGCCACGCTGGGAGGACTTTGAATCGTCTTTCTCAGGCGGCTGGTGCCACGCCTGAGGACTTTGAATCGTCTCTGGCGGCGGTTCGTGCCACGCCGGAGGACTTTCAATCGTCTCTCGGGCGGCTGGTGCCACGCCGAGGACTTTGAATCGTCTTCCTGGCGGCGGCTGGTGCCACGCGGGAGAACTTTGAATCGTCTTCGGCGGCGGTGGTGGAGGCACGGCCGCTCGAGCTTTGAGAAGTTTAGTTGTCTCGTGCTTTGTCCGTTGGGGAGAAGGTTGGACTTACAATGGCCGCCTGTTCATCCGTTGGGGATTTATCGTGGCCTTGTAGGCTTGCAAGGATTCCCTTTTAACTTGTCGGGAAGGAGCTCTGGCTTACTTTGATGGACGGTGTTCATCTCCGGGGATATGTGGCCTTGTAGGGCTTTTCCTCCGGGAAAGTGTCTTCGACCTCGTTTTGAGGGCCGGTGCGCTTGAAAGCGTTTTGAGGCGTCTCGTGCCTTGATATTCGTACCGGGAGGTGTCAGCTCCTCCTGAATTGCCGTCGAGCCGCTTTGGAGGCGTCTCGTGCCTTGATATTCGTGACCGGGAGGTGTTGGCTCCTTCTTGAGTTGCCGTTGAGTGGGCGAGGTTCGGGCTTACACCGACCGTCGCGGTTGAATTGCCGTCGCTGAAGGGGCGAGGACCGGGTCTTACGTTGACGGCCGGTTCTTGAATTGCCGCTGGAGCGGGCGAGGTTCGGCTTACACCGACCGCCGGATTGGAATTGCCGCTGGAGTGGCGAGGACCGGTCTTACGCCGACAAATGGGTTGGAATTGCCGTTGAGCGGGCGAGGTTCGGCTTACACCGACCTGGCTGGGATTGAATTGCCGCTGAAGGGCGAAGACCGGTCTTACGCCGACGGCCTGGGATTCAATTGCCGCTGTTGAGCGGGCGAGACCGGCCTTACGCCGACGGCCGGATTGAATTGCCGCTGAGGCTGGCGAGGACCGGTCTTACGCCGACGGCCGGGGATTGAATTGCCGCTGAGCGGGCGAAGACCGGTCTTACGTTGACGGCCGGGGATTGAATTGCCGTTGAAGTGGGCGAAGACCGGTCTTACGCTGACGGCCGCCGTTTGAATTGCCGTTGAAGTGGGCGAGGCTGGCTTACACCTGACCGCCGGATTGAATTGCCGCTGAGTGGGCGAGGACCTGGCCTTACGTTGACGGCCGGGGATTGAATTGTCGTTGAAGTGGGCGAAGACCGGTCTTACGTTGACGGCCGGGGGTTGAATTGCCGTTGGAGTGGGCGAGGTTCGGGCTTACACTGACTGCCGGTGCTTGAATTGCCGTTGAAGTGGGCGAAGACCGGTCTTACGCTGACGGCCGGGGATTGAATTGCCGTTGGAGTGGGCGAGGACCGGTCTTACGCTGACGGTCGGGGGTTGAATTGCCGTTGGAGTGGGCGAGGACCGGTCTTACGTTGACGGCCGGTTCTTGAATTGCCGTTGGGGTGGGCGAGGACCGGTCTTTCGTTGACGGCCGGTTCTTGAATTGCCGTTGGAGTGGGCGAAGACCGGTCTTACGTTGACGGCCGGGGATTGAATTGAAGGGTTAGGGACCATTCTGCACTTGGATTTGCTGGAAAAGGCCTTAGGACAGCCAGGGGCAAAGATTATAAGGGCAGGAAAGTAATTTGGCCACCCTTGCAAAGAGGTCCGTACGGACCACCTCGGTTGCAAAGAGGTCCGTACGGACCACTTTGGTTTTTTACAGCTCCTGTGTTTTGACCAGGTTTAAATGCCGAGGCTCCCCCACTTCTTCTTCCTCAGTTCGTGAACCAGGCGAGAGAGAGAGAGAAAAAAAACCTCCATTTTTACCAAAATCTTCCATTTTTTCGCTTGAATCGCTTGCAATGGCGAAAGGATCTCGAAGGAGTCGTCGTCAACGCAGTCAAGAGGTGGTCGAGCAACGGATGGAGCTCCAAAGAAATTGGATTTCGTTCGTTCCATCTTCGAAGAACCCGGATGTCTTGTATCCGAATCCGGAGGTGCACAATCGTCGTTCTAGGAACGTCGGGGAGGTAAGAAATCCGTTCCGTTTTGATTTCCTGCTCGAATTTTTGAATGCTAGAACTAGGTTTTAGTTTTTCGCATTTTTTTTTGAATTTTTGTTATTTTTTATGCCTTTTGTGAAATTCTCGATGAATTGTTGAAAATGGACATGTAAAAATTGTGAGTATGTGCATTTTGTGCAGAAATGTGTAGATTAGCTTTTATTTGTGAAAATAAAGTGCTTCTCTAATGAAATGCATGCTTTGGTGTTTTGTACCGTATGCTATTTATGTATGTACATTATGAGAAAAGTTTGTCGTGTAGTGACAATTTTTGTGAAAAAAATGTGACATGTGCCGTGTTTTGTGACGGGTTTTGTCTGAAAGTGTGTACCGTGTAGGGACGGATTTTTTTGAAAAATGTGTTATGCATATGTGTCGTGCCGTGTGTGCCATGTTTTTGGGTGACGGACTTTGTGGGGAAAATATGTGCAATATGTGCCGTGTTTTTGTGACGGGTTATATGTGCCTTTGCCGTGTTGGGACGGACTTTTTGAAAATGTGTCGTGTAGGGCTTAATCCCTTTTTTGGGAAAATGTGTACAAAGGTGTGCCGTGTTTTGTGACGGATCGCATGGGAAAAATTATATGTATAATGTATGTGAAAATTATGTGCAATATGTGCCGTGTTTTGTGACGGGATATATGTGAAAAATATGTGCAATGTGTGCCGTGTTTTTGTGACAGGTTATTTTCATGGCTTTCCGTGTTGGGACGGACTTTTTTGCCTTTTGTTTTATATTAAGTACTGTGATTGACGTACCTTTGCTGTGTTTACCTGCAGGATGCGGGGCTTATGACCGGGAAGGCCAAGAGGATGAAGACTCGGGATCGCTCGAGGCCGTTGTTGAGCCGTGGCAATGGATGCCCGATATTTCCGTGGATGGTAGGCCGAGTCCCGTGAGGCCGGTCTACGCTTCGGCCTCGGGGGTGTTCGTAGAGAACCCGGCCGGAGTTTCGACACGAGGAAGAACAAGAGCGTCTTCCTTGGCCTTTCCGAGTATTGGTGGGATACCACCCACACCTTCCATCTCGAGCCGGGAGAGGTGACGGTGACGCCGACCGACTTTGCCGCGACACCGGGCTTTCCTTCAAAGGAGGGCCAAGGCGGTGGAGAGATATGATCTCCGATGCCGTGTTGACCGAGCCGCCGGGCTTTGAGCCTCGTCCTCGCAGGGCCTGGGATGCTGTATAGCGATGTGGAGCCGAGGATCACGGCCAAGATTGGGGCCTATGTCCGGGTACCGGCCAGTGACGGCGGAGCAGCTCGGCGCGCTCCTTTTTGTGGTATGCACTTTCCGAGACTTTGTTCTCGAACCACGCGACCGCGGCTCCCTTTGCTCGCTGAGAGCTTGATTGATCTCGGATAGAGTTTGTGACATCGCTTGGGGCGAGGCAGCTTGGCCGAGCTCTACTTCTTTGGACCGGTTTAGCCTGGGTGTGGCGCGCTCATTGGCCTGCTTTTGACTTCGCTTTGGAGGTATGAGTTTATTGCCGTTTTTGATTTAGCAACTTGTCGCTTCTCCGTTTTCTTTTGCACCGAGCCTTTTCTCGTTTTTGTCACAGTGTGGTTCTATGAGGTTTTTCCAGCTTCCCGTGGGATAGAGATCCGGGCCGTTGCCGCGCACCCGCTATGCCGGGCCGGGCTCGTACGGCGAGGAAGAGGAGGACCAGCAGGGGGAAGCTCACCATCGCCTACGGGATGTGCAGGAGCCGTCCTGAGAGGGGTAGCCCTGAGGGGTTTGTTTTGTTCCCGTGGGCTCGGTATGAGGGTGATGAGTTCGAGGGGGCTCCCGAGGTGACAAGCAGCCGGGAAGATGCCGCGGGGCCCGACCCGCGACGTTATGTATCCGGGGAGCGGGTCTTCCGGGCAAAGATGGCCTGTGTGCTTCCCGTGGCTCCGAGGGACCCTCCCTTTGGGATGCTTGATTCCCGGGACATGGATGTGCTTGATTTTGCGAGGTACCTTGGCGGTGTGGGCGCCGAGGAGTTCATCTTGTATGGAGAGGAGTACGGGGCCTTCGTGGAGGAGGAAGCCGAGGACGCCGCAGTACCGGCGAGGGAGAGAGAGGCCGGCCCGCAGCTCCCCTGCAGGTTCCGATGCCGGGGCCGGATTTCACGTATGTCCGTGGGGACGGGATCGAGGAGGAGGGTGTCTCGTACCCGCTTTCGAGCAGTGCTCCCGCCGCATACAGAGCGGATCCCGATAGATCGGTGAGTGTGCCGACTCTTTTCCATCTTGGCATCTTTTCGTATTTTTCTTTTGTTGTTGAGTATAACCGTATTGCCGAGCGTTTCCTTGGCCGCTTGCTTGTGCAGTCCCGGGAGAGCCTATGATATGCCGACTCGCCGTTATGTGGCGATGAGGTCGTTTGCGAAGAAGATGGCGTCGAAGATTTCTTGCCGGTTCGCGACGCGTGCCGGCGTACGAGCCTATGCCTTCGAGGCATTCTCAGACGTTCCTCCACCGAGAGCCGAGCCGGAGCCGCAGCAGGAGGGACCTTCGAGGGGGCGGCATAGCATGGATGCCGGACATCTTCTGAGCTCCGAGGCAGCAGCTCTTTTATCGCTTCTTCCTCCTCAGATGCACAGTGGCGAGGGATCCGTCGAGCCTTCTTTCTTCGATCCTTTCGCCGGATTTGATCCTTCGGATTACTTTGAGTGGCAGCCTCCGCGGGGCTCTGCACTGATGACGAGGACGTGGCGGCGAGTTCACAGGATGCCCGACTTCTCTCGGGAGGACCTCGGCGAGGATGATGATGATGTCGAAGAGTCGGATTAGGGTCCATTTGCTTTCCCTCTTTCCATATCTTCTCTTTTTTTTTTTTTGTTTAGCAAATGTACATTTGATGTACCCGTAATAAAACACTCGTATTTGCACGGCAAACAAGATTTTATTTTAAGATGTAATGTCATTTTTGTGATTCCCTGGAATTGTCCTAGAAATTGTTGCTAGTATTATTTTTTATTTTGTGCATGCCACGTGAGCCGAGAGTGCGTTTGTGGGTAGTGTATGTTTGCCGGGAATGGCTTTGGCCGTTGTTTGGGCGCTTTGGAGCAAGGTCCCGCCGAGGACAAAGGGTTGTTGTACCGTTTGTCGGGGAAATGGGTTCTTTTGCAAGGAGGTCCGTACGGACATACTTAGCATGCAAAGAGGTCCGTACGGACCAACCTTGCTTTTGGGAAGGAGATAAATGCTTTCCAAAGTTGTCTCGGTTCTTCCCCATTTCCCCATTTGCAGCCATTTTCGAGCTTTCTTCCCCATTTTCTCTAGGAACCTCCATTTTTGCCATGGATTCTTCGTACGTCCCTAGAATTTTGCCGAGGCTTTCGCAGAGAGGCAAGCACACTTCCTTGAGCAGCTGAAAACGTGGATGCGGCGCCGTATGAGGCATCGTAGACGGGCTTTCGAGGTAAGGTTTCGTCTTTGCTCGATTTGGTCTTTTAAGGAGTTGGTTCCCGATTGGGATTTGCTGCGGCCGCCGCGAAGTTCGGGATGTTAGGAGGCATGTGTATTGCTTCTCCTACAATGAAATGGTGCCCACTTTTGAGGATTTTCGCTTTGATTGGAGGACCGGAGGTGGAGGCCATCTCGCTTCCTTTCGATTGGTGGTGCCATGCGAGCGTGAAGCTTGTGCTTTCTTCGTACTTCGTTGGAAGAAGTGCAGGCATGATCCTTGATTCGGGTCATATCGACATTTCGAGCCGCGGAGCGGTTCATGGTTGATGATGAGAGTGATGTCTCTGGGACGCATTTGCCTTGTGCGTGATGGCGACGCTTTTCCCGGTCGCCTCCTTGGCATTTGCGATGGCGCTTGCTAGATGTGGTAGGGCACCGCAGAGCCGGAGAGGATATTGTCCCGTTGGTGCCGGGGGAGACTCTTCATGGTATCGACCGTCCGGCGACCGGGGATCGGTTCATGAGAGGGGGAAGCCCCGCTTTGCTCACCTTGTGGCCGCGAGAGAGACTTCAGCCATGCCCGAGGCTCCGACGTCGTTTAGCCCGTGGTCATTTGCTCGCCGACCTCTTGTGTTGGATATGGATCACCCGCCCGGGAGAGATGGATGGCACAGCCTTGGTACGCATCGATCCGCCGGTGGGTTCCGCACCGGAGGATCGAGACTAGAGGATCTTGCAGAAGGGTCCTACGTTGTCGTAGTTCCAGGTTTGTCTTGGTCCTCCTTCTATATTCCGTCGCTTGTTTCCCCGGCAGCTTGGGATGAAGCAGAGCCTTTGTTGGGCCGGGATGACCTTGCTACCGCGGAGGTAGTTCCTCTTGTATGGCAGCCTTCGTGTGCCTTCTTGTATTTTCTCGAGGGTATGGAAGTATTCCGCTTCCCTCCCGTGGTACTCCTTAGACGTCTGGGAGTGTCGTATTGACGACTCGCACCTGGCCCGGTATGAGCAAACAGAGTCAAGGGCCCCAAGTGGTCTGAGAGCAGTGCGTGTAGCGATTCTCGGGACCCGGCTGCCGTAGTAGCTATTGCCTTAGGAGTGCCGAAGCCTGGTCCGACCCTTCGATGTGACGGAGACACTTTGTTTGACTACGAGACTAGAGTTGACCGACCGACAGTGGAGAGGTCCTCTTTGCGTACTCGCAGGAGGAGATCCGAGCCGAAGCACGGCGAATGAAGCCCCGAGAGCCACCGGATTGTTTGACTCTACTGGGAGGACCCCGATCTCTGACCGAGAGACGCAGAGTTGGTTCACGTGAGCGAAAGAAGACTCGCCTGTGGACGAGGGAAGAAAGGAAAGAATGGCGAGGGGACAAGCGCAGATGGCGCGGAATGACCTCCTAGGTATCCATTCATTGCATTGCAAACACATTATTAGTTAAATGTATTAAGTCAGTTTTTAGCATGTTGTGAACTTGAGAGTAGACCGTGCTTGAACTCATCAAGAAATGTTGTAACCGTTAGTGATTTGTGATTTACTTTTAAAGCTTTGTCGAGACGCAAGATCTCTTGTTTGCCTTTGCTTTCTTTTGTGCACTTTGTCGGCGTCCGTCCTGACTTTTCTCGTTGCATTTTGACCGAAGGCCTGGGCTATGACGGCAATCCCTTTGCTTAGGCTTTCAGGCTTGGCCGAGAGGTTGAATGATCCCGACAAGTCGTTTTGACGGTCTTTTTCGCAGCTTCCTTGCCTCTTGTCAGCGCCGGGCTCTTGACCTCTTTTTGCAGCCTTCGCTTGAGCTTCTTTTTATTTTTTGTTTTTTTTGTGAGCCCTTGCTCGAGCTCTTTTTTTTTTTTTTTTTTTTTGTGAGCCCTTGCTCGAGCTCTTTTTTTTTTTTTTTTGAAGCGCGTGAGGGCGAAGACAAGCCCCCGGCTTCGGGAAGCGTACATGAGTCCGCCGTTTGATGCCGAGCGACCCTCGGATGTCCTTTGATGTTGCCGCCGTCGCTTGACTTGGTCAAGGTGACTGCTGGGGCGTGTTCTTGAAAAGTGCGTAGCTTGATGGAGGTCTTGATTGACATTCAAACTTTTGACTTTTTGTGTATTTTTAGACCGGACCAATTAAGGTTGCCTACGTCTCCTGACTAGAGGGCTCGTGTCTGCGTAGTTCGACACTACATGGAGTGCCAAGAGATGCACGCTTGTTCTTCTTTAGGCGAAGTATCTCGCGAAGTTTGCTTCCGTTGACCGGATTCATGAAGGGATTGCCGTCTAGGTCCGTAGCCTTCATGGCGCCTCCGAGAAGATCTTTGAACCACGAAAGGGCCGATCCATGTTGGTTCCCATTTTCCCAGCTGGCCGGGTTCGAGCGGGAGGCTTTTCTTTGAGTACAAGGTCACCTTCCCCGATGTCTCGGATTTGACTTTCTTGTCGAAAGCTCTAGCCATCCCGCTTTGATAGGCTCGGACGTGTTCCATGGCCTTTAGTCGTCGCTCGTCTAGCGTGAGCCAATTGGCCGTGTCGGCTTCGGAGCCATTCAACTTCGTTGATGTCATTTTCCAAAGAAGACTCTGAGTGAGGGAATTTCTAGCTCGATGGGAAGGACCGCTTCCATCCCGTATGTCGTGGCAAATGGGGTTTCTCCCGTGGTCGTTTCCGACCGATGTGCGGTAGCCCCAAAGTGCAAGGTGCAGTTCGGGCCAATCTCGTCCCTGGTGGTCATTTTTCTGATGATCCGTTCGAGGGTTTTGCTTTGCCGCTTCCACGGCGCCGTTTGTTTGTGGCCTGTAGGGAGAAGATTTGTGGCGTGTGATCTTGAATTCAGCCAAGAAGCCTGTCGAATTCCCTTCGAAGTGTGAACCATTGTCTCGATATGACCTCATTTGGGATGCCGTATCGGCAGATGATGTTTTCCTTGAGGAAATGCGCGACCTTCTTGGAGGCGAGTACCTTGTAGGACTTGGCTTCGACCCATTTGGTGAAGTAGTCGATGGCTACTAAGATGAACTCGTGACCGTTGCCGCCCGGGCGGAGCGATTTTCCCGATGACGTCAATTCCCAAGTGGCAAATGGCCAAGGTGTAGTCATGCAAGAGAGATCGTGAGGAGGTAGATGATCGAGGTCGAGAACCGTTGGCACTTGTCGCAGCCTTTCGGACAAAGTGGATGCAATCCGCTCCATGGAGATCCAAGAGTAGCCCATCCCGAGAATGATTTGCATCGTGGCTCGCGTTCATGTGGGGACCGCAAGCCCCATTGTGGACTTCTGCTCATGAACTTGTTTGCTTCTTCTTGGCCGATGCAACAGGAGTGGCCCATGGTAGCGTTTCTTGTATAGCATGTCCCCGAGGATGACGAAGTGAGAGGCGAGGCGTTTTAGTGGCCATGATGCTCTTGGTTTTGACCCCTTCGTGTGCGGGTCTTCCTTGTTCATGAAGGTGGTTTCCGTTCTTGAGGTATTGGAAGATCCGTTATACCATGGCTCATCGACGGCTTAGGTTCCTGTTCGATCTCACAACAAGAGGCGTGAATTTCCTTTCGTCCGACTTTGAAGGGTTTGATTGCTTTTCCTTCCGTGGATTTCCACAAGGGAAGCCAAGGTGGCTAAGGCATCCGCAAACCCGTTTCGGCCTCTTGGCAAGTAGTGGAAGGTGACCTCTTCGAATTGTGTGATGAGGTCCTCCATGCAGCATGGTATTTTTGCAAGCCCGGGTCTATGGTTTTCCACTTGTTGGAGACTTGGTTGATGATCAAGGCCGAGTCCCCATAAACTTCGAGTTTCGGACATTCCTCTCGAGTGCGGCTTGTAGTCCAAAGAAATAAGCAGCTTCATATTCGGCGGCATTGTCAAGTTACCTCGAAATTGAGCTTTATAGCAATTGGGGTGTGCTCGTCCCTGGGATCTACCAAGAGCATACCGATGCCGTTTCCTTTTTGTTGGCCGCTCCGTCGAAGAACAAGCTTGCCATCGATTTTCGCCTTCGATTGCGAAGATTCCCTCGGCGGAAATTGTGGTTCGGCCTCGAGCCTCGCTCGGCTGGGAAATCACCACTTGTTCACCCATGGCCCGTCCCTTGATTGACTTTTGGTTTACGTACTTGATGTCAAATTCCGCTAGGAAGAAAGACCATTTGGCGAGCCTCATTGACAGAGATGGTTTGTCGAAGAGGTACTTGACTCGGGTCCATTTTGGAAACCAAGTGTACCGTGTGCGACCGCATGTAGTGCCGTAGTTTCCCGACAACCCATACCGTAGCCGCGCAGGTTTTCTCGAGGGCCGAGTAATTGAGTTCGCCGCCTTGAAACTTTCGACCGACGAAGTAGATGGCGTTTTCGACTCGTGACTCCTTCTTTTCTTGACAGAGCATGGCTCCAACCGCGTCCTGGCCACGCTTAGGTATAGCAACAAAGTGGCTTTTCCTCGTGGGGAGGACAGAGAATCGGAGGACTCACAAGGTATGCTTTTATTTTTTCAAAGGCATCTTGGCATTCTCGAGTTCCATTCGATGTCGGCGTTCTTCTTCATCGCTGAAGATTGGCTCGCACATAGAGGTCAATTGGCCGACGAAGCGGCCGATATATTGCAGCGGCCCATGAAGCTTTTCACCTCCTGTCCGAGTTTGCGGTGGTCTCATTTCGATGATAGCCTTGATCTTTTGAGGATCAACCTCGATGCCTCTCTCGGTGACTATGTATCCCAAAACCTTGCTCTCGCTAACCCCAAATGTGCATTTGGCGTGGTTAAGCCTCATTGAGTGTTTTCTGAGGCGATTGAAGAATTTTCTCAGTCTCATGAGGTGTTGTCCATCCGATCCCTTTGAGTGAACGATCATGTCATCGACGTACACTTCGATCTCTTGTGGATCATATCGTGGAAGAGGGCGGTTGCCGCCCGTCGTAGGTAGCCCCAGCCGTTCTTTAGTCCGAACGGCATTACCGTAGCGCAAGAGGTTCCCCAGGGGGTTGTGAAAGCCGTCTTTTCTTGGTCTTCTTCGGCCATCTTGATTTGATTGTAGCCGGCAAAACCGTCCACGAAGGACTTGACTTCGAAATTGGTCAGTAGTGTCTACCAACATGTCGATGTTGGGTAGTGGAAAATCGTCCTTGGGACTTGCTTTGTTGAGATCTCTAAGTCCACGCAACAACAGACTTTTCCATTGGCCTTGGTGACCGTGGACGATATTGGAGAGCCACGTGGGGTACTCGATCACCCCGATGAAGCCGACGCGGAGCATTTTTTCGATCTCCTCTTTGACTTGTAAAGACCATTCCGGCTTGATTCGGCGTAGCTTTTGCTTGATGGGCTTAGCCTCTGGATTTAAGGGAATCCGTGTTCCACAATGTTAGGATCTAATCCGGCATGTCTCGGTAAGACCAAGCGAACACGTCCACGAACTCTTTCGAGCAAAGGCAGCCAATGCGTCTTGCTCAGGCCGGTGAAGAAACTTCCGATTTGCGCCTCTTTGGCTCTTCAAATAGCTCCCAAATTCACTTTGGTTAAAACCTCCTCGGCACTTGGGCCCGGTTTTTCTCTCGTTTGACAACATGCTTAAAGATGTGCTTAATGTATTGTTCGTTTAATGTGTCCGCTTCTTTATCAAGTGAATCGTTATTAACCTGTTTGTGTGTTAGTTAATTTATCGCTTGTTAAAGATGCAATGAGAGGATACTCTGAAAGATCGAAGCATTCATTAAGAGCATACGGGAATACATTATTGGCAATGAGTTCGTAATCTTCCGGCGTGAGGCCATCGATGACTCGAGAGACTCAAATTCAAAGCTAATGGACTCGTGGATGAGTTTTGACACTAGACTCTAGGACTCGAGGGGTCGACCAAGTTGTTCGATCATGTCCTTTTTGGCCGGGCAGCTGGTCCTGAGAAGGTGGCCCAGCTTATTGAGTGGCAATGAGCTTGATAGGAGATGGGGCTTGAAGGGCTTTATGTCACCGTTCCCGATCATTGCTATCACAGAGTTATCGTAAACAAAATCGATTAGATCTCGGCATCTCGATTTCTTCTTTGAAGAGCAGTGTGGAGCGGGCTCGTCCCAAGCATCGTCTCGCGGAGTCTTTTGCTTTTGTCTTGGGCATTACTAGCTCGAATGCACTCGTCCCGCTTGTTGAAGGCAGGAGTGTTGACAGAGAGTTTTTCGAGTTCTTCCGCCAAAGAGGGAGTTTTCCGAACCAAAATTCATTGTGAATAGTGGTGGTCATGGATCCCGCAGAGGCGGTGTGTCGAGAAATGCTCTTCTGACGGGATTTGGCTTCGAGGCCTCGAATCTTGCCAGTTCTCACGGAGCTTGTCCATGGTTGTAGGCCGCCTTGTTTGGCGCCGATCGCCCGTTCCCTTTTCTCGGATCTTCTTCCAAGTTGCCGGCCTTCTTTGTGAAGTACTTGGTCATGTCGAAGCCGTAAGGACGAAGATCGGAGATTGCGTGCAAGCCTCTTTTGTTATCTCGTGGAGCATTTTCGTGCAGCTCGCTTGTCCTCCGCAATGTGTTCGGGAGTAGGAGAGTATCCTGTGCCGTGTGGTATTCTCGTTCTTTGATATTGATGATCTCGTTGGGTGCCCCGATGGCGTTTCCCAAACCGAGCCCCGGATGTAGTTCATGTGCTTCATCATTTTCATCGGGGAGGGATCTTGTCCCAAATCAAAGGCGTGTCTATGTGGCACACTTGGGCCTTTGGGCTTTCGATGGTGAACCCCGTTAGCATCATGCCATCATCGTCGGGTTTGATCTCTAAGACCGGACGCCGTTTGTTTCGGTCCTTTCGTTGACTACGCTATCACCGTAGATGATGGTAAGATCTGTTCCTTGGACGAACTTTACGCACCGATGGAGAGTGGATGCCACCCCATTGATCCGGTGTAGCCAAGGGCGTCCCAAAATGGCAAGAATGTGATCGGGATGTCGATGACTTGGAAATCTGTCTGACCATTTGTTTTCCGAACCACAAGTTCAAGGTGGCTATTCCCAAGACTCGGGCGGGACGTTGAGTCGTATGCCTTGATTGCTCGAGTCGAGGGTTTTAGATCGCTTGCTTGATCCCTAGCAAATCCATCATTTTGGCCGGAAGGACGTTCATGGATGATCCCCCATCTACCAAGACCCGAGGGAGACGACGCTCGTCCGCTTGAACCGTTATGTAGAGAGGCTCGTTGTGGTCGCCCCAAATTTTGGAAGGTCGAGCTCATAGAAAGTGATGATATTGCCGTAATTGACGTTGCCAATCATCTCGAACCGCTTCATCGTGTGTCACCGTGATGGGAACCATGGTCCGGGCCTGCTTTCTTCCAACTTGAGCTTGTGCGCGGTAAGATGAAGTGAGTAAGGACCAGAGTGAGATGTTAGCCTCGAGTGCGCTTGAGCCGTGTCAAGACAGATCTTCACTTTGGGTCCAAGATTTCACCTTCTTTGGCGTAGGGCCCTTTTCACCCGTGGCTCGTATGGCCGGCCTTTGTCCGTCCGTGGAGGATTCATCGGGATTTGACCGAACGTGTCGAACATTCACCCTCGACTTATGGTTTTGCTTGTCTCTCCCATTTCGTAGCGGGAGGAGCCTGATTGGCGTAAGGCCGCATCGCGCATTTCAATTCGTTCACCGTCATGGCTTTTACCAAGCATCAATAGTGGCTTTGAGATCTTCCCAAGACAGGGGTTGGATTATCTCGACCTTCGGGCCTTCTGGTGGCGGTGCGAAGCTCGTCCCACTCGATCATGGAGCGTACATTGCCATGGCCTTGTGCGTAGCTAGGCTTGCCGGAGTAGATGACATAGTAGTCAAACTTTCCCGAGGGTTCTCCAAGGGTTCCGACTGTGGGATCACCGGATTCGTACCTCTTTTTCAGCTTTTGTTGAGAAGATAGCTTCTTCTTTCGTCGAGGACGGCCCTCGTTCATTGCATCCCGGAATTCCATTTCCGCACAAGCACCGCAATCGCAGACGTCCCACCGATGTGTTCGTTGTTCGGCGGTGGTACCGGGACCTCGTGAGGCCGGATGGGCAAGCTTTCCTCTCGAAGGTCTTGTGGCCTTACGTCATAACCGCATGGCTCGTACGAGGGTAACAGTTGACTTCTCGGGAGACAATGAGAGATGTTAGAGGTCAGAGGAGCAAGCCATGACTTGGGAAGCCCTGTGTAGTTGGGTGGCTAATGTTCCGAAGTGGTGCATGGCACCTTCGATCCAGGCTTGTTGCTCACCTTGACGTTTCTCAATAGCCATGAGGACCTCGCCAAACTTCTTCCAATGTTGGGAAATTTCTTGGGGGTAAGGTCCCGTTCTCATCGTTGTTATCCACCGACTTGGCCATGGGGAATTGACGGACCGTCCCGGTGACAGAGCCGGGAAGGAGGTAGGACCTTGCTGTTTTGACACCGGGAGACGGGTTCCCTGTACTCTCGACCACTCTCTCGTTAGCCGGAGGGGGTGACGGGCAAGGTTTAGACACGTGAATGGCCTAACGGGATAAAAGGGGAAAGCTCACGTGGCATGCGGTTTCCGTTTCTTTTATTTTTGATTTTTTTTTGTTGTTTTAATTTACTTAAAACATGTTTTCTCGTAATCCTAGGTAGGTTGGAAAAGATTGCTCTTCTTTTTCGCAACTATGCTAGATCCCGGGTCACTGAGACCATCTCGTGCGGCTATAAGCCCTCGTTTTGCACTCCGTATTTCGACATCCCAGGGTGGACAAACCTGTGCGAGGGTCCTATAGTGCAAGCGGTTTCCACCGGCCTAAAAGAAAAATCGAACCTAAGGACCGAGCCTGCCATGTTCGTTTTGATGCGTTAGCCATGTGAATAGTGAACCGAGCCGGCCACTTAGTCAAGATCGTGTCAAGAGTTCGGCATGACCTTCTCTTGCTTGCTTGCGCAAGGGATCCGTGACGTTAGGCGTTGGCCGGGTCATATTGTCATGGCCGACGTATCAAAGGCGTGATGACATGGTGTCATGTGAGCATGGATGTATATCCGGGACGGAACATCGTTCGTGTAGCTTCGAAATCAAGATCAGTCAAGATTTTAGCATGACCTTTCATCGCTTTGCTTGCGCAAGGGATCTTGAGTTCCGAGCCTTGACTCGTAAAATGGCCGGCATGGTATATGTATCCAGCCGTATGACACGGACCGGGTAAAAACCAACCGAGTCCGGGACAGAGTGTGACTCAAGACTCAAACGTGTGGTTGACGCTGCTAGGATGGGATGTTTGGAATGATCCCGCGCGCGTCCAAGAGGCCTAGGAAGACCAAACGGATCGCAACCGAGACCACTCCGGGCCGAGGGTTGTAGTGTGCAGTGTATCCGAGGCAAGCAAGGCGCGTAGCGTGCGGTGTAACCGAGGCAAAGAAGGTGAGTAGTGCGGTGTAACCGAGGCAAAGAAGGCGTAGCGTGCGGTCTCTAAAATTCTTTTTCCGAGTAAAACAGTTTTTGAAGAATTTTAAATGTATGCACGTATGTATATTGATGCATTTTTTTTTGTATTTTTATTTTTTTTTGTAAAATAAAAAGTAAAGCACGTGCACACACACACAACAGTTAAAGGAAGGGGTAAAATGAAAGTTTGACCCTCATCATCGTTTTAAAAATCTTTTGTTTTGTTTAAAAGTTTTTAAAACAAAATGTCCCCAGCGGAGTCGCCAACTGAAATTACCCGGATCCGAGAGGCTCGCGCCCCGGCATCTGGCATCTTTCGCGTTGGCGGCGGTTTGGTCCCGCCGTTTGTTTTCGCATTTGTAGAGTCGCCACGCCGTTTTTATTAAGCCCAAAACATTGAAAAGGGCATCGCTTAAAGATAATTTTAAACCTGTTTTTGTGTGATGAGATTTTGAGTTCGGAGGTCGATGACTCTTCGGAAGAGAATATTAGAATATTAGAGCTCTCCCGAGTTGCCTCGTAAAACGAGTCTTTCGGATACCCCTAATATCCTTTAAATGTCAGGTGTGTGTGTGTGTGCTTTTAAAAATGCATGTCAGATCGGATGTCTACA
This sequence comes from Adenophora triphylla var. japonica, assembly GCA_022495995.1. NCBI lineage: Eukaryota > Viridiplantae > Streptophyta > Magnoliopsida > Asterales > Campanulaceae > Adenophora > Adenophora triphylla. Next base: position 160,882 of record JAFEMH010000008.1, read on the forward strand.
TTGTATGCTATGTATGGAAATGTATTGAAATAGTAATGGAAGGAAGCCTTACCAATGTTGGTTCGTGTCCGTCTTCCGCCGAGGAATAGTGTTTGAGGTCGGAGTAGCGTTCCGCACGGATCGGGATTGCTTCGGAGATGCCGGTAGTCCATGACAGAGTTTCGCGTGAGTTGATGTTGCTGCAGCCGCGCTCGGGCAGAGGTTCGGCGTGCGTGGGGATCGTCGGGATCACTCTGGGCAGAGGTTCTAAGGCGGCGCTGAGGTGGCAGTGAGTCACTCTGGGCAGTTTCGGCGTGGTTTGGGATCGCCGGCTTGACTCGGAAAGAGCCGGACACCGTGGAAAGACCACGCAAGGCCTCTGAGTACCACGAGGGGCCTCGTAGTACCTCGAGAGTGCCTCGGCAGCGCGGGAGCGTCGCGGAGCGCTGGGAGGCTTCTGAGCACCACGAGGGGGCTCTAAGGCCTCAAGGATCCGAAAGGGGCCAGGAATGCCTCGGAAGGACTTAGAGGGGAAGCCAGAAGGCCTAGGGAGGAAGAGAGAAGTGGGAGGTGTGTGAAAATGAGGAGGGGGAGCCCTCTATTTATAGTGCCAGATTTGGTGCAAAGAGGTCCGTACGGACCTCCCTGGTAATCCAAACTTTTGGTTTTCCTCGATTTGAGGGAATCTGTGATGATGGTGAATATTTGGAAATAATGATGTCCCCTATGCAATAAGGTCCGTACGGACCATCTTGCATGCAAAGAGGTCCGTACGGACCAACTAAGCAAGAGGGTAATCATTTTCCCCGGGATTTGAGGGAATATTGTGGACTTTAAGAGTATTTAGTAATTATGAAAGCAAAGAGGTCCGTACGGACCATTATTGCTTTTCCAATTTCCTGAAAATTCCCGAAAGGTCCTTTTGTCCCTTTTTATCCCAGGAAGGCTCCTCCCTTGGTTTGGCTGGGGGTTTAGAGAGGGTTTTGAGTGAGAGGGGTCGTCGAGACTGCGTTGATGAGTCTGCGGTGCTTCCCGTGTGTTTGAAAGGGTGTGATCCAGATTGGGGTACTTACAGGTGTGCTGCTGGAAAAATCTCATGCCCCATTCTCGAGCGGAAAGGCTTAGAGGGTAGTTCTTCGAGGAGGACGTTCCATACGATGTTCATACATTCGAGTCGAGTTTGCCGGTACTTGTCGACTTTTATCATGAAAATCTCTTCGTTTGGCGAGGCCAGAGAACGGGTTTGAAGAATGCTGACAAATCTCTGATCGGAGACTAGGGGTTTGTGTGCTCGTATCATGGCGGTATTCAGTGTTTCTTTCCATTCTTCCTCCAAATGTTGGAAATGGCAATTGATCTTGATGAATCGAAGTGCTTCAGGGTCTGCCCGCTTGAGTTCGTTGACATAGTTGGCATCACCGGATTCTGGGGGATTCTGATGAGACTTGCCCCGATAGTCCCTTGGTCGATTCGGAGGAGGTAGCCCCGGTGTCTGGCTAAGAGCATGCTTGGTGACGGTCTCGGCTTCGTTCCCTACGAGGAAACTGTCGCCCTTAATGACTTCAAGGTCCCCCTGCCGGTTAATGAACTTGACACATTGATGGAGAGTGGAGGCTATGGCTTTCATGTGGTGTAACCAAGGGCGCCCCAGTAGAGCTGTGAATTCGGATGGGATGTCCATTACATGGAATTTTGCTGGCACCATTTGGGTTTCGTACCAGAGTTCCAGAACCACCGTCCCCAAGATGTGACGAGACGTGTCATCATATGCCTTGATTGACCGGGTAGATGGGATCATGTGCCTTTCATTGATGCGTAGGGCCCGCATCATGCTGAGGGGAAGGACATTGACGGCTGATCCATTATCCACCAAAACCCCAGGGAGTGATACGGTGTTGAGACGAATAGTGATGTACAAGGCTTCATTGTGTTTGGATACATCTCTTGGCAAATCTTCGTCGCAGAAGGTGATCATGCTACCATACAAAAGGGATCATAGATTTGGTCCTTATCTCGAGACAGAGAGTCATCAAGCCAGTCACTTCGTGCCTTTTTCTTGCGAGGTAGTACTTTTGCTGAAGCCCCTGGGTTATATTGGGCCGTTTGTGGCGGTTGCCATCCCTAGTCAGCATGTTGATTGAGTGCGAGCGCCAAACGGGCGTTGGTCTTTCTTTGTCGGTGTGCACTCGGGAGCTGGACAAACTGAATCTTGGCTGACCCCGCGGGGGGTTAGACTTCTGATTGGCGCAAATTACCTGCATCAACAAAGATTCTCGGTGTCCGAATGTCTCAACTCTATCGTTGGCAAGGCTTTTCGGCTTTTCTACCCCTCGTTTGCTTTGGGAAGACCGGCCGGAATAGAGTACATAGTAATTAAATCCCCGCATGGCTCCCCGAGCGTACCCACACCGGTATCACCGGCCTCGAACCTCTCTTTCAATTTTTGCCGGGAGGAAATTTTCTTCTTCTTAGGAGGACGGTCCTCGTGTATCCATTCCGATAGTCCCTTTCAAGGCAAGTCGGGCAGTCACGTATATCCCACCAAATGTGTTCTACGGCTGGTGGTGGATTTGGGACCTCAGGTTGAGCGGCGCTGGAGTGACTTTGAGTTGAACCGGTCCGGAGATCTGTTGGGCCCATCGGGAAGCGAATGGTTGGATTCTCGCCGGGTAATGAGAGGTATTCGTAGCCGGGGAACAGCACATGTTTGTCCTTCAGGGAGCCCCAGTCAGTTGGGAGATTGCTAATGTCCCGAAATGGCGTGTGGCCTCTTCAATCCAGGCTTGCTGTTTGTTCTGGCGTTCCTCAAGAGCTTTGATGGCTGACCATATTTCCTCCACTGATTCCCAACTTTCATTACCCATGCTGATATTTGCGGGATTGGTATCACTCTGAGAGGGGACAACTGACGGTATGTCGAACTGTTTCGTCCCTGACTGCTGTTGGAATGGTGGCCCTCAATTGCCGTTTGGGGGCTAATTGCCCTGTAAGTCGACGGGCAGGAGTCCCGGCGGTGGAAACATAGGAATCTTGTGGTGGCATCTTGATATACCCAGGGTGATTAAGAATGGGAGGAGAACCTTCTTCCTTCTTTGCGGTGAAAGTGCCATCGGAATTGAAACTGATAGTCAAACCATGACTTGCGACAACCCCAGAAGGTCGTCAATTTGAGCCTCATGTCGAAGTCTCATCTGTTCTACCAACTGGATCCAATGCTGGTCTGTCTGAGGGATTTTGGAAGACGGAGCGGTATTGTCCATATCATTACCGGCTGATGCAGACATTCTGAAACCCGGAGTCGGAACAAACGGCGGAGCCGGGCGATGCGCTGACTCTTCCTAACCGATCAAACTAGTGACCTGTCCGAACCAACCTTTGTGAGGAGCTGCGGGGGAAAAGGTACGAGGGTTCAGAGATTTGGGAATGAAGGAGGGTAAGTGTTTGGGCTTTGGGCTCATGCAACATGCGGTTATTTGTTCTTGTTTACTTAAAACATATTTTATTGACCTAATCGGTTGGAAAAGATTGCTCTTCTTTTTCGCAAACTACTGCGGAGTCTGGATCAGTGGAAGCTCCCGTCACTACGTCTATAAGCCCCTCGTATTCCACCCGTATTTCGACCTCCCAGTGGTGGACACCCGGGCGAGGGTCCTATAGGGCAAGCGGGTCCCACCGACCGAAAGAAAAATGATCCTAAAAGTCTGGCGGGTAATCGAGTCTTAACGAGCATTCGATGTAAATTACGGACAAAGCTGACGTCAAAGTCAAGATCATGTCCGAGGGCTCGACAAAAGCTCCGGCATGATTTGACCGATAAATGTCCACGATTGATCTTGACTTTTCGTCAATTAGGCCGTAATTAGGCATGGAATAATCATTAATCCTTGATGACTCAAAGTGTCATGCCGGGAGTCGTGTATAATTTGTGCCGCCGTAGTCAAAGTCAAGGCGCTGGCCAATATCCGGTCAAAGTCCTTGACGGAAAACCGCGAACTTCGGCCGATTAGGGTCCCCGAAAGATATTGACTTGGTATGCCGACTAAGGCTTGAAAGGAAAGGTCTATACACGAGACGAGGGCATGACACAGACTGCACTAAAAACCAACCGGGTCTCGGACAAAGTGTGTCACGGACAAGTGCATGGTCGACACGAGGCTCCATGGGATGTTTGGGTAGTCCCGTGCTTGCACCGAGAGGCGTAATAAGACCAAACGGGCCGCGACAGGGATTTCTCCGGGTTAGGGACATGGTGTACAGTGTAAGGTCACGTGCGCGTAGTGTGCAAGCAGTCTATCTTCTTTTTCTGAGTAAAATAGAAATTTTTCATGTGTCTTAAAGAGTATGATGTATGATTTTTTTTTGAAAATTTTCTTTTTTTTTTTGAAATTCTTTTTTTTTTTGGAAGTAAATGCACACATAAGCACATAATTCAAAATCCGAGGCAACGGGTCCAATAGTCAAAATTTTGACTTTTTCGAGGCGGCCAAAACAACACGAAAATGTGAAAAATCAACACACACCACAAATGATTTTAAATGCCGGGACGGAAGCTTGACCCTCAAAAGCTTTTCATTTTTTGAAAACAATGATACTGGTACGTGGGATTGTTAAACCACAATTTATCCCCGACTCGTGTTAGGAGGCGATAACGGGAAGTTTAATGGTTTCCACCAATATACCAAATATCATTTTTTTTTTTTAAAAAAAAAAAAGCTTATTTCCTCCCCAGCGGAGTCGCCACTGTGACGATGTTGAAATTCCAATTCGCGGAAAAAATTCGATTTTTTCGTTTCTTTGAAAACCAAATAAAAACCGGAAAACGGAGTCGCCACGCCATTTTTGTTTTAAGGGCCAAAACTTTGAATAATGCCCGAAATAAGAGATATGGGTTCGGAGGTCACGTTACACGCCGGGAAGAACGTTAGAGTTCATCCGGAATGCCTCGTAAAACGAGTCTTCCAAGCATAAAAATCATTTGTGTGTGTGTGTGTGTGTGTGTTACTTTGGCCAAAATAAATTGAAACTGAGAAAAGTAAAAATTGAGAATTCTTTATTAGACTTTGGACAGATTTCATGATTTTTGGTATGATTTTTGGGTTGATTTTTGGGACTCAAAGGATTTTTTGAAGTTGAAAAACATTTCTGCCAGAATGAAAAGGGCAGTGGACACTTGACTTTGAAATGGATTTAAGGGCTTTAAAACTTCATAATCTGAGGAAACTCAGAGAATGAAAGTTGTTCCAGACACCTTAAATAAGATTTATGTGAAAGAATTTTCCATTTGGGAGATGATTTGAGGGGCCAAAATCTTCTGGAAATCTCAGATATGAAATCTGGACTTCCAGAGACTGAGGAACTGACCTTGAAAAGAAAATTTGAAAAGGGGAGTTTTACTCACGAAAAAAATGAAATAAAAATATGTCTGGAAATCTCTGGATGTTGGCTACAAAAAGTGTTTTGTAGTAAACACCAAATTCCAAGTTTATCTGTGTCCAAAAAATTAGACCATGGACAGAGGTCTTAGAAAATTGCTACTGGACAGCAACTTTCTTAAGAAGAAAAACATGATTTTAAGGGGGGTTTTGCATCCATGCTTGTCCCCATTTCCCTAGGTTTTGATTAGTGATCACTTGAAATTTTAGTGGTGAATCAACTATATCAAACCATCCTTGGGGTACATTAGGACTAAGCACTTCATTTGCTTGGGAAGGGGAATTTTATCCTTTGAAAATGAGATTTGATGTATGAAAATGGTTTTTAGGGTTTTGAAAATGCATTTGCAAGTAAGTAAGAATACTTTGAAGAGAATTTTGATCCTTGTAGAAGATCAACCATGAAGATGAACTTCCATGGTGATCTTCTTGGATCTAGGGCAAGAAGATGAACAAACTACATTTTAAAGTTTGAAAATGCATGCATGGATGAGAGAGATTTAGGGTAAGGAGAGGGAGGTTATACCTATCTTCCTTGTGTTTTGTGTTTGAATGGATTCAAAGGCTTGAATGTGTTTAGGGTTTGAATGTGTTTAGGGTTGGTGATTAGAGTTGGTCAAAGAGAAAACAAGTAGATAACAATGAAGTCCTCTATGTTTTCTCTCTAATCCTCCTCCTAAAGGGTGATTTGAGCTTGAGTTAGTGTATGTATGAGAGTATATATGAGAGTGATTTGAAAGTATTTTGAGTGAGTGGGATTTGGGAAAGATTGAAGAGAAAATGGTGGCAATTCAAGTGAATTCCCACTGTTTTCTCCCTATTTTTCGCCAAGGTGCAGTTGTAAAATGTGTTGTTGCTTCTCATTTCTGTGACTGAAGGGCTTAATTTATAGGCCTCTGAAAATGCCATATATGTCCGCGCGGATCAAACTGGAAGCGTGCACTGTTCATTAAATGCAGCTCCAGGCTTTGGACACAAGGAATATTTTTTTTTTTAAATTCAAATTAGGCAGCCAGTTTTTGTTCCAGCAGCTTCTATTTTTGGTTTTTGACCATTTCTTTTGCTTTTTTGATTCTTTTCCTTGGTTTATCTTTAAATGGCAATCCCTAATTTATCCTAGCTTGGTTAGAAATGTTAGGAATTGTTAGAAATGTTAGAAATGTTAAAACTTTCGTTAATTTTCTAACGAAAATACTAACAACTCAAATTGGAGCACTTACACATATGATTCATAATCATGTGAGTCTAAAAATCCATCTTGTGGAGTTTAGAAATGTGTTTCTCATTTATATGGCCAAGACGACAATGCCATAAGTAAGTGTGATTTACATCATTGGGTTTAGATCTCTTGTTAATGTTATAGACATCATTATTACGATTTTCAACATCAAGGATATAAAGGCCATTGAATAAAATAGCAGTACAATAATGCATATCACTCTTGTAAATGGAAAACTTCTTATCACATATAAGAAAATTAAAACATTCATTATCCAAACATGAAATCGAAATAATATTCCTACTTAAAGCTGGAACGTAATAACAATTGTTCAAAACAAGTATTAGTCCACTAGGTAAAGTAACTTCATAAGTTCCTACGGCTAATGTAGCAACTCTTGCTCCATTCCCCACACGTAGGTCCACTTCACTTTCCTTAAGCATCCTTCTGTTCTTTAGACCCTGCACATTTAAACAAATGTGAGTTTCACATCTGGTATCCAATACCCAAGAACTAGAAGTAGATAGGAATATATGTATAACAAAGATACCTGAAGTCGAAGCAACTCCTTTGCTCTTCTTCAGTGCTTCCTTGTATTTTGTGCAGTTTCTCCTCCAATGTCCAATCTCATTGCAATGGAAGCAGACTGCGTCCTCTTGGGACTTGGGCTTAGCCTCTTTGGATTTGGCACCCTCTTTGGGTTTAGCAACATTTGCCTTAGGATTAGCAACTTTTGCCTTTCCCTTACCCTTGAAACCCTTCCCCTTGCTAACCATCAACACTTGATAGGTTTTCTTCTTGACAATATTGATTTCCGCAGTGTTCAACATTTGAACTAACTCAGAAAGGTTCTTATTCATGCCCCCCATGTTATAGTTCATTATGAAATTACTAAAATCTTCGGACAATGAATTCAATATCATGTCAGTAGCCAACTCTTGGTTGATTGGAAAACTGATCCTTTCAAGATGCTCGATGTGGCACTTCATCTTTAGAGCATGAGGACCAACAGCTTGTCCTTCACTCATCTTGCATGAGGTTAGGGCCTTAACTGTGTTATACCTTTCTTGCCTTGCTTGAACTTGGAACATTTCCATCAGTCGATTATTTAGATCAACTGTCCCCAAGTGCTCAAGATCCTTCTGAAGGCTCTTGCACATGGCGGAGAGCATGAGGCAACCAACATCAGTAGAATCACGCTTGTGCTTCAGATATTGATCCCTCACTGCCCTAGTAGCATTGGCAGCAGGTTCAGGTGGAATAGGTTTCTCGAGAACGTACAATTTCTCCTTTTGCCTGAGAACGATTCTCACGCTACGGATCCAATCCATATAGTTTGTACCATTCTCCTCCAACTTTTCCTTCTCAAGGACAGATCACAGTGACAAATGATGGTTATTGTTTGATTCCATTTATTCTACAAAAAGATATACATAAAATATGAACACATATAAGTAAACATATTATATGAGAAGTATAATGCATTTACATGAAAATAAATGCTCCCACTAAATTATACACCTTCCAATGCAAATAAGCATAATATACATTTAATGGGCTAAGATTCATCTTTAATTTAATTTCAAGTTTGCTATGGAAAACCGCTCAAAACTAAATTAATTAGGTAGAAACATCAATCATATCACATATATGACTCTTAGATCTTTTATGAGATTTATTTAAGACATCATATGTCTAAGCATATTTTAATCTCATCTTATGCCTTGGGTCCAAAACCATTTTGATAACCCAATTAAGTTCATTCACTTTAAACGTATAGGAACCACCAATTCCTCATCTTGCTCGCATACGAATAGAATCAAAGTACCTTGCTATGGCAAGCCCACCCAAAACTATCAGAATGGTCTCAAGTGTTTTAATCATGAATTGGCATAAAGAACTTAAAAGTTAAATGAAGGTTCTTTAAAGTAGATTATAAGCACATCAGCAAAGATAGTCATAATCGTGCACCAGGTAAGTTTCCAAGAAGATAGGTGAGCCACAAGGACTACATAAGCACCAAATCTCTCCTTCGATAGAACTCTCTTAGACATGCACAATCAGAAATCAGCTCTGATTTGCAACATAATCAATAGTTTGTATAAACAGTAGTTTCTTTTTAAATTTTGCGTAAAATGACTTGTTTCTCATAAACAATCAGAAAACCAAAATTTCAATGTTTCAATTTAAACATTCAGGAAATTACAATACAATGTTTCAACTAAACATCTAACAAGATGCTTAACACGTAAGAACACATAATTCATGCTTCGCAACAATTAATAAAATCATATTTTAATTAACTAAGCATGCATAAACAATGAATTAATCTAGCATAGCCCTATAAACTTAATTTCCAGAAATTTCTGGCATCCAGATTAAGACATAAACATATCAGATTGTAAACACATTCACAGATTGGCAGGATTGTTCAACAAACTGATACTGCCCAGATGGACAAGTTTTGTCGCGTGACAGAGGCAAGCTTTGTCGCGTGACACAAGCAAGCTCTGTCGCGTGACACAGTCAAGCAGTGTCGCGTGACACAACCAAGCAGATTTGCAGATTTGCAGATTCAATCAATTCTAAATCACAGAGCAATTAAATCATGTAAACAACTTTTAACAGATTCAATTCAATATCAGTAGAACATGATTTAGGCATATTATTTAAAAAACAATCAAACTATCGCATACAAAACATGCAAATGAACATATAAACGATTTATATCACTTTTCTAGCATGTTAATTCAAACTTAACCATACGAACGGGGCTCTGATACCACTGTTGGGTTTTACGGATCCATGTGCAGCGGAATTAAGCATCTAATAATATAAAATCCAAAGAGCCTAGGATCCGTTTTATACAATTAACTTGAAATCCTATGAGATAGAAATAACCAACCTTGAACGCTTTCCGTTCTTGAGCTATCGAACAATGTATTAATGTGATTCTGAATACAAACTTCGAACTCTAGGCCTTGATCGTTGAACGAGCGAAGACCCTCTTTTGATATCCACACCTTCGAATGAACCAAGAACGATTTCTTGAAGATTGCTAGATCCTTTAAACCTTTAAGAATATTGAGAATTATGTTGTGATTTTCTTTTTCCAGAAATTCGGCTAGGCAATTAGGGTTTACAGACCTTCATATTTATACTACATTAGTATGGTACTCCCTCCGTCCCAGACCAAGGGTCCTCGGGGGGGATTTCACGCTTCTTAAGAAATTTTTTTAAAGTGGGTAGAAAATTTTAGGAGATAGAATGTAAAAGTTAAATGTGTGGTAGGGAATAGGAGAGAGAATGTAAAAGTTAAATGTGTGGTAGGGAATATGAGAGAGAATGTAAAAGTTAAAAATATTTAATAGGAGAGAGAATGAGTGGGAGGAATAGTAATGGTTTTTTTGTAGAGTGAGTCTCCTGTGAGAACACACATACCCGTCTCATGGGTGAGACGGGTCGGAATGACCCATGACCCATGATCCAGAATTTCCACTTGCAGTTATGCCACGTTGTTTCTTGTTCCCGTTTGCCATTTACCGCCTCCTTTTTATTATTATGCGTTTTTTTATTACTTTCTTTTCTTTTTGCTTTTTTTTATTATTTTTTTTCTTTTCATTATTTTTTTTATTTTATTTTTTTTTTCTTTTTTATCTTTTCATTATTTTTTTATTATTTTTACTATTAATTCACAAGTGTAGTACTATTACTTATAGCAATACCAACTATTACTTATAGCAATACCAACTATTACTTAAACAAATGAGAAGTATTATTCAAAATGAAAACAGTTTCTAAAATTATTATTAGTTAAAAAATAAAATAACACTATTACTTCACAATTGTAGTACTATTACTTATAGCAATACCAACTATTACTTAAACAAATGAGAAGTATTACTCAAAATGAAAAAAGTTCCTAAAACTATTTTTAGTTAAAAAAAAAAATAACACTATCACTTCACAAGTGTAGTACTATTACTTATAGCAATACCAACTATTACTTAAACAAATGAGAAGTATTACTCAAAATGAAAAGTTCCTAAAACTATTTTTAGTTAAAAAAAAAAAAAATAACACTATTACTTCACAAGTGTAGTACTATTACTTATAGCAATATCAACTATTACTTAAACAAATAAGAAGTATTACTCAAAATAAAAACAATTATTAAAACTATTTTTCGGAAAACACTATTACTTTACAAGTGTAGTACTATTATTTATAACAATACCAACTATTACTTTACAAATGTAGTACTATTATTTATAACAATATCAACTACTACTTTACAAGTGTAGTACTATTATTTATAACAATATCAACTATTACTTAAACACATAAGAATTATTACTCAAAATGAAAACACCTTCCTCTTCCAATCCACAAAGTGTAGTACTATTACTTATAGCAATACCAATTATTACTTAAACAAATGAGAAGTATTACTCAAAATGAAAACAGTTTCTAAAACTATTATTAGTTAAAAAAATAACATTATTACTTCACAAAGTGTAGTACTATTACTTATAGCAATACCAATTATTACTTAAACAAATGAGAAGTATTACTCAAATTTTGAAGTACAAAGACGCCATTAAACGAACATCGGCTTGAGAAACTAAATCATTTGCAGTTATCACTTCCATCAAGATCCCATGAAAATTTTCCGTCAATTATCTCGATTGCCATGTCGCCCGCGCCATTGGGAAGCTTCTCTATAACATCGACTTACAATAATGCTTTTTCAAATTTCAAACTCCTTTTTGTATCACCAAAACACATCTTCCACAGTTTTTTTTTTTTTTTTTTTTTTCAAAACAAAAACCCAAATTCGAAAATTCTAGGGCTTCCTATTCCTTGCACCAAGGATGAAATTGAAGGTTGAGAATGAAGGGTATAGGGCCGAAATTGATGGAGAAGTAGGTGGGTAGGTTAAATTCGTGGTTTAATGGTTGTAATATGTGGGTTTTCGGGTAGAGAGAGAAAGTAGGGGGGGTTAGGGCCGAATTGGTGTATGGAGCTGGTAGAGGGTAGTTTCGGTTATGGGGGGTTTAAAGGATGGTGTTTAATGGAAGGGAGAGAAGAAACGGGAAGAAGATGGAGGTGAAGGTTTGGCGGCTGGAAGGTATGGAGCAGGGGCGTTAATGGCGGTGTGGGTAGAGAGAGAGTGATGAGAGAGAGTAGGATTTGCCGGAGAAGACGCCCTGTTATTGCGTATAGAGAGAGAGTGATGAGAGAGAGTGGTGCGTGGGTATTCTTGGGCGGGTAGGGCGGGTCATGGCCATGGATCCGACCCGTCTCATGGATGAGACGGGTATTGTTGTTCCCACGCAAGTTTTTGTCTTTTTTGTAAATATATGAAGATGATAAGGGTATAAATATATGGAAAACTTTCCATTTAAGGAAAGAGACTCTTGGTCTGAGACGGATCAAAAAGGAAAGTAGGACTCTTGGTCTGGGACGGAGGGAGTATATGTTTTCTAATCAAATTAGAAAACCAGTCTGTTAACGCCTCTATGGCTTAAAGTGTCGCACGATCAGTTGAAGCCCATGGCCAAGTTCTGTCGCGCGATGTATTAAGCCACATCAGGATTCTTCTAAATTTTCTTCCTCTGGTTTAATAAATTCATTCTAGTTGTGTGTGACCCAATAGGATTATATTATGTTGGCAATGAGCTCAATCACATCGACTCTCATAAAACATAAGCGGACTCTAGCAAGCCATTATGTCTACCCAAATAATATAACGTAAGAGTTCACGTGTTCAATGGTACACTTCCATTTCTCCCTTTGTCTCACGATGTTATATTGAACACAAGTCATGGTCCACGTCAACTTGTATTTTGTTCAATGCTTTCTCGACCTTGAGTATAATGATAATTCCAATCAAATTGGGGTATGGCCATACACTTTCATCTTTATCACTCATCGAGGGGCCCAAGCAATACATCTCTCTTTCGAGGGACAAATTCCATCTTGACTTATCATCCTTCCTGTTTTGGCTAAAAACAGTCAACAATGATAGGAATTGAAATGAAGCTAAGGAGGGTGCAATAGAATATAATTGGTGCAACAATGTAATCAAGATGGCTCGATCATGTAACGAGGAAAACCCTTGAGATAACTATCTCGCCGGCACAAAACCTCGGGAGGTGATTATGAGCACCTACCTTCCCAAACAATTGTATTAATAATGAATTACAAAATAGAAAGTTATGGCGGTTTACAAAGTAATTTTGAGCTGTGTGAGTGTAGTGCGTGTGTTCTTGTGTTGTGTTTTTTCGTTTCCAGCCATAAGCTTATAAATAAGAAATAAAATAACAAAAAGATAAAATCCTAACAAACTCCCTATAATTTCGGTGAGTTATCTACATCTTGACTTAGTCTTCCAAGCCGTTGAAAGGAGTCTGTTGGACACGTTTTTCCCACGTACTTTTTATCCCTGTATTTAAAATATAACAGAAATAAATAATTAATTAATTTAAGTAAATAATTTTTATCTTGCCTTCGAGAGTGAAGATGTTGACATGCTGATAAAAACTCAAGACGTAGCAATCCTGAATTTTACCCACAACAATTGTTCCCAAAAAATTGTCTTTTAAATGAATTTAAAAGGTCGGTTTTTTCCACGTCTTTCTAGAAGCTCTGCGTTTAAGTTATTGAGGAGTTACGTGGCGGTTGAGGAGTTAACCTCCATTTAATTAGCGTAACCACCCCAAGATCTAGGGTTTTTAATTGGAAAACCTTTTTTCACTTTCTCCTTCACCTTTTTCCATCACTTTCATCCGTTCTTCTTCATGGCGGTGAATCTTCATTGAAGGTAAAATTTTTCCCTCTCTTTTTCTTCCTGTTGCTTTTTCAAAAAATGGTGAAATCGAAAAAAGTAAAAACCACGAAAAATCTTCTGAGTTTAAACGAGGACGAGGGTTTCTCGTGTGAAGGTTTGTTGAAGAAACCAGATGAAGAAATCTGTATTTTTAGCAATTAACTGATCGAATCCCTCAAGGATCGACACTGCTTCCCGGATTCTACTATCTTTAGATCATTCGATGTTCTTCTTAGGTCCGATTTCGTTTCTTCGAAATGGGTTTGTCTTTACGAGTATCCCTTTACTTTGGGTTTTTCTTATCCTTTCCCTGCAATGATAAACGAGTTTTTTAGAAAGACTAACCTTGCTATTGTACAAGTGATGCCCATGGTTTGGAGGATCTTTTCTTGTGTCTTGAGGGTGAACCGTGAATTCGGTTTAGATATAGGTTTGAAGGAGTTGGCTTTTGTGTATGAGCTCCAAACTTTTGGGTCTACCAGATACCTTCTTAAGACTAGGACTGGAATGAAACCCTTGTTCTTGAAAGTAACTGTGAGTGATAGGGGTTGGAAATCAAAATATTTCTTTGTCGAGAAGGATTCCTTGGAGGAAGGAGATTTTTTGACAACTGAATGGAATAGGGAAGGTATCCCTCTTTCAAACTTCAATTTTTCCTTATTTCCCACACTTACCTGTTGTAATTTCTTTGTTTGTTTTTACAGCTATCGATTGGGCTAAGCTTTTCCCTCCATCTGCTGAAACAATTGGGAAGGTGCAGGTTATTGGAGTTCTCAGAGGGGGAAAGATCTTTCCAACCTTACGAAGATATAGCAATCTCTGAGGACAAAGGGATACCACCCTCCACCGAAATTTCTACTGGTAAGTTTTCTTTTTAATCTTTGTGCACATTATCTTGGTGTCTCTGGATTCTGAATTCTTCTGACAATGCACTTCTTCTGACAGTTTCAAAGTCTACTGCTACCTTTTCTCTTAAGGATCTTCATGATTTCGTGGGGCAAACTCAGGCAAGCAATCAGGTGTTGGAGCCCAAAAGGGAGATAGAGGCACCATCTGTAGGAGCCAGGGTGAAGAAGAGGAAGAGCAGTTCCAAGGAGGTGATAAATGTGGATGAAACAGGCTTAGGGGATGTGGTAGAAGCGCTGGCTAGGGCAGCAGTGGTATATTTTTTATGAAAAAACAGAATCTCAAAGGAAATAGTGTATCCATGGTTTTGACCTACCTTTTGGCCTTTTGCAGGGTGTTGATGCTGCTAAGATAAGAATGAACGTTCTTGAGGAAAGGAATAGGAAGCTGGTGCTGGAACTTATTCAAGTCAAGAAACAGAGGGAAGCTGGGGCTAAGAAAAATGAAGAATTACAGAAGGAGGTGGAAAGCTTGATGACAGGGATGTCTTCCCTTCAAGACACACAGCTGCATGAGATTGAGGATTTAAAGAAGAACATGATGGCTTCCGCTGCCCAGAGCATGGTTGCAATCAAGATTCAAATGATGGAGGAGTTCCATGCCGGGAATCACACAGAGTGGAATGTTGAGCAACAACGTTCCCTCTTGAAGACTTTGAAAGCTAAGGGAGAGGAGGTAGGAGAAGGATCTTCTGCAGCCAAGGGTGGTGATATCTTGGATGAAGGAGCAGCAACAACATCAGCGGTAGTAGCCACCCCATGAAGGAAGAAGGTAACATGGTAAAAACTTTTGGTTTTGAAAAAATTTGGTTTAAAAACTTTGGTTTGAAATGGGCTGCGTCCCGAAGACAATATTTTGGTTTGTAATCGGCCCATAAGGGCCAAGACAATTTGTTTTTCAAGTGTTGGGTTGGTCCAGCACTGTTTATGCTTTCTGTAGGAAAAACTTTTGCTTGGGTTTTGGAAAAAACTTTCCCCAAGTATTTTTATGAAAAACGTTTTTAGGAGGTTGATATGTTAACCTCTTCGTAGATGGTAACAACTTGCGTGTGGATGTAGAAATCCTTTGCAATTACTTAGATTGACATGTAAATGTCAATAACCGTTTGTACTTAGATGACACGTAAGTGTCATAACCAATTGTAAAGATCTTAGGGTCTAACACATTGATTGAGTGGTGATGGGTAATTTGTATATATTAAACATATGGGCCCACCACACACCTCAATCAAGGTTGACATCGTGCGCTCCAGGCGAGGTGTTTAAACCTTAATGCTGTGAAAGAAAGAAATTTCTTTAAACCTTTGAAGGGATTAAGTACCTTAAACGGAAGTGAGATGACCAGTCTCAAAACGGTTGTTTTCACGAGGATTTGGACTGAATTTGGAGATTTCCAGTTTAAGGTGTCAACTTCTTGCAAAATAACAAGTTAATGAAATATTTCAACATCTTTTTTGATGTCACATTTTATTAAAAGAAAATAAAAGAATTATAAAAACACTTTTTAAACAAAGATTGAGAGATAGTCCGTACAATATATAAGACGTTAAATTCTTGGGAAGATGCTTACATCTTAGTTGACCAATGAGTTTTATTCTAATGCTTCTTATTTCCTTGCAAAACAGTAACATGTTAGGGGTGGGCGTTAGCTTAGCTAACGCCCCTTCGATGCTTAAGTCAATAATTATTTCAAAAATTGAATAAAAATGGAAACAAGTACTTTTATTGAACTTAGGATGGTAAAGATCGTACCTTGTTTTTATTTGCATTGTAAAATAATCATGTAAACTTACATAAAATAGGCTTTGAGATGGATGGCATTTCAGCTTCTGGGAATCCTTGCTCCTTCTAGAGTTGATAACCAATAGGAACTTTTGCCTGCTTCAGCATCTACTAGGTATGGCCCTTCCCATTTGGGAGCCATCTTTCCAGCATTGGGTTCTCTTATATTCTGAAATACCTTCCGTAGGACTAAATCACCAACTTGGAATTTTCGCAATCTAACATTCTTGTTGTAGGATCTTGCAATCTTCTGCTGATATGCTGCTATCCTGATCTTAGCAAGGTCCCTTAGTTCGTCAATGGTGTCTAGATCATGACTCAGGTTGGCATCATTTTGCTCTGGTGTCAACATCTTGAGCCTGGCACTGGGGACGACAATTTCTGTCGGGATGACCGCTTCTGCTCCAAACACTAAGGAATAGGGGGTTTGGCCTGTCGCATTTTTTTGTGTGGTTCTATCTGCCCAAAGGACAAAGGGAAGCTCTTCTGCCCATCTTCCTTTCTTTTGATCTATCCTCTTCTTCAGGTTATTGATGATTATTTTATTGCTTGATTCTGCCTGGCCATTAGCTTGAGGATGCACAGGTGAAGATTTCACCATCTTAACTCCCCACCTAGCAAGAAAATCTTGGGTCTTCTTGCTGATGAATTGAGAGCCGTTGTCACATATTATTTCAGATGGGATGCCAAATCTACTAAATATATTTCTCTTAATGAAGGATATGACTTCCTTATCACGAACTTGCATATAGGATTCAGCCTCAACCCATTTAGAGAAATAATCAGTCATAGCAAGCAAGAAAACTTTTTCCCCAGGAGCTTTAGGCAATTTTCCCATTATATCCATTCTCCATCTCATGAACGGCCAAGTAGAGAGGATTGGATGAAGCAATTCTACGGGCTGATGCAAGATGTCGCTATGCCTCTGGCAGGAATCACATTTCTTGGCAAAGATGGCAGCATCTTGTCGCATTGTTGGCCAGTAATAACCCATTCTCAGAGCTTTTGTATATAAGCTTCTGCCCCCAGAATGGTTACCACATGATCCTTCATGTAACTCTCTTAGGACTTCTTTAGCTTGATCGGCTTCGAGACATCTCAAATATGGGCCTGCAAATGATTTTTTAAATAACACATTATCTATTAATATAAATCTTGAAATTCTTACCCTGAATGCTCTAGCATTCTTTTCCTCATCAGGGATAGTACCATCTTGAAGATATTTGATTATTGGCGTCATCCAAGATATCTGCATCTGACTATCAGGGATGTCGTCATCTATACAGAATAGTTCTAACCTTTCCACAGCAGGGATGTTAACATTTATGATTGGGATATTGGTCTGAGATAAACTCTTGAAAGCTGATCCAAGATTTGCCAATGCATCTGCTTGAGAGTTCTCTTCTCGAGGTATTTGTTCAAAAGAGAATATTTGAAATTTGCTTGCCAAAATCTTTACAATGCCCAAATAAGTTGTCATCTTGGCATTTTTTGCTGCATAGGAACCGTTAAAATGATTTACAAGTAATAATGAATCACTATATACCTGTATTGCTTTGATGTTCATGTCTAGAGCCACGGATTGGCCCACGATTAAGGCTTCGTACTCTGCCTCATTATTGGTGGCTTTAAAATCACAACTAATGGCCTGGGGTATGATGTCCTCTTGTGGTGACTTTAGGACAACACCTAGACCTGTGCCCCTCATATTAGAAGCACCATCTGTGAATAAAGTCCACGTCCTCAGGGTGTCCCCATCTTGGAGTTGTTGGACTTCAAGTTCTACTTCTGGTTGCATACTTGGACTAAAGTCTGCCACAAAATCTGCAAGTGCTTGTGATTTTATTTCTGTTCTAGGCTCATATTTGATGTCATAAGTGCTTAACTGAACGGACCACTTGGCCATCCTTCATGACATTTCTGGTTTTCTCATTACACTTTTTATTGGATAGTTAGTACGAATGACAATAACATGAGTTTCAAAATAATGCCTTAACTTAATTGAAGCAGAAATTAAAGCTAATATTAATTTTTCAAGGTGTGAATACCTGGTTTCCGCATCGAGCAATGTTTTACTTACATAGTATATTGGCTGCTGGATGCCATCTTGATCACGGACCAGGACGGCACTAACTGCGGTTTCAGAGACAGCTAAATAGACACACAATGACTCACCTTCTTGAGGCTTTGAAAGAAGGGAAGGTGTTGACAGGTACAGCTTCAAATCTTGAAAGGCTTGTTCATGCTTATCAGTCCACTCAAACCTAGAATTCTTCTTTAAGATGTCATAGAATGGCTTGCATCTGTCTAAGGATTTTGAGATGAATCGATTCAATGCTGCCACCTTCCCTGTCAATCTTTGAACATCTTTTATGGATTTGGGTGACGTCAAGTTGATGATAGCTTTTATTTGTTCTGGGCTTGCTTCTATCCCTCTCTGCGTCACCATGTACCCCAAGAATTTCCCGGACTTCATGCCAAAATTGCACTTTGCTGGGTTCAGCTTCATGTTGAACTTGTCTAGAATGTCAAATGTTTGAGCAAGATCTCGAACATGATCTTCAGCCTTCTTCGACTTTATCACCATATCGTCGATGTATACCTCCATAGTGTCCCCAATCTGCTCTTTGAACATCATGTTGACTAGCCTCTGATATGTAGCACCTGCATTTCTTAGTCCAAAAGGCATTGCAATATAACAATAAATACCTGTTGGGGTGATGAAGGCGGTATCCTCTTGGTCGGATGGCTCCATCTGGATTTGCTGGAATCCTGAAGATGCATCTAGGAAAGTCAACACTTCATGTCCAGAAGTAGCATCTACCAGAGTATCAATGTGTGGCAAGGGGAAAGGATCTTTTGGATAAGCTTTGTTCAAGTCTGTGAAGTCAACACAAACTTTCCATTTTCCGTTCTTCTTTTCTACTACCACCACATTTGCTAGCCATCTTGGGTATTCGACCTCTCTGATCATCTTAGCTTTGAGCAGTCAGTCCACTTCTTCTTGAATGATAATATTCCTTTCTTGTGCGAACTTTCTTCTCTTTTGGTGGATCGGTCTGAAAGATGGATCGATGTTGAGTTTGTGGGTGATCACATCTTTACGGATGCTTGTCATATCCTCATGTTTCCATGCGAAGCTTCTAATTCTGCTTTTCAAAAGATTAATAAGGTCTTCTTCTATTTCTGTTGGAACATCTTGACCAACCAGCACCTTGAGATCTGGGTTTGAGGGGTCTAAGAGTATCTCTTTCAAATCATGCTCCTTCGCCTCCAGAACCTCACGGGCCTTTCTCTGTAATTGCTATGCCATCTTAGGGGTCGTTGATGCCTTCATATAAGTCATATAACATTCTTTAGCTGACTGTTGATCACTGTAAACCTTGACGACGCCCCAAGGTGTCGGCATCTTGACACATTGGTGATAGGTGGATGGTACAGCCTTCATCCCATGGATCCACGGTCTTCCCAAGATCACATTGTAGCAAGTTGTACTATCTATCACGCAGAATCTCTCCATGGAATTGATACCTTCGACGTAGACTGGAAGTGTAATCTCACTCACTGTACTTTTGGTTTCTCCACTGAAACCCACGAGCACCGAGGTTCTCTTTACAATGCTGTCTTCAGGAATCTTCATTTCCTTCAGAGCATCCAGCATAATGAGATTCACAGAGCTGCCCCCATCTACTAGGATACGTCTGACCTTGCAGTTAGCTATCTGGAGTGCAATGACCAAGGCGTCATGATGTGGATCCATAACATTGTCACTGTCACTTTATTCGAAGGAGATGACATCTTGAGAGGTGAGTTGTGACGTCTTGGAAGATCTTTCAGGCTTCTCGTCCTTAGCTTGCTTGGCAAATATCTTAGCTGCGGAATAAGAAGTACCACAAATATCAGAACCACCACTAATAACATTAATTACCTTTGTTACCGGTGGAGGAGATGGTGGTCTGGTTGCAACGGGTTCCTTGTTTTCCGTCTTGGTCTTGCGGTTCCCAAGGAGCTCTTTAAGATGTCCCTTAGACAACAGGTAACTAATCTCTCTCCTCAAGGCGATGCAATCTTCGGTAAGATGTCCAAAATCTTCATGATAGGCGCACCATTTGGATTTTTCCTTCCATCCGGATGACTTATCAGTCTTTCGAGGCCACCTTGCTTTATCTCCAAGATTGCTCATTGCACACAAAATACCTGAGACATCAACAGAAAAACAATAATCAAAAATTTTAGGAGATTCAATATCATCATCATCTCCATCATCTTCAACATAATTGACTTTGTTATGGTCATTTCTGTGGTATGGTCTAGATCTACTCTGCTTTTGATGAGATGAATCTATCTTCCTGTCAGGATGGTCATATGTTGAAGCTTTGTCAGGATTCTTGGATTGCTGCATCTTGTCCTCTTCCAGCCTGATAAATCTTAGGGCCCGATTCGGATATCTTCCATTTTCTTGCACGGGTTCATCACCAGATCCTTATAGTAAGGGGAATCCTTCTTCAAGCCCATTTTGAAAACTTCTGCAGCTGTTGCCATGTCCAGGTTGGGGATCTCCAAGACATCTTTATTAAACCTGTTAACAAAGTCTTTTAATGCTTCATTGGGTTGCTGAGTGATACGATAAAGGTTGCTGGTGAGCTTTTCAAATTGCCGGCTGCAAGAAAATTGATTGTTGAAGAGGTTGACAAGTTGAGCAAATGAGCCAATAGAACCAGGAGGTTGACGGATCAGCCACTTCAATGCTGGGCCTACTAATGTTGAACCGAATCCTCGACACAAACAAGCCTCACGAAACTGGAGCGGGATGCAAACGATCTCCATCTTTTCTTGGTAGTGGGCGTCATGCTCCTCAGGATCTGAACTTCCATCATATAACTTCATGGCAGGAACGCTGAATCCTTTCGGGATGTCGACATGTGCAATTGCTGGAGTAAAGCGAGATTGATTGTAACATGTTGGGGAGACTTGTTGGATAGGCGGGGTGACACCAGGCACATTCATGATCATATCTCTCAATTCCTGAAGCTGATTCGCAATGTAGATTCCTGCAAAAGGGTTAGTAGTACGAGCAGTATTATCTAAAGCATAACTAGTATTGAAATTAATGAAAGGATTAGCATTATCTGTAGAGGATGTCAGAACGGTGCTATTAGTGAAGATAGGCCCTTTTGGAAAAGTCATCCTGTAGGCACTGCTGGCTAAGGGTGTCGACGTCGCCACAAAGGTCGTAATGGGAGGAGAAGATGTCGACATCCTGACAGATGAAGCCATTGAAAGGAATTCGTTGAAAGTTTGAGAGCTGTCCCCAATGTTGAAATCAAGGACTCTAGGACGGTAAGGAGAGACATTATCCATTCTTTTGGAGAGTAACTCCTGCTCTTTTTGCACCTTGATCAAGCTTTCGGCTATCAAAGAGGTGCTATTCTGTTGACGGTCCAGTTGATTCTTCATCTGCATCAGCATACTCTTGATCTCTAGATCAGGAGATGGCGACATCTGCTTCTTGCCAGAATTCACAGGAGGAGGAGGAGGCAATGTTTCTTGACCTCCGGTTGTCGACCGGCTACCGGTTTGAGGATTCAAACTGCTAGGAAGGGCTTTGGTGACAGTGGAAGTCAAAGGTTGGGTTGACATGGTAGAAATGTAAGAATTTTGAACCAATTAAAAAACCAATGGCCCCATGGTGGGCGCCAAACTGTTTTGGCTAAAAACAGTCAACAATGATAGGAATTGAAATGAAGCTAAGGAGGGTGCAATGGAATATAATTGGTGCAACAATGTAATCAAGATGGCTCGATCATGTAACGAGGAAAACCCTTGAGATAACTATCTCGTCGGCACAAAACCTCGGGAGGTGATTATGAGCACCTACCTTCCCAAACAATTGTATTAATAATGAATTACAAAGCAGAAAGCTATGGCGAATTACAAAGTATTTTTGAGCTGTGTGAGTGTAGTGCGTGTGCTCTTGTGTTGTGTTTTTTCGTTTCCAGCCATAAGCTTATAAATAAGAAATAAAATAACAAAAAGATAAATCCTAACAAACTCCCTATAATTTCGGTGAGTTATCTACATCTTGACTTAGTCTTTCAAGCCGTTGAAAGGAGTCTGTTGGACACGTTTTTCCCACGTACTTTTTATCCCTCTATTTAAAATATAACATAAATAAATAATTAATTAATTTAAGTAAATAATTTTTACCTTGCCTTAGAGAGTGAAGATGTTGACATGCTGATAAAAACTCAAGACGTAGCAATCCTGAATTTTACCCACAACACTTCTCATCATGAATTCGATCATGCCAAAGATAGCCTTTATAGATATCGTGTTAAGATATCGTTTGACTAAAATCAAACATGACTTTTATCATATTTAAGGTCATGATAATCTCAGGTCTAGGGACTAAATGAAGTGACCATATGAGATTTAATTATGACATTTGACCATGACATAAATCTCATACGGATCAAGTCCAGTCACTTGTTCTCTAACAAGTACCCATAAATTTAATGTGCATCTCTATGCATATAATCATCATATGATTATCCATTAACATTTATACTAATTATTCACTTAATAATTAGGAACGGAGATTATTACAGATAAATATGCAAAACATATAATAATCAAATAATAAACTTTTCATATAATAATAAATAATGTCAACACATAGGTCTATCAACTATAGGCCTAGGGCATAACACTAACACGTTTGTCCCTCCTACTATCTGGCAATCCTCTGCCATCGACAACACTATTAGATCGAGTTGCCCTAGCGTGATGACGAGGCGGAGGGGGAGGAGGCAAATTGACATTGCGGTCTCCAGCATTGGCATTAGTGTTTCCCTCATTATGTTCGTCCGAGGCATCAGAAATATGTCCGTCTGCTGTCACCATGGTTGTGGGTTGAAAAAAGCTTTCGAAGTCAAGAATGCACGTTTCCCGACAATGAAACCAAACTGACGCTGCAGGAAAGGTGCTTATCAATCTTTGTCCACGTGATAGGACCAATCACCTGACTCCTTGACCTGAAATCAGAACCCACGACTAGCCGGAATGGTCTCCGGCTTAGACCCTCGGGCGTGAGAGTAAGTATGGTATTTTGGAGAGCAAATATTGTAAATGGACAGAGATATTCAAATGACAAAATTGCAGTTATCTCAAAACCGTTTTAGTGGTTATGTATTTATAGTTGTTTGATGAGGGTGGTATTTTAGGTAGGACTCCATGAATCCCGTAATTTGTGGGACATGTACGTGTCCATAGATCGTGTCCGTGAGTGGCTCCTGATTTGTAGGGGGCCAGTTATGAAAAGAGTTGTGCGTACGTCTTACTTCAATAGGTCGACGCTTGCTTGGTAGGTCGAGGTCGCCTGTTGAGATTAGGTTAACCTGACTGATAGGTAGAGCTGGACCTTACCCGAAATAGAACCTGGATCGTAGAGTCGAACCAAGCTAGGTCGGGACCTCGTAGGTCGGACAATGAGATTAGGTCGACTGATCCTATTGATGGCCCTTGGGCCTAGTAATAGTTGGGTCAAACCCACTGAGAATGTGGTGGCAATAGTAGATAAATGATTGGACTTTACTCGCTGGGTCTAGCTCGTCACTTTTAGTCTGTTCATGGACATTTTATATAAAATTTTACTTTTCTAAAATAACAAACAATGTTTACTATTTCTCCCACTCATTTTTTTCTCCTAATTTACTTTTATACTCACAATACCAAACTTAATATTCCATATCTCACCTTCTCTCCCCTACTTTACTTTTTATACTTATACCACTTATATATTTTTAAATTCTCGTGCAAAACTCATTCGTGAAATTTTACATAGGAAAAGTTGTGTTCATTGAAAAATGCAATCCCGGATTGGGGAGGGATTTTGACTTAGTTAGTTAATAAGAAAATTATCTACTCCATCCAACTAATTTCGAGTTCGAATCCCGAGCAACCCATTGTCAATTGTCATATTGAAATTCTAGTTTACGTACATAAAATTTTTATTGTTGTAGCCCACTTCATTATTGACATTAATTTCAAAAAAGGAAGGTAGTATCGTAGTAACAAATTCAAACTCAAAAAAGTCAAAACGATTTTGTTGCAAGGTGATGTTAGAAAGATGGCCCTAACCAAACAGCCCATGTGAGTTTAATGTTATTTTGGGTCCAGTATATTACGTCGCTCTCATTTCGTCTCTACATTTTCTTTCTCCTAGTTAGCTATAGTTACTTCCTTAGTCTTCAAATAAATATTGTATTTTTTTATAAATATTTTTTTATTAATAATTTATTTTAATTTGACTATTTAATAAAAATTTAAAAATTATTATTATTAATATTTATATATAAGGACTAGAGAGTATTATAGAAAAGGAAATAATAAGTAGTATGGGTTTAAAGCTTTGTAATGGAGAAATTGAGAGCCTGTCATGTCATGACATATGGCAAGTTGTGATTTGAGAAAAAGGCTTAATTTGGCTCCAAACTAAAATGTCATCCTTTTTTGGTAAAGGGATCGAACCTCTCAACCTAAATAATTCTATACATATACATGTAGAGATACCTACCTTCTATTATTATTATTTTGGAATTTATTTTTCAAAGAAAATAGACATAGATAGTTAAATAAGGTGGATATTCCATTTTAGAAAAAAATAAAATGCAAGTATCTTAGTTAATATTGTTGTGGTGCCTAAGATGATGCACTACGCAAATTAACGTGGGTCTATTACTCTATTGTAATAAGTTATCTGTATTTTGTGTACTGTAATATGTTATCTGTATTTTGCGATTATCATTATTCGTCAACATTATTATGGTCCTTATCAATCTTATTTATTGTTAAAAATAAATTAACCTTATAATTTATTTCACTATCCCTTCTTAATGCTTTACCAAATTTCAATAAGAGATATCAGGTTATTCGTCATCTATTTAACATGACTTACATCGTTCAAAGTGCAGAAATTACCATCATGAGTACGCAGCTTGATCGAGCCAATACCAACCACCCTGTAAGTAACAATGTTGGCCATATGAATATTACCACCATCTACCTGCTCATAAGTTGTAAACCACTCTCTCCTTAGACTGATATGATAAGAAGCCCCAAAATCAAGAATTCACGCATTCGACTGTTTTGCGAATTCTTCTATTACTAGAGCATAGTCCCCATCAGAGTTGCTCATATCAACAGCAGCATCATTAGCTTCATTAGGATTTAGAGGCTCGCCTCGCTTCTTCCTAGGACAATCTGTCTTCCAATGTCCCTTCCCCCTTTCAATAATTACAAACATCATCAGGTTTCGAGCCCCTCTTGCTAGATGATTTCTTCTTCTTCTGTTTACTGCTAGAACCCCTGCTGCCTTCCGCAACCAATCCTGTCGTCTGATTATTTGTACCACTATTGCTGCTTGCCTTACGACGTAACTCTCTAGTATTGAGCGAGGATTTCACCTCCTCTAGAGTCACCGTCTACTTATCACTTATACTAGAGTCAACGTAGTGATCATATGATAAAGGCAAAGATACAAGAAGCATTAATGCAATATCCTCATCATCAACCTTAGCATATATATTACGCAGTTCAAGTAATAAAGATGTAAATCTATCTAGGTGATCCCTAATGGGCGTACCTTTCTGCATTCGGAGAAAATATAACCACTGCTTCAGATATAGATTGTTGGTCAATGATCGTGTCAAATACATATCTTCCTACCCGACCATAAAGCCCAAGCCTCAGAGACTGAGAAGCTTTGCTCGCAACAAAGAAGAGGCCATTAAGCTAGAGGTACAAAAACTTTTGAGTGCAGGAATAATCAAGGAGGCCACGCATACAACCTGGCTAGCCAATGTGGTCATGGTGAAGAAGTCAAATGGCAAATGGAGAATGTGCGTCGACTTCACCAATCTCAACCTAGCCTGCCCAAAGGATAGCTATCCTCTCCCTAGAATCGACAAGCTTGTTGATTCCATCGCTGGTCACTCCACCCTCAGCTTCCTAGATGCCTATTCAGGTTATCATCAGATCAAGATGCATGAGGATGACATAGTGAAGACAGCTTTCCAAGTAGCTGGAGGCATCTATTACTACACTATGATGCCATTTGGACTGAAGAATGCAGGGGCGACCTATCAGCGTATGGTCAACAAGGTCTTTGCTTCACAGATTGGCCGAAACATGGAGGCCTACGTCGACGATATGGTCATTAAAACAAAGACCGGGCGTCACGTGGTCGACCTAAAGGAAACGTTCGCCAATTTGAGAGCCAACGACATGAAGCTTAATCCCAGCAAATGTGTTTTTGGTGTAGCAGCGGGTAAATTCCTTGGGTTTATGGTGTCACAGCGAGGAATAGAGGCAAACCCAGAGAAGATCAAAGCTCTAGTCGACATGAAGGAGCCTACCAGTATCAAAGAGATGCAGCGACTTAATGGAAGAGTAGCAGCTCTAGGTCGCTTCATATCCAAATCGGCAGAAAGGTCTCTCCCCTTCTTCAAAGCTTTGAGGGGGACGAAATTTTTTGAATGGACGGCCGAATGTCATTCGTCGTTCCAACAACTTAAGGATTATCTCGCTACTCCGCCTCTATTGAGTAGCCCGATCACTGGAGAGACTTTGTTCGTATATCTATCTGTAGGGGACAAGGAGGTTGCTGCAGTTTTAGTTCGAGAAGAGGAAGGGCTTCAAAAGCCCGTTTATTATGTTAGCAAGGCCCTATCAGATGTGGAGGGCAGATATTACAATGCTGAGAAGGTCGCCTATGCCTTAGTCGTAGCTTCAAGGAAGCTGCGAGCTTATTTCCTGGCTCATCCTATTGTGGTGCTCACGAATGCACCCTTGAGAAAAATTTTGCACAAGCCAGAGAGTTCAGGTCGCTTACTCAATTGGTCAATTGCCCTCACGGAATTCAAAAGGCATTGAAGGCTCAAGCCTTGGCAGACTTCTTGGTCGAGCTTACGTTCACCAAGAAAGACAATGAGGTTCGAGCTCAAAAAGAAAAAGCTAAGGGAAAAGAACAAGAGTCCCAGCCCGTCACTACTCTACCCGACGATTGCTGGAAGGTCTACTCGGATGGGTCAGCTACAAAGAATGTCAGTGGAGCTGGGATTGTTCTGATCGAGCCAGAGTCTGGGACAGTATATGAGGAGTCATTAAGGTTCAAATTTGATGCCTCCAACAACCAGGCAGAGTATGAAGCCTTAGTAGCAGCCATTGAGTACGCCAAATGCTTTGGAGCGACCAAAATCATGGCGTACTGCGATTCCCAACTAATAGTCAACCAGGTTAGAGGCGAGTATGAGGTACTAAACTCCACCTTAGTCAAATACCACGACCTGGTGAAGGAACTGACCAAAGATTTAGAGTTTTGGGAAATCCAAAGGATTGGCCGAGAAGACAATGTGTTGGCCGACTTGCTCTCTAAGCTAGCCACTACAGACGAGCAACATGAAGAGCCCATCTCCTACCTCGAGAATCCAGCTTATGAAAGGGTCAAAATTCAATGTGTGGAAGACCCCCTAAGAAATGAAGGCATACCTGGAAAGTGGCGAGCTCCCTGAAGACGAGAAGAAAGCTCGAGCTATCAAAAAGAAAGCTCCGAGGTATGTTATCCAAGGAAGCATGTTGTTCAGAAGATCATACACCATGCCACTGTTGAAGTGCATTCACCCTCAAGAGATCACTGAGTTAATGCATGAGGTGCATAGTGGAATTTGTGGTGGACACCCGGGGGCAAGGACTCTAGCCGACAAATTGATCACCTTGGGGTATTATTGGCCACACATGAGAGCTGACACTCATGACTTTGTTCAACAATGTGATCAATGCCAAAGATTTGCCAACCTACCTCATATGCCTACAACGGAGCAGACTCCAGTGATTGCTGCTTGGCCATTTGATATGTGGGGCGTCGACTTGATCGGACCCTTCCCTCCCACCCGAGGAAATTGCAAGTACGTGATTGTTGCAATTGACTATTTCACCAAGTGGGTCGAAGCAAAGCCCCTAGCTCGCATCACAGAGGAAAACGCCATCAACTTCATACATGACTTCATCTGGTGCCGATTTGGGATCCCCCGAGCTATAGTATCAGATAATGGCTTACAGTTTTCCAGAGCATTCGAAGAAGAAATGAATAGAGTTGGGGTCAAGCATTGGCAGTCATCTGTAGCATACCCCCAAGGAAATGGGCAAGCTGAGGCAGCGAATAAGCTCGTCCTATCTTCTTTAAAACCCCATTTCTCTTACATATGGATCAGAGGCCATGGCACCTGCTGAGCTGCGATGTCCTACTGCTAGAGTAACCTTCTTCGACCAAGAGCAGAACGACACCAACATATTGATCGACCTGGATCTGATCGACGAGAAGCGAGACACGGCTTACCTTCGGATGGTCAACTACAAGCAGCGAACTAAAAGTTACCACGACAAGAAGGTAAAGACAAGATCATTCCAAGTAGGAGATCATGTGTTGAGAAAAATTGAAGCAACAGGAAGGAGAACCCAACAGAATAAACTATCTCCTAACTGGGAAGGTCCTTATATTGTTACTCGAGTCATCAAGGAGGGGACTTACATGATAGCTCATCCAGATGGTGAGGAGTTGAAGCATCCGTGGCACGCCACTTACCTCATCAAGTACTACTTCTAGCTCAAGTCCCTAGTGCATTTCAAAGTCAAGGCAGTTCCCAAGTTTGAATTTGTCATAGTTCTATCTTTCCTTTTGATGTAAGCGTGTTCCGACTTCAATAAAAAACCACATGTTCTATTCGACCAAACATTGTGATACACTAATTTCAACAAGCTCGACTCTTAGTCAGCTTCGTTTCAACAAGCTCGACTCTTAGTCAGCTTCATTTTAGCAAGCTAGATTCTTAATCAGCCTTGTTCCTTTAACAAGTCCGACTCTTAGTCGACTTCGTTTAAACTAGCTCGACTCTTAGTCAGCTCCATCTTAACAAACTCGATTCTTAATCAGTTTTGTTCCCTTAACAAGTCCGACTCTTAGTCTACTTAGTCCTAATGAGCTCGACTCTTAGTCGACTTCATTCTAATCAGCTCGATTCTTAATCAGCTGTATACTATTAACAAGTCCGACCTTAGGTCGACTTCGTCCTGATAAGCTCGATCCTTGGTCAGCTTTGATCTCTTAAATAGGTTCGACTCTGAGTCAACCTCGTCTACAAAAATCCTTACAAGTCTAAGGTTGACTAAGTCACCATGAAGCCAGGTCGACCCCAAGCTTAGGGTGACTTATTCATCCTATTACATCTAGCTCGACACACACATGCTGAAACAGAAAGCATACAACACACAAAGATGTAGAGTCAGCTATGATTATAGATAAGTAAGTCTCCCAAAAGTGGCCCAAGACTTGAGCAAAATAAAGGTTATAAAGTTTTATGCCTCCCAAAAACTTGGCCAAGGTATTTAACAGTTACCAAGACAAAAAGAAAATTGTTTTGCAGCCTGTTTGTTACATCACCATACAGAATAAGTTCAAGAATCTTGGCCGGCATCAGCCTGATCATCAGTGATAGCTCGCTCCTCTTCATCAACGACCTGTTGTTGGGGGTCCAAGGATTTTCCCGAATCAGAATAGATCAGTTGCTCAGGTTCATTATCCTCCATCTCTTGAAGTACCACGTCAAAGTTCCGGGGAGCTAATTCAGGAGCAATCCAAGGTTCACAAGCCTCCTCTTGGTCCTCTTGAGCAATGAAGGCCAAATCATTTTCAGTGTAAGGCACAATCGAGTGACCACCTCGAGCTGCCATGTCATATTGAGGCTCGCGTGCCCAGCGAGCTAACTGTTCTAAGGAAACATCAGAAGTGGGATCAACCAGAGCTCGACGCGCCATGTGGCGTTTGCCCAAATCCAGAAAATCCCTTGCCTTCTCAACAACAGATTTGTAGTAATCGTCTCCCTCCTTGAACTTCTTCACGGCATCTTTAGCAGCAGCTTGGAGGTCCTCCTTCCATTTAGCCCTAGCAGCGTTGTGCTCCTCGTTCAACTCAGTCAAAAAAGAATCCCTCTCCTTAAGGACCTGGGAGACCGTAGCAAGCTCTTTTCTAGTCTTCTCGTGCTCCAGCTGCCCAGCGTCTCTCTCCGCCTTCACCTCCCCAAGCTTGGTCTCAGCAGCTTTGAGGTCCTCCAGAGCTTTATCCTTGTCCTTTATAGCTTGCAGCTTGACCATCTCCATGGCATCATAGGAATTGTCGAGATCATTGTATTTTTCCTTCAGCTCATCCAAGGCATGAGACTTCTTGGCATACTGGTCCATGGCAATTTTTTCTCTCTCAATAGAGGCCCTCCAGGAGCTCTTGGCCTGCTCCGCCATGGTGAGAGACTGCATCAAAGAAAGCCAGGGATCAGCTCGACCAAAAACGCAGAAATTGAATGGACGAGCTAAAAGAAAAGCGACTTAACAGGGAGGAAGAATAAAGGTTT
This sequence comes from Adenophora triphylla var. japonica, assembly GCA_022495995.1. Taxonomy (NCBI): domain Eukaryota; kingdom Viridiplantae; phylum Streptophyta; class Magnoliopsida; order Asterales; family Campanulaceae; genus Adenophora; species Adenophora triphylla. Next base: position 191,490 of record JAFEMH010000008.1, read on the forward strand.
ACCTCGCTCTGTACCAAGCCGGACCTGGCAGAGAACTCTTCTGGGGTCATCCCCTTCTCAGCAAAGTGGGCGAGCAGATCAACATCATTGGCCCTTCTCACCACAACCTGGCCAAGGCTAACTTCAGGGTAGCGACGGGTCATGCTATTGACCCCAATGAGTGGAGGAACATCACTCAACCGCTGAATTCGATCCTCAAGAGATTCTTGGTTAGTTTGAGGGGGGACAGGAGGAGGAAGTTGGCTCGAGGAGACAGCCTTGCCCTTCTCAGTCCTTGATCTTTTCCTCGTATTCAGGGCACGGTCATCCTCCTCCTCCATAGCTTCATCATCAATGTGCACAACATTCAAAGGGCTAGCCCCAGCTACCCCAGCACCGGAGGTCGCTGCATTGGCTTCAGAAATGGGATCGGAGCTCAAGCTAGGTCTAGCTGACCTGTTAGACTCATCACCCCCTTCAGTCACATCCATGGATTGGGTACCTGTGAGGACCCCGACCCGGAACCTACACGTGTTCCGAGCTGGAGCGTCCTCAAACTAACCCCAAATATCCTAAACTTTTTTAAAAACTTTGATTTAACTTTCAAACACTACACCATTAACATACCCATTTCAAAATAACTCTACTCCTTTCTACTATGGAGGAAGAGTTGACCAACTCCGAAAGTAATAAATGATTTTAGTTACAAAAAGATGTCGAATATAAAATAGAATCAAAGTTTATGAATACAAACCCTTTAAAAGAATTATGCCAAAAATACACATTCTACACCAACCTATACATAACCCGACAATTCCCAAAATACCACTTCTAAACTCCTTTCCGCCCTTACTTGGTCGGTCCACCTGTCTCGGAATCTAAAACAGTAAAGGGAGAGGGGTGAGAATAAATCTCAATGAGCTATTATGAATGCAGCAAGATGCCAGACAAGATGCAACACATAGCATGGTAGCACATAACACATTATGAAAGCGGTAAACACATTACGTTACCTCATTTTACCTTTTCCCGTCTGAACAATAAGTCGTACAACGTGGGAGTAAAACTCCACTCTTTGGTGAATTGCCTCCAGCACATTCACCTCTTATAGGACTCATACCCCAGAGATCCATATAAGAAAAGATACCTATAATAGAGTATCCAAAAATAATATATTCCCCGTACACCAATCGCAAAGCAGTGCAGCAAAGGCTTCTTCATGCTCAATACGGTCGCTAGCACGGCCCACTCTGTGGCCGCGGAGGAGGGGGAGGGTCACGGTATGATGGACCTTCAATCACTTATAGAACAAATCAATAATTGATTGACTTCCATCATACCCACCCGAACGCATTCAAGCACATAATAGTTACTTGAATTATAATCCACAAAAAGGGATAATCATATAACAACATGGTAAAATATACTCATGATTCATCCATTACTATAGTGCAACAGTTCATGTAATACACTATACATAATACCATTAACGAATTTAAATTCAAGTAAGGTATCCATATAAACACATAATCCACAGGGATACCATATAACAATACCAAATAATCCACAAAGGGGATAAACAATATAGTCACATGGTAAAATATACTCATGTTCAACCAATATCATAGTGCAACAATTAATTAACACACCATGCACAATATAAACAATGTATATGAACTCAAGTAAGGCAAGGAAGTATTATCGATCCATCCTACAAGGTCATTTATACAATACTACATAGCTCCTATAAAGGCTCAAGCTCAAATTACCAAGTGGGAGTCACAATTTATAAGAGATCAACTAAGATTGCCAAACAATTTCGATTCGGACTTAACGTGCTTCCGTAGTTCCATAGTAACCCAATTAAGGTGTCATTAAAGGATACAATTGTCCTAAGTATAACTTAGGTTAAAAGGATTATTTCGTATCCGAAAGGGTCGGGTTCCAAACTTTATATTGGTTAAGGATCAAGCTAGGAGGTTACTAGTGAAAATTCGGCGAAACGGGAACTAGGCCAAATCTGCCAACATGGGCGACCGCCCATAACCTCTTGGGCGACCGCCCAAGAGGGATTTCCAAGCACCCTAACTTCGCCAAGATGGGCGGCCGCTCATCACCACTTGGGCGACCGCCCAAGACTATTTTCGGCACATTTCGAATTTCCAACTTATTTTTACATAGATTATTTTCCCTTAAATCTTTCTTCATTTCAAGAACACCAAGGAGGATTCTAACCTTACATAACTCATCTTAAATCATCCAAACCCAAGATAATATATACTTAGATTATTTACCACTTAATTTCCCACCCATTTCACTATCACATTCTAATTATAAACTTCTTAGTTTAATCAACCCAAATAATCATAAACCTAGATTATTCCCACAAGATTTCCAACCCCTTCACCAATACATTTCAAGTTAATTCCTTTAAACTAAATTCACCCATTTCATACAATCAACTCAACCTCTAAGAACCATAACATCCTTCCATGTCATTTATCACATTCTCAAGTCCAAAAGTGGTCTAAAGCAATTAAACAACCATTATCATTACAAGAACAACATTAGCTAGTTCATGAGCATTCATAGAAGGGAAGGGTCATAATAACTCACCTTGGAATAGGAGACGGATTATGGATTTCTTGAGCTTGAAGAACTCCTCTTGGTCTCCCGATTACAAAAGTGGCCTCGGATCTAAAAATGGTGAAGGTTTGATCTTGGTAGGAGCTTGAGAAGATGAAGCTTCATCCATGGAAGGTTGAGAGAGAAAGTGAAGAGAAGAAGATGAAGAAGGAGGGAGGAGTATAAATGTGGTCAAGAGAGAGGGGGGGGCCGGCTCAAGAGGGATTTGGGGAGGGTTTTTAGGGGAGTTGTCCCCTACTAAAATTACTCCCTACCAAAACTCTTTCATTATTTTTAAATTAATTCTCCCAACCCAACATTTTATTTGTCCAATTTATTACCACTCCATTTTATTACTTTATTTATTTCTACCTATTATTTTTCCTTATCATTCTATCCTAATATAAGAAATTTACAGATATAAAATAAACACATAAGGTTGATATTAATATTACAAGTATATAATGTTATATTAAAATTGTGTCTAGGGTTAGGGTCGTTACAGTACCACTCTGCAGAGGGTCTTCCAAATCAACCTCTTCCATTGGCACCATCCCAGCATTTTCTTTGGGTAGCAAATTGTTCCTTGCAGCAGCTTCTCTCTCCCTGCTCGCCCTAGCATTGGCAGCTTCGTGAGACCTCTTGGCTTTCTTCTTGTCAGAAACTCCAACAATACGCACCATGTTCGCTTCTTGTTCAGGAGTCAAAACTGCACAATATCAAAACAATCAAATATTAGTTCGCCAGATCGAAACAGTTTTATGTACGAGCTGACAGTTCTACAGACGTGCTAACCATTGGCGAGCTAAGAGTTGTATTGACAATTCAGGATAGTTCAATGTAAGGGCTAACAAGTTCTTCATACGAACTGAAGTTCTATGTACGAGCAAGCTATGTACGAGCTACAAGTTCTACATAAGAGATAACAACTGACGAGCTACGAGTTGTGTGTGCAGTTCAAGATATTTCTATGTGCAAACAGTGAGCTATACATGCGAACTAACAGTTGACGAGTTAACGAACAAAAGTGAGTAAATTCTTACCACCAATATGTTCCCCATTGTCTTTACAGTAGTTGGCTGTTTTCTGACAAAATTGGCAATTCTCCTCTAACCTACCCAAGGCATGGGTAACCCAGTCAGGGTATACCTGGCCTCTCATTACGGGGATCAGAGGCTGCACTGCCCCTTCTCCAGGCATCATCCCATCTTGGATGTAGTTGTATTTTGTCGTCCCCAATGATTCCCAGCTGATAGGTCCATTCTTTACCAACAAACACAGCTTCTTATACAGAGTTTGATGCCAAGGAGGCTCCCAGTAATTTTCCTCACTAATGACATCAGATTCATCATTGGGCAAGGGAAACTCCCATCCCAACCTGCTCTCCACCACAATTACATGCGAGTTCCAGCCACTATGCTTATTGGGGAGGTTGGCAAATAGTTTTGGAGAGTTGGGTTTAGAAGGGGTACTAATTCCCCAATCAGCATTATCAAGCTTAGCACCAAAAAACTCCTTGAAAACTTTCATGCAAGGCTCATGGCCCATAAATCTACGCACCATGGCAAAACACACTAGTACCCTACAAGTGTTGGCCCCAAGTTGAAGGGGAAGATCATCCATACACTCAAGGAACTCATTGATGAAAGGATCCAATGACAACCTCAAGCCAGCCTCAAACTGCCCATAAAAGAAAGCAACCCTAGTGGCATCCTTAGTGAATGTGCTACGATACTTGGCCATGAAATCCTTCTTGCTAAGGATGGTCACCCTAAAGTCTGTCCTATCTACCCCACAGAAGTTGTAGATTATGGCATAACGAGACTCCATATTCTTCTTCCCACGAAGGGGTCTTTGAGGCACATAGCCCCTCTCATTTTTCCCTGGTACAATAGAAGATCCAAACGCATCCACTATACGGGGACTGGAAGAAGTTGAAGCTGTGGCTCCTCCCTGAGCTGCCATATCTGTACAATAAAAAGAGGAAGCAGGGGAGTCAGTCCCATGATCACATTCAGTCGACCTACCTAAGGGCGACCTAGACTCCCCTGGAAAACCTTTCCTATTTCTAAGGAAGGAAGGCTTATTGACATCCCTAACATAAAACAAAGCTATGTGGTCGAGCAATTCGTGAAAGAGATGAAAGGAGACAATGTTCGAGTCGTTAATTACTAAATTACCTACATCCTCTCCAATGGGCAACCCTATTTCACTAAAATTCAGCCCCCCACCTTGTCAAGATGGAGGCGCATTCATTCAAGGACATCTCTCGCCACTCACCGTTTACATGCTTGTACACCCTACAGTTAACAGTGCAGTATCCATACCAGGCCCCTGGCTCGCTACTGAAGGTTCTAGCCATGGCAAATTCAAAAGCAATGCAACAATCAAAACCCCAGAGCAAGAAAAGAGAATAATACCTAGATTGATGTCGGAACTGAAGGCTGTTGCAGAGGACGAAGGTCAAATTTATAACGGTTGATTCCTTGCTATCTTCGCCGGAGCTTATCAGAGTTCAAGAACGGTAAAAATTCAAAAGGAAAAAGGATTCTAGTATTTATATTTTCTGAAATTGAAAAGGAAAAAGAAAAATTCGGAAATTAATTTCCTAATTAATGGAGAAAAACAGTTTCCAAGACGGTTCTTCAAACGTCAAATAGCAATCATTACGAATTACGGCGCTCCTTCAGATCTGACCGTTCGTCGCCAATGTCCAGGATTGTGCCACGTCACTATAGTCGACTAAACTTCAAAGCGAGTAGCGACCTGCGAGTGAAGCAATCCTCATCAAAAATTTCCTTAACTTCCTAGTCGACAAAGTCAACTCGAAAGTTGGGGGCCACTGAACATACCAAAAGTATCGAGCTGGGCCAAGCGAGTGAAGCCCAGTCCTCAAGCAATTATGGCCGCCACATTCTCAGTGGGCTAGGCCCAATTATCTCAAGGCCCATGGCCCATTCCCTTGATCAGTCGACTTAAGTTCATTGTCCGACCTACCAGGTCCCGACCTAACTAAGTCCGACCTTATGATCCAATTCATGTTATGGGTACGATCCAACTCTATTTATCAGTCAGGTCGACCAAACCTCAAGTGTCGACCTCGACCTACCAAGCTAGTGTCGACCTAACAGTTACAGGCGCACGTGCTTATACTCTTTCCATAACTGCTTCCCTACAAATCAGGGACCGTTCCAGGACACGTTCACACGATGCATAACTGTCCCACAAATCTCGGAGCCCATGCAGCCATGCCAAATAAACTACCTACATCAACTATAAATACATTACCACTACAACGGTTCAAAGGTAACGGCAATTTTGTTGTTTGAATATTCATCTTGTTCAATACATTTTGCTCTCCAATATACACATACTTACTCTCACGCCCGAGGGTCTAAGCCGGAGACACATCCGGCTAGTCGTGGGTTCTGATTTCAGGTCAAGGAGCTAGGTGATCAGTCCTGCCACGTGGAGGAAGATTGATAAGCACATTTCCTGCGGCATCAATAAATTTACCACCCGTTAAACTAAATTTAGATATTATATTATAGTATTTCATATTCAAAATATTTTTACTCCCATTAACGGAAAAATGTTTGGCTCCGCCACTGCTCTATATAATGACAAATTTTATAGTTTACCCCGTCAAAAAGTGATAACACAAATTTTGTAGCTATAATTTTATAAATTTTTGTACATCCAACAATATTATTATTATTTCTCAAAAAAAAATTGTTATTATAAATAAGTAATTCTTGTAGTTGCCGTTTGGGTGCAGTTTCATGATTATATTAGAGCATGCATTCCCCCAATTTCAAATTATGGCATGGATTTATGCAGGCTGGCTGTATACATTTTGTTGTGGCAATATGTGCCGTCCATCAATTATACATACACACTGAGACCAATTCAAGATGACTATCCTAGCTTTGAAAATTCAATATTGTAAAGGGACCCTTATACTTGTTTTTTCTTTTGTAGCTTTTTATTTAGAAAAAGAATAACTTTGTGTATGAATAATTGGATATGGAAGATTTGTTGTGGGGGTGCACTTGATTCAAGCCTTCAATTAATGCCACACAAGAACGACAGAAACATAATTTTCTATTAATAATTCTGTTTTTATTTATTCCCTCTTTTTTAATAGCAGTGGATTGCAGTTAACTTGTCAGCGTTTTAAAAAATTATGTTTTACTAATTTATACTCTATTTTTCCCGCCTCAAACTATACTAGCTTTTAAGCACAATAAATAAGAAAAAATAAAGTATAAGAGATGTGTTGTGAATATAAAAAGTTAAATAGGAGAGAGAATGAGTAAGAGTAAGAGTAATAGTAAGTTGATTAATGTTGTGAACATAAAAGTAAATTAGGAGAGAGTATAACTGTGAGGAATAATGTAAAAACATTTCTAATTTGGGGAGTCCGATTTGAGGTGGGACTAACGAAATAATAGCAAAAAGTCCAATTTGAAGTGAGACGGGGGTGAGTATATATATATATATATATATATATATATTTGGTGATATGCTTTTAAGAGAGCTTAATGACAAGGAAAACAATAAATAAGCTATGAAATTCGACAAATGATGTTGATATATACAATAGTATGGCAACCCAAAACAAAGATTGTGATGAATTTTAGGGCAGAAAACGTCAAGGTAAAGAAAGAGACATGCTAGAAGGAATGGGCGTGTGAGATTTCACATGTAATATAGGAAATATACCAAATTAAGCAATAGAATTTGAAAGGCCTTGTTGATTGATAATTCCTATAAATAGTATATAGTTGGTTGGCTGTTTTCGAATGAATGATGGGGAAAGCAACAAAGTTAGAAGAAATGTATCACAAGGTTCAACAATGGCGTAACATGTTGTTCTGCAGTAGCCAGTGATTTAGATCGAAACACGTCTCCTTGGCTTTTGAATCAAAAGTTGAAATTCAATCGATATATGTAAAACCGACATCAAATCAAATTAATTTTGAGACGTGTATGCTAAAGCGCCAGTGGCATATACTGTGTTGTTGGCTGCGACAAAGCAAGGAAACATATCCTATATGGCCTATATAGCAGTATTTGCTAGTTTGGAATGTCATGAAATTGCAACTTTAGTTCATGAGAAAAGCAAAATATTCATCATTTCATTAATAGGAAAGTATTCTCCCACTTGTATAAAGGGAAAGCATCAAAGAAATCATGAAATGAATCAAAGAAGAACCCTAGAATTAGATGGTGAAACCTAAAGCTGATAGATCATGAGATTCTAAGGAAGCACATTATACAAGACTTTAAAAGAAGCCTTATAATAAACATAAACACTTCTCATGTCTGATCAACATCTTTAAAAGAAAAACAGAAAAATTATATATCAACTTGTTCAAATATAAACTTAGTAAGGCCATTTCCAAGACAAATATACATGTACCAAATGCATTTGTAATTGTACATAGAAGCCAATCTTGAGCCACCCAATAATGCAGATTTCAATGGAGAAGTGTGAACATGAAGCAAACATGTTAAGGATTAAACCACAGCCAGAGGGACTGAAGATGATAATGGTTCCAATCCCCAACGGGATCAATCAATATAAATTCAATTTAATTCTGTTAAATGATTCATTCAATGGCTAAAAATAGCATAGATCGGAGTTTTTCGATCAAAGTCAAAGTCAACAGGATCAAGTTCGGACGTACCTTCACCAGAAGAGCCTGTATTTGAAAATATACTACAATCACACATTCCCCTGCAAATTCATCTGTGTTAGCTGTTTACTAGTTGTTCCCAAATCTATCATCGAGAATGATTATTTGATAGCAATTCCCAAATTTCACATTGCAAGATCCAAAAAGAATGGAACTCCGCTCCATCAATAATAACACAGCTAAGATACGCTCCATAAATAATCACAGTTAAGATACCCGAAACAAGAACAAATAAACTAGGAAAAGAATGATCAATCAATACAAGTAAAAGATGTTCAAGACTATACTATAAAAAAATTAAAACAAAATAAGAAACAAAAGTATGATAACAAAAGAAAGAAATAATAATAATAACAAAGGAAGCCCAAAACCAGAACCAGCAGCACCAAGAAAGGACTCTAATGTGTACTGCTGGTAAATGGCCTGCTTATGGATGTTTTTCTATACATAAACTGCTCTGAAACCTAATTTTTGTTCTTCATCTCTACCAATTTATTTCACAACTCAAATATATCATCATCGATAATAATTCGAATAAATATTGGAGAGAGATTTTCTCCTCTTACCTCCTCTTGTTCTTTATCTTCACCTCTTCTCTGTTTTCTCTATTTGGGGATGTCTTTTGTAGCGATGTAACAAATGCCAGCCAAAAAAAGTATAACTTGAATCACTTTGCTTGATCGATCTCATCAGGGTGATGAGAGTTGTAATGACATTGATAAACAGAGAATTAATTATATGAGGAAATGGGAATCATTGATGGGTTTTGTAATTTAAGGTGGTGTTTTGAGGATGGATTAGAGGAAAATTCTCAAAAGAATCAATAGAAGGGAGGTGGGGGAGGAGATGCATATGAAACACCTATGACAGGAGGCAATGGACCTTCGTATACTGGAGGTGGTGGGCTTTCATATATGATTGGTGGTGGTAGTGATGGTGACGGTGGAGAGTAGTGGTGGACTGGTGGATGGGGTGATGGAGGTGGTGGGGAATGCTTTGGTGGCGGAGGTGAATAGTACTTAATTTGTGGAGGTGGTGGTGATGAGTAGAACGGGGGAGGTGGAGATTCATAGACTGGGGGTGGAGGTGGTGATGAATAAACTGGAGGCGGGGGAGGCAATTCATAAACAGGTGAAGGTGGGGGAGATGGTAATGGTGGGGGTAAGTAGTGAATTGGTGGTGGTGGGGATGGTGATGGTGGGGGTGGTGAGTACTCAATACAAGGTGGGGGTGGGGGAGGAGGTGGAGGTGGTTCTATGCACGGAGGTGGGGGAGAAGGTGGTGGCGGTGAGTGAGCTGGGGGTGGATAACTGACATGAGGTGGCGGTGGTGATGAATAGACATAAACAGGAGGGGGTGGTGGGGAATGAGGAGGTGGCGGTGGAGAGTTTGGAGGAGGAGGTGAGTTGTAATAGTAAGGAACAGGTGGAGGGGGAGAAAACAAAGGTGGAGGAGGTGGTGAAGGACTTGGTGGAGGAGGTGGTGGAGAGCGGACACAATATGGAGGAGTGATTGGTGGTGATGGTGGAGGTGGTGATAGTGTAGGAGGAGGAGGTGAAGGAGGTGGTGGAGGTGACAAATATACTGGTGGTGGTGGTGGAGGAGGAGATGGAGGTGGTGGAGATGGTGAAGGCGGGGGAGGAGAGGGTGGGGGTGGGGGTGGTGGTGGCGGAGAGTAAACTGGAGGTGGAGGAGAAGGTGGAGGTGGTGGCGGAGAGTAAACTGGTGGTGGAGGTGAAGGTGGAGGGGGTGGCGGAGAGTAAACTGGAGGTGGAGGTGAAGGTGGGGGTGGTGGTGGTGGTGGTGGAGAGTAAACAGGAGGTGGAGGAGATGGTGGCGGTGGAGGGAGAACTGGAGGTGGTGGAGAAGGCGGAGGGGGCGAGTAAACTACAACAGGTGGAGACAGAGGCGGCACGACAACAGGGGGCGATGGAGGCGGCACTACGACTGGGGGTGATGGAGGCGGCACGACAACAGGTGGAGGCGATACAACAACAGGCGGAGAAGGCACTGGAACTGGAGGAGAAGGTGGTGGAGGCGGCGGCAATGTAGGAACAAAAGGAGTACACCTAAATGCACTGCAATCAACCCTTCTTGACGAGAAAGCCTTACACTGAGCAGGAGACCTCTGCGCTGGCCTAGCCGGCAAACAATTCCTCCGATCATCAAAGTCAGCCAATCGCAAACAAGACGGCGGCTCTCCGGTGAAGAAATTATAGGAATAAGTAAAATTTTGCAAGCTCGGAATATCGCAAATACTTTCCGGAATAGTTCCCGACAACATATTATGCGCCACATTGAACTGCTCCAATGACTCCAATCCACCCAAATTCTCCGGCAACGGTCCCATCAATTCATTGAAACTAACGTCAAGGACAGTCAACTCTTTCAACAACGTTATTTCCTCCGGCAAACATGACCTGAACCCATTGTTCATCATAATAATCTCATTCAATGTATCCGACATGTTCCCGAGACTCGCCGGAATACAGCCGTGGAACCGATTATTAGCCAACACAATAACAGACACCGGTGAATTACCGAAATTATCAGGCAATTCAAAGTGGAATCTATTGTGATTGATAAAAATGGCGTCCAATGGTTTGTCAAACAGTTCCTTGGGTACAGGTCCTTCAAACTCATTAAACCGGATATCTAAGAATTTTAACTTCGGTAATTGAAGAACAACGTAAGGGAATTTCCCGGCAAACCTGTTGTTACTAAGATCGAGCTCAAACAAAATCTTCAAATTTCTGAACTTCTTTGGCACAGTTCCGCAAAACCGGTTCGAATTGATGTGAAACAATGCGAGATCCGTGAGGAGGCCGAGTTCCTCGGGGAGGTATCCGGCGATATCACCGTGGTTGAGGTCGATGCCGGCAATGGTATTGATTGACTTATTATCCGGTGCAGGTGCACAGAACACTCCAGTGTAGTGGCACACATCAGATCCAACCCAATTAGCGGTGAGATTGAGCGGATCTGAAAGTATAGCCTGCTTCCATGCTTGTAAGGCAATATAAGCATTCCGGAGACGAGGATTCTCAAACACTAGAGAAGGATCGACGGTGACATTCTCGCCGCGGTCGCCGAACTCGTCCCGGTAGTAAAGCAGCTGCCGCTGCTTGATGTACATGACTTCGCCGTCACTGAGAGCTCCATTACTGGAAACAACACCACCTCCACCGCCGGCGCCACCATGAATGTACTCAGCAAAGCAATTCGTCAAACAGAGAAACAGAACAATAAAATTGAAAATTTGAAAATGCTGTATCGAATTAATCCTCATCTCAAATTAGACATCTGATTCACAAACAGCAATATTTTGATAGATTATACTGGAATGGACGTTTCAATTCTCTCTCTCTCTTTCTCCCAAGATGAAATTCTTCAAGAATGTGAGAGAGGTGAGTGAGGATTAGGGATTTTTGGGTGGTGGGAAGAGGGTTTGAAAGGAGAGAGAAAGAGAAGGAGAGGTTTTTCTAGGGATTTTGGGAGAGCGTGTGAGGTAGATGAGAGAGAAAAAGAAAAGAAAGGAAATTGCATGTAAACAGCTGAAAAAAGACAGCTAAATCACAGCTCAAAATCCACCAGATTATTTCCCTTTCTAAGCCCTCTTGTCTAACTTTCGTATTTCTGTTTGAAATACATATAAATAAAGTGATTTTATTGCATAGTTTAATTAAAGAAAATCATTGCTTATTTCATTAAATAAAGTGGTTGTATTTAGCTTATTTTAAAATTCATTACTGAAAATATGGGGGAAATGTGTATTTTTAGGGTGTGTTTCGAGTTTTAAAATCTATAGTATAAATGGCATCCCTTCTTGCTACAGTACAATGAACAGTATCAAGTGCCAAATTTTCCATTTTGCCCTCACTAAGTTATTTCTTTCCCATTTTGCCCTTAAAAAAAATTATTTAAAAAAAATAAAAAAAAATAATAAAAAAAAACATATGTCCTTGGACACGGGCTTTTACTAGTTTTTACTAGTAAGAGAAAAGAAAGAGAAGGAAGGAAGAGGAAGGAAAGAAATTTAATTTCCTTTTGAGGTGTTCCTGAGTTGAGTTAGAGAGGAAAGGAAGAAAAAAAATATAAAATTATATTTGTACTATTAATAAAAGAAAAGAAAAGTTTATATTTAAAGAATAAAATAGGTTTATCAAAAAAAATCTTTTATAACATTTTCTTTCCTTTCATTTCCTCCCAATTTTGAAAGGTTTGTGTATGAGGAAAATGCTAAAAAAAAAAAAATCATTTTCCTCCAATTTCTTCCTAAAAAATTTCGAGAGCAAGCTTAGTAAGGAATTATTTTAAATTTTCTCCTTTTTCCTTTCTTTTCCTCCGTTTTTAAATCTCGAGGGCACACCCTTAGGGTCCGCTCCCAAGTTTTAGATGGAGAGAAAGGAAAGGAAGAGGAGAGAAGGGAAGAGAAGAGAAGGGAATTCAATATTTCCCTTTAGTGCTCTCGAGTTTAGGAAGAAAAGTGAAGAAATTTTTTTAAAATTACACTTGTACCCTTAATGAAAGAAGGAGAGAATTATATTTGAGGGGTAAAGTAGGTAATTCAAAAATAATTGTTAATGAAATTCCACTTCCTTCCACTTTTGGGAGAAAATGCAAGGAAGGAAAATGTTAAAAAAATTCCTCTCCTTTCCTCCCACTTCCCTCCTAACAAAACTAGGGAGCACATCAAGGAGGGAAGTTTTTTTGAACTTCCTTTCATTTCCTTCATTTTCTCTCCTATTTTAATTTCGAAAGCATACCCTTAATCTCGGCAGCACACCCTTAGGGCATCTTTACTTATAAACCCCTTCAAGGGGTTTATGAATCCGCCGTATCATCACTTTATATATTCTTACTTATATAAACATTTAACAACTTTTTTTCCTATCACTCATAAAACTCTTAAAAAGCTTTTTAGGGACACATTTTTTTTTAAAAAAAATTACATTTATTTTGTTAAAAAATTAAAATAAATATTTATTTTGAGCCAATAAATTACTTTTTTTTAAAAACAAAATGTTCAATTTACAATTTACATAGTAAAAAAAGGGGGGAAAAAGTTGTCGGTGATAAACCCCTCCATTGTGATGGAGCACTCAATCTCTCCCTGCCTTCTTTCTCCGATGTGGCTGCCAACAAGGAAGAGAGCAGTGGTATAAACCTGTAGGTTGGGTTGATAATAGGGCTGAACAAAAAAATTAACGGATCGGATCGGACCGATAGAATCGGAACAGACCAATGAAAATCGGACCAATCCAATAGAAATGGTTTGGTTCTGGTCCCAAATTTATATGGAATCGATTATTTAGGTTGGTCCTGATTTTTGAAAAAATATATATGGTCCTGGACCGAACCCGAACCGGACCGATTATGTATATATTATATATATGTTTTTCTCTTTTGTTCTTCTATTTCAGTTAATTTGCTGGATGTCTGAATATTTTTATTTGAACTTTGTTTATGTAATCGTCCTATATTTTAATTTCATGAAAAAAATAGTTGTTGCATGTTTTATCTTTAGAAAAAATATATAGTGGTGTAACTTGTGGAACCGATGAAACCGGACATGGACCGAACCATTGGAACCGGACCAATGTGACCGGTCCTGTAATGTAATGGTCTGGTCCTGGTCCTGAATTTAGGCAAAATCGAACAATTGGTCCGATTCTGTTTTTTTTTGAAATTTTGATAAAATTCGGATTAATCCGGATCGTGAACACCCCTAGTTGATAATGTTGGCCTTATGGAAAACATGGTTTTAAAATGTGAATTGTTATTTTTATAGATTACCATCTTGTTATGCTCGAATTTGAATTAATTGAACCAAATAAATTTCAATTTAATGATAATAATTACTTATTCAATTTAAATAAGTGATTACCATTCTTTATGTCATATTTCTAAATAAGTTGTTTTTGAAATGTTAGAACTACTTGTATCCACTACAAGTTTTTAGGGATCAAAAAAAAAAACTTTGTATCCAAAATTCTTTAAAATTTGTCAAATAAATACTATTAAATTGTATGACTATCTAAAACTATCACTTATTTTAGATTAGGGATAGACATTTATTTCAAATAGGTGCTTCCTTTGTATCGAATGAATATCTATTTAAAAATAAATCGAAATGACAACCTATGTTTCTTAAAAAATTGTCGCTAAATGATTTTATCAACTTTTTAATATCCATTATATAATTTCAAAATAAAATAATGGATAGTATCTGAACGGGATATTTCGTGATGGGTCGGACCCAATACATTCCTACGAGCTATGGGCTATCAAGCCCACTAAGGGGGCAAGCCCATCAAGGTTTGGGGACATGGTCCGTCGATACACTAGATGGCGGTCGTCGCCAATGAGCGACCAAGCCCGTCTAACGACGAGCCTATCAACCACATGGCTCAGCCCATCCCACGGAGAATGTCCGTCGTCATCATCGAACGACCTAACTCACCTGGAGAACGAGGTAACTCACTCGTCCACTCGTTCGTCGAGTCTTGATAAGGCGACGATCTTCCTGGACATACAGCTCCAGGTCGTCCCTTCACTTAGCTTCCTCAATAAGCTTGATTAATTAGCTATATTGGGGGAAAGTCAGACCTGATACTGGGGCATTCTGTGCGTGCAATCATGGAAGCAGTAATAACGCCAAAAGGTGTGCAGGTTGACTTTCCTTTATAAGGCAAACCACTTATCCGTGTCAGACACAGCAGTGTCCTTACTTAGGCGGAGCAATTACGGCGTGACACGTGTACGCCTAGGGAACCAAGATGATCCAACGGTTGGCAGCAACCCAATCCAACGGTTCAGATGAAAACCCTAATACCATTTCATCCACTATAAATATGGGAACAGATGAAAACCCTAATACTAATTCATACACTGATTCTCACGCCGGAGGGGCTTATTTACATATTCACGTAAAAATCAAATCAAGAGCGCCATTTACCACCTGAAAAAAGCCCCCCATGTTCCCCAAAAGTCTGAGATCCCAAATGATGTGATAAGTTTCTACCCCTACGAGCTATCAGCCAATCCATTGGCTCGTCAACAAACGCTGATCATCCCCGGTTTCATCGACAATTGTGAGTCGAGGCGGATTTTGATTGATACTGGGGCAGCCAAAGATATCTTATTCTACAATGTCTACCAGCGGATGGGTCTACCCGATAGCCGCCTAAGTCCCTACTTAGGTCGTCTAGAGGGATTCACCAACCACAGGGTAGACGCAAAGGGTCAGATTGATCTTTCCGTCGACATCGGAGACCACCCGTTGAGAACCATTCAGACTGTAACCTTTATTGTGATTGATGTTATCAGCGACTACCATGCGATTCTCGGCTAACCTGGCCAAGCTGCCTTAGGGATCGTCGCTTCAGTCCCTCATCAACGAATTAAATTTCCTACGCGCTCGGGAATTGGATGTGTACTGGGGACGGCCCCAGAATTCTTGGAGCATGTTTTGAAGGCAAAGCGGGCTGTTGAAATAGACGACCCTGATCAAATCGTGAAGTTCTCTAATTCGGTTAAACAAACGACGACCTCTTATTCCAATGTTTCCACCATCAAGTGTGTAGATGACACAGAAGCCTTTGCTGAAAAATTCATGGACGACCAAGCTGCAACTCCGCAACTTTTGGCCACCCATGAATCGGGGGCAGAGTTAGATAAGCTGATTGAAGACGAGGTCCCAGACCTCACCCCCGAAGCAAGAAAGAAAATCAAAGAGATTGTTATTGAATCCATGGATTTTAGAGACGATGCTCCTGAAATGAAGCCGACCGATGAGCTAACTGAGCTAATCATCAACCCAGACTATCCAGAGCAGAAGATTAAACTGGGGTCTCAGTTATCTATTGAGGAGAGGGAAGAGATAATCTCCCTACTTAAACAAAACCTCAACGTCTTTGCCTGGAGAGTTGAAGACATGAAGGGTATCAGAGAGGATGTGGTCGTCCATAGGCTCGGAGTGAATCCCACTATAAAATTCAAGGAGCAAAGGTGCCGAATTTTTTCAACAGAGAAGGAAGTGGCTATAAAGCAAGAGATTGAGAAGCTTTTGAGTGATGGCATTATCGTGGACGCTGGGTTCACGACGTGGTTGGCTAATGTGGTTCTGGTCAAAAAACCCAATGGAAAGTGGAGGCTGTGCGTTGATTTCACCGACCTGAATTTGGCATGCCCAAAAGACAGTTACCCCCTGCCCAGAATCGACAAGCTCGTCGATTCTGTTGCTGGTCATACGACCTTGAGCTTTCTGGATGCATATTCTGGCTATCATCAAATCAAGATGGCCGAAGAAGACATTCCAAAGACGGCCTTCCAGGCCGCAGGGGGAACCTATTGCTATACAAAGATGCCCTTTGGGCTAAAAAATGTCGGAGCAACATATTAGAGGATGATCAATAAGGTCTTCAGAGGACAGCTCGGTGACAAATTGGAGGCATATATCGACGACATGGTCGTCAAGTTGAGAAAGAGGAAGCATGTAGACGATCTCCAGCAAACCTTCACTAACCTACGAGCAAACGATATGGTGCTCAATCCGGCCAAGTGCGTATTTGGAGTTGCCGCAGGGAAATTCTTGGGATTCATGCTCTCACAGCGGGGAATTGAAGCCCCCGAAAAGATTAAGGCTCTGATTGACATGGCTGAACCTACGAACATCAAGGAAGTCTAACGGCTTAATGGACGAGTGGCGGCCTTGGGTCGTTTCATTTTGAAGTTCGCCGAGAGATCACTTCCCTTTTTCAAAGCTCTTCGTGGCGCCAAAAATTTTGAATGGACAGAAGAATGTTCCAAGTCGTTCAATCAGCTTAAGGAATACCTGGGCTCCCCACCACTCCTCAGCAGCCCCGTTACAGGGGAAGATTTATTTGTGTACCGCTCGGCGAGTGACAAGGCCGTCGCCGCTGTGATGGTAAGAGAGGAGGATGGGATACAGAGGCCCGTGTATTATGTAAGCAAGGCATTGTCAGATGTGGAAACCCGTTACTTCAATGCTGAGAAAATAGCGTATGCTCTCGTCATTGCAGCACGAAAGCTACGAGCCTATTTCTCCGCCACCCCATTGTTGTATATACAAATGCCCCACTGCGCAAGATCTTGCATCGCCCCGAGAGCTCCGGTCGTCTACTGAATTGGAGCATTGAACTGACTGAGTTTGACATCCGATATGTGGCAAGGAAGACTTTACAAGCCCAGGCTTTGGCCGATTTCCTGGTTGAGACGTCGTTCAGCATTGACGACGATCAAAGGCCGCCACAAAAAATGGGCAAGGGCAAACAGGTCGAAGACAAGCCGGAGGAATTGGTTTTGCCCGTTGGATGTTGGAAGGTTTTTTCAGATGGATCGGCAACAAGAGATCTCAGTGGGGCAGGAATTGTGCTCGTTGAACCAAAAAGTAACACGGTTTTTGAGGAAGTTTTGAGGTTCAAATTTCAAGCATCAAACAACCAGGCGGAGTATGAAGCACTTGTAGCAGTGATTGAGTACGCTAAGTGTTTCGGAGCCACTAAGATTGCAGCTTTCTGTGATTCTCAATTAATTGTAAACCAAGTTTGGGGGGATTACCAGGTCGTCGACTCTACCCTGCAGAAGTATCATGCCTTGGTCGGCGAGTTAATTCAGGGGCTAGAATTTTGGGCCATCCAGAGAATAGCCAGAGAAGATAATGAACACGCCGACCTACTCTCTAAGTTAGCCACTGATCAATTGCCAGAGGATGAACATGGCCACCACCTGGCCTACCTCGAACAACCGACCTACGATCGAGTAAAGGTTATGTGCATGGGAGACGGTCCAAGGTGTTGGATTGACGAGCTGAAGGCCTTTATCGAAAAAGACGAGCTACCATCTGATGAAGTGTTGGCGCTGTGATGTACCCGATTTTTTTTTGAAAATCAAACGGAGTCGCCACGCCATTTTTATTTTAAGGGCCAAAACTTTGAAAAATGCCCGAGATTAGAGATTTGGGTTCGGAGGTCACGTTACACGCCGGAAAGAACGTTAGTGTTCACCTGGAATGCCTCGTAAAACGAGTCTTCCAAGCATTAAAAACCATTTGTTTGTGTGTGTGTGTGTGTGTGTGTGTGTGTGTTTTGGCCAAAATAAGTTCAAACTGAAAAGTAAAAATTGAGGACTTTTTTTAAGACTTTGAAAAAATCCCATGATTTTTGGTGTGATTTTAGGGTTGAGATTTGGTACTCAAAGGACCTTTTGAAGTTGAAAACCAATTCTGCCCGAATGAAAAAGGCAGTGGACACTTGATTTTAAAATGGATTTAAGGGCTTTAAAACTTCATAATATGAGGAAACTCAGATAATGAAAGTTGTTCCAGACACCTTAAATAAGATTTATGTAAAATAATTTTCCATTTTGGAGATGATTTGAGGGACCAAAACCTTCTGTAAATCTCAGATGTGAAATCTGGATTTCCAGAGACTGATGAACTGACCTTTAAAAGATAATTTGAAAAAGGGAGTTTTACTTACGCAAAAAATAAAGTAAAAATATTTTTGGAAAGCTATGGATGTTGGCTACAAAAAGTATTTTGTAGTCAATAACAAATTCCCAGTTTATCTGTGTCCAAAAAATTAGACCATGGACAGAGGTCTTAGAAAATTGCTACTGGACAGCAACTTTCTTAAGAAGAGAAACATGATTTTAAGGGGGGTTTTGCATCCATGCTTGTCCCCATTTCTCTAGGTTTTGATTAGTGATCACTTGATATTTTAGTGGTGAATCAACTATATCAAACCATCCTTGGGGTACATTAGGACTTAAGCATTTCATTTGCTTGGGAAGGGGGATTTTATCCTTGAAAATGAAGATTTGATGTATGAAAATGGTTTTTAGGGTTTTGAAAATGTATTTGCAAGTAAGTAAGAACACTTTGAAGAGAATGTTGATCCTTGTAGAAGATCAACCATGGAGATGAACTTCCATGGTGATCTTCTTGGATCTAGGACAAGAAGATGAACAAACTACATTTTGGAGTTTGAAAATGCATGCATGGATGAGAAAGATTTAGGGTAAGGAGAGGGAGGTTATACCTATCTTCCTTGTATTTGTGTATGAAGCTTGAATATGTGAGTGTTTGAATTTGAGAGTGAGTGGGATTTGAGAAAATAATTAAGAGAAAAAGGTGACAATTCTAGAGAATTCTCACTGTTTTCTCCCTATTTTCGCCAAGGTGCAGTTGTGAATTGTGTTGTTGCTCCTTATTTCTGTGACTGAAGGCCTCAATTTATAGCCCTCTGAAACGTCCATTTATGTCCGCGCGGATGAGAAGCCTAGCGTGCACTGTTCATTAATTACAGCTGCAGGCTTTGGACACACAGAATATTTTTTTTAAAATTCAAATTAGGCAGCCAGTTTTTGTTCCAGCAGCTTCTATTTTTGGTTTTTGACCATTTCTTTTGCTTTTTTGATTCTTTTCCTTGGTTTATCTTAAAATGGCAATCCCTAATCTACCCTTGCTTGGTTAGAAATGTTAGGAATTGTTAGAAATATTAGAAATGTTAAAACTTTCGTTAATTTTCTAACGAAAATACTAACAACTCAAATTGGAGCACTTACAGTAGCCCCTCGGCGACGGTGCTTTCGAAGGAAGCGGGGTCGTCGATAAGATTAAGGCTCCTTATTTGATAGGATGATCAAGTGATCGAGTGGCTGAACCTGGTGATAGGCTACCTACGTATCCCAAATGGGAATCAAGCCGGCCGTAGTTCGGGTCTTTGACCCTGGAGATGATGGCGTTTTAGGTGCCTCGAACCTTGATGAGCGAGTTCTGCAGTCGATTGCTGAGAGAAACTCTGCTGGGGATAAGAATGACCATTTTGGTCTGGTGGCTGAGATTGTATATCCGCTCTACTGGGGATAGGAATGACCATTTTGGTCTGATGGCTGAACCTAGTGATAGGCTACCTACGTATCCTTAGGAGGAATCAAGTCAGTCGTAGTTCGGGTCTTTGACCCTGGAATGGCTATTTTGAGGTGTCAACCTGGTAATGATGGCGTTTTAGGTACCTTGGACCTTGAGGATGGCGTTTTAGGTGCCTCAGACCTTTGGAGATGATGGCTTTTTAGGTGCCTCGGACCTTTGGAGATGATGGCTTTTTAGGTGCCTCGGACCTTGATTTGAAATGTTTTCCCTTAATGGTTTGGGATGGATGGTCCTTCGGTGGACTTCGTCTGCTACCGAAGGAGAGGGTGACCGTTTTGGTCGGGTGGCTGGACCTATGGTAGGCTACCTACGTATCCTTAAGAGGAATCAAGCCAATCTTAGTTCGAAATGCTGCTGGGGGTTTCGTTGGAGAAAAATCGGGCTTACGTTTTACGGCCGTCGATGATAATGAGGAAAGAAACGGGATTCCGTTGACTTCGCTGGGGATTTTGTTAGCTTTTGCTAGGGAAGACAGGCTTACGTTTTACGGCCGTTTGATGATTTTGATGAAAGAGACGGGATTTCGTTATCTTTCTCGGAGAAATCGGACTTACGTTTGACTGCCGTTGGGGATTTTGTTAGCTTTTGCTAGGGAAGACGAGCTTACGTTTGACTGCCGTTGATGATTTTGATGAAAGAAACGGGATTCCGTTATCTTTCTCGGGAAAATCGGACTTACGTTTGACTGCCGTTGATGATTTTGATGAAAGAAACGGGATTCCGTTATCTTTCTCGGGGAAATCGGACTTACGTTTGACTGCCGTTGATGATTTTGATGAAAGAAACGGGATTCCGTTATCGGACTTACGTTTGACTGCCGTTGACGATTTTGATGAAAGAAACGGGATTCCGTTATCTTTCTCGGAGAAATCGGACTTACGTTTGACTGCCGTTTGATGATTTTGATGAAAGAAACTAATTCCGTTATCTTTCTCGCAGAAATCGGACTTACGTTTCTTGCCGTTGGATGATTTTGATGAAAGAAACGGGATTCCGTTATCTTTCTCGGAGAAATCGGACTTACGTTTGGCTTTGCCGTTTGATGATTTTGATGAAAGAAACGGGATTCCGCTATCTTTCTCGGGAAATCGGACTTACGTTTGGCTACGTTTGATGATTTTGATGAAAGAAACGGGATTCCGTTATCTTTCTCGGGAAATCGGACTTACGTTTGGCTGCCGTTGATGATTTTGATGAAAGAAACGGGATTCCGTTATCTTTCTCGGAGAAATCGGACTTACGTTTGGCTATAGTTGATGATTTTGATGAAAGAGACTAATTCCGTTATCTTTCTCGGGAAATCGGACTTACGTTTGGCTGCCGTTTGATGATTTTGATGAAAGAGGCGGGATTCCGTTATCTTTCTCGGAGAAATCGGACTTACGTTTGGCTAGTTGATGATTTTGATGAAAGAAAGCGGGATTACGTTATCTTTCTCGGGAAATCGGACTTACGTTTCATCGCCGTTTGATGATTTTGATGAAAGAGACGGGATTCCGTTATCTTTCTCGGAGAAATCGGACTTACGTTTGACTGCCGTTGATGATTTTGATGAAAGAGACGGGATTCCGTTATCTTTCTCGGGGAAATTGGACTTACGTTTGACTGCCGGGTATGATTTTGATGAAAGAAACGAGATTCCGTTATCTTTCTCGGAGAAATCGGACTTACGTTTGACTGCCGTTTGATGATTTTGATGAAAGAGACGGGATTCCGTTATCTTTCTCGGAGAAATCGGACTTACGTTTGACTGCCGTTTGATGATTTTGATGAAAGAGACGGGATTCCATTATCTTTCTCGGAGAAATCGGACTTATGTTTGACTGCCGTTGATGATTTTGATGAAAGAGACGGGATTCCGTTATCTTTCTCGGAGAAATCGGACTTACGTTTGACTGCCGGGAAGCTCTTTTGAAGAGGGAGGTTAACTTTGGTTGACTTTGGTTAACCCTGTTAAGTTGAGGACTAAACTGCAGAGTCCTGAAATTTTAAAGGGCAAAAGGGTCTTTTTGTCCCTTCCTTTTCGTCCGCGCGGATCAGAACGTGACCTGGACTGGTTTTAAATGAGGGCCAACGCCCTTTCTTCTCCTTCCTCACCCTTTTCTAGTTTTTTGAATTTACAAGAGAGAGAGAGAGAAAACCGAGGAGGGAAGCCATTTTTGGCCAAAAAACCTTCAAAAATCTTCCATTTTCTTCTATTTTCGAGCAATGGAACACGGGGAAGCAGCCATTCAAGGCTAAGGACGTGGCCCGGTAGCGGAGAGGCGATTGAAGCTTGTTCGAATGAGGAGGCATTACACCCTTTCGCAATCGATTGCGGAGGAACCGTACCCCGATGCGTGGCAACATTGGGCTTCTGATCCGAGTCTCCGTACGGTATACTTCGAATCTCTTCATTCCCTTTATCGATTTTTCATTTGAAATTGATTTTTGGTGATTTTTTTTTTAGATCCGAAAATTTTGATGTTCTTGGACTTGAAATTTGATTTTGATGCTTTGCATGTTGTAATGAGTATATGGGTAATCAAAATGTGCATTTTGTTTGGAAAAAGAATTGGCATTTTTGCCATTTTTTTATATCTGAAAATTGTAATTAAAATTCGAAAAATTATTTTATTTTTTTTTTACACTGAAATTGGATTTTTGATGATTTGCATGTTGCAATGTGTTTGAAAAGAGTGGGCATTTTGCCACATTTTTTTTTGGAATATGAGATGATGAGGAATTCGCCCGAATTCGGGACGGACATGTATGCATGTATGCACTCTTGTAGGATTTTTTTTTTTTTTGTAATGGGATGATGGATGATATGAATGCATTTTTTTTTTTGTGAGAGTGTGATTTTCTGTGAAAATGGGACGGATTTTTAGTTCCCTTGATTGAATGAATGATTTGTGGAAAAACTGTTTATTTGTGCTATTTTATGAAAAATGGGACGGAGTTTTTACTTCCGTTGACTCGATGCTTTTTTTTTTTTATGTATGAATGAATGAATGGTTGTTGAAAATCTTTTCTTTTGTGTAAGAAAAATGGGGCTGAGTCCATTGTATGCCGTTATGCTGCCCGATTTTTTTTCAAAATTTTATGTCTATGATGCATGTGTATGCTCTTTTTTTTTAATGCAATTTTTTTTTTAATGCAATTTTTTTTTTGAATGCAAATTTTTTTTTTGACTCTTTCTCTTTTTTTTTTTCAATTGCAGGGTGGAGATCGCTTTGTGACGCAGCAGCTGAACAAGATGAAGACTCGAGGATCAGTGGAGTCTGTGGTAGACCTGTGGGACCGGCTTTCAGTCTTGGGCCGAGGAGCTTTGATGAGTCCTAGACAGATCGTTATTGAGACCGGGCTGTATGAGTTTATCGAGTGCCTGAGGGGGTTGGTTAAGTTCTCCAAGAGCAAGGGTCTGATCTTCGCTTTGGCACAGCACTGGTGGGACGCGACCCACACATTCCATTTTTAAGGGGAGGCCACGGTCACACCTTCCGACTACGCAGCCGATCACAGGCCTGTCCTTTAAAGGACGGAGCGTTGAGTGGAGGGATGGCTATAGTGACAGGGACCTACAGGATCTTCTGGGCTTTACCCCCATTCCCAAAAAGGGGATGGGGATGGAGTATGCCGTGGTCTACGGGAAGATCGTGGAGACCATCGGGAATTACGAGGCTGGGGACGAGAGAGTGGGTGCTGTAAGTACCCAAATCTGGCTCATGCCTTCCGGTTAATTTTCCCGACAATTTCGGTAAATTTTTCGGTAATTCCCCAGACCTTCCCGAGCGTTAGGAAACATTCGGAAGCTGTTTTTTTTTATTAAATAAGGGCTGAAGAGGATCCTTCCTAATTAAGAAACACGTTTTCTTAATTAGGAAGGAGGGTTCTAGAATTTGCCACCTTGCATGGTTCTAGAATGCTTTGAGTCATTCAGATAAGCCCGCACGGCCGCATTAGCTCGCTGCTCTTAGCCGCACGGCTTCATTCACCTTATCCAGATTACCTATAAATAGAGGCCTCCTCTACCCATTTCAACACACACAATAGAGGCACAAAATACACAATACACTTATAAACA
Source organism: Adenophora triphylla var. japonica (assembly GCA_022495995.1). NCBI lineage: Eukaryota > Viridiplantae > Streptophyta > Magnoliopsida > Asterales > Campanulaceae > Adenophora > Adenophora triphylla. The sequence goes on from JAFEMH010000008.1 coordinate 215,818, forward strand.
CTCCCAAGACGTGAAGAATATTGGTGCAAGCTCAAGAAGGTGAAGAAGGAAGGCCAAGAAGCTACCTCCCTCCTCCTTGAAGACCCAAGACCAACCTCTCCTCCTAGCTCCGTTCGAAGAAGCAAAGGAAGCAATTGGTAACCTCGCACGCCCTAACCTTGCTTTTAATTGATATACTTGCTCATTGCATTCATATATCTTGATTGGGACTTGGCATTCATTCATAAAGATCACATCTTTATCACCCCCTTTCCCTTTTGCATGCATTAAGACCTCATTTGTCATAAAAATGTAGTCTTTTTCATAAAGGTGAATCCTTTGCACCTAAAACCCCCATTTTCAAATAAAAATGACATTTTTATGCATCATTTGCACATAAAAATCCAATCTTTTCAATAAAAATGCATTCTTTGCATTCAAAAACCTTTTCCAATGCATCATTTGCATAAAAATCCTATCTTTACGCATCACTTGCATAAAGATCATTTCTTTCAATCAAAAAGCATCATTTGCTAAAACAAAAAATGTCATCTTTTCATTAAAGAGTCATTTTTCATCATGCATTCCCCTTTCCCCCAACCTTGGAACGGACCGGTGTAAAGATCCTATCTTTACATCGTTCCTTCCATTAAAGGTTCACGATTTCTTTGGAAAGGGATAACCTTGAACCCTATATCTCCGATTATCACTTAAGAAAGAGTATGAAGCCTCTATACGAGCTCGACCGTCTTAAAGCGTAGGATTGATGGGCTAAGGACCCTCCTTTTCTAAAGAACCTCATCTTTGACCAAAGAGAGTCATTCTCTCGATCACGCAAGTCCCGAGGGTCCCGAGGTAAAAATGCGATGATCACAAGTCATAAGATGAGGACGGGATCATAATCCCAAATACATAAAATTCCAAGGAATCCCGGCGACAACCAACAAATGGTTTGTACGTCCGGAAGACAACTTGGGACATTCCCCCTTTTTCTCAAACACATGCACACAAGAAAGCACGCAAGCAAGCACGATTACTGAAATCTTGGGAGACTTGCTCCGGCAAGGCACTTTGGGTGAACGCCAACGTTCTTCCCGAGGGTAACTTAACCTCCGAACCCAGTAAAAACCTTTTTTTCAAAGTTTTGAGGTAATCAAAATGGCGTGGCGACTCCGTTTTTCAAATAACTCGGATGTCTTCAAACTCGCGTGCATCCACAAAATTTGGGCACACATTCACGGTTTGGCGACTCATTTGGGGAGATCCCAAAGGAGAAAAGCTTTTATTTTCAAAACAAAAATCGATACTCGGTATATAGGTGGAAACCACTTACCCTTCTGTACACTCACGACGTGGGAGTTGGGATAACTTGGTGGTTTAACAATCCCACGTACCGGTATCCACTTTTCGAAAAAAATTTGAAAAAATAAAAGAAAGCTTTTCCCTTTGAGTGGGTTAGACTCCGTCGCCGATTTCATTAATCATGCTTGCTTTCTTTACCATGCATTGCATCATTTGCATCTTGGAATACGTGCATACTTTGAAACGGGAAACAACCCGAAAAATAGCAAAAGGAGTGGAACACGGAAAATTGATCCATGCGGTCGTACGGCTCAATCCTCATTGGATTACGGCCGGGCGACCTCGAGTGGCAATTCCACCGGGAAAAATTGAGGTTAATCTGGCGATCCTAGCGGCTTGGGGCTACTCGGCTCCATGGCCGGCCAGGGCTCCCGAGAAAATTTACGTGCTTACGTGTTGCATTTTCCCCCGTCCCGAAAATCATTCCTTTAAAACACATTTATGAAAATCTCTGTTTTAACTCAAAAAGGAACATTTTTAGGAGACCGCACACTACGCGCACACGATATATCACAGTACACTTTGCACGCACGTCCTTCAAACCCGAGGGTGGTTCCAGTGCGATCCACGGACGGCCTTACGATGCTCCCGGGCGCGCACGGAATCATCCCAACCTCCCATGGCGGCCGGTGTCGACCAATGCACCGGTCCGTGTCACACGTTTCAAAAAACCGTAACTTTTGGTTGGTTTTGGTCTAGTCCGTGTCATATAGCCCGGTTGCATACCCTCGTAAAGGTCAAGCCTTAGTTCATAACGGAAGAAGAACTACGCAAAATTCCAACAAGGAAAAATTGGCGAGATCTCAACTCAGACATTGACTATTGACCTTGACACGCACGAAATGCGTAAGAGTCAAGACCGAGTCTTTGCCAACAAAACAAAAGATCTTTCGCTCAAGCGAAGCTCTGCTAAAATTCCGACAAGGAAAAATTGGCAAGATCTTGACCCGGCATTGACTTCGATTCTAACTCACGCCGGCGTATGCAACGAAGTTCAATGTGACACCGTGTCATCCGGCTTTTACCGCCCGACCCATGCCTATTATATTCTCGGACATTACCGAAAGTCAAAACGTCATTCGCTCAAGCGAAATTACGCAAAGATCCGTCGAGGCGAGAGACGAGACTTTCCGGTATTGCCTTGACTATAATCCGCATCGCTCGTGCGTTGAAAGTTCCTATGACCCGCTAGACCCGTTAGGAGCGTTCTTTACTCTCGGTCGGTGGGATCCGCGTGCCCTATAGGACCCTCGCCGGGTGTCCACCCTGGGAGGTCGAAATACGAGGTGGAATACGAGGGGCTTATAGACGTAGTGACGGAACCCGGCGATCCGGGATCTAGAGTAGTTGCGAAAAGAAGGGCAAACCCCTTTTCCAACCAAATAGAAATAAATAAAAGACATTGTTTTAAGTAAATTTGAACAATTAATGTAATCATAATTGCATTTTCCTATCTCTGATATCCCTAATCGAGACCTCCTCGGTCCGGTTTCCGATTTTCTATCTCGACCTTTCACGGTCAAATCTCTAATCGAGACCTCCTCGGTCCGATCTCCGATTTTCTATTCCGACCTTTCATGGTCAAATCCCTAATCGAGATCTCCTCGGTCCGATTTCTGATTTTCTATTCCGACCTTTCACGGTCAAAACCCTAATCGAGATCTCCTCAGTCCGATTTCCGATTTTCTGTTCCGGCCTTTCATGGTCATATTCCTAAGTGAGACCTCCTCGGTCCGATTTTCGATTTCCCATCTCGACCTTTCATGGTCAAATCCTTAATCGAGACCTCCTCGGTCCGATCTCCAAATTTCAATCTTGACCTTTCAAGGTCTCATCTTTTCCGATCAATTAGGATTAGGAGAAAATGTGTTTTGAGTAAAAACTTAAGCGATAAGTGCATGTTACTTGAGCCTTTAGCCTAAACACTTACCTCCAAGTCTAAATCTTACCTACCTTACCTATCCCCGAGCCTAAACCTTGCCTGTCCCTTTCCCGCAGCGAGAAAGAAGTGGGCTAGAATCTTGGGTCGGCGGCTTTTCGGAAAACCTTAGGTTCGGACAGGTTCATCGGCTCGAGAGAGTCGGAATGGCGGTTGACGAAAACGGTGAGGGTGCAGGGAATCAGATGGTTAGGAAGGAAGAGTTAGTCCTGGCTTTGGAAAGCGCCCATAAGGTTCATCGAGAACAGCAAGCCATGCTCATTGACTCACTCCGTCGTCATGGAGTTCAGGTCACAGTTGAGTCGAACGGTTCTCTGGTAGTCGAAGATGAGACTTTGGAAAGCAGTGATTTCGGTCCCTTCATCCTATGACCCGAAGACCCCCTGCCTATAACCCAATACCTTCCTCCATCCACATACGATCCCTTGCCAAGGACCACTCCTCCTCGGTCCTTTCCAACATCCCGGCTCATCAGGGCTCCATCGCCTCGGCTCCTCGAACGGATTGGGCTTCGCCTCACTTTGTTCCTCGGTTTCGGCCAATACACTGCCGGTTTACGCTCCGGCTTCGCATAATCAATTTGAGTTATGTGGCTATGTTAAAGCCCCTACACCCACTTTGAGTGCGATCATGAGTTGCCAAAGGATGATTCAAGTCTCCAGTTTGTCGCCCTCTAGGGCTTAATGAATTCGGCCGTCGGTTTGCTCTTGTGTTTCCCTCCGCCGATAAAAGTCCATTGCGATTTCCAATAACTCGAGAGTCCCGTTGACCCCCATGTGGCAATATTGATGGAACAAGTGAAACAAATGCAAGAGAAGTTTGACTTCATGATGAGTATCAATACTCCCTTGACCCCGGATGTCGAACCAAGCAAGGAAATGACTCCACCAAGCATGACCCAATGCCACCGGCACCAAACGGCAACCGTACCCATGTCGGCACAGGTTCCTCACAAAGGAAAGAGTGTCGTAGCCTCCTTGACCAAATCCAACAATGGAACCAACTGGACAATGGAACTCCGAGTCTTGAGAACAACAATGTCTCCGAAAACTCCATGATACGGATATGCCTTTAAGCAAGATTACGGAAGAGGCGATGAAAGAAAAGGCTGATAAAGCCTTTGGAGAATTGGAAGCCCGGGAACCCCGGTATTCGGTTGGATGAGTCCAAGCACTTTGTCTTTTCCATCAATACCACAGGGCACAACATTGATGATTGCACCTATTTGAGGCATGAGATCCAAGTTGATAGAAAATGGGAAGCTCGAGAACCTCCATGGGCCAAAACAGAAAGCTATGGTAAGAGGTCGATTCGGGATGTACAAGGTCGAAACGTCGATCGATGATTTCGGGATGCCCATGAGCAAAGTTTTCGATGATTTGGTGAAACGAGGCCTTCTCACACCTCTCGAGAATTATAAGCCAAGAAACCCCGGTAGAGTTGACGGGACCAAGTTCTGCGAGTACCACAAGCATTTTGGGCATGTGACGGACAAGTGTGTGGATACGAAGAAAGAAATTCGAGTGGGCTGATCTACGAAGGAAAGCTCAAGTTACCTGGCAGTCCAACCAGCGAAGAGTAGCTAGACTAGGGTCTACTTATCCTTAAGCAAGATTAAAAAAAAAGAAAAATAGTCTCTCAGTCAACCTTCGTAGGTTCTAGTACTTTTCTCTTTCAAATCAAGTCCTCCATGGACATTGTAATTAATCTTCAATTTTCTATAAAAGAGTCTTCTTCTTTTCTTGCTAGACTTAAGACATTATTTGCACACCTACATTACATTTAATGAAATGGTTTTATTTTATATGATCATTTGCATTGCTCAACAAATAATCTCTTGAAATAATTCACGTTCCGATTAATCAGTGTGAGAAAGTCAACTAATGCCATCAAGCCATACACTTTCCTTACCCCACAAAAGACCTCCATCAAGCCATACACTTTCCCAATCATGCCCCCACCTTCATCTTGACCAAGTCAACGACGGCGGCAACATCAAGGGACAACAAAAGGCCACTCAGCTTCGAAAGATTGACCCCGTGTCGACAACGACATAGGAGCTTGACTCAGACCTCAAGGGTATCAAGAATGTTCAAGCAGGGGCTCGCCTTGGCCCTCAGGTGCTTCAAAAAAAAAAAATGTAGTGCAAAAAGAGTAATACCCAGCTAGGCTGAAAATCCCAAAAAAAGGGCAGTCTAGGCAAAAAACAGGGTTGCACATAAAAAAAAGAAGGAAAAAATCTTAGTGCAAAAAGAGTAATGCCCAGCTAGGCTGAAAATCCCAAAAAAAGGGCGGTCTAGGCAAAAAACAGGGTTGCACATAAAAATAAAAGAAAAAAAATGAGGCCAAGGACCCAGCACCGCCCATCAAAAGCTTGACGGACAGGCAAAATCAAAGCTCGAAGAACAAAAGTTGTCGATAACAATGGGGCGGCCGAAGCAAAGCCAGAGCCTGTAGGCACGTGCAAATCCTTTCTTCCCCAATGAAAGAGGAAGCAATCAGAAGCAGTCGTCCAAAAATGACTTGGTCAAGGAATCATCCCGAGGCCCAAGCCTCACCATCCAATCTTTTCATCCGAGCCTTTTCACTAAAGGAACCACAAATCCCAAAGCCCAAACACAGTCCGGCCAAGGCCGAACTACGGCGACCTGAGCTCCTCACAATGAGGGGAACGTAGGCAACCAGCAATGGTCCGGTCATAAACATATCCAAATTCCTGAAAACCCGGTCTCATCAAATGACCTCTCCCATAGACACAGTCAGATTCCAGAAAACCCGGTCTCATCAATGACCTCTCTATACACAAACCTTTCTTTCACACCAACCAACCTTGATCCGTGACCTTTGGTTGACTTTCTCCTCATGATTAATCAGAATGTTTGTTCATATCGAGATTAGTGGTTGAATAACCCGAACATCAATAAAGGGTTTTAAGCAATCTTGTGATCATTGTAAATAAAACAAGTTTTCAGATGTCTTGACAAGTCTTCCTTTTCTACATCTTAGGAAAAATAGTGCTAAACACTTGATTTTACGTCGCCAGGGGCTTCCATACACTTTTACAAACCCTTCTACGCTTATACTCTCTCAAAAGAGTCAAACCCAGAGCGAGTTCCGTGCCTACGTCGAAATAAGGCCATCAAAATAACACAAAATCGGGATCTATTCCCATCTTTCGAAAAATATGCCCCTGCATGTATAAATTTCTAAGAATATTTTCTTTCACATCTTCTTAAGGTTGACTGATTGACTAAAAAAAAAAAATGGGATAGGTTTTCCCTTTTCTGCTACAATTCGCATTAGGGCTGCCTCGAAACTCTTCATGGTTGGGACTTTGTCCAAGCATTCCTTTAAACTGGGGCTTCTTTAGCCATTTTCGGGGTTCGCATCGGGTTCTTCACTAGGTCCCTAGATGAATTCAGTTTGTTCAGATCAACCTCAGGATCACTTCCGCAGTACCAATCATAATGGGATTTTCGCTAGGTCATCAGATTGGGGCTTCATTAAGTCACTTCTTCAAAACCTAAGACTTCGCCTGCTCAGTTCATCCAATCGGAGCTTTGCCAGTGAAAGGATCTTTCATGGGGCTTTGCAGAGTTCTTCCTCGCACCGGCTGCGATAAGTTGTATCCATCCCTAGAAGAGAGGTTTGGTCACTATGACATCTGCTTTAGTCTTTGGTTATAAAAGCCTGTCAGTATCAGCTTCAAGCGCCAGAGTCAGAGAAAGGAACATTTATCGAGACCCGAGTTTTAAAACCCAGTCTCAGCCCAAGTGGGAATCTTAGTCCACGTTGACAACAACAGCAGTTCAGTCCGCACCCTGAGGATACAACCCCTCCTGCTTGAAACCCGTCTTAAACACATTCCATATGTACATCCAGACCCAGCCTCTACCAGGTTTCCAAGAAAAAATCACCCCTAGGCTCAAGTAACGTGCCAATTGCTAATGATGACATTTTCTCCCAAAAGCGCCTTCGTTACTTCCGTTATAACAAGATAACGCCAGGCGACAGTTTCCTAATTGTCAAAAATCCAACTTTGGCTACCTCTATCACAGATTGAAAAGTATGCTCAAGTTTTCCAGTTATAGCTACCTCTATCTACTCGATAGTGACGTAAGTTTCAGCTTCCTCAGGTGACAACCTCCATTAATTGTCAAAACCTCAAGAATCCTAGACATCGTTCCTAATTGTCTAGATGAAGTTTGAACTACGATCAAGGCTTGATTCCTCCGGGATACATAGGTAGCCTTTCATAAAGGTCCAGCCATCCGACCATATTGGTCACCCTTTTCATTCACCATTCCTCAATGGTGCGTAAGCTTTTCACAAAAGTATAGCTATATGACCACATTGGTCACCCCCCTTTATTTGGCACATTCCCAGTAGGATCGGCCGTTTGACCTCCTAGGTCACCCTATTTCCATCCTTATAGTAAGGGACCAGTATCTCTTCGCCATGCCCCAGTAGAATCAGGCATGTGACCTCTTTGGTCACCCAATTCCAACCCGTATCGGCAATTCCAGTCCAATTCCAAAGGTTCTGTAAAGTACAATTCAGGCTACCTATGTCACGCGACAAACCTAGCCACTTGGAATACTGAGTCATGCGACATACTTAGCCCATGTGGCTGGATTTTACAATTTTTCTCCTGAAGGCTCAATTTTACAATTTCGTCCCCCATAGGCCTGTTTTACCCTTTGTGCCCCTGGCATTTTCAATCATTTTCAATCAAATTTTCCCTCCAGTGCCCCCGAGGCTTATTTTACAAATTTACCCCTGTGGCTCATTTTATTTGCCTTTGGCATTTTTAATTCACTTCTTTTACAAAATTATCGGGTACGTCCCACTTCTTTTACAAAAAAATTATCGGGTACACCCCACTTTCTTTACAAAAATCATTGAGTCCTTCTTACTTCTTTACAAAATGCATTCTCTCTCGCGATCTCCATCATTCCAAGGTGGAAGAATGACATTTCGCTCTATCTTTCGATCTCCGTTATTCCAAGGTGGAAGAATAACATTTCGATCTCTCTCGCGATCTCCGTCATTCCAAAGTGGAAGAATGACATTTCGCTCTATCTTTCGATCTCCGTTATTCCAAGGTGGAAGAATAACATTTCGATCTCTCTCGCGATCTCCGTCATTCCAAGGTGGAAGAATGACATTTCGCTCTATCTTTCGATCTCCGTTATTCCAAGGTGGAAGAATAACATTTCGATCTCTCTCGCGATCTCCGTCATTCCAAGGTGGAAGAATGACATTTCGCTCTATCTTTCGATCTCCGTTATTCCAAGGTGGAAGAATAACATTTCGATCTCTCTCGCGATCTCCGTCATTCCAAGGTGGAAGAATGACATTTCGCTCTATCTTTCGATCTCCGTTATTCCAAGGTGGAAGAATAACATTTCGATCTCTCTCGCGATCTCCGTCATTCCAAGGTGGAAGAATGACATTTCGCTCTATCTTTCGATCTCCGTTATTCCAAGGTGGAAGAATAACATTTCGATCTCTCTCGCGATCTCCGTCATTCCAAGGTGGAAGAATGACATTTCGCTCTATCTTTCGATCTCCGTTATTCCAAGGTGGAAGAATAACATTTCGATCTCTCTCGCGATCTCCGTCATTCCAAGGTGGAAGAATGACATTTCGCTCTATCTTTCAATCTCCGTTATTCCAAGGTGGAAGAATAACATTTCGATCTCTCTCGCGATCTCCGTCATTCCAAGGTGGAAGAATGACATTTCGCTCTATCTTTCGATCTCCGTTATTCCAAGGTGGAAGAATAACATTTCGATCTCTCTCGCGATCTCCGTCATTCCAAGGTGGAAGAATGACATTTCGCTCTATCTTTCGATCTCCGTTATTCCAAGGTGGAGGAATAACATTTCGATCTCTCTCGCGATCTCCGTCATTCCAAGGTGGAAGAATGACATTTCGCTCTCTCTTTCGATCTCCGTCATTCCAAGGTGGAAGAATGACATTTCGATCTCTCTCGCGATCTCCGTCATTCCAAGGTGGAAGAATGACATTTCGCTCTCTCTTTCGATCTCCGTCATTCCAAGGTGGAAGAATAACATTTCGATCTCTCTCGCGATCTCCGTCATTCCAAGGTGGAAGAATGACATTTCGCTCTATCTTTCGATCTCCGTTATTCCAAGGTGGAAGAATGACATTTCGATCTCTCTCGCGATCTCCGTCATTCCAAGGTGGAAGAATGACATTTCGCTCTATCTTTCGATCTCCGTTATTCCAAGGTGGAAGAATAACATTTCGATCTCTCTCGCGATCTCCGTCATTCCAAGGTGGAAGAATGACATTTCGCTCTATCTTTCGATCTCCGTTATTCCAAGGTGGAAGAATAACATTTCGATCTCTCTCGCGATCTCCGTCATTCCAAGGTGGAAGAATGACATTTCGCTCTATCTTTCGATCTCCGTTATTCCAAGGTGGAAGAATAACATTTCGATCTCTCTCGCGATCTCCGTCATTCCAAGGTGGAAGAATGACATTTCGCTCTATCTTTCGATCTCCGTTATTCCAAGGTGGAAGAATAACATTTCGATCTCTCTCGCGATCTCGGTCATTCCAAGGTGGAAGAATGACATTTCGCTCTATCTTTCGATCTCCGTTATTCCAAGGTGGAAGAATAACATTTCGATCTCTCTCGCGATCTCCGTCATTCCAAGGTGGAAGAATGACATTTCGCTCTATCTTTCGATCTCCGTTATTCCAAGGTGGAGGAATAACATTTCGATCTCTCTCGCGATCTCCGTCATTCCAAGGTGGAAGAATGACATTTCGCTCTCTCTTTCGATCTCCGTCATTCCAAGGTGGAAGAATGACATTTCGATCTCTCTCGCGATCTCCGTCATTCCAAGGTGGAAGAATGACATTTCGCTCTCTCTTTCGATCTCCGTTATTCCAAGGTGGAAGAATGACATTTCGATCTCTCTCGCGATCTCCGTCATTCCAAGTTGAAGGAATAACATTTCGCTCTCTCTCTTTCGATCTCCGTCATTCCTAGGTGAATGACATTTCGCTCTCTCTTTCGATCTCCGTTATTCCAAGTTGGAAGAATAACATTTCGATTCAGTCAAAGCTCGAACTACGACCTGGCTTGATTCCTCCGGGATACGTAGGTAGCCTACTTTAGGTTCAGCCAATTCGTCACATTTGACGCCCCCCTTTCCCCAGTGTATTCCGAACTACGATCAAGGCTTGATTCCTCCGGGATACGTAGGTAGCCTTTTATAAAAGGTCCAGCCATCCGACCACTTCGGTCACCCTGTTCCTTCGTCGCTCCTCAGTGATGAAGTAATCCCTCATAGAGACCACCTTGGTCACTTCTAGCATATCCCCAGTAGGATCAATTGCTTGACCTCCTAGGTCATTTTCTATTTTCCCCAGCAAGAGACCAGTTTTCTCTTCTCCCTTCCTCAGCGGATCTTATTCCGAACTACGGCCTGGCTTGATTCCTCCGGGATACGTAGGTAGCCTTCCAAAAGGTTCAGCCACTCGACCGTCTCGGTCATCTAATCCGTCTCGGCATTCGCCAGATCGGATCCTTTTCTATCGACAACCCCACTTGCCTTGCAAGTGACGTTGCCGAGGGGCTTCTGTAAGTACCCAAATCTGGCTCATGCCTTCCGGTTAATTTTCCCGACAATTTCGGTAAGTTTTCCGGTAATTCCCCAGACCTTCCCAGCGTTCCGGAAACATTCCGGAACTTTTTTTTATTAAATAAAGGCTGAAGAGGATCCTTCCTAATTAAGAAACACGTTTTTCTTAATTAGGAAGGAGGGTTCTAGAATTTGCCACCTTTCATGGTTCTAGAATGCTGAGTCATTCAGGATAAGCCCGCACGGCTGCATTAGCTCGCTGCTCTTAGCCGCACGGCTTCATTCACCTTATCCAGATTACCTATAAATAGAGGCCTCCTCTACCCATTTCAACACACACAATAGAGGCACAAAAATACACACACAATAGAGGCATAAAAATACACACACAATAGAGGCACAAAATACACAATACACTTATAAACACTCCCAAGACGTGAAGAATATTGGTGCAAGCTCAAGAAGGTGAAGAAGGAAGGCCAAGAAGCTACCTCCCTCCTCCTTGAAGACCCAAGACCAACCTCTCCTCCTAGCTCCGTTCGAAGAAGCAAAGGAAGCAATTGGTAACCTCGCACGCCCTAACCTTGCTTTTAATTGATATACTTGCTCATTGCATTCATATATCTTGCTTGGGACTTGGCATTTATTCATAAAGATCACATCTTTATCACCCCCTTTCCCTTTTGCATGCATTAAGACCTCATTTGTCATAAAAATGTAGTCTTTTTCATAAAGGTGCATCCTTTGCACCTAAAACCCCCATTTTCAAATAAAAATGTCATTTTTATGCATCACTTGCACATAAAAATCCAATCTTTTCAATAAAAATACATCCTTTGCATTCAAAAACCTTTTCCAATGCATCATTTGCATAAAAATCCTATCTTTACGCATCACTTGCATAAAGATCATTTCTTTCAATCAAAAAGCATCATTTGCTAAAACCAAAAATGTCATCTTTTCATTAAAGAGTCATTTTTCATCATGCATTTCCCCTTTCCCCCAACCTTGGAACGGACCGGTGTAAAAGATCCTATTTTTACATTGTTCCTTCCATTAAAGGTTCACGATTTCTTTGGAAAGGGATAACCTTGAACCCTATATCTCCGATTATCGCTTAAGAAAGAGTATGAAGCCTCTATACGAGCTCGACCGTCTTAAAGCGTAGGATTGATGGGCTAAGGACCCTCCTTTTCTAAAGAACCTCATCTCTGACCAAAAGAGAGTCATTCTCTCGATCACGCAAGTCCCGAGGGTCCCGAGGTTAAAATGCGATGATCACAAGTCATAAGATGAGGACGGGATCATAATCCCAAATACATAAAATTCCAAGGAATCCCGAGCGACAACCAACAAATGGTTTGTACGTCCGGAAGACAAATTGGGACATTCCCCCCCCCTTTTTCTCAAACACATGCACACAAGAAAGCACGCAAGCAAGCACGATTACTGAAATTTTGGGAGACTTGCTCCGGCAAGGCACTTTGGGTGAACGCCAAACGTTCTTCCCAAGGGGTAACTTAACCTCCGAACCCAAGTAAAAACATTTTTTTCAAAGTTTTGAGGTAATCAAAATGGCGTGGCGACTCCGTTTTTCAAATAACTCGGATGTCTTCAAACTCGCGTGAATCCACAAAATTTGGGCACACATTCACACTTATGAAATATTTTCTCATTAGTGATGGTATCCCCTATACCCCCAAATCTCAGATGATACAACTATTTTCAAGCCCATAAGAGATACTTGAAATTAAGTCCACCCAGGGGACATCAACACATATGTATAACATGGAACCGCAAATCATGTTAAACCAGTCACAATAGTGCACATATATTTCAACACTATTGAATAACAACAATCTAATGACATGGTATGAATACTCATGCACAACAATTGAAATAGTGTAACATGTATTTAAACACTATGTGCACAATCAACTATGAACATGTAAACACGTATGGCACATAGTATATCACATAAGTCCTACATATCCATGCTCAATCCCAATATACAGTGCAACATATATTTCACGCATTCTCTAAACCTATAACCACCTATAGGTAACCACATAGGGGTAAAATATAATATAAGTAACACTACGCATTCATATCATACTGTGAAACACTTCCTATAAAGGTTCTAACCCAGCACTTAGGGTATTACACCTTCTACACATGATTTGTTCCAACAACCACATAAACATATCCAGTAAGGCACCATGTATCACTTGTGAGGCCTACATATTCAATATACCAAGTATAATTCCGTAACAGGTTATTACCCTTCCTGTCCTAATCAATGAAGCCGTGCACTATACATTTTAGGCACTATTTAAGCAAATAACCCTATACAGGTCACCACGTAGGAGTAAAATATCATCTAAGTAGTCCTACGCATTCAACATACAACATTAAACACATTCTCTTAAGGTTCCAAGTTCAAATATCAAGTTTCATAACCTTTGGTTCAAGTTTCATAATCACCTTTCAACCATTTTCAGGTCAATATTTAAAGACCTTCCCATTATCCAATTGGACCATTTCAAGTTCCATAGTGTAGTACTAAAGTTGTACTAGAAGTGTAGTTAAAGAGGGATTAAATCTATACTCATTTAACTATACTAAAAAGCTTGCAAAGTTGCTACCAGGTCACAGTTCTAGGCACGACTCGTGCCTTGTCGCACGACTCGTGCCTCAAGCCTGCACGACTGATTCAATTGCTACAACTCGTGACCCTATAGGTCACCTTCTGTCGCACGACTCCACCCTTCATGGTCACGACTCGTGCTAAGTGGCACGAGTCGTGCCCAACACCTGAAACTCTATTTTTGGCTGCACATCAGCAACCATAAAACAACAACTTCAGTTCCCATCTCCAGCAGCTACAAAGTGATTTACCAACAGTCTATATACATGATTTAGACCCCAATATACTATCTACATAACACATCTACAAACAATTTCCCAACCAATTCAACCCATTATAATCACCCTTTAACAATTTCTTCAACCACTTAGTTTCTTTTCATTTTAAACCCCAAGTGAATGATCAAACCTTCACCAAACTGATTCAGAACATCATAATAAAATCATTTCACAAGCCATGAACAGTTATTGAAGGGAAACATAACAACTTACCAATTTTCACCAAACTAAAAAGAAGATATAATCGGCTCTACGCGCTCTAAACACCTTTCTTAGCAATAATTTGAAATCAGAATCAACAACGAAGCAAAGGGTAATTTTCGGGGATTTTAGGAAGGAAACTAGGGTTTAAGCTTGTTCCTAGACTGAGAGGATAAGAGAGAAAACTGAGGGAATCAAAAGCTTCTGGGAGAATCCTTAAAGGGATTTATATAAACAAATTTCCCACTAAGCTCCTCCAAGAATCAAACAACTACAAGCCCCCACCTTAAACTTACAATTGCACATAAGCACCTCAAGACTTTTATAACATTTTCATTTCAAACTTCATGTATTATCCCTATACTACACACTTTCCTCTTTTATCTCTTTTAGACATTGTATTATCCATATTGATATTTTAATATCTAAAATCAAGTAAGTTATCAACTTGGAAAATAACACATAACCAAATCAAATTTCCAATTTAAATACCAAAATGAACACATAGTCATTCGGTAAATCACATAATACATAAGAGGAGATGCAACGCACCCCACTCCCACGCTCAATACTTGGCCAAATTAGTGCCCGGACCTAGGGTCGTGACACTCACTCCCCCTTAAATAAAATTCGTCCCGAATTTTAGACGTACTTACCTGAATGCTCAATGATCACACATACTACTCAAGCATTTCAAATTCTTCAAACCCAAATGGCTTGCTCCAAAAATATGGTTCTTCCACATAGTTCAGCTCAACGTGAAGATCCTCGGTTAAAGAATTCAATATCGGGATAGGATCATCAAGATACTTCCTCCCATACCAAGTTCCATACAGTGCCAATTCAATACTGAACTGATAACCGATAATATACACAGATTCCACTAAGGTTGAATAAACCTCTCACAATGAGGGAAAATCCATCACATACACATGCAACATATCCTCAAAATCTGGATAGTTTTCTCTGTCTACCCATCTACCTGAGAATGAAAAGCAGAACTGAAACTCAGCTCGGAGCCCAGAGCATCATGCTAAATCTTCCCAAATCGCAATAGGAATCTCGGATCCCAATCTGATACAACATATGGATTGGTACTCCGTGAACTCAAGCACATCTCTCAACTTTATGATTACGCTAACGTTTTCATTCAATCCTTCAGTAATCTGTAATCTGGGTAGAAAGGAACCAACCTGATCAATATATCCACTATTACTCAAACGCATCCATCTTCTTCAATTCAGGATCAATTTGTGGAACCTTCATAAGCTCCCATAAACTGTAGGGATATTCGAATTCGCAATTTATCTCTTATCTGGTACTTCACAATATCAAAATGTTGACAGTGAAGCCTTTCGACTAATCGTATCCACAACCACATGAGCTTTCTCGGATGATATAAAATACCGCAACCAAAGTCTTT
The DNA here is from genome assembly GCA_022495995.1 of Adenophora triphylla var. japonica. Lineage (NCBI taxonomy): Eukaryota > Viridiplantae > Streptophyta > Magnoliopsida > Asterales > Campanulaceae > Adenophora > Adenophora triphylla. The sequence goes on from JAFEMH010000008.1 coordinate 231,269, forward strand.
TAGTACTTCTAGCCATTTCTCTACCTGTTGTTCAATTCCTTTTAAGTAACCAGGTACTACAACTCTTCTGGTTGATAAAATTCTCAATTTTAACTTCCTATAGATAATGTTACACTTAGGTAACACAAAAAAAAACACAAAGTTCTCACATCCTTCAAGTAAGGTAAGGATTTAACTGTTGTCAATCTACTCTTTAACTCAGCAAAACTGGTTTCACCCTTTTTGCAATTTATCTCACTAATATCTCCTTCCGAGTAAATCACCCTCGAAAGTTCATCAATTATTATCTGGTAATAATCTATCAAACCCAGAAAACTACGGGATTCCAACATTGGTAAAGGTTGTTCCATTTGACCAGGGTCTCACTATACGAGAAAATAATAATCATGCCCCAAGCTTGAAACCATAAGGCCCAACATTAAAATTTTCTTGAGTCAAAACTCACACTTACTGAATTCTGCAACTAATTGATTCTCACGAAAAACATATACATAACTTACAATTAATTCCCATAATCTCTTCATAACTCTGAATAACCCAAGATATCCTCTATAAAGATTATCACAAGTTATCAAGTTTAAAAACCCAACTCATCATATTTACAAATACATCCAGTACCCTTCTATAAGGTGCTTTTGGATAGGTTAACAACCTGACATTACATCAATATAAAATTCAACTGCCCTTACTAGCAGCATAAAATACTATGAGGAAACACCTCACCAATTCACTTACCACTGATAATTAAAATATTTCAGGTGACTTTTTATTCAATTCTAACACAAAAATCAGATAGCATTCACATTCTTTAGACCATACATTTAGGCCTTTAATGCATATATGCCACAATATCAAATAATGACTTATCCGCCTCAATCACAAACAGAGGCAAGTCAAACATAGAAAAGGAGACTCGCTACTTACGATAGTCTACCCAAAACACAACAACTACTTAACCACTGCAGGCCAAGTATAACAACAATATCACAAATTGGTAAGTCTACCAACTCTACTGGCAATCCATACCCACATATAATCATGTCACAACCATGATAATCAAAGAAAATTCGAGGTACTCTCCCATAGGAGTTGAACCTCTAGCACATAAGACAACTCTTAAGCCATTTATGCAATTAAAACAAAATGCAATGCCACCTAAGAACAGGATAAACTGGGATCTATAAAAAAAAATATGACCCCTATTTCCTGAGACAGGTAATATACCTTTACTAACTGCGGAGGAATCTATCTCTCCATAATCCCAAGCCAAGACTCGGCCTTAGACTTTCTCCTTTGCTTTTCCTTCAGTGTCTCTCTTTGTACCACCACTTTGTTGCCCTCTTTGTTGGCCACTGCTTGATGTTTGTCCTCATTGAAATCTAGGTTTAGGACAATCTATTCTAAAATGCCCCATTTCCCCACAATTCATACACTTTCCTTGTTTTCTCCAACACGTGCCTTCTGTATGTCCAATCCGCTGACAAAATTTACAAACCTTGCTATGCTACCCCGATACTGGCTGAACTGTAGAAGCTGCAATCTTTACTCCTCGAACCCTTCCAGAAACTGAAAAACTGGGCTGTCCTCTGATCAGTCTAGAGCCTTGTTCCTGATACTTTAACTTGCTTCCATCCCTTTTCAATTCCCCTTGGTGCTTCTCAAGGTCATTCTTAATCTGAAACGCCCTATCCCAAGTCGTTTGATAATTGGCAAAGGCATAAGTCGATAATTGTTTCCTCAATTCAGGTCTCAAACCTTTTACAAAATGATAAACTCTCCTCCCTTCATGGGTTACCAAGTGAGGACGATTTTGAGCCAATTCCACGAACCTTGTTGAATACTGAGCTACCATTATGGATCCCTATTTTAGACATAAGAATTCCACCTCTAACTTATCTCGGGTAACCATGGTAACAAAATAATCCTTGAAATTCCGAGTGAAATTATCCCAAGTTTGGGGCGTATGAGCCCGCACCCAATATTCATGCAAACCTTGCCACCAATGATCTGCTGGACCTTCTAGCTTGAAAATAGCACACCTAACCTTTTCTTCATCAGGAATGCCTATAGCCTCAAAAATTTTATTCATTGTTTCTAACCAATTTTAAGCCTTTCCCGGATTCGGATTTCCGTTAAAACTTGGTGGATTCAGCCTTACAAAATCCTCTATCCCAGGTTTTGATCGTACCTCAGGTTGCTGTGGAGCTTGCACCTGAGCTGCCATGTTCTGTAGAAAGACCTTGAACATCTTTATCATTTCTATATTCTGGTCTTCTCTTATTCCCATATTATTCACATTTCCGTGATCCTTTTGTTGATCATCTCCATTTCCCGCCAATGAACAACTTCCTGCATTCAACACTCGGCGTCAGTTATCACACACTCCCCCTTAGGCTAGACATCTACCCTTGACTTCTAACCTGAGCTCTGATACCAACTGTGAGCACCTCCCAACTCCCGGAACCTAAAACCCGTGTCCCAGGATGGAAGGGTCCCAAAACATACCTTTTTCAAAAACTTTTCTTTTAGATCAACTTGAAAAGTCTAACATCCCATTTTCAAAACCATTTCAAAATAACCTCCCTACATAGAGGTGAAATATAACCTGCTTCTACTAGCTATAACCTGTATCATTTACAAATACTACAACTGCAACAGCTTACACAAGCCAACCTTAAAACAAATCAATCCCAAGATTAATTACAACATTACATACTGAAAATGTTTTATAACAGTTTCCCAGCATAAAATAACCACAACTACTCCCAACTCCCACACAAATAACTGACAACCAAAATACGATCCAAACTCCTTCCCGGCCTCACCGGTATAGTCCACCTGTCTCAGCCGAATCTAAAACAGTAAAGGGAGAAGGGGTAAGATAAAATCTCAGCAAGCTATTATGTATGCAACAATATGCCATACCATATGCAACACATACACAGGTTGCTTAATATCACATTGGGAAAACAGTAAACACTTTACGTTACCTTTCCCTACCTTTTCCATCTCGACCAAAGAAGTCTGCAATAGGCAACACATACACAGGTTGCTCATATAATATGCAACACACACAGGTTGCTCAATAATATATATGCAACACCCAACAGGTTGCTCATAATCACATTGGTAAAGTGGTAAACACATTCTGTTACCTTCTCTTTACCTTTCCCAATCTGGGTCATATGTAGTACTACGGTGGAAGGAATACTCCGCTCTCGTGAACTGCTAGTGCTTATTCACGTCTTATAAGACCTCGAACAGAGATCCATATAAGCTGCCTCGCTATCTTGTGGCATGACTGCACATATCCACAGAAGCTGAACCCCCTCTCCGTGGCCACAGAAGGGAGTGAAGGGTAACAAGTATAAGGCAACCCAAACACCTTATGAAATATTTTCTCATAAGTGATGGTATCCCCTATACCCCCAAATCTCAGCTGATACAACTATTTTCAAGCACATAAGAGATACTTGAAATTAAGTCCACCCCAGGGGACATCAACACATATGTATAACATGGAACTGCAAATCATGTTAAACCAGTCACAATAGTGCACATATATTTCAACACTATTGAATAACAACAATCTAATGACATGGTATGAATACTCATGCACAATAATTGAAACAGTGCAACATGTATTTAAACACTATGTGCACAATCAACTATGAACATGTAAACACGTATGGCACATAGTATATCACATAAGTCCTACATATCCATGCTCAATCCCAATATACAGTGCAACATATATTTCACGCGTTCTCTAAACCTATAACCACATATAGGTAACTACATAGGGGTACAATATATATATATGTAATACTACGCATTCATATCATACTGTGGAACACTTCCTATAAAGGTTCCAACCGAGCACTTAGGGTATTACACCTTCTACACATGATTTGTTCCAACAACCACGTAAACATATCCAGTAAGGCACCATGTATCACATGTGAGGCCTACATATTCAATACACCAAGTATAATTCTGTAACAGGTTATTACCCTTCCTGTCCTAATCAATGAAGTCGTGCACTATACATTTTAGGCACTATTTAAGCAAATAACCCTATACAGGTCACCACGTAGGAGTAAAATATCATCTAAGTAGTCCTACGCATTCAACATACAACATTAAACACATTCTCTTAAGGTTCCAAGTTCAAATATCAAGTTTCATAACCTTTGGTTCAAGTTTCATAATCGCCTTTCAACTATTTTCAGGTCAATATTTAAAGACCTTCCCATTATCCAATTGGACCACTTCAAGTTCCATAGTGTAGTACTAAAGTTGTACTAGATGTGTAGTTAAAGAGGGATTAAATCTATACTCATTTAACTATATTAAAAAGCTTACAAAATTGCTACCAGGTCGCAGTTCTGGGCACGACTCGTGCCTTGTCGCACGACTCGTGCCTCAACCCTGCACGACTGATTCAATTGCGATGACTCGTGACCCTACAATTCACCTTTTGTCGCACGACTCCACCCTTCATGGTCACGACTCATGCTAAGTGGCACGAGTCGTGCCCAACACCAGAAACTCTATTCTTGGCTGCACATTAGCAACCATAAAACAACAACTTTAGTTCCCATCTCCAGCAGCTACAAAGTGATTTACCAACAGTCTATATACATGATTTAGACCCCAAAATACTATCTACATAACACATAACACATCTACAAACAATTTCCCAACCAATTCAACCCATTATAATCACCCTTTAACAATTTCTTCAACCACTTAGTTTCTTTTCATTTTAAACCCCAAGTGAATGATCAAACCTTCACTAAACTGATTCACAACATCATAATAACATTATTTTGCAAGCCATGAACAGTTATTGAAGGGAAATATAACAACTTACCAATTTTCACTGAAATAAAAAAAAAGATATAATCGGCTCTACGCACTCTAAACACCATTCTTAGAAATAATTTGAAATCAGAATCAACAACCAAGCAAAAGGTGAATTTCTGGGATTTTAGGAAGGAAACTAGGGTTTAAGCTTCTTCCTAGACTGAGAGGATAAGAGAGAAAACTGAGGGAATCAAAAGCTTCTGGGAGAATCCTTAAAGGGATTTATATAAACAAATTTCCCACTAAGCTCCTAAAAGAATCAAACAACTACAAGCCCCCACCTTAAACTTACAATTGCACATAAGCACCTCAAGACTTTTATAACATTTTCATTTCAAACTTCAAGTACTATCCCTATACTACACACTTTCCCCTTTTATCTCTTTTAGACATTGTATAATCCATATTGATATTTTAATATCTAAAATCAAGTAAGTTATCAACTTGGAAAATAACACATAACCAAATCAAATTTCCAATTCAAATACCAAAATGAACACATAGTCATTCGGTAAATCACATAATACATAAGAGGAGATGCAACGCACCCCACTCCCATACTCAACACTTGGCCAAATTAGTGCCCGGACCTAGGGTCATGACAGTATCCTTAAGACATATTTGTCCCCTCACCGAGTGTGCTTGAGTTTTGGTGGGACGCTTGTCTCCCAGGATATAACGTGCGGACCGGTGACACTTTGCACCTAAATATCCCGACAAGCTGAATGTTACTTGGACATAATCACCTCTTTTTACTACTTATGCAAGGAGGCCAAGGAATATATGACAATATGCAGCAAACGAGATGGAGGAGGATTGTCTTCTCTAGTAGTTTTGGTATATATTTTCTTGTCGTGTTAACAACTGATGTCTACCTCCATTTATATAGCCTCAAAGAATCAAAGCTGAAATATTATCATTAATCCGAGAATTAAGACTAATATTTTCAGTCATTAATCTGAAAAATTAAACCCATTTAATTTTCGGTTTCAGTTTTAATATTTATGTCTTGGCTGTTATACATTTGAAATCAATGCACTCAACATTGCTCAGGAACTGCTCGGCCGAGCAGGCAAAAGCCTCGGCCGAGCATGGTTGTCCAGAAACTTCTGCCTAGGCCTTGCTCGGGCGAGTCACCACCAGTGCTCGACCGAGCATACCTGTTCCAGAAACTACCCATTATGTCATGCTCTGCTCGGGCGAGTCACCAGCTGGCTCGGCTGAGCATATCAGTCAATGCTTGGCTTTATTTTATTTTACAAAATCAAAATAATAGAAAAAGGTGGGTTTGTCTACGCAGGCAATTTTGGTGCTACATTCGTATCCGCAGGACGCGCATATGCACGAGTACGCACCTTGCAAGCCAAATTGGAAACTTGATTTTCACCCCCCCCCCTTTGCGCTAGAGAGAGAGCCTCTATGCTATATAATCTTGAACACTACTCTAGTGCCCAAGTCTTTATACTAGCACCAAGTTCAATTCCTTACCAATGTGGGATAACTCCACTTTCCTTTTACTTTGAGCATTTATATCTCAACCAATGTGAGATAACTTCATTTCCTTAGCAATGTGGAATAACTCAAGTTTTTCTCTTTCCAACCCACTTACTTTGAGCATTTATATCTTATCCATCCAACAACCATTTCAGAAGCACTTGAGTTTACTACTCCTGGAACGCTCCCTTCTGAAGAAGCACGTAGTGATGAATCTTTTAAACTCTATTGAACCACGACAACAACACACTTACAATGATTTTGATGCTGGTCTTTATGATGTTGCATATAACCGATCTTCAACAACCTCATACTCAACCAGATTTACCTCTTGAGGTTCGTGAGCATAGTAGTCACCCTATCTCAAATGTTATTAGTGATCTTCATGCTTGTGTTCAAACAAGGAGAACTTCAAACTATGATGAGCATACATCCTTTTTATCTTAAATTGAACCAAAGAAGATTGATGATGCACTCCAAGATCCTAGATGGGTTGTTGCTATGCAAGAATAGCTCAACCAATTTGAAATATGTAAGGTTTGGAATCTTGTGCCCATACCGAATAATCATGGAGTTATTGATACAAGTGGGTCTTTAGAAATAATATGGATGGGAATTGAAGCATCATGAGAAATAAAGCAAGGTTAGTTGCACAAGTCTATAGGCAAGAAGAAGGGATCGACTATGATGAAACCTTTGCACCTATAGCCAGACTTGAAGCCATCAGAATATTTCTAGCTTATGCCTCTTAAAAAAAATTCAAGCTTTATAAAATGGATATGAAGAGTGCATTTGTAAATGGTGGACTCCAAGAAAAAGTCTTAGTAGCTCAACCACCTGGTTTTGAAGATAGCAAATTTCTCAACCATGTCTTCAAACATCAAAAAATTTTGTATGTACTCAAGCAAGCTCCAAGAGCATGGTATGATACTTTATCTAAATTTCTTTTAGAAAAGGGCTTCAAGCGCGGTAAGATTGATACAACTCTTTTTATTGCCAAACATAATGATCATTTTTTACTTGTTCAAATTTAAGTTGATAATATTATCTTTGGATCTACTAATGAAAATTTATGTAAGCGATTTGAGAAGCTAATGAAAAGCAATTTGAAATGAGCATGATGGGAGAACTTACTTTCTTGCTCGGGCTCCAAATCAATCAATTGAGTGATGGAATCTTCCTCAACAAAGAAAAATATGCAAAAGATCTAATCAAGAAGTTTGGACTTGAAAATGCTAGAACATACGACACTCCAATGGCCAACGGTAACAAACTTGACAATGTTCTAAAAGGTAAGAAAGTTGATCAAAATTTCTATCGAGGTATGATCGGCTCATTACTTTACCTTACTGCAAGTAGGCCAGATATTATGTTTAGTGTTTGTATGTGCGCTCGTTATCAATCGATACTAGAGAAGCACATTTGGTAGCTGTGAAACTTATTATTCGTTATCTTTCTGGAACTGTTAACCTTGGAATTTGGTACACCAAAGATTCAAAATTTGATCTTATAGGTTACTTAGATGCAAATTATACAGCATGCACCATTGACATGAATAGTTACAGTGGCACTTGTCATTTCCTCGGAAATAGAATTGTTTCATAGGCTAGTAAGAAACAAGTCGCAGTATCAATCTCAACAACAGAAGCAAAATACATAGCTGCTGGAAGTTGTTGCTGTCAGTTTCTTTGGATGAAGCAGCAGTTGGATAACCATGACATTAAAGAAGGAAACTGTCCTATTTACTGTGACAACCTTTAAAAAATTGTTGTATGCAACAACCCTGTTATGTACTCAAAGACCAAGCACATAGATATCAAACATCATTTTCTCAGAGACCACGTAGAGAAAGGTAACATTCATTTAGAGCACGTGGGAATAGATAATCAGATTGTTGATATTTTGACTAAGGCACTTGATTCCAAGAGATTTTCCTTTTCAAGAGGAGAAATGGGTATCCTTGAACTTCAATAAGTCCATACAGTTTTTTATTACTAATGGCCTTTTTACTTTTTATGTTGTTAAGTTAGGCTCTATAAGTGACTGTAAAAGTTCAGTCCCTACCCTCCCTTTAGGTGGCCCAGAGCAACCCATTTAAAGTTTTCTCAAAACCAAGGTTTTCAAGTTTTAGGAGCACCCTTCCAATTCCCAAAGGTCAGGCGCCCCAAAAACTAAGGGTGTGCTCCTGAGTCTTAAAAGGGAGAGAAAAGAAAGGAAATGGAAGGAAGTGTAAGTATATTTTCCTTCCAGGTTTTCTCCCGAGTTTTATAAGGAAGGAAGAGAAAGGAAGTGGGAGGAAATTTTTAAAAATTTTCCCTCCTCTATTAGATTTGATTGATACCATCACCTTGGTTATTTTATGAACTTTAGGACCTTATGTAATAAGTATTTATACTTCAATTTTTAGATAGTCCATTTCATAGAAAATATTATGTAATAGGTGTTGGGTTTTGAGGTTACAAATGCAGCGGAAATATTTATACAACAACAAAACCCTAGCCCTTAAATCCGTCTAGCATGAAGAGATTAGAAACATGAAATAGAATTACATACCTTGAATGCGATTATGTTACTCAAAAACAGATCTCAAAATTCAAGCTTAGAATTTTGATGTTGAATCGGATCTTCTTCTTCCTTGTTCAACCTTGGTGACGAATCAACGATGGAGATCTTCAAGCCTTAGGACATAAAGAAACCTACCTCTAATGGTGATCCACACGCGAACGAACCAAGAACGCTTCTTGTAGGATTTCTAGATGATCCTCTTGATTATTGAATCAATATTCAATAATCAAAACCAAAACAATGGAATTATTTGGGTGCTTTTGATTCTCAATCAATAATCAAAATCTAGAGTTTCATAAACCTAGAACAATGATATCGGAAGAGAGGTTTATGGAAGCCAAAGGATTGTATTTATATCCCATATAAATCCCTAAAAATTAGGGAAAGAATCCTTGTCAATACCAAAATCAAATCGCCAAAGGAAAATGTGGACTGGTCAAAATTTGCTCAGGGCACGACTCGTGCTCCTGGGCATGACTCGTGCCACGAGTCGTTCCAGGCAGTCACGAGTGTTCCAAGCCAATTTTCACTCGTATCACGACTCGTGATAATTTTTGTACTCGTGCTGATCAAGGGAACGACTCGTGCCCAAGGGCACGAGTCGTGATCAATCCCAAAAGTCAAAAATTCAACGAGCCAGCCCTTGATTCCCAAAATGCAGTCGTACTTCCAGTTGTGACTCTTTGGTACAAGTCGTGACCCAGGTCACGAGTCCTGCTCTTGGTCACGAGTCATGCCAAAAATCCAAAACTCCAATTTTCAGCCAATGATCTAATTCGTTCTTTGTGTGTGACCCAATAGGAATTATATTATGTTGGTAGTGAATCGAAACATCGACCTCACAAGACATAAGTGGTTTTTAGAAAACCATTATATCAACCCAATTAATATAACATCAAAGCTTGATTCCTCAATAGATCAAATGTCACAATCCCTTTGTCCACGATGTCCTATTGAACATGAGTCATAGGGGTGTAAGTGGTTCGGTTCAAATCGCAGTTCGGAACCAAACCATGCAGTTTAGTTCAGTTTTCAAGCAATAGTGGTTTGGTTCGGTTCCAAAAATTATCAAACCATGTGGTTCGGTTTGGTCTGCGGTTTGGACCCCCAAACCACGGTTCGAGACCGGGAGACCGAACCACCAAACTGAACCAATAAACCAAACCACCAAACCGTTCAATATTAACCGTAGATATGTATATATTTCATTTTCACCTTACATTTAGATTTGAAAACTCCTAATTCTATTAATGGATTTTATCCCATAACCCTTTTTTCTTTTGGTTAATCTTCTTGTAATAATGTTAATTTACTCTTTGGCACATACCATTACAAGTACTCAAATGGTTGTTATTATAAACATTGAAGCACAATTTAAAGCTGTGTGCAAATACTTAATCTCTTATTTATGTTATGTTTGGAAAATTCAAAAAAAATTACAATGAATTGTGTAGTTTGAAACCATGTTCTAATTAATGGTTAAGTAATGTTCTATTTAATGGTTTGAACCGTGGTTTGAATAGTTGTTTAAACCGTGGTTCGAACCGTAAAATTAAACCGCAGTTCGAACCAAACCGAACCAAACCATGGCGGTTTGGTTCGATTCGGTTTGAATTTTTTAATGGTTGGGTTCGGTTTGAGATTTTTCCAAACCGATGACTAGTGGTTTAGTCCGTAAATTGTCCCAAACCGAACCATTTACACCCCTAATGAGTCATGGTCCATGTCAACTCACATGTTCAATGCTTTCTCGATTTCGAATATATTGATTATCCAAATGCATTTGATCTCTATCAAATCACTTGAGTGTGGCCACACATTTCATCAACATCATTCATCGAGGGGCCCAAGCAAACATCTCTCTCAACAAGAGGGACAAATCCCATCATGACTTATCATTCTTCCCTACAAGAATCCAATCGTGCAAACATAGCCCTTATTGCTATCCGATTAAAGATAGTGTTAGACTATATCAAACACATTGTTCATCATGTGGAAGACGATGATAATCTCAGGTTCAAAGGATTCAATGACACGACTATCATGAGATTTAATCATGACACATATGACTATAGACTATGTCATAAATCTCATCGGTAGGTCATCTCCAATACTTGTTCTCTGGCAAGTATCCATAAGTGTAATATGCATCAAATGCATATAAACATCTCCATGATTATCCATTAACTACATATACTAGTTATTCAAAATAATTAGGGACGCAGTTCAATATAATAAACATGTAAACATATAATGAACCAAATAAACTTTCTCTATAATAATGATAAAGACGATTACATAGTGGTTTAAGTTATAAGTCAAACATAACTAAACGCCTAGGGCACTACACCAACAATCTCCCACTTGCACTAGGCTCCATCTATGTATCGTATACCCATAGACCTCACATGACCATCATGCTTTGCTTATGTGAGGGGCTTTGTAAGCGGATCCCCAATGTTATCATCGGCTGATACTTTTCATATCTTAACGTCTCCCTGATCAATGAACTCTCGAATGAGATGGAAACGTCTAAGTATATGTTTGGATGGATGATGTGACCTTGGTTCCTTTGCTTGCGCAATGGCACCATTATTGTCACAATAAAGTTCCACCGGATTAGTGATACTTAGAACAACTTCCATATCACTAATGAACTTCTTGACTCAAACTGCCTCCTTAGCTGCACTGGATGCCGCTATATAATCGGCCTCAGTTATAGAATCGGTTATGGTACTCTGCTTGGAACCCTTCCAACAAATTGCACCTCCATTAAGCATAAACACAAATCCCGACTGCGATCGGAAATCATCCTTGTCTGTTTGGAAGCTAACATCTGTGTAACCTCTTACAACAAGATATTCTTCCATCCCTCCAAATACCAAGAATGCATCCTTAGTCCTTCTTAAGTACTTAAGGATCGTCTTGACTGCCATCCAATGGTTCTCACTAGGATCAGATTGGTATCGAATCGTCATGCTCAAAGCATACGAGACATCGGGTCTAGTACAAATCATGGCGTACATGATAGATCCAATAGCCGAAGCGTATGGAACTTCATTCATCCTCTTTCGCTCATCAGTTGTCTTAGGACATTGATTCTTGCTAAGAGTAACACCATGACCCATTGGCAAGTTGCCTCGCTTAGAATTTTCCATCTTGAATCTTCTAAGAACCTTGTCAATGTAGGTACTTTGACTCAAACCAATTATCCTTTTAGATCTATCTCTATAGATCTTGATGCCAATGATGTAAGCGGCTTCACCCATATCTTTCATTGAGAAACATTTCCCTAACCAAGACTTGACAGTCTGAAGTGCAGGAATATCGTTTCCAATGAGTAAGATATCATCGACATACAATAAGAGAAATAGTACTGTGCTCCCACTAAATTTCATGTATGTACAAGGTTCATCTTCGTTCTTAACAAAACCAAACTCTTTGATCTTTTTGACAAAATGAAGATTCCAACTCCTAGAAGCTTGCTTCAATCCATAAATGGATCTCTGTAACTTGCACACTTTGTTAGAATTTCTTGGATCGACAAAACCTTCGGGTTGTGTCATATACACATCCTCGAGTAAATTCCCATTAAGGAAAGCCGTTTTGACATCCATTTGCCATATCTCATAGTCATAATATGCAGCTATGGCAATCAAAATTCTAATAGACTTAAGCATGGAAACAGGCAAAAAGGTTTCATCATAGTCTACACCATGAGTCTGCATATATCCCTTTGCTACAAGCCTAGCCTTGTAAGTATGCACCTTCCCATTCATGTCAGTCTTTTTCTTGAAAACCCACTTGCACCTTATGGTTTTTACACCTTCGGGTGGCTCAATAAAGTTCCAAACTTGATTATCTGACATGGATTGCAATTCAGATTCCATGGCCTCCAACCATTTAGCCGAATCAAGAGTGGACATCACCTCTTGATAGGAAGTAGGTTCGTCATTCTCAATGACTTCCACTTCATTACTTTCCAACACGAGAAATCCATATCTCTCGGGTGCGGATCGTAACCTATCCGATCTACGATGGACTTGTGGATCTTGAACCGGTTCCATAACTCCTTGTGGATTTGGTTCAGTCTCCACTATCGGTTCCATGTTGTTTTTGGTTCTTGAATTTCTTCAAGATCAACTTTACTCCCACTAGTTGCTTTATTGAGAAACTGTTTCTCAAGAAAAGTACCATATTGAGCAACAAACACTTTGTTCTCATTGCGGTTGTAAAAGTAATACCCTTTGGTTTCCTTAGGATAACCAATGAAAATAGCCTTGTCATATTTAGGTGCTAACTTATCTGAGACAAATGTCTTCACATAAGCTTCGCAACCCCAAATCTTCATGAAAGACAAACTAGGTTTTCTTCCATGCCACATCTCAAGTGGTGTCTTAGGAGCTGATTTAGTAGGGACTCTGTTCAGTGTGAATGCAGCAGTCTCTAATGCATGTCCCCAAAAGGATATAGGAAGGTCTACTTGACTCATCATCGAACGAACCATATCTAATAGGGTTTTATTCCTCCTCTCGGAAACACCATTCCATTGTGGCATTTCGGGTGGAGTCAACTCTGAAACAATTCTACAGTTTTTAAGATGATTGTCAAACTCTTGGCTCAAATATTCTCCACCACGAACGGATCGAAGTGCTTTAATAGTTTTGCCAAGTTGATTTTGTACTTTATTTTGAATTTTTCTAAACAACTCAAACGATTCACTTTTGGACTTCATTAGATAGACATATCCATATCTAGATAAGTCATCAGTGAATGTAATGAAATGCCAAAATCCTCCCCTAGCAATGCTTCTTATTGGTCTACATACATCGGTATGTATTAGGCCCAATAAGTCACTAGCCCTTTCACTACTCTTAGTGTCGGGTGGTTTGGTCATTTTGCCCAATAAACAAGATTTTCATATCTCATATGATTCATAATCATGTGAGTCTAACATACCATCCTTATGGAGTTTAGAGATGCGTTTCTCATTTATATGACCAAGCCGGCAATGCCACATGAACGAGTTGTTCACATCATTCAGTTTAGACGTCTTGTCCACATAATAAACATTTTCAACATTATTTTGTTTCTCATCAACATCAAGAACATAATGGCCATTAAATGAATTTGCAATACCATAAAGCATATCATTTAAATAAATATAAAACTTCTTATTCTTAATAATAAAATTATACCCTTCATTATCCAAACAAGAAACTGAAATAATATTCCTACTCAAATTCGGAACATAGTAACAATTGTTCAAAACAAGTACTAAGCCACTAGGTAAAGTTACATCATATGTCCCTACGGCTAATGCATAACTCTTGCTCCATTCCCCACACGTAGGTCAACATTACCTTGTTTGAGTAGCTTCCTATTCCTTAGTGTGATGTCACCTTATTTTTCTTTCGGGAAAATCATTTCGGAGTCGCCACGCCATTTTTAGTTTAAGGGCCAAAACTTTGAAAAATGCCTAAAATTTGAGAAAATGAGTTCGGAGGTCACGTTACACTCCGGGAAGAACGTTTGGCGTTCACCCGGAATGTCTCGTATAATGAGTCTTCCTCTCTTGAAACTTTTTGTTGTGTGTGCGTGTGTGTTGAAAAAAAAGGGGGATTTTCTTAAAAAATGAGCTTTCTGAAAATAACAGAAATTCTAGGGACTGAACTGAAAAATAGTTTGAAAACAGTTATTAAACTGAAAATAACAGAAAAACTGAAAACTATTTGCAAAGGACAGAGTCATCCGCGTGGATGAGACTGTAGTGCAGTCTTATCCGTGCGGACAGCCCTGCAGTGTCAATATTTTTTACAGTTTCCAGTTTAGTCACTATAATTTCCAGAAAGTTAACTGGATTTACAGGACTTAATTGGAAATGTAACTGAAAGCAGAAAATGAAGGAATTGTATGGATTTTTGGCATCCATGTTTTGTCCTCTCTTTCCCTAGACTTTGGTTAGTGGTCATAATTGATGAATCCACTTAACCAAGCCATCCTGGGGGTATGTTAGGACTTTGAAAACACTTCATTTGCTAGGGACAAGGGAATTTTGACATGAAAAGTAAGTTGACAAGAAAGTTAGGTCAAGATGTATCAACTTTAGAGGAAGATCTCTAAGGTGGTCATGAGAAGACCATCCTTGAGACCTATACTCTAGTGTATCTTATACATCTTGTGTGACCTAAATTGTGAGTCTAGATAATTTTCATCCAAGGTGAGCATCTTAGACATGGGGAAGGGGATTTACAAGGAAACAAGTAATATGGACCTTTCAAAGTGTTCATCTATGGAGATGGACTCCAAGATGACCATGCTTTAGGTCAAAGAAGCAAGTACCAAGTAATGTAAAAAGGGAAGTAGGGGATGACATGAAAGTGATTAAAATATGGATTCCATTAAGAGATCATCCATGGAAAGGGATTCCATGGAGATCCTCTTGGATCCTTGGGACAAGAGGGAAAGGGGAGTCAAAACAACAAGTTGTGAGTAAGACTACATGATTTAAATATGGAGTAAGTGTATGAATGAGAGAAATATGGAGTAAGTGTATGAATGAGAGAAATATGGAGTAAGTGTATGAATGAGAGAAATATGGAGTAAGACTACATGATTTAAATATGGAGTAAGTGTATGAATGAGAGAAATATGAGTAAGAGAGTGAGGGTTTACCAATTTTCTTGGGTTTGTGTTTAGGGTTTGAAGGTTTCAAGGGGTTAGGAGTAGTTTTGGAGTGGATTTGAGGTTGGATTTAGTATGGATTTTGAGTTTTGAAGGTGAAAATGGTTGTTTGGGAGTGGATTTTGACAGCATAACAGTAGGTTTTCGATTTTTTTTGGCCTCCTGAAACTGAGAGAGAAGGGCTGTATTTATAGGTTCGCTGGATGACGATCTTATCCTCATGGATAAGATTGTAGGTACAATCACATCCGCGCGGACCATATCAGCAGTGTGCTTGGTCCTGTGCAGAAAGCAGTTTTGGCTTTTTGTTAAATGGTCAATATTCTTTTTTATTGGAAATGACAAATTTCCAGCGAGGTATTTGTCCATTTTTTTATTCCTAAGAGTTCCTTCCTCATTCAAATTGTCAAAATAATGTCAAAAATGCCCCTAAATGATCATAAATCATTAATTTGGGCTGATGAAACATTAACGACCCAGATTGGGGCACTTACACTAGCCCCTCGGCGACAGTATTTCCAGGGGAAGTGGAGTCGTCAACAAAGTGAGGATCCCAATCTGGCAAACTTTTACCTAGATGGGCATGGAGGTGATTGAGGCGGTCGGATGGCTGGACCCTTAACGAAAGGATTCCTACGTATCCCATGTGGGAATCAAGCCGGTCGTAGTTCAGATCTTGCAGGAGAAAGGAGTGGTCAAACGAATGGACCTCCCACCGCATTTTCATTGTCGAAGATAAACTCGACTAACGGAGGAGTTACCAAAGAATATTCGACTAACGGAGGCGTTGCCGAAGGTAGACTCGACTAACGGAGGCGTTGCCGAAGGTAGACTCAACTAACGGTGGTGTTGCCGAAGAATATTCGACTAACGGAGGCATTGCCGAAGGTAGACTTGACTAACGGAGGCGTTGCCGAAGAATATTCGACTAGCGAAGGCATTGCCGAAGAATATTCAACTAACGGAGGCATTGCTGAAGGATATTCGACTAACGGAGGCATTGCCGAATAATATTCGACTAATAAAGGTGTTGCCGAAGACGAACTCGACTAACGGAGGCGTTACCGAAGACGGTCTCGACTAACGGAGGTGTTACGGAAGACGGACTCGACTAACGGAGGCGTTGCCGAAGAATATTCAACTAACGGAGGCATTGCCGAAGAAGGACTCGACTAACGGAGGAGTTTCCGAAGGATATTCGACTAACGGAGGCGTTTCCGAAAAATATTCGACTAACGGAGGCGTTGCTGAAGAATATTCAACTAACGGAGGTGTTGCCGCAGACGGAGTCGACTAACGGAGGCATTGCCGAAGACGGACTCGACTAACAGAGGCGTTGCCGAAGACGAGCTCGCTGGGGAAGATTCGGGCTTACGATAACTGTCGTGGTTTATCTGCTGGGGATATGTGTTCTTGGTACGGGATTACAATGATGGTCGGGGTTGAAAATGAGGAAGGGAATGGACTTCCGTTATGTTTTTGTTAAAGGACGGGCTTACGATGACGGCCGGGGTTGAAAACGAGGAAGGGAATGGGATTTTGTTAAGTTTTTGTTAAAGGAAGGGCTTAGGATTACGGCCGGGGTTGAAAATGAGGAAGGGAATGGGTGTCCGTTAAGTTTTCATTAAAGGACGGGCTTACGAGGAAGGGAATGGGCTTCCGTTAGGTTTTTGTTAAAGGACGGGCTTACGATGATGGCCGGGGTTGAAAACAAGGAAGGGAATGGACTCCCGGTAGGTTTTTGTTAAAGGACGGGCTTACGATGACGGCCGGGGTTGAAAACGAGGAAGGGAATGGGCTTCCGTTAGGTTTTCATTAAAGGACGGGCTTACGATGACGGCCGGGGTTGAAAATGATGAAGGGAATGGGCTTCCGTTAAGTTTTCGTTTAAAGGACGGGCTTACGATGACGGCCGGGGTTGAAAACGAGGAAGGGAATTGACTTCCGTTAGGTTTTTGTTAAAGGACGGGCTTACGATGACGGCCGGGGTTGAAAACGAGCAAGGGAATGGGCTTCCGTTAGGTTTTCTTTAAATGACGGGCTTACAATGACGGTCAAGGTTGAAAACGAGGAAGGGAATGGGCTTCCGTTAAGTTTTCGTTAAAGGACGGGCTTACGATGACGGTCGGGTTGAAAATGAGGAAGGGAATGGGCTTCCGTTAGGTTTTCATTAAAGGACGGGCTTACGATGACGGTCGGGGTTTAAAACGAGAAAGGGAATGGGCTTTCTTTAGGTTTTCGTTAAAGGACGGGCTTACGATGACGGCCAGGGTTGAAAATGAGGAAGGGAATGGACTTCCGTTAGGTTTTCGTTAAGCTGGGGGTCTGGATGCAGACGGCCAGGAATTAAAAGGGCAAAGCAGGGATTTCGCCCTGCAATCTTATCCGTGCGGACCAGATCAGCAGGGCGCCTAGTTTAAAACAGACAGGCGCCGTATTTGTCTTCTCCACTTTCAAAATCCAGCAGCCGAGGCAGAGAGAGAAAAGAGGGAGAGAAAACCGCCATTGTTGCCCAATTTCTTCACCAAATCCTTCGAAATCAAGGCTATGGAGCGAGAGGTAGGAGCTCATGGAGTCCGCCGAGGTCGGGTAAGCAGAGCGGCGGCGGAGAAGAGGCTTGAGTTGGTGAGGATGCACCGCCACAATACGCTCTCGCAATCGATGAACTAGGAGTTTTACTCGGATATGTGGCAACATTGGGCCACCGACGAGGATCTTCGCATGGTATGATACTCAATTTTGCCTATTTTATTGATTTTTTGTCAAAATTGATTCATGTTAGATTTAGGGCTTGAATGCCAAAATTTGGGGCTTTTGTTTGTTTTGCCGTTGAAATATGAAATTGATGATGCATTTGTTTAATTGAGGACATGGGTAAAAGGGAATATGTAATTTATTTGTAAAAAAACATGGATAGTTTGCATAATGTAAAAATAAAATGGGTACCAATTTACCGAATTTGGGACGGACTCTTGCATAAGAGATTTTTGTGATGAAAATTTGGTTTTTGTAAATGCATGTTTGATAACATGATGTTTGAATGTGAGAAAAGATGCATGTTATGTTTGTAAAAGGAGGTACAAATTTGCCGAATTTGGAACGGACTCTTGTATAAGAGATTTTTGATGCAAAGTGCTTTTTGTAAAATAGACACAAATTTGCCAAATTTGGAACGGACTCTTGCATAAGAGATTTTTGATGAAAATTGTTTTGTAAACTGGATACAAATTTGCCGAATTTGAAACGGACTCTTGCATAAGAGATTTTTGATGAAAATTGTTTTATAAACTAGATACAAATTTGCCGAATTTGAAACAGACTCTTGCATAAGAGATTTTTGATGCAAAGTGCTTTTTGTAAAATGGACACAAATTTGCCGAATTTGAAACGGACTCTTGCGTTAGAGATTTTTGATGCAAAGTGCTTTTTGTAAAATAGACACAAATTTGCCGAATTTCGAACGGACTCTTGCATAAGATATTTTTGATGAAAATTGTTTTGTGTAAATGCATGTTTGATAATATGATGCTTGAATGTGAGAAAAGATGCATGCAGAAAAATATGCCCGAAAATGGGACGGAGTCTATTTTCTTTCTTTTCTGCTTTTCCTATTGTTTGTGTCATATACTTGCAGTTTTGATGAGATACTTGTGTTGTGTTTACTTTCAGGGGAGAGTGGATGTCATCCAACGCAAGTTGGATAAGCTAAAGACGCGGGGGTCCGTGGAGGCAGTTGTCAGGCTTTGGGATGCCCTGCCCACAGCTGGTAGGGTGGGTCAGCGGAGTCCTCGCCAGCTCGTAGTGGCTTCTAAACTTTATGGATTTGTTGAGTACCTGAGAGGGGTGGCAGGTTTGCATAAGAGCAAGGGGCTTTATTTGGCGCTGATCGAGCACTGGTGGGATGTTACCCATATGTTTCATTTCTTCTGGGGGGAGGCTACCGTGACCCCCTCTGATTATGCCGCTATCACTGGCCTGCCCTTCAAGTGGCTTTGCTTGGAGTGGCACGACGGGTATACGGACGCGGAGCTGACGGATCTGCTGGGGATTGTCATCGTGCCGGGGAAGGGAATGGGCATGGATCATGCCGTGATTGATGCGAAGTTGGCCGAGAGCATAGCTCGGTATGAGAGAGGGGACCAGACCATCTCGGCTGAGCAGATCGCTCGATGCTTCTTATGGTTCACCCTTTCTAGCACTCTGTTTGGGCAAGTTGAGGGCACATCTATGTTTGCCTTGCTGGGGTCTTTGGCGAACATTGACAGGATAGACGAGTATGCCTGGGGAGATACAGGCTTGGCGGAGTTGTACTTCGCTTTGGACAGATATAACAGGAAGGCATCCACCTCCCTGACCTGCTTCGAGTTCCCATTGGAGGTATACTTTCTCCTTCATTTTCTTTATCCTTTGTACATATTGTGTATACACTGCGGTTTTTTGACGGGTCTCCTTTGTTGGATGCAGGTCTGGGCTCTGGAGATTTTCGGATGCGCCCTGTGGGATCATGTCCCAGGGGAGGCTTTTGCATACCCGGCTATGCTTTGGTGGACGAAGGACGCCCGGGTGAAGAGGACTAGCAGGACTAGGATAAAGATGAGGTACAATGACATGGTACCAATTTTGATGGCGGAGAACAGCGGGAGGGTTAATTTTTACCCTTGGGATCGGTTTGAGGTGGACCAGCTGGGCGGCGCTGAGCGCTGGACGGTGCAGAGGTGTATCCTGCGGGGACTCACCTGCGATGTCTACTACTTGGGGGAGAGGGTGACGAGGCAGCATGGTCTAGGGATGGCTGCTTTGGCGCCGGCTGAGCCTCCTGCTGATATGTTGTTTCCTCAAGAGGGGTCAGCGGACTGGGACTGGTTTAGGGCTGGGCGGCCTGCCCTGGAGTTCATTACTCAGGAGCCCTATCAGGCGTTCGTGGCACGCAGGCTGAGGACACCCCAGGTGCTGGCGAGGGAAGGGAGTTCGGTCATGAGGATCCCCCGAGCTGACTTCTCGTATACCCAGGAGGGGGTTAGGATGAGGGCACAGATACCCCTCCCAACGGTGACACTGCGAGCTTTTCGGCCCCGACCGAATGCTCAGGTATGTGCTGATCATATTCTGACTATTTAGCTTTCGTATATCCTATGCCATTGCTTTGACTGTTTTTGATGCTTTCGTTCCTTTTTTGCAGTATTCGGCCTGAGTTGTTGATCGGCTCTTGCGCCAGGTTATCAGGGCTAAGAGGTTCATCCGCAACCTCGTGATGTGGGGGAAAACTTGAGGCTCTGAGAGGGCATCGCGACTAGCACCTAGTGCCTCTATGAGGGAGAGGTCGCCTATTCTAGCCGGCGGGCCTATGCCAGGCAGACGTTCCATGGAGACTCCCCGTACCTAGCCCAGAGAGTCGGTGGACATTTCTCCTTCTCCGTACATGGACAGGAGCGTGGAGCTTTCCAGGGATCACATTATCTTCGGGGGCATGGAGGGACCGGGCTTCGTTCAGGGTAGAGCTGGTGAGGGTTCCTCTTCGTATCGCGGGGGTTACGGCGCCTTTGAGCCGCAGGGAGATTACGGGACTCCCTTGCAGACTCAGGGGATGTATGGCCTGAGCTCTGACGCCTTCTCATTCGGATACGACCTCTTTGCTGACATCGGGGTGCCGTACCGAGGCATGCCTGTTGATCCCGAGGATACATACTCTGACGCGGAGCAGGATGACATAGATCCGAGGATAGCTTTCCCGGAGGCAGCGGTGGAGGGGCCGAG
Source organism: Adenophora triphylla var. japonica (assembly GCA_022495995.1). Lineage (NCBI taxonomy): Eukaryota > Viridiplantae > Streptophyta > Magnoliopsida > Asterales > Campanulaceae > Adenophora > Adenophora triphylla. Next base: position 252,635 of record JAFEMH010000008.1, read on the forward strand.
CACGGCTCAACGGAGGGTGCAGAGCTGCGCTCAATGGAGGATCCTATTCCTGATTCGGACAGTGATTCCGACTGATTGTACCTGTTAGGGCAGAGAGAGAAAACATATATACATTTTATGCACATTGTATATATATATATATATATATATATATATTGGAATGTAATAACTAGGTTAATACATTTTATTTCATCATTTTTTTTGAGTTTTTGTTTAATTCTGTACTGAATGCAAATTGGATGAGCGTGATTTGGTGTTTTATATGGACAAATATGGGATCTTTGTTGGAATTTTGGATGAAAAACATGGGGAATTGGCATATTTTTGTGTTTGGTCGTTTGGGGAAAGGTTTCCTCATTTGGGGGCAGCAGTTTTTATTGTTGTCAAAAAAGTTTTGGACTGGGTGACAATCTTATCCGCGTGGATGAGATTGAGGTGCAATCTCATACGCTCGGACAAGGGCAGCATCTGGCAAGGTTATTTAAATTTTCACCTCAGATCTGGTTTTTATCACTCATCTTCATCTTCTTCTCTATTCTTTCTGATGTCACGACCAAAACCATAGAAAGCCATGGAAACCATGAAGAATTCTCCTAAATTGCCAAAGGAGTTGCAAATGATCTTCTTTGACAAGTTCAAGGAGTGGTCTCGGGAGGTCATGCATGGGAATAGGGAATTCTTTGAAGAGAGATACAAGATCAAATCCTTATGGTCTCTTAAGGAGCTTGTTCCGGATTATGACTTGATGAGAGCTTCTGCCGCGTTCTGGGACACTCGGAGGCATGTTTTTTGCTTCTCCTACAATGAGATGGTTCCCACCCTTGAAGATTTTAGGACGTTACTTGGAGGGCCCGAGGTGGAAGAAGTTGCACTTCCCTTGCCCTGAGGGATGTCTTCGTCAACAAATTGTCTAGTCTCCTTCAAATCTCTTCGGAGGAAGCCCGAGGTATGATTCGAGGACCTGACTATGTTGACATTTCTGGTCTCCCGGATTGGTTTAGGAGCTTGGGTATGGTTGGCGATTGCTATTGGGATGCCTTTTCTCTTTGTGCAATCGGGTCCTTGTTCATGGTTTGTTCCTTTGGAATGTGCCACCGGTCTCTGTTAGACGTTGTTGTGCACTGCCGGTCGGGTCGGGATATAGTTCCCTTGATCTTGGGAGAGACCCTTCACGCTATTGACTGATTGGCTATCGGGAAGCGGTACATGCACGGGGAAAGCCCGCTTCTGTTGTCGATGTGGCTGATGGAGAGGCTGGGGGTCCTGCGGGAGGCTCCACTTGCATTCAGGCCATAGACTTTCGCAAGGAGGGGAGTTACAGTTGAGATCGAGGATCAGGCCTCGTGGGAGCGCTGGATGGCTCAGCGTCGTACCCAGGACATCCGATGGTGGATTCCACACTGGCAGATCGAGAATAGGAGGACGCTTCAGGATGGATCCCAGGTAGTTATGCTTTCGGGGCTCTGTTAGTCTACCTTTTACATTCCAGCTCTAGTTCTTAGACAGTTCGGGATGGAGCAGGTTCCTTTGGAGGACTGCGATGATATTTCCACCTGGGTGGTGGTGTCTGTTTCTATGGATGATCCATCTGCCTTTTCCTTCTTCTCTCGAGTATGGAGGTATCATGCTTTTCCTCCTTTGGTCCTTCTCAGGCATCCGCAGCGTATTTATCTGTCCACTTGGTACTTGGATTGGTATGAGGGACACATGGGGGAGACTCAGATGGCTCTTATGAGGAGGTGTGAGGTCATGGTGGGACCAGAAGATGTCCCTATTTTATTATTGAGGAGAGCTGAGGCAAGGGTTAGCCCATATGACAGGAGTGGAGATGATATGTTTGACTATGAGATGAGAGTGGAACGTCAGAGAGACAGGGTTCCTATGGCGCTGCCCAGGAGGCAAGAGATCAGAGACGAAGCCCAGGCAACTAGAGCTCTGATAGAGGCGGGCTTGACGGACCCAGCCCCCATGCCGAAGCTAGGGAGGAGGAGGACGGACATCATTCCCGTACCTAGGAAGAACACGAGGCATGGTGGGAGGATACGGAAGAGGAAGGAAGGGGACGCAAGCACTAGTGGCTAGACCCTTGAGTATCCACTAATCATCCTTGCAGGTACATTAGTTTTTAGTTATGTATTTTTATATGTCTTTTAGCTTAGCTGCGAGTTTAAGAGTAGATCGGGCTTGAACTCATCAAGAAGTTTTTATCTGTAATGAATATGTGAATTGCATTAGAGTTTTTCGAGACGCGGGTGTAATGCGGTCATTGTGTTGTTGACAAAATATGATATTGATTTATGTTTTAGACTGAACCGTTTCCGGCTGCCTACGTTCCCCGTTTACAAGTGGACTAAGGGCCTCAGGTCTCCGTAGTTTGACTCTATGAGTTTGTTGATCTTTTTTTTAGAAGAGGTAGGTAGAGAGAGGGACAAGAGAAGTGCTACCCTGTTTTTTACCTAGGCCGCCCTTTCGGGTTTCCAACCTAGTTGGGTATTACTCTTTTTGCACTTTTTCTTCTTCTTTTTTTTCTCTTTTTTTTTTTGAAGCTTTTGCTTGGGCTTTTTTTTTTGTAAGTGGGGAGGTAGAGAGAAGGACAAGAGAAGTGCGACCCTGTTTTTTACGTAGACTGCCCTTTTGGGTTTTCAACCTAGTTGGGTATTACTCTTTTAGCACTTTTGAGGGGAAATGACTCGATCTTTAGGCGTAGTATCTGCGGAGCTTGTCACCCTTCACCGGATGCACGAATGGATTTCCATCTAAGTCTGCGAGCTGCATGGCTCCTCCAGAGAAGATCTTCTGGACTACATAGGGTCCGATCCAGACGGGCTCCCATTTGCCAAGTGAATTGGTGTGGGTCGGAGGCTTCTCTTTTAGCACAAGATTGCCTTCTCGAATGTCCCGATATTTCACTTTCTTGTCAAAAGCTCTGGCCATTCTTTCTTGGTAAGCTCGGGTGTGTTCCATGGCTTTTAGACGACGTTCATCTTGCAGGGCCAACTCATCGTGGCGACTCTGGAGCCATTCAACTTCGTTGATCTGATTTTCCAATAACACACGGAGTGAGGGAATTTCCAATTCGATTGGGAGCACGGCCTCCATTCCGTAAGTGAGGACAAATGGCATTTCCCTTGTGGCAGTTCTGACGGATGTTCTGTACCCCCAGAGGGCAAGGTGGAGCTTGTATGGCCAATCTCTGCCTCGGACAACCATCTTTCTGATGATGCTTTCTAGAGCCTTGTTCTCCGCTTCAACGGCGCCGTTGGTTTGGGGCCGATAAGGGGATGACTTGTGACAAGTTATCTTGAACTCTGCCAACAATATGTCGCATTCTCCCTCAAAATGAGAGCCATTATCAGAAATCACATCAGCTGGAAACCCGTATCTGCACATGTTGTTTTCTTTGATAAAGAGGGCCACCTTCTTGGAATTGAGGACTTTGTAAGACTTGGCCTCGACCCATTTGGTGAAATAGTCTACGGCTACCAGGACGAACTCATGACGGTTGCTTCCTGGTGGTGTAACCTTTCCGATGACGTCGATTCCCCAGGTAACGAAAGGCCAAGGGGTTGTCATGCAGTAGAGGTCGTGTGGAGGCAAATGGTTGAGATTTGAATAGCGTTGACATTTGTCGCAACTTCTCACGAACTGAATGCAATCCGTCTCCATAGAGATCTAGAAATAACCCATTCTCAAGATAACCTGCATTAAGGCTCGAGCATTCATGTGGGGGCCACAGGTACCACCATGTACTTCGTTCATTAGCTCGGTAGCCCTTTGTTTGCTGATGCAGGGTAAGAAGGGACCTAGGTAACGCTTTTTGTATAGGGTATCTCCCAAAAGGACGTAGTGGGAAGCCAGGCATTTCTGAGCCATCATACTTCTTGCCTTGATTCCTTCTTTGTATTCCCCGTCTTCATTTTTGAAGGAGGCTTCACCACTTTTTAAGTATTGGTAGATCTGAGCATACCACGGGTCGTCTACTGGTTCATCCTCTGTTTCGATTTCAAAACAGTAGGCTGGGTTTTCTCTTCTTCCAACCCTAAAGGGTTTGACTGATTTTCCTTCGGGTATTTCAACAAGAGAGGCTAGTGTAGCCATGGCATCTGCGAACCTGTTACGGTCTCTAGGCAGATAGTGGAAGTTGACCTCCTTAAACTGGGCTTCGAGATATTCCATATAGGCGTGGTACTTTTACAGGCCTGGATCAATTGTTTTCCACTTGTTGGACACTTGGTTGATGATGAGGGCGGAGTCACCGTATACATCCAACTCCTTGATGTTCCTTTCTAAGGCTGCCTCCAACCCAGCTATGCAGGCTTCATACTCGGCGGCATTATTAGTGACCTCAAAGTTGAGCTTTACGGCTATGGGAGTATGTTCATCAGTGGGGTCGACCAAGAGTATTCCTATCCCGTTCCCCCGTTTTTTCGCTGCCCCGTAACAGAAGAGTTGCCAGCGATTTTCCCCTTCTAGAGAGAAAATTCCTTCATCCGGGAATTGAGGTTCAGGCCCTCGACATTCATCACTTGGGAAATCAGCAAGTTTTTCTGCCATTATCCGCCCTTTTACGGACTTTCTTGTCACATAAGTGATATCGTACTCGGCCAGAAAGAATGATCATTTTGCCAATCTCATGGAGAGGGAGGGTTTGTCGAATAGGTACTATGGGATCCAGCTTCGAGACCAAGTGCACTGAGTGAGACTGCATGTAGTGCTTCAACTTTCCCACTACCCATACTAGACCTGCGCAGGTTTTCTCACACACTGAGTAATAGAGTTCGCTGCCTTGTAGCTTTCTACTCACAAAATAGATGACACTTTCAACTTTGGAGTCTTTCTTCTCCTGTGGCAGCATAGCCCCAATTGTTGTGTCTGTGACAGTCAGATATAGCAATAGTGGCTTTTGCCGATGAGGGGGGCAAAGGATCGGAGGATTCACAAGATATTGAATGAACGGCCTCCGAAAATTTAATGATGACTGTGTTTTGAAATGAAAATTTTTCGGTTATTTAGGAGTCGCCACGCCGTTTTTAAAGGAAAACATTGAGAAACCTATTTTTAAAGAGATTTTGAGTTTGGGGGTCTGGTTACGTGTTGGGAAGAACTTGAGAGTTCACCCAACACGCCTATTTCGAGACTTTCAATCAACATTGGACAATTATAGACATTCAAAGTATGTGTACAATATGTGTCGACAAGTAAGGCATGCAAATTTGGAATTTCATTGATGGTATAGGGACTTGATACAACTTGTGAGCCATGATAGGGGGCCACACCCTTTACATATAATGATTTTCATCACAAAGCAGAAGACTGAGACAATCTGCTCAGAAAGCTCTGATGTCGTTCGACACAGGACTTCCCATGAAGGGGATGTCGGACGACAGATGGCCTCATGGTCAGATTGTCTCTTACAATGACAAGGCTATTCTGAAACTGGAAAAATATTATTTCACCGAAGGAAAGACACTATTTAGTGGTCTAAGTTCAGTTTGGGGTTGATAGGAGTGAGCAAAGTCATGATTGACTTTTAATGATACGGATGTCATATAACATAGAACATCCGAAGTTGTCTATGTCACATGGCAAACCGCCTCCATCAATAGATCTCGCCCAAACGGACCTTAGACACTCCAAATAGTGGCTAATGAGCCAAAACTACTCAGGTAAGCTTTGAGTTGCGAAAAGGGGGTCAATCTTGACTGATCTGAAGTCCAAGAAAAGCTTTATAGCCTTCTGGGAATTCTATGTCGTATGACACAGGACCTCTTGAGAGTCCTGTGTCATCCGACATGAGCAGCCTATTTCAGTGCCCTTCAGTCTGGTTGATTTCCCCTTTGTTCTCAAAGCAAACCAAGTAACTTTATTAACTGAAAGCTATAAAACAGTAATATTACGTGATTATTATGGGAGGATCACATGGCTTTAATGGCCAAATGTGATAAATCACATGGTTATGGCCATTTTTATGTAGCCATCACCTCCTAGCTCAATGGAAACTAGGAAAGATTCAAACTTTAATGGTGATAATGTCACCAAATGTTCAGATCTGAGGTGGGAAGGAGTGAATATGGAATATTCACTTCTCCACCACCTTTATCATGCAAAACCCCCAATATTTTACATAATATCTAAGCAAGTGAACATGCAAGGTGATATAAGTGTATGGAAGAGTTAGTTAAAGAGAGAGAGAGTTTAGTGACTACCTATTATAGTCCACAAGGTAAGAACACCAGTAGTATGGTGTTTACCCCTTCAACATACCAACAAATGGAACCTTTCTTTGGATCTTGGCCTTTAGGGTGTGTGTGTGAGGAGGGAGGTGAGTGTGTGTGTATGAGAGAGAGAGAGAGAGTCTCTATTTCTACAGAGTTTCCCCTCTTTTACTGATATCCTCCCAAAACTCTCCAAAAATCCCCCCTAAAATGATCAGCCATGCCTTGTATTTATAGGCAGGCTGATGGGAAGCTCCATGTCGTCCGACAGAGGGAGTTAAACCGCCTTAGTGTCGTCCTGTGTCGGACGACAGCGTACAGCTTTTTGGCACAGTTGGGCCGAATGGATGGCAGGCCCAATGGGTTGAGTGGGCAATGGGATAATTGGACTCAATTTGCTTTTTAGCAAATACATGAGCCCAAAAATCAATGAAAGTGGACCCAAAACATGAGTTCGGGTCGGGGTACTCACAGAGCCCCTCGGCGACGTCACTTCCACGGGAAGTGGGGTCGTCGACACAATGAGAATCCCGAGCCGGACACGAACGGCGGGGAAAAGGGTGACCAAGATGGTCAAGTGGCTGGACCTTTTATGAAAAGGATTCCTACGTATCCCGTGGGGGAATCAAGCCGAATCGTAGTTCAGAGAAGATGGACGTTTGCGTCCCGGGGGAAATAGACCATGATGGTCATACGGCTGGACCTTTTATGAAAAGGATTCCTACGTATCCCGTGGGGGGAATCAAGCCGAATCGTAGTTCGTCAAGGATGGGGTGCCAATGAAAGGCCACGGGCTTTGTACCCGAAAGTGACTGTTCCAAGGGGAGTCACCCCGAAGATGGGTGTTTGTACCCGAGATTGACTGTTCCAAGGGGAGTCACCCCGAATTTGACTTTTTTCTTTGGGAGTCACCCGCGGATTTGACTTTTTCTTTGGGAGTCACCCGCGAATTTGACTGTTTTTCTTTGGGAATCACCCGCAAATTTGACTTTTCCTTTGGGAGTCACCCGCGGATTTGACTATTTTGATGGGGAGTCACCCCGAAGATTTGACTTTTTCTTTGGGAGTCACTCGCGAATTTGACTTTTTCTTTGGGAGTCACCCGCGTATTTGACTGTTTTGATGGGGAGTCACCCTGCGAATTTGACTGTTTCGATGGGGAGTCACCCCCGAACTTGACTTTTTCTTTGGGAGTCACCCGCGGATTTGACTGTTTTGACGGGGAGTCACCCCGAAATTTGACTGTTTCGATGGGGAGTCACCCCGTAGATTGACTATTTATCTATGGGAAGTCACCCGCTATTTTGACTTTTTCTTTGGGAGTCACCGTCGAAGATTTGATTTTTTTCTTTGGAGTCACCCACGAATTTGCTGTGTGGGGAATCTATACGGTCTTCCGGACCGGGTAGTTTATAGCCATTCCAGGCTATTTGACTGTTTTTCTTTGGGAGTCACCCGCAATTTTTACTGTGTGGGAAATCTGTGCGGTCTTCCGGACCGAGTAGTTTATAGCCATTCCGGGCTATTTGACTGTTTTTCTTTGGGAGTCACCCGCAATTTTTACTGTGTGAGAAATCTGTGCGGCCTTCCGGACCGGGTAGTTTATAGCCATTCCGGGCTAATGATCTTGTGAAAGACAGAAAGAGGTGGGCATTTAAACCCAAGTGAAGTGGTGAATTTTGATGATAGGTGGTCAAGAGGGACTGACAAAATTGACCAGGGGGAAAAGGGGGAAATCACCCCTTCTAGACTGCGGATGTCGTTCGACATAGGGCCTTCCCCAAGATGTTTTAACTAAAACAGTTAGGTCGTAAGACAGACCCAAAATCAGTGTTCTCCGCCGAGTTCAGAGAGAGAAAGAGAGAAATTTTTTGAAAGTTTATCCCTCCAATTTTGATTTTAATCAAGAATTGATAATGCCTCCGCGAGCGGAATCGAGAAGGAACGTGCAAAGATCGTTGTCCGAGAGGAGGAAACTTGTTGATCGGAACAAACAGAAGAAATTTTCGGAGTGCAATGGGCTTTATCCGGGCCTTGATTTTCATACTTCCACCATGGAACGGATGGGGGTAAGTATTCTAAACCATCGACCCTTCCCTTTTCCTTTCCGAAATTGGATTTATAGGGCTCGAGATAGAATTTGGGGGAATCTCACCCAAAGAGATGTTGCATGCTTGGCATGAAGTGCATTGTTTTGAAAAGATTTTCCTTTTCTGTTCTTTTGAAAGAATTGGGTGATTTTTGAAAATGCACATGAATGAATGCACACATTGTTATGAGTATGTTCTGATACCTGTGTTGTGCTTACCTGCAGGCTTTGCGGACCAAGGGGTCCTCTGAGGAGATTGCGACAATTTGGGGCTTTCTTCCTGGCTCTTCTGATCTGCCGGAGAGTCCCAATGGCCTGATTTTTGCAGCTGGTATCTGACCATTCTTTACTGCCGTTGGAGATTTTGGGGACACGCCTAGGAGCGTGGAGCTTGTGCGGGCCTTCAGGCAGTATTGGTGGGATTCTACCCACACTTTTCACTTGTCTTGGGGTGAGTCGACCATCACTCCCTATGATTTCACCGCTATTACCGGTCTGCGGTTCACGGGCAGGCCCATCTTTTCTGAGGACCCTGGTGTGCTGAGTACTGACACCATTAGAGCATTGACTGGCCTGACTCTTCGTCCGAAGGGCAACGGGGTCCCGCTGGCGGATTTGCATTCGGCCTTGACACAGCAGTGTCATCTCTTCTCTGAGGGTGAGGCCGCAGTTACGGCTGAGCAGCTGGCGAGGGCCTTTGTTTGGGCTGGATTTTCCGACACCCTGTTCTATAATGCCTCTACGACGGCATTGACTCTTCTGCTCGAGCCTCTTAGGGACTGGGTCCAGGTTGCCACCTTTTCGTGGGGCGAGGCCGGCTTAGCTCAGGTGTATAGAGGCCTGGATGAGGTGAGCAGAGGCAGTGTGACCTCTTTGGATTTCTATCAGACTGTGCTGGAGGTATGCTTTTTGTTATTCGCAACTTGACTGCTGCATTGACCTTTCTGTCATCATTGTATCACTGTTGCTGCACACTGAAAGCTTTCTGTCTTTTGATTTCAGGTGTGGGCTTATGAGGTGTTTGGCTATTATGCTTGGACTGTGCCTGAGAGGATTGCTGCTGATTTGTTCCCTGCTATTCGCTGATGGACTTTTGGAGCTAGGGAGAGCCGGAGAGTGGACGGGGTGAAGCCCCGGAAGACGGCTTGTTATCATGACACGATGATTACCCTTAGGGGCACCCCTGCTGGTTTGAGACTGTTTCCCTGGCATGGCAGGTATGGCGAGGATGTGGTTGGTGATGCTGCCCTGGTGACCAGGACGAGGAGGCTTCTGATTGGCCTGGAGGGAGATGCCCTGTACTTGGGGGAGAGAGTCTGTAGGCAGCATGGTTATGGCGCTGCCGCTCGCGTTCTTCATGATCCTCCTGCGGGGATTTGGTATATCCGAGCCTTGCACGACTGGAGCGGCTAACGCGGCGGCATTGATCTTTGCGGAGTGTCGATGGTGGGGATTATGCTCAGTTTGTCTTCACTCGGCTGGTGACCCCTCGGGTTATGGCTGCTAGGAGGGCAGCGGGGATGCAGATACCGGTGCCTCCACGATTTTTTGAGTATGAGGCTGGGGGCGTCATTCGCCGCTCCTCATTTGATATGTCTGAGACTCATCCACATCTGCGGCTTCCTCGCGAGACTACTTCTGTGAGCAATCTTTTCTTTTCTGATTCGTTCAAGCCTTTTACTACTTTACTATCTGTATTGATTGCTTCTGACCACCTCTTTTGTTTTCATTGAACAGGTCCCAGCCAAGACCTACAGGGCGGTGGCCAAGGCGCTCACCATGGCCATGAAGATGCTGCGCCAGTTTCAGAGGAGCGCAGAGCATTGGAAGGGGAGATGTAGCTCCCAGCCCGGTGATGTCGTGCCTCCGAAGAAGAGGCACAGGCCGGCCTTGGCTCCTTCTAGCTCGCAGGCGGGTGGGTCGAGTCAGCAGCCCCAGCCTGATGATGATGATGGCGAGGACGATCCTTATCAGCCCCCTTATTCCACCGTGCCTGAGTGGCATGGGTATTATGGCGAGCCCCAGCCTTGGGCCCAGTATGAGGATGATGATGATTCGAATAGTGAGATCCACGAGGTACAGGAGGGTGGCGACGATGGCCAGGAGCAGAGCGGCTCTGAGGAGGAGGTGGGCAGCGTCCAGGATGACAGCGGCTCCAAGGAGGATGGGGAGGATGATTCCGAGTCGGAGTGATCACGGCGGTCCCCTTTTGTTATGCTTTGGACTCTTTTAGGGAGAGAGAGAAGATGCATGCACTATTTTTGTTCTTTTGGGTTGTAAAACACGTATTTTATTGCATTTTGTATTTTGACAACTGAAATATTTGCTTATTTGTATATTTGTTAGCTCATATGCACAAATCCGTCCCAAGAAGGGCACAAGATGGTGGCTTTTGATGTGATTGGGTGTTTTTGTGATTTTTGTATGCATTGGGTGATGTTTATGCATCTGCGGGGGTGTCGGATGCACCGGATCTTCTCTCGTGGGCTTTATGAGCGAAAAGGAGTGTTTATGTATGATTTCTGGTGTTTTGGACAGGTTTGGGTAGGCCTTTGAGCAAGCATTGGGCTGCTAGGGGGTTGCTACAGTTGCAGCCGTTGCTGGTGCTGATGGGACTTTCCATGTCGTCCGACACAGGACTTCATGGGACTTCCTGTCGTCCGACATGGAGATTCTGGGAGACAGGTTTCTTGATCAGCAAGCCCCAGCATTTAAAAGGAGGCAGACTCGTAAAGAACATACTCCAGCAGTCACAGCAGACTTCAAACTGGTCTTCCACCCCAAAATTAGCCACAAGATTCGACCTTTGACCCGAAATGGAACATTACAATGAGAGATCTAAGATCAGGGAGCGCCAATTTCATTCTGATCTCATCAATCTAACCCGCCATCATCGTAGCAACAATAGGAGGGTTATCGACCAACGATATAGGTTGAGATGCATCTGGGCATTAAAGGAGTGGGCGGTAGATTGGAATCTTCTACGGGCCGCGTCTAGATACTGGGATTGCGAGAGGCATGTCTTTACCCTCTCATATAATGACTTTACACCCACCATTGAAGAGTTCCATGCACTGACTGGGGGAGCTGAGCTCAGAGATGCTGTTTTCCCATGAGATCCACGACCCTTGACTGAGCAGTTGGCCGATTTCTTGGGATTTCACACAGAGCAGGTAACTGATCTGATTCTCGACCTGTCCTTTGTTGACCTGGCCCAGATAACCCGATTGGCTGTATCGCATCCGGAGCTGTTTGACCCATCTACGACCATGGATATTTTTATGCTAATTATGATCTCCCTATACTGCTTTTGTGAGTATGACGGGGTATGCTCCGGTTTACTACTGGGAGTTGTTAGGCAGATGCGGGGTTCTCGTGGTATCGCATTGACTGAGATCTGACCCGGGCAGGGAGAGAGAGACATAGTTCCCATTTTGCTGGCAGAGAATTATCATGGGATGGGCCGACTAGCTGGAGGGTCATTGCACATGGGACACGGCAGCCCCAGTCTCTTATCATTATGGCTCTTTGAGCGGTTGAGACTTATCTCCCCATTACCCGCAGGGCAGAATGCAGCACCATGGGTTACACAGCAGAGGCGAGTGGCTCCGGAGGCTTCACAGGAGAGCTGGCAGAGGCAATTGGCCAGGTATACTACCACTGATATTCAGTACTAGGTTCCTGGATGGAGGCTTGAGACCATGAGCGGCAGGCAGGATGACTCCGCTGTAGTGAGGCTGCCGGGATTACACTTCTCATCATTCATTATCCCCTTGCTTGTTCAGAGGCAGTATGGATACCCACAGCAGGCGAGCAGATGGCCCGGGATACCGTTCTTCTTGACATGACTGATGTCCGGACCCTCAGGTTCTTTGCCAGGGCCTTTTCAGGAGCATCTTTTCCCGCTCACACACTGATACGGAAGACCTGGGGAATCACATATCTGTCCACCCTGTATCTCATTTGGTATGGGGAGCAGATGGGACCAGTTCAGTACACCATTGAAGTATATTGCCGAGGGATCCGAGGAGGAGACCAAACTAGCCGGGAGTTACGTGATGCTGAGGCGCTGACTGACCCAGACAACATGACCGATGATCCGGCAGCAGATTTTGAGAGACTAGTAGAGAGGAGGGCCAAGATGAGGGATGACCCTAAGGTTATGGCTCGGAGGACAGCTTTAAGAGAGGAAAGGGCTGCCCAGGCGGCATTGAGAGCTGCCGGATTGGTTGACTCACCGACTCATATTATTCCTGAGTCGGGACGACGGGAGACAGAACTATTTGGGATAGCTAAGCCAAAGACCTCCCGAGGACCGAGGAAGAGGAAGAAGAAGAATGCTAGTTCGGGAGTGGGAACGAGTGACTAGGATTAGGCGACCAATCATTGTATCCCTTATTGCCGACACAGACAATTTAGATGTTCTTTTTAAAAGATATTATTTCTGCTAATGTTAATGAGTCGAGAGTAGACCGTGCTTGAACTCATCAATAAATGTATTAATGTGATGAAAGTTGAAATTACTTCAGAATTTAATCAAGACACATTTTGGTAATCACGAATGCAACTGTTGACAGGATTTGGTGATTTTTATGATTTTTAGACCGAACCGCGAACGGCTGCCTACGTTCCCCTTTTACAAAATGGACTAAGGGGCTCAGGTCTCCGTAGTTTGACCCAATTAACTTTGTGTTTAAGAAAGGGATAGATAGAAGGGGGACAAGTGGTGCAACCCTGTTTTTTACCTAGATCGCCCATTTTTAGGGTTTTCAGCCTAGTTGGGTATATTCTTTAGCACCTAGCGTGCCCTTTGTTTTGCACGGACTGCCTTTTGAGAGGTTTTCAGTCTCGTCTGGGTACATTATTTTCGCGCTTTTGTTTTTCTTTTCCTTTTTTTTTATTTATATTTTTTTTTCTCTTTTTTTTATAGAGGGGGAAGACTCGATTCAGACGTGATAGCGGTGTAGTTTGTCGCCGTTCACCGGGTGCATGAAGGGATTACCATCCAAATCTGTCAACTTCATTGCTCTACCAGAGAAGATCTCCTTTACCAAATACGGGCCTACCCAGACTGGCTTCCATTTGCCCAAAGGACTGAATTGATTCGGTGGCTTTTCTTTTAGGACCAAGTCACCCACTTTAATGTCACGGGGATGTACCTTCTTTTCAAAGGCCCTAGCCATGCCCTTCTGATAAGCCCGGATGTGCTCCATCGCCTTAAGCCTTCATTCATCCAGAATAGCTAACTCGTCATGTCGACTCTGAAGCCAGTCTATCTCATTGACTTCATTTTCAAGCAGGACCCGGAGGGAGGGTATCTCTAACTTAATGGGAAAAAGGGCATCCATTCCATATGTCAAAGCGAACGGGGTTTCACCGGTGGCTGTTCTTACTGAAGTCCGGTAGCCCCATAGTGCCAAATGAAGCTTCTCAGGCCAATCCCGGCTCCTTTCGGCCATCTTTCGGATGATTCTTTCCAGGTTCTTGTTTGCTACCTCGACAGCACCATTGGTTTGAGGGCCATAAGGAGAGGACTTATGTCACTTGATCCTGAATTCCACGAGCAGTTCGTCGGTATGTCCTTCGAAGTGTGACCCATTGTCGGAAATAATCTCGTTTGGAACGCCGTATCGGCACAGAATGTTTTCTTTTATGAAAAAGGGCTACCTTTTTGGAGTTTAGGACCTTGTAGGACGCCGCTTCAACCCACTTGGTGAAGTAATCCACAGCGACCAATACGAATTCGTGCCCGTTGCTGTCGGCAGGAGTTATCTTCCCAATAACGTCGATCCCCCAAGTTGCGAATGGCCAAGAGTGCTCATGCAGTAGAGATCATGGGGAGGTATATGGTTGAGATTGGAGAACCGCTGACATTTATCACAGGTCCGTACAAACTAAATACAGTCAGTCTCCATGGAGATCCAATAATAACCCATCCTGAGTATGCTGAACATCAAAGCTCGGGCGTTTATATGTGGTCCACATGCGCCACCATGGACTTCTTCCATGACCTTTCTGGCCTTAGACTTGCTGATGCAGAGTAGAAGTGGGCCTCGGTGCCTTTTCTTCCATAAGTCATCTCCCAGAATAACGTACTGTGCAGACAACCTTTTTAAAGCTTGTAAACTTTTGGCGCGGAGACCTTCTTCCGGCCTACCATCCTCTTCTGTCGGGAACGAGGCTTCGCCATGCTTAAGGTACTGAAAGATCTGGCTGTACCACAGGTCATCGACTTCTTCTAGCTCAATCTGACAATAATAGGCAGGGTTCTCGCGCCTTCCAACTCTAAATGGCTTTACTGACTTTCCCTCTGGAATCTCTACCAAAGAGGCTAAAGTGGCCAGGGCATCCGCGAACCTGTTCTTGTCCCGGGGTAGATAGTGGAACGTGACCTCCTTGAATTGGTCGATTAGGTCCTCCATGTAAGCATAGTACATCTGCAGGTACTGGTCCACAGTCCTCCACTTGTTGGACACCTGATTGATGATTAGCTGAGAGTCTCCGTAGACCTCCAACTTTTCAACATTTCGCTCTAAAGCTGCCTCGAGGCCAGCTATACAAGCTTCATATTCCATGGCGTTGTTAGTAGCCGGGAAATTCAACTTGATAGCAATGGGGGTGTGCACATCCTTTGGATCAACCAGCACCATGCCGATACCATTGCCCCTTTTGTTGGCAGCACCATCAAAGAACAACTACCAATGGTCTGTTCCTTCTATCATGAAAATTCCATCGTCTGGAAATTGGGGTTCGAACTCGGGCGCTTCTGAGCTTGGGAAATCTGCCAAATGATCTGACAGAGATTGGCCTTTGATTGCCTTACAGGTTACGAACTTGATATCGAATTCGGCTAAGAAGAAGGACCACTTCGCAAGCCTTGATGACGGAGAAGACTTACCGAACAGGCATTTGATGGGATCCATTTTTGACACCAGGTGCACTGTATGTGCCAACAGATAATGTCTCAATTTGCTGACCACCCATACCAAAGCTGCACAGGTTTTCTCTAAAGCTGAGTAATTCAATTCGCTGCCCTGAAGTTTTTGACTGACGAAGTAGATGGCATTTTCCACTTTTGAATCTGGCTTTTCTTGCGCAAGCATGGCTCCGACAGCCGTATCTGTAACTGTCAAATATAGCAACAAAGGCTTGTCCTTATGTGGAGGACACAGGATTGGGGGATGGACCAAGTAGGCCTTGGCTGTCTCGAAGGCGGTTTGATACTGTTCGTTCCATTCAACCTCCTGATTCTTCCTGAGCAGCTTAAAGATTGGCTCACAAATAGAGGTTAGCTGGTGGATGAATCGGCTGATATATTGGAGACGGCCCATGAAAGCCTTCACCTCTGTGACTGCCGTCGGTGGCTTCATCTCCATGATGGCTTCAATATTTCTTGGATCAGCTTCGATTCCTCGTTCCTTGACCATGTATCCCAGAATCTTTCCTCGAACTACACCAAAAGTACATTTTGCTGGGTTCAATCTCATGTCATGTTCCCGCAGCCGGTTAAAGAATTTCCTCAAGTCGACCAAGTGTTGGCCATCTGATCCCTTGGAATGGATAATCATATCATCAACATAGACCTCGATCTCCTTGTGGATCATGTCATGAAAGAGTGCAGTGACTGCCTGTTGATAAGTGGCACCGGCATTCTTCAGACCGAAGGGCATAACCGTATAGCAGAAGGTTCCCCAAGGGCTGGTGAAGGCACTCTTTTCCTGATCTTCTTCGGTGACTTTAATCTGATTGTAACCCGCAAAGCCATCCACGAATGACTTGACTTCGTAACTGGCAGCAGTATCTACCAATAGGTCGATATTTGGCAGGGGAAAATCGTCCTTCGGGCTAGCCTTGTTTAGGTCTCTGAAATCTACACAAACCCTGACTTTGCCATTCGATTTGGTTACCGTCAATATGTTGGCCAACCACTTGGGGTATTCGACCACTCTAATGAAACCCACTCTGAGCAGATTCTCTATTTCTTCTTTGACCAGGAGAGACCATTCTGGCTTGATCCGTGAAGCTTACGCTTGGCGGCACGGCCACGGGTCTAGGGGTATTCGGTGTTCAACAGTTGAAGTATCCAACCCGGGCATGTCTTTGTAGGACCAGGCGAATATGTCCACGTACTCCTTGAGCAAATCGACGAGGGCTTCCCGTTCTTTCCCGGTGAAGAAACTGCCAATCTGTGTCTTTTTGGGTTCTTCAGTAGTTCCAAAATTCACTGTAGTTAATACCTCATCGGCAGCTTGGGCCCGATTGTCGTCTCGATCAAAAACCTGCTTTATATTATCATTTAAAAAGTTTTCATCTAAAAAGTCTGTGTCCTCTTCAAATGAATCATTATTAACCACTTTTAAGTCATTAAGATTTGTTTTAGTTAACTTATCATTTGTTAAGGTGGCAATTAAGGGATACGCAGAAAGGTCAACCATTTCATTCAACGCAAAAGGGAAGACAGAGTTAAAGACACGGCGATGATCATCAGCCGTGAGAGTATCAGACCTATCTAGAGACTCAAACTCGATAACAAAAGATTATGAGGACTGGGATTCGAAGATCCCTGACTGACTCTTGACCCTACACTACTTATTTGACTCGAAGCTTTTGACACGGGTTGGACTTTTACTTTCTCCTGCTGCTGTTTTTCAGAAAACTGGAGACTTCAGGCCGACCGGGGAACCTGTAGGAAATCATTGGTAAGCCAGTATTTCGGAAAGACGGCGCGGGGAGCTAGAGAAATCTGATGCAATCCCTTGGCTAGCTCGTTCATGACAAACGAACTTATTGACTGAGGGGTCTGGCACATCTTGTCAATACCCTGCGGATAAGTCATCTCCTCTTTACTGATCACAACCTTGTCTGTGCGGCCAAAAGGTGGGTTAACCTGGATGATGCTGACGAAGCTTTCTTTGGGAGATACCTTGGTTCTGCCTTGGTTAACTCTACATTCCATGGGAGTCTTATATTCTGCCCCCATATCATCTAGTTTTTTGTCGGACTTTGCAGTGGTGATGAACTCAGAACTCTTCATCCTTAGAGGATTAATGATGATGGGAAGGTCGGGATGGACTTTGTTTTGGCTGATTGCTTCCTTGGTAGGCTCTTTGGAGTAACTGACGTAATAGTCAAATTTGCCTGAGGGTTCCCCTAAAGTTCCCACACTTTCATCTCCAGCTTCGTACCCCTCTTTCAGCTTCTGTTGCATCGACTTCCTCCTCTTCTTCCTTCTTGAAGGAGCATCTTCGTTGATCCAGTCTTGATACTCATCTTCCAAACAATCTTCACAATCACACACATCATACCAGACGTGGGGTATGGGTTGAGCTGGGGCAGCCCCACCTAGCATCTGGTTATCGGCATTGTTGATTACCACATTGGCCATCCTTAACACTGGAATGTTGAAGTCGACGATTTTTACGATCTATCTGAGGCTGCCGAAAACGGATCCTTGACCGGAGAGAAACTGATTAACCGACCACCCGAAACTCTGACCCAATACTTGCTCGCTGAAAGGGGGAGAGAACGGTTTTAGGTAGGGGAGAGGATAGGCTTAGGACGGACTCATGCATATGCTCTTTTTTTTTCTTTTATCTTTATATTTTTTTTAAAAATGATTTTTATTAATCCTAGGAATTGTTGGAAAAGGGGGACACCTTCTTTTTTGCATTCTACGCTATTCCAGGATCAGTGGGTTCCATCACTACGTCTATAGACCCCCTGTATTCCACCTGTATTGCACCTCCGGGACGGACAATCCCGGCAGAGGTCCTATAGGGCACGTGGAACCCACCAATCGAAAGGGAGAACGAACCTATGGGCGTACAAGTCAAAACAAGTCAAACTCGGGATTTTCAAAACCAAGTCCAAGTCAACGTCTAGACTCAGGAGGAGAGAGAGTCGAAAGTACATTTGAATGTACGAGACCACAATTTGCAGGAAGAATCCTGGAAAAGGTTGGGCATGACCTCTCCTCTTTTCGAGTCAAAAATCTGGCATGTCCTCTCGTTGCTTCATGGCGGAGTTTCAGCATAACCTTCTGTTAGTATGCGTCAAGAATTCGACATGGTCCCGCGTTGGCACATGTCGAAAACGTGTCATGACTTCTTGCGAAGCCAAGTCGAGAAATCAATATGTACCTACTTCAAGACATGTCAAAGTTTTGACATATACTCACGTTGAGTTACGTCGTAATTTCGGCATGAAGAGGGAAAGTATGCCAAGATTTTGGAGACGAAGTACGACTCGGACTTTGTGGGAAAATTTTGAAAACCGAGTTTGAATAATGTTTTGAAAAGTATTGGCCAAAAACCAACCGGTCACGGTAGAAAGTGTGTCACGGACAAGTGTTGGCTGACTCACAGGCTAGGAGGACTTTAGGCGCTCAAACGTAGGCGAAACACGCCACCATCCGCGATGCCGTCCGTACACTCCCGGGTTCTAACTCTATGTGCGGGTAGCGTGCGAGTAGTGTGAAGGTATTTTCTAGGAAAATATTTTTTGCTTTTTTGTAAAAGAATTTTTTTCTCTTTTTTTTTTTATGCAATATGCAAAAATAAGAGAATGTGTCCAAAGCACGACAAAAGGGGACTGCCCCAAATGTCCAAATTTACCAGTAGCTGTAGTCCAGAATCATCCTGCCCTGTTCTGATCAACGGGAAGAGCAAATAGCAAGGGGGAAGCTCCGGCTCCCAAAAAATGCCACATACCAAAGCATATAGAGCATAGAAGCATGGCAAGGCCCATATGAGCACACAAAATGACACAATTCACACACAAGGAGAATGAAAAAATTGTCCAAGTTTATTTAAAGAAAGCTAGACCCTCTTAAGAAAAAACTTTTCCTCTTAAAAAAGAAAAATGATACCGGTACGTGGGATTGTTAGACCACAATTTATCCCAAGCCCCGGGTTAGGGAGCGATACAGGAAGGTTAATGGTTTCCACCTATATACCAAGTATCGTTTTCATTTTTTCTAAAAACAAATGTTTTTCAATGGTCCCCAGCGGAGTCGCCACTGAATGAACGGACTCCAAAAATTTAATGATGAATGTGTTTTGAAATGAAAATTTTTCGGTTTTTTAGGAGTCGCCACGCCATTTTTAAAGGAAAACATTGAGAAACCTATTTTTAAAGAGATTTTGAGTTCGGGGGTCTGGTTACGTATTGGGAAGAACTTGAAAGTTCACCCAACACGCCTCTTTCGAGACTTTCAATCAACATTGGACAATTATAGACATTCAAAGTGTGTGTGCAATATGTGTCGACAAGTAAGGCATGCAAATTTGGAATTTCATTGATGATATAGGGACTGGATACAACTTGTGAGCCATGATAGGGGGCCACACCCTTTACATATAATGATTTTCATCACAAAGCAGAAGGCTGAAAAAATCTGCTCAGAAAGCTCTGATGTCGTCCGTGTTAATGTTAAAATCATGCGTTGCCATGAATGTTGTCCCAAGTGTTGCAAACCAGTGTTGCCACTGGTGTTGCCACAAGTGTTGTCATTTGGAATTGGCAACACTGAGTTAGTTACTGTATTTTTCACAAATATTAATGTGTAAATTAATGTTTATATAACAGTAGTTAGTCACCTTAAAATGAGCTTGAAAAGAGCAACAGAAACTACCCAGGCGAGAGTTACGAGAAGAAGAAATTAACAAATAAACATGTGCTTATTTGTTTAATTAATGACCAAGCAAAGAAATATTTTATTCATCTATTCTGGGGGAGAACAAGTCAGAGTACAAGGCATCCAAAGCTGAGAGGTACAAGCAAGAGAAGCAAGAGAAGACTAGGTCTCCTACATATGAGACGAGTGGCTAAAATGGAGGAAACAAACTCCAAGTTGTTGCTGATCATTTTGAGTAGGATCCAAGACTTTGTGGCCTATAAATAGTGCAGTGGATCTTCATTGAAGATCATCCAATTCAGAAAACGCAAATCTGCACAAGAAGTAGAATTCTGCTCTCAAGTGTTGCCATTCAAGTGTCGGCAACACTCAGTCCAACACTCGAGAATTTCATATAGATTTTTATATTTTTGTGAGGTTTTGAGTGTTCATTTTCAGAGAGAATTCGTGTATATGTTGTTCCTTATATCAGGGTTCGTTTATCATTAAGGAACTTCTTCGACCTTGTATTGAATTCATATTATTAATAGAAAGGTCTTGCCTTTAAAGCACCCATCAAATTATATATTTATATAACTTGATAAAAATTATATTTTTGTGTATTGCTTTAATTCTTCCGCTGCAAATTATATTTATTTCTATTGATTTGTGTTTTTCTAGAATTGGTGTATGTGTTGTTGTTAGTGTTGCCAACACTAAAGACAACACTTGTGAGTTTCGTCTCACCTTGTGAGTTTCACCTCACTTGTTCTAAGCCATAGACAATTTCAATTGGTATCAGAGCCTAGCACTTGATATACTAAGTGTTTAGATCCTTTTGTCATGGCTTATGATCCTGCAAACCCTAATCAAAAGAGATTACCGATTTTAGACGGATCTAATTATGCTTATTGGAAGATTCGCCTACGCTCGCATATCAAATCAATTGATCTTCGGGCTTGGCGATCTATTTTAAATGGTTATTCTGTTCCAATGCTTCCTCCGGATGACGATGGTGACGTTCAAGTCAAACCTGAATTCGAGTGGACAATTGAAGAGAATAATCTTGCTAGTTTCAATGAAAAGGCACTGAATGCCATCAATGAATGGGTTGACATGCATATGTTCAAACTCATTCAAAATAGTCCCTCTGCAAAAGATGCTTGGGATACTTTACAAAGATTTTGTGAAGGAGATGGCAATGTCCGAGAAACAAATCTTAGAGGTCTCACTAGTAGGTTTGAAAGATTAAGAATGGGTGAAAATGAAGACATCTCGTCTTATTTTGAAAAGTTGATTGATATTTCAAATGCTTGTCAAGTATTAGGGGAGCCTTTTACAAATAAACAACTTGTTTCAAAAGCTATTCGTACTCTTCCCGAATGTTTTAATATTAAAGTTTCAGCTATTGAAGAGGCCCATAATCTTTCAACAATGGACATTAACTCCTTAATGAGTATTTTGAAAAACTTTGAGTTGAATCTCAATGAACAAACGGAGGCTTCTAAAGGCAAGAATATTGCCTTAAAAGTCGAATCTTCGGACACATGTGTGGATGATGAAGATGAAGTCTTCGAGGAGTTAGATGAAAATACTAGTGTAGCTTTACTTGCAAAGAGATATAATTCTATGGTTAGAAAATTTAACAAAGTGCAGGTAAAAGCTAAGGACCAAACAGCCAAAACCTCTAGTTTTGTGCCAAGGAGAGGTCCTCCTCCAAATCAAAAGGATACCCCACCTAGGCGTGCATCCTAAGAAAAGATCTGGTTCGATCCTAAGTACATTGAATCTATTCAATGTCATACTTGTTCCGGTTGGGGTCACTATGCCAATGAATGTGCTAAAACCTTGAGAAAGGCAGGCAAAAATTTGTGGGTATCTCTTAGTGATGGAGAGGAGGAAGGAACGGAGAAAGAAGAAAAGACGGATCAAGTGGTCATGATGGCCACGGTAGAGGAGCTACCTTCGACAGAAAGTGTTATTTCAAGTGTTGTTCCAGATTTGACAACACTTGACAGAACATTGGTGACTTCTTCAGAAAGTGTTGCCCCAAGTGTCGTCCTGGAATTGGCAACACTTGGTACAACACTCAGCAGGTATGATTCTTTAAATGATCTTAATTTGCATGGTTCTACTGATTTAAATTCAGAGGAGTTTATATAGGATGATCTAGACAAAGATGAGCTCATTTGTGAATTAAAAAACCTCTATAAATCCCTCCTCGTGGAATGGAAAAAGGAGAACAAGATGGTGGTTTTCTTGAAAAAGGAAAATCAGGATCTTAAGAACTCCTTGACTCGGCTAGAAGCTCAACTCAGTAGGAGAGACTTGGATCTTGATAAAATCAAGGCCAAACTCAACCTAGCCGAATCCACCTTAAAAAAACTCAACACGAGTTCATCCAAATTGGATGAAATACTCAATTTGAGTAAGCCTCACGAAAATTTGGTCTTGGGTTCCAAGAATCACTTGAAAGTATTACCTCTTCCTTGTTTGATGTTGAAACTAAAAATTGTTTTGTAAAAGAGCGTGTCAAGGAAAAGGGTAGCACTCCTAGTGATACTCCTGATCAATCCAATGAATGTGGATACTATCACAAAGCTGGACATTTAAATTCAGATTGCTTTTTCCTTCAAAAGAAAATGTCCAGTCTTCAAGTGTTACCTCAAGTGTCGCCAATTTCTCAGGACAACACTCATGGCAACACTGGTGAACAGAAATCCAGATTTTCAAAAAAGGGTTGGTTACCCAAGGAAAAACTGAAATGCTATGTTGTTTACACAGCATTAAGAACTAACATTGCAGGAACTTGGTACTTTGATAGTGGTTGTTCACGTCATATGACGGGTACAAAATCATTCCTAACAGAGTACCAACCTATTCAAGGAGGCTCAGTGACTTATGGTGGTGGTGGCAAGAGTGAAATAGTTGGTAAAGGAACACTGGATATTGTTGGTTTTCCTCCTTTGAAAAATGTCTTGCACGTAGATGGTTTACTTGCTAATTTAATTAGCATTAGCCAACTATGTGATGACAATTTGGAGGTAAAATTCAATAAAAATACCTGTGAAGTGTTTGATAACACTAACTTTAACTGGAATAAGATCAAGAGGCTTTGACCAATAAGTCCCTTAGATAAATGAAAAAGATCAATAAAACCACACATTTTCAAAACATACCAATAAGTCCTTAAAATTTCGCTGGACCAAAATGCCCCTTGCCACACGCCAACGCACGCACGCCACACGCCAACACACGCCAACGCACTGCTCTCTCTCTCTCTCTTTTACGTTACTTTCTCTC
The DNA here is from genome assembly GCA_022495995.1 of Adenophora triphylla var. japonica. Lineage (NCBI taxonomy): Eukaryota > Viridiplantae > Streptophyta > Magnoliopsida > Asterales > Campanulaceae > Adenophora > Adenophora triphylla. The sequence goes on from JAFEMH010000008.1 coordinate 275,856, forward strand.
TCTCTCTTTACTTTTTTCCTTCTTCTCCTTTCTTTCTCTCTCCTTTTCTCTCTCTTCCTTTTTTTTTCTCTTAAATTTTTAAAATACAATATCTCAAAATTTAAAAGTCGAAAAAATAAACCGAAATCACTGTTTTAATCACATCGCCAAGACGAATCAAACAAGTTTACTCACCATATATTTCAAAATTTATAAATAAAATAATTTTTTTTTCACTTGTAAAAATATGAGAAAATAATTTATCATTTGTTCACACATGAGTACAACTGTATAATGGTTTTCACATTTATAAACTGAGAAGTCTATTTCACAATTTTGATGAAAATAACTGTATAAATAAATGTGAAAGTGACCTCACAATCATAACTGAGAAATTGACCTCACAGTTGTGTAAAAAATCATCAACAACTGATAAATAACATGTAAACCATTTCACATTCAAAAATAACTGTGAAACTGACCTCACAGTTTTAGAAGTGTGAAAAACATTTCACAGTTATTCATATCTCAACCAACAACTGTGAAATAGACCTCACTATTGTGCACAAATAATCATAACTGAGAATTTGACCTCACAGTTGTACACAAACAATCAACAACTGATAAATAACGGGTAAACCAAACATTTTAAGTAGCAAATTAACTGTGAAATTGACCTCACAGTTCTCAGTTTAGAAACGTCAACAACCAAACCATTTCATATTTATAAATAACTGTGAAACTGACCTCACAAAGTGTGAAAAACATTTCACACTTATTCACATTACAACCAACAACAGTGAAATAGACCTCACAGTTGTTTTGCTACTTAGTATGTGTGGTTTACCCGTGATTTATCTGTTATTCATGAATGTTTGTGCACAACTGAGAAAATCATTACACAGTTATTTACATCAAACCCAACAACTATGAAACTTGTTCTACAGTTGTCCTAAAGGAATGACACAAAAATAACACTCATAAATAACTGTGAAAAACATTTCACATTTATTCACATCACAACCAAAAACTGTGAAATAGACCACACTGTTGTTCTAAAAAAAAAAGAATGACATAAAAACAGTGAAATAGATCTCACTGTTGTTCTATAAACTGAGAATCAGATAATTGTGTATAGTACCATTAACAATAATAATAAAAAAAAAAAAGGAAATGCAGTTGGAAGGTGAGTGCCATTCAGTTATGTTTGACAGACAGAATATAGGACATCCTTGTTAGGCCAAAGCACATGGAGACTGGAGACTGAAATCAAAATTAGAAGATCTCTACATGAAATTACATTGCTCAAGTGGGCTGTTTTATTATCGTTGCAACTGATAGAAAAAGGATCTGAATATCTCTTAGACGTTGCATCATTTCAACAATTCATAGAGTTGATCCTCTCATGAAAGATTGATTGTATACAATGCGGACAACAGCTTGACTATCCCACAGCTACATATGCTATCAAAATACCAGACCAATCATGTGTCAATATAAGTCCAATGGTAGCTTGTGTCATCGCTCTAAATTATGATTCTAAACTGGATCCAGATACCACCCCTAGTTTCTTACTCTCCAATAAGCAAAGTAACCTCCAGCATAGACAGTCTAGGGGTGGCCTCATCCTCATTGTTATTACAGTTGATAGGCCTAGAGCCATCAATATTGTAGGGCTGAAGTCCCCTAATGGCGAAGTCTGAGGTCGGTGATGAATAGCAACAACTTGCCTTTGTCTTGCAAATTGCTCCTGGCCACTGCAACATCATTAGCAGCAGCAGTAGTTCATTTATCGAATGATGTCCTGACTAATTTTACGCGATAGAGGGAATAATGTCGAAAAAAATTGGGAAAAATATATGTAGGTACTGCTAACCTGCAGAACCAAGTAGAAGAAATCATAGCCTTGAGCTATGTATAGAACTGATATGCATTGTAGTATCAAGAGCTTGATCAACATTGATTTCTTGGGTTTCATCTTTTTCTCTCACAAAGTAACACTCACTCTTTATAAGCAATTTAACCCTTGTCACTTGTTCCATTTGGTGTTTATGGCTACATATATATATATATTGCTCTGTCATGAAATAATCTACAAGAATCAAGGATATAACTTAAAAAAACCCAATTGAATACAATTTGCTAATACAAACTACAAGAAACCCAAATGAAGGAAATAACTTAAAAAAACCAAATCAAACAATTCAGCAACAACCATAGACGTAAAATTCAAGAATGGATTAACCAACAAACTACAAAAATCGCAGCATACCTCGAAATCAAGCAAACCTGATCAAATTTGAATCTTCACAACTTAACAAGCTCCTGATCCTTAATTTTCGACCATCATCAATTGCGAAGAATTAGGGAAGAATATTGGGGGAAGAATTAGGGAAGAATATTGGGGGAACACATTTCCGTCACCCCATCTCCTCCTCATCACCACCGCCATTCTCTGCCTCTGCTTCTTCTCCCCGCCCGTTCGTTGCAAAGGCAACAGCAAAATCGACCTAATTCTGATAAGAATTTGTCTTCGAATAGCAATTCAAACTCAGATATCCTCAAATCGAAGCCCAATGGCGCCTCTTCTTCATAGAATAGAGAGGCGATTGCGTTCATAGAAGAGAGAGAGAGGCGATTGCGTACTGCGAATAGAGAGAGAAAGAGAAATGCCAATTGCGCATAGAGAGAGAAAGAGGAGGGCAGTTTCGGGATACGAAATATTTTAAAAGGACCGAAGGGTTTATTGGCAAAATGAATTTCAACTTATGGACCCTAAGGTAGAATATGAAATGTAGTGTTTTTTTTTATAAATTCCACCCTCTAATAGGGACTTATTGGTAAAAATCCCTAAGATCAAGTGATAATTGCTATCTGGTTGGTAATAAATCAGTGTGCAATTTGACAAAACTTGATGATATAAGGTTATGGCATCAAAAGTTAGGTCATTCTCATTATAGGAATCTTGAGAAGATTATCAAACATAATGCCGTCAAAGGTGTTCCTAAACTAAACCTCAAAGACACCGTGATGTGTGGTGACTGTCAAAAGGGTAAGCAAACTCGTGTTGCTCACAGTGTTGAACAACACAATGAGCAACACTCAGGAACAACACATTGTTTTCAGCTTCTACATATGGACTTGATGGGTCCTATTGAGGTAGAAAGCTTGGGAGGTAAGAAGTATGTTTATGTGATAGTTGATGATTTTTCTAGGTTTACATGGGTGTATTTCTTAAGAGAAAAATCTGAAACTTTTGATAAATTTACTCACTTAGTCTCTAAAATCAAAAACATGTTTTGTTCTCCTATTTTTCGAATAAGGTCAGATCATGGTAGAGAGTTTGAAAACATCTCCTTTGCTACATCTTGTAGTAAAAAGGGGATACACCATGAATTTTCAGCACCCAAAACACCACAACAAAATGGAATTGTTCTTTGAAAGGAAAAATAGGACTTTAATGGAGATGGCTCGTGTTATGCTAATTGCTAGAAATATTTCTAAAGGTTTTTGGGCCGAAGCATTAAACACAACTTGTCACACTACGAATAGAGTTTTCTTAAGACCCGGTACAACTATGACACCCTATGAGATTTTAAATGGAAAGAAACCTACGATTCACTATTTTCATGTGTTTGGGTGTTTGTGCTACATTTTAAATGACCGGAAATACTTAGGAAAACTTGATTCTAAGAGTGATAAAGCCATCTTTCTGGGCTACTCTCAAAACAGTCATGCTTATCGTGTCTATAATTTGAGGTTAAAAGTGATTCAAGAATCGGTAAATATTGAATTTAACGATTACTTGAGTGCTACAGGAGAACCAGCTGATAATATACCTCTGACCTTGCTGGAAGAAGTCGAACAGAGGGCTGGAACAGAAACTGATTCGGCCAGTGCAGCCACAGATTCAAGGGTTGCCCCGAGTGTTGCTCCTGAAATGGCAACACCTGAGGCAACACAGGAAAACAGAACATTGGCTGGAAATTCTGAGAACAGTGACTCAGAAAAAGAAGATGGATTGGTGTACCATCAAGGCAGGAGAGATCCCCCATCTCGTATTAGAAATTATCATCCCATTACTCAAGTAATTGGTGATGTTAATGAAGGGGTTCGAACAAGAAATAAGGAGCCAGTAGCTACATATATATGGTTAGGTATGTGTGTATGTCCTCCACATACTCTCAGGTAAAACACTCCTGTTTTGTTTCCTCTCTTGAACCAAAAAATGTGATTGAGGCCTTAAATGATAAATTCTGGATTCAAGCTATGCAAGAAGAGCTTGAACAATTTACCCGTAACGAGGTTTGGTGTTTAGTTCCATTCCTTTAAATACTAACATTATTGAAACTAAATGGATTTACAAAAACAAATCTGATGAATTGGGTAATATTGTTCGTAATAAAGCTCATCTTGTTGCTCAAGGCTATACACAAGTGGAAGGAATCGACTTTGACGAGACCTTTGCACCTGTGGCTAGAATTGAGTCAATAAGACTTCTTCTTGCTATAGCCTGTTATCTCAAAATCACATTGCACCAAATGGATGTCAAAGCGGCTTTCTTGAATGGGTACTTAGATAAAGAGATCTATGTTGAGCAACCTAAAGGGTTTGAAGACCCATTCCACCCAGACCATGTATACAGACTTGATAAAGCCTTATATGGCTTGAAACAAGCTCCTCGTGCATGGTATGGGCGTCTAACAAGTTTCCTTCTGGAATATGGATTTGTTAGAGGAGAAGCCGATAGGACATTATTTATTCTTAGGGAAAATAAAGAGCTTGTCATTGCTCAGATCTATGTTGATGACATAGTTTATGTTTCCACATCTAAAACATGTTTACAAAATTTTGTGGAAGCTATGACATCAACATTTGAGATGAGCATGATAGGATAACTTAATTATTTCCTAGGATTGCAGGTGAAACAGTCAAATGATGGAATCTTTATCACTCAGAGCAAGTATGCTAAGAGTCTGGTGAAAAGATTTGGATTGGAGAGTGCCAAGAGTTCTAAGATACCTATGGGATCATCTCTTAAGGTAACCAAAGATCAGGCAGGGGAGGATGTTGACCCAACTCTGTATAGATCCATGATAGGTAGTCTTCTTTATCTTACTGCCAGTCGTCCCGATATTATGTTCAGCGTAGGTGTATGTGCTAGATATCAATCCTCTCCTAAAATTTCTCACCTAAATGCTGTCAAGAAAATCATCAAGTATGTATCTGGGACAAGTGAATTGGGAATATGGTTCACCAAAGACACTAATACCAACTTAGTTGGTTTTAGTGACTCTGATTAAGCAAGGGATATAGATGATAGAAAGAGCACTAGTGGGAGTTGTTTTTTCTTGGGTAATAATCTAGTGTCATGGTACAGTCGCAAGCAAAACTGTGTCTCTCTCTCTCGACTGCTGAATCTGAATATGTGGCAGCCGGGAGTTGTTGTTCACAACTAATATGGTTGAAACACATGCTTGACGACTATGGTCTTGATAGTAATATCTTGACCATGTATTGTGACAATTTGAGTGCTATAAATATTTCCAAAAATCCTGTACAACACTCACGCACTAAGCACATTGATATCCGCCATCATTTTTTAAGAGATTTAGTAGAAAAGGAATTGATCCAAATAGAGCATATTGATACAAAACATCAACCTGCTGATATTTTGACCAAAGCCTTAGACCATGAGAGATTTTCAAGTTTGAAAAAATCTCTTGGTTTATGCTTTCTATAAATCTGTTGTTTCAAGTGTTGTCGTCAGTGTTGCCAACACTGACAGCAACACTCTGTATTTGTTGTATATTATTATTTTTTAAAAAAAAAAAATTAGTTAGTTTAATCCCAAATGGGGGACATTTACTGACCTTTTTGTTCTAGTATGTGTTTATACTTAAGGTTAACATTTTTTTATAAAATACCCCTTTGTGCTTAAAGTGACAAAGTCACTTATATTATGTTGATATTAAAAAAAAAAAGGCAAAGTGTGTTAAAATATTCCCAAAGGGAGTATAATGTAGTTGTTTTATACTGAGTATTAGGGACATGGAGCTTGCTACTACAGTGTACCCTACTTGAAAGGTATAAAACTTACTACATATAGCTTTACACGTTTATAAAAAACTCAGGGCACGGAGCTCGCTACTACGATGCTTCCTTGTAAATAAAGAATGTGTAAAGCTTGCTTAAAAATTGCCTAAGGAATGACAAGTTATATATGTTGAAAAAATATCAAGGGGATTTTATTTAAAAATGTTGCCTTGTGTGTCACGCAACATTGCTAGTAACACATTAGTAGATGCTACATTATTTTTTTATTGTCTTATTTTTGTTTTTGTTAATTAAATTTAAAATTTCCAAAAGTCTATTTCTTTACATTTAGAGTTTGTGAAATTTAAAAGGTTTTTAGCAAAAAAATTTATTTTGTCAAACTAAGTGTAATTTTATAATATCTATTTTTTTAATTTCATCTCTTTGAATTTTGAAAAACTCAATTTTATGGATATTACTAAAATTATGTTTAGTTATTATTAAAAATTATGAAAATTAAAAAAAAAATATTTTTTTTCAAAATGGCGGATAACTTGGCTGAGTTTGTTGGGATATGTTTTGGATAAAAGGTTTTTTTTTTAAATTAATTTGAAGTTGTCAAATCAACTTAATAACCCTCATTATTCCTCAACAAAACCCCTCCTCACTAAACCCTCTCTCACTCTCTCTCTTTCCGTTTCCCTCTCTCTCTAGGCGGAAACCTAAAACCCTCTCCCCTGTTCTTCGTCTTCTTCGATCCTCCATGGCAAGCCCTAAAAATTCTTCCCAAATTTCTTCTCCCATGGAGATTTCACCCTTAGCCCCCTCAAGTGTCGCCTCCAATGTCGCTGTTCCCATGGAGATATCTCCTGCGACATTTTCGGCCACACCCTCAACCTCACCATCTTTAGACATTGTTGTCTATGATCCATCTCAAATTCCCATTCCTTTAAACCTTCCAGAAGCTACCCCCTCCATTGAGCTAACCTTCGCCCCTTAAAAGAAACCCAAGAAGAGGAAGGCGGTTGATGCCTCTTCGTCTTTTCGGTGGAGTGCGTCGTCAATCCGAGAGGATCAAAACCTTGTTCAGGTCCAAGATACCTTCAAACACGGCCGATGATCCAAGAATGTGGAGGATAGCTCGAGTTCTTCGCTCAACATTTCATCCGAAGAAAATTCGGATCCAATTTTTAAAGAGACAAAGGAGCCCTCATCATCTTCTGATGAGGATGAAGAAGCTTGGATGGAAGATGAGGAAACCCTTTGGCCAAGCTCACCCAAGATAGTGAAGAAACAGAAAATTTCGCCAGTTGTCGCCCCAAGTGTTGCCAATCCAATGGCAACACCTGAAGCAACACCTGCTGCCAAGTCCAAAGCACAGTCGAGTTCTCCTTCGTATTCTCCCATTTCATGGCCTGAGGTACACACTCCTACTCCCTCTCAAGATTTCAGGTCAGATTATGAGTCTTTTGGATATTATGAACGTCCATTTCTTTCTGAGGAATTTTATAGTGATTCAAGCTTACATAAGTTTGTTCAAGATTCTGATAAGAAAATTCTGAATGAAAGAAATATGTATGTGACTCAATTCAAGGAGTTAGGAGTGTATCAGTTTTTGGAAGATAGAAACTTTTTACCTACGGTTGTGAAAGTGTCCGGTTACATTGAAAGTGTGGTTAGGAATTTTTATGCTTATCTTAGGGAGAATATTGATGATAGGAATACCCCTCATTATGGAAAGATCTTTGTTAGGGGCAATATCTATGATTTTAATCCCTTGATCATCAACAAAGCATTCGGCCTCCCTAATGTCGAAGATGAGAGTTTGGAATTTGATCCTAATGCCTTAGCCACCTTTTTAACTGGAGGGAGAATTACCATTTGGACTGATCATTTTAAGTCTACCCATCTCCCTTCTTTGTTTAGTGTGCTTCACAAGATATGTATAACAAATTGGCTACCTACGGCCAATGAGAACACGGTAACATTTGAGCAAGCTAATTTGTTATACAAACTAGGCAAGAAACAAAGAGTTAACTTTGGGAGACTAGTATTTGCTCACCTAGTTGCATGGGCCAAGAAGAAAAAGACTTCCTCGTTCATTTTCCCTTCCCTTATTTTCAAAATTCTTATGTACCAAAACCTTAAGCCTTGGAATGCCAATTCTATCTCTGAACAGCCAGTCTATTATAGAATTAGCAAACACTTTACTGAGGGTGATAGGCACAGAGATTTGCCATGGGTTTTGGTTACAGATGCTCCTCTATTGGCTGCCCCTGCTACAAGTGTCGCCCCAACTGTCGCCCCTGAAACTGGCAACACTTCTGGCAACACTGTTCCTGTTATGGTTGATGCTGCTATGATTCTTAATTTTTTCAATGGTCAAGTGAAGCACATTGACTCAGTAATTCAGGGGTGGTTGGATATGCGTACTGACATGATGAAAATGGTGGATATGATTTCTTCCAAAATAGGGGGAGATCGGCCACCAAGGCGTGATGATGGAGCTGGAGATGGAGCTGGACCTAGTGGTACAGCAGAGGGAGGTGAAGGAGCTGTAAATGCAAGTTGATGGTGGTTGGTTCGAATGGTTCTTGATTTTGGTGGTTTGGTAACAAAAACAATTTTCATTGTTTTTATTTTGGTTTGTAATGCTTAAACAATTTCAATTTCTATTTTTTTTTCTTTGTTTCGGCTGGAATTTTCTTCAAACTTAGATGGATGGTTTTTGATAAATGGTAGGATGGTTGTTTTATGATTTTAATAATTATTTTGGTTAGTTATTAATTTCGTATTAAGGGGGAGATTTTGTGAAATTATGAGACTTCATTTGCCTGAAGGTTGATGTTGCCACTCATGTGAGTGTGATACTTGGATTGAAAAATATTTTCAACATTGCCTGAAGATTGATGTTGCCTTTATTAAAATCTCGTGGCATTTTTTGGTTAAGTTTGACTAACTATTTTTGAAAAGATCATCACATTGGTATTTTGTGAAAAAATCAGTAACTAAGGGGGAGATTGTTAATGTTAAAATCATGTGTTGCCACGAATGTTGTCCCAAGTGTTGCAAACCAGTGTTGCCACAAGTGTTGCCATTTGGAATTGGCAACACTGAGTTAGTTATTGTATTTTTCACAAATATTAATGTGTAAATTAATGTTTATATAACAGTAGTTAGTCACCTTAAAATGAGCTTGAAAAGAGCAACAGAAACTGCCCATGCGAGAGTTACGAGAAGAAGAAATTAACAAATAAACATATGGTTATTTGTTTAATTAATGACCAAGCAAAGAGATATTTTATTCAGCTATTCTGGGGGAGAACAAGTCAGACTACAAGGCATCCAAAGCTGAGAGGTACAAGCAAGAGAAGAAAGAGAAGACTAGGTCTCCTACATATGAGGCGAGTGGCTAAAATGGAGGAAACAAACTCCAAGCTGTTGCTGATCATTTTGAGTAGGCTCCAAGACTTTGTGGCCTATAAATAGTGCAGTGGATCTTCATTGAAGATCATCCAATTCAGAAAATGCAAATCTACACAAGAAGTAGAATTCTGCTCTCAAGTGTTGCCATTCAAGTGTCGGCAACACTCAGTCCAACACTCGAGAATTTCATATAGATTTTTATATTTTTGTGAGGTTTTGAGTGTTCATTTTCAGAGAGAATTCGTGTATATGTTGTTTCTTATATCAGGGTTCATTTATCATTAAGGAACTTCTCCGACCTTGTATTGAATTCATATTATTAATAGAAAGGTCTTGCCTTTAAGGCACCCATCAAGTTATATATTTATATAACTTGATAAAAATTATATTCTTGTGTATTGCTTTAATTCTTCCGCTGCAAATTATATTTATTTCTATTGATTTGTGTTTTTCTAGAATTGGTGTATGTGTTGTTGTTAGTGTTGCCAACACTAAAGACAACACATGTGAGTTTCGTCTCAACTTGTGAGTTTCACCTCACTTGTTCTAAGCCATAGACAATTTAAGTCCGACACAGGACTTCCCATGAAGGGGATGTCGGACGATAGATGGCCTCATGGTCAGATTGTCTCTTACAATGACAAGGCTATTCTGGAACTGGAACAATATTATATTACCCAAGGAAAGACACTATTTAGTGGTCTAAGTTCAGTTTGGGGTTGATAGGAGTGAGCAAAGTCATGATTTACTTTTAATGATACGGATGTCATATAACATAGAACATCCGAAGTTGTCTATGTCACATGGCAAACAACCTCCATCAATAGATCGCGCCCAAACGGACCTTAGACACTCCAAATAGTGGCTAATGAGCCAAAACTACTCAGGTAAGCTTTGAGTTGCAAAAAGGGAGTCAATCTTGATAGATCTGAAGTCCAAGAAAAGCTTTATAGCCTTCTGGGAACTCTATGTCGTATGACACAGGACCTCTTGAGAGTCCTGTGTCGTCCGACATGAGCAAACTCTATTTCGCGCCCTTCGCCCGGTTGATTTCCCCTTTGTTCTCAAAGCAAACCAAGTAACTTTATTAACTGAAAGCTATAAAACAGTAATATTACGTGAGTATTATGGGAGGATCACATGGCTTTAATGGCTAAATGTGATAAATCACATGTTTATGGCCATTTTTATGTATCCATCACCTCCTAACTCAATGGAAACTAGGAAAGATTCAAACTTTAATGGTGATAATGTCACCAAATGTTCAGATCTGAGGTGGGGAGAAGTGAATATGGAAGATTCACTTCTCCACCACCTTTATCATGCAAAACCCCCAATATTTTACATAATATCTAAACAAGTGAACATGCAAGGTGATATAAGTGTATGGAAGAGTTAGTTAAAGAGAGAGAGAGTTTAGTGACTACCTATTGTAGTCCACAAGGTAAGAACACCAGTAGTATGGTGTTTACCCCTTCAACAAACCAACAAAGGGAACCTTTCTTTGGATCTTGGCCTTTAGGGTGTGTGTGTGAGGAGGGAGGTGAGTGTGTGTGTATGAGAGAGAGAGAGAGAGAGTCTCTATTTCTACAGAGTTTCCCCTCTTTTACTGATATCCTCCCAAAGCTCTCCAAAAATCCCCCCTAAAATGATCAGCCATGCCTTGTATTTATAGGCAGGTTGATGGGAGGCTCCATGTCGTCCGACAGAGGGAGTTAAACCACCTTAGTGTCGTCCTGTGTCAGACGACAGCGTACAGCTTTTTGGCACAGTTGGACCAAATGGATGGCAGGCCCAATGGGTTGAGTGGGCAATTGGATAATTGGACTCAATTTGCTTTTTAGCAAATACATGAGCCCAAAAATCAATGAAAGTGGACCCAAAACATGAGTTCGGGTCGGGGTACTCACAGATATGCCTTGATCTTCTCAAAAGCAAACTGGCATTCTGGGTTCCATTCAGTGGATGTGCTCTTCTTCATCAACTTAAATAGAGGCTCACAGATGGAGGTCAGCTGATTCACGAAACGGCTTATGTACTGCAGTCTTCCCATAAAAGATTTGACCTCTGTCAGTGTTCGAGGCGGCTTCATCTCAACAATGGCTCTAATCTTCTGCGGGTCTACTTCAATTTCCCGTTCAGTTACCATGTACCCCAGCACTTTACCTCGCTTAACACCGAAGGAGCATTTAGCTGTGTTCAGCCTTATGGAATGTTCTCTGAGACGGTCGAAGAATTTTCTCAAATCAATAAAGTGCTGGCCATCGGATCCTTTGGAGTGGACTATCATGTCATCCACATAGACCTCTATTTCTTTATGAATCATGTCATGGAACAGGGCGGTGGCGGCCCTCTGATAGGTAGCCCCAGCATTCTTCAGACCAAAAGGCATGAGTGTGTAGCAGTATGTTCCCCAGGGGGTAGTGAAAGCTGTCTTGGCCTGGTCCTCTTCGGCCATTTTGATCTGGTTGTAACCGGCAAAACCGTCAACGAAAGACTTGACCTCGTAGTTGGCCGTGGTATCTACCAACATGTCAATGTTGGGCAGGGGGAAGTCATCCTTTGGGCTGGCTTTGTTGAGATCTCTGAAATCCACGCAACATCGGACTTTTCCGTTAGCCTTGGTGACTTTTACGATGTTGGAGAGCCAGGTGGGGTATTCAATGACCCGGATGAATCCCGCTTTGAGCATCTTCTCAATTTCTTCCTTTACTTGTAACGACCATTCGGGCATGATCTTTCTCAGCTTTTGCTTTACTGGCTTGACTTCGGGGTCCAATGGTATCATGTGCTCCACTATGGAGGGATCAAGGTCGGGCATATCCTTGTAAGACCACAAACACGTCCACAAATTCTTTGAGTAGTTCAGTCAGGGTTGCTCGTTCGGGCCCATAGAAGAAACTGCCAATCTGCGTCTCTTTAATTAGGCTCTTCTGCAGTTCCCAGATTCACACGAGTCAAAACCTCCTCGGCAGCTTGGGCTCGGTTGTTCTCTTTCTCGATAACCTGCTTAAAGATTTCATTAATGTATTGTTCGTTTAGTGTGTCTGCATCTTTATCTAGTGAATCATTATTAATCATTTTTAAGTTATTAGTTAATTTATCATTAGTTAAAGTGGCAATCAGGGGATACTCGAAAAGGTCGATCATTTCATTCAGAGTAAAAGGAAGTACATCAATGGCTACAATTTCATAGTCTTCTGGCGTAAGGCCATCAGACGACTCTAGGGAGTCGAATTCAATGACAAGAGACTAAGAGGACTTGAGATAGGTGGACACAAAGGGACAAGGAACCAATCCAAGCTTCGTGACCATTTCCTCTTTGCTCGTAGACGGACCGGAGAGAGTTTCCCAATTCTTCAAGGGCATGGTAGACTGCATGACCATGGCTCGGGGATCCAATGGCTTCTGTCCTCCCGCTTCAATTACCGCAATCATTTATTTCACTGAACCCAAGTCGATCAGGTCTGGAATATGCACTTATTCTGCAAACATTTGCTGCATGATGGGACTATCCCATTCATCTAGGGAGAATTCTGGAGTCTTAGCCTTTGGTGTGACCAGTTCAAACTCAGCTTTTGTGGCCTCTTCAACAGTCGGGATGACTTCATTGAGCTTCTCAAACTGCTTTACTAGCTCTGGCACTCCTTTTAAAGTATACTCACTTTTCATGGTGGTAGTAGCCCCAGGTATCTTGGGTAGTGAATGTGCGCTTGCCCGAAAAAAGGGGTTTTTCGGATAAAATAAGGAGCCGCCACGCCATGCTTAAGAGGTGCATTTTGAAAAACCTTTGAAAAGAGAACGGGTTCGGGGGTGAGATTACGTGTTGGGAAGAACCGAGAGTTCACCCAACACGCCTCGTCCGTGGACGAGTCTTTCAAATCAAACATCCAAGCAATCCATAAGTGTGTGCAATCATTGATAATGAACAAGTGTAGTAAACATGAATTTTATTGATTTGGAAAGAGACTTACAACTTGTGAACCAATTATTCAGGGAGGCCACATCCCTTATACAACAGATCAATACAGATTACAAGGGGAAATGGTATCTGCAAGTGGTCATAGAGTGTCGCGTGACACAAGATGTGCCTGGTCATATGTGTCGCGTGACACAGGATCTAACCAGTCACAGTGTGTCGTGTGACACACAGTGTCCATCTGCAGATACCTACAGATTTGAACTCAGCAACACCAATAGCCAACACAGATGCAATTGATTAATCAGATTAGCTTCGAAATGTAGAATTAACAACAATTCAAACCCGGGAGTGTGGATATGGAGAGATCCACACTCCCTTATGATCTAAACAACAATTTCAACAACTTTAAACAATAAACACCCAATTATTCAGATCAACCAAGTTAAACAGAGAGATTGCGATTGGGATTCAATAATCTAGACAGATAGAGTCTAATTATTGAATCCAAGGGAGGTAAGACAATGAAATTATCCAATTATCAAGGTAGGAGAGAGAGAGAAGAGGGGGTTGAGGGTGTTACCCTTTTTGCTTCCACGAATTCTGTATCAAGTTAGATACAGAACCCTTCAATATCAGCTTCTGGTCCTGGAAAGCTTGGGAGAATCAGTGGAAGGTGGATCTAAGAGGTGATGGAGGGAGTGGGTTGATTTGGAGGGAATTGGAGGTAGGTTAGGGGTAGGAGAGAGAGAAGTGTGTGTGTTACGTTGCAATTTCTGCAAAATAACAGTATGTGAAATTCTGGATCCATTTCTAAGAGGGGAAGGGTCTTATTTATAGGTTGCAGTTAGTGGTCACCTTGTGTCGCACGACTTTATGTAACCACTTTCCATGCCTCAATGTGTCGCGTGACACAAGGTGACACCAACTGCTTTTGGCGCCAAAACCAGTTTCTGGAATATTCAGGCATAAATACCTAAAAAGTCCAAAAAGGTTTATTCCCGGAAGATCCTTTGGAATGAGCAAAGTACCAAAAGGTACTTCCTTCGCGGGAAACTTATAAAATGTTTCCGGAAGTCTCGGGATAGGCTGGGAATTTACCAAAATGCCCCTTAATGCAATTTTATTACATTAAAATGCACCTAAAAGGGTCGCGAATTGGATTGGCGTACTTACAGAGCCCCTCGGCAATGTCACTTTTGGAAAAAGTGAGGTTGTCGATAAAATAAGACCCAATCCTAATGAGCGGCAAGGGATAAGGCAGAGGGCTGGACGGTGATCTGGAGAACGGATGGCTGGACCTTTTTGAGAAAGGATTCCTACGTATCCCTAAAAGGGAATCAAGCCAAATCGTAGTTCGAAAACAAACTAGCAAGAAGAAAGGAAGGGTAGAGATGGGCTTTCATACCTTTGCTGTGCTTACCTGTAGCTTTCGGAGGGCTGGTGCTTCTGCGGGTGGCGAGTAGCTGCCGGAGGGTCTCATGCTACTGCCGTTGGTGCAAAGTTGTAGCTGCCGGAGGGTCTCATGCTGCAACTGGGGGTCGCGAGTAGCTGCCGGAGGGTCTCATGCTACTGCTGGTGGTGCAAAGTTGTAGCTGTCGGAGGGTCTCATGCTGCAACTGGTCCTTGTGGATTCCGGAGGGTCTCATACCACTAGGTGTTGATGCAGGGTAGCTGCCAGGGGACTCACGCTATTGCTGCTGGTCTTCGTGGATGCCGGAGGGTCTCATACCACTAGGTGTTGGTGTGGGGTAGCTGCCAGGGGACTCACGCTAGTGTTGGTTCTGCTGGGGATAGGTGTAGCTGCCGGAGGGTCTCATGCTACTGTTGTTGATGTATTTCCGTTTTGATGTGCGAGGGACGATCCTTGTTCACGGTTGGTTGGCTTTGGAGTTTTGAGCTTTGCTTGGTAGGACGAGGCTTTTGCTTGCTAGGGAGCGGGCTTTTACTGGTGCTTTGGCGACGAGGCCACTGATCTTGGTGTGCCTTGCTGGGGAGACTAAAATGGATACGGATTATTTTGTCTCGGTTTTGGCTGAGGGCCAGTCTTCGAGGGTTGATGAGGCTCAGTTGATCATTGTACCTGCAGGGGAAACTTGCAAAGCATGTCTCAGGGGTTAAAGTGTAAAATATCAGACCATAGGGGGGTGTTTTTGGAAAATCTGGCCATGGAGTCACATTGTGTCGCACGACCAAATAAAGCTCATGGCCAGACCCTTATAACGTTGAACAATCTCTATTTTGAAAATACTTTCCAAAGGGAGGCGAGCGGTTTTGAGAGGAGAGGCCATCCATTCGCACGATTTTGAGTGAAATCAAGAGAATCCGGGGTGTTGATTTCGTTTCTGGCTTGCAATCATGCCTCCAAGACCACGTCCCATGAAGAAGGGACCTCAACAAGTTCAATTGGCCGCTCGAAGGAAGAATGCTCAGCGGAATCAAAGGCCGTTCATCCCTCAGCAGTGAGAGGAGATTTTTATCCGCAACTTAAAGAGCACACTTCTGCGCCGGGGAAGAAAAATACGGTAATTCCGTAACCCTTGCCTTTCATTGCATTGGAAAATTGGGTTTTGTTTGTGCCAAAAGATTCGAGCTTTTTTTGCGAAATCATGAATTTGCTGCATGGTTTTGAGTTATTAGAAATCATGGATGTCTGTTAAATGTTTCAACCCTAATTTTCTTGGGAAAAGGGGAAAAGCCAAATTACAACAAATTATTGACATGCTTCTTTTGAAAACTTGAGATATTCATACCTGTGCTGTGTTTACCTATAAGAGTTGTGCACCAGAGGCTCACCAGAGGTCATTGGTCGGCTTTAGGATCTCTTGCCCGGCAGTCAAGAGCTGGAGCATTTGCCTAAGGGCTTGGTATATGTTGTCGGGCTTGGCTAGTTCTTTGAGATAGCGAAGGACATCGGGGACACTCAGTGGAGCGTGGGGCTTGTGAGGGAGTTTCGGGAGTTCTGGTGGGAGACCACCCATTCTTTCCACTTTTCTTGGGGAGAGGCGATGGTCATGCCATATGACTTCGCTTCAATCACAGGTCTTCCCTTCACTGCTGAGCCGTTGTATTTGGAGGAGCCTGCTCTTGCGGATGATCCTCAGCCTCCCACTGAGGCATACTTCATGGAGTTGATTGGTTTTGTTCCCAAGGACAAAAAGGGGAACGGGTATGAGCTAGGGGAGCTTCATGGTCAGATTGTTATGCAGAGTAGGGGTTACCCGCCTGATCTGGCAGACACTGAGGAGGGCCGATTGAGGGCCAAGAGGCTGGCTAGGGCTTTCGTGTGGATTGGCTTTTCTGACATGTTGTTTATTAACATCACCTCTTCCGCTTTTCTTTCTTTGCTGGAGCTTTTGAGAGATTGGGATGCTGTTGGGACTTTGTCCTAGGGAGAGGTAGGATTAGCTGAGCTGTACTTGGCTCTGGATGATGTCAGCAGGGGGGAGGTTAAGTCCTTCAACTGCTGTCACTTAGCTTTTGAGGTATTTCTCAATCTGACCCCACTTCTTGGCTATCCTTTCTTTCTGTCATTTCTTCTTTTGTCATTCTGACTTGCTTTGATCCTTCTTTTCTAGGTTTGGGCTTATGAGATCATTGGTTGCTATGCTTGGCGGGTTCAGGAGGCGTACCCGGCCACTATGTTTCCTGCCATGAGGAGTTAGGTAAAAGACGCTCGACAGAAGGTCCGGACAGCGGATAGCCGCGGACGGGTGACTACTACTTACCCTGATACCATGACCTGCTTGCGAGGGACTCCCGAGAGTCTATGTCTGTTTCCCTGGGCTGACCAGTATGCTGGGCTTGATCTGGGATACGCCTTACATCTTACTGAGTCCCATAAGCTTTTGGTAGGTTTATCTGGCGATGCACTGTATTTGGAAGAGCGGGTCTACAGACAGCACGGCCCTGGTAGCGTGGCTAGAGTCCCAGTTGATCCTCCTGCAGATATATAATTTCCTCGGAAACTAGAGGACGTGGCTGCTTTGGTCCAGGGGGAGGCTGTGTTCAACTATACTGTGGACGGAGATTACGGGGCTTATGTGACTACGAGGTTGAGGTTGCCGCAGGTGGCTCCGAGACGTGATGCCCAGGGCACAGGCCCCTCTACTGGATACGTGGCGGATGCTCCCTTACCTCCTCCCTTCATTGACTTTCAGGATGGGGATCACTTGAGACGGGCTCCTCTCGATACCAGCAGGATTTACCCATATTTTCAGCTTCTGGAGGGCACCTGATCTGTAAGCGACTGTTTTTTCTTCCCTTATTGTTTCCAACTTGTTTAAATCCCTTGTCTTTTATCATGACTGGTTTGTGATTCTTCCTTTGTTTGATTGTATCAGGTTTCAGCCGATATTTACTGGAGCTTTGCCGTTACTACACCGGGTCCATGGACATGATTGAGCAATTGGAGAGGAGTGCACGCTACTGAAGGGAGCGGTGTCTGGCTCGGAGTTCTGATGATGATGATTCTACGCCTAGCTTGCCTGACAGGAAGAGGTCTCGTACTGATATGGCTGCGGAAGATACACATAGGCCCCGGACCAAGACTGCCCCTCGTCGTCCCCCTGGCCCTGAGTATGAGAGTGATGCTTCTGGAGATCCGCACGAGCTTGAGACTATGGCCATTCCTTCTATGCATGAGCTTTTTCGAGATGATCCCGTTATTTATCACGGTCCTGCTATTGATCAGGATCATGCACAGGCTGAGGAGGAGGATGC
Source organism: Adenophora triphylla var. japonica (assembly GCA_022495995.1). Classification (NCBI taxonomy): domain Eukaryota; kingdom Viridiplantae; phylum Streptophyta; class Magnoliopsida; order Asterales; family Campanulaceae; genus Adenophora; species Adenophora triphylla. The sequence goes on from JAFEMH010000008.1 coordinate 293,938, forward strand.
AGACGGAGAGGAGAGCGAGGGAGATGATGATTCAGATTCTGATGATGACGGAGATGTCTATGTTTCTGAAGGCGATGGCTTGGAGTAACCTCTTGGATCAAAATGTAGCTTTTGGTTGTTGTACCCCCTTTTTGGAAAGAAACGAATAAACACTCTTTTTTTCTTTTGTAAAAACTTATTTGCTCTGCACTTTCCTAGTTCTAGCACACTATTATTAGCTTTTATTGTTTGCGCGAGTCCACTTTGGGAAGAATGGGAAAGAAAGATTTTTTTTTCGAAAGGTTTTGGCATTGATATGAATGTGGTTTGGATTGTTTGATTGTGTATGACATGTATATGATGGCTTGTATGTATACGAACTGAATGAACCCCTCTCCCAGGTTTATCTGTAGGATGATGGCTTTGGTTTGCAGCTTCAAACAAGTCGGGGTGTGCCCTGGTGGAGAACAGATTGCAGTCTTCTGATGTCTAGTGTTGGACTCAAGGTGTCGCATAACTCAGGACAGCTGGGGCACATTCTGTCGCGTGACACAATAAGTCATGCTGACAGGACTTCAAAATCAAACTCCCATATTACCTTAAGGCCTCTCCCTTTTTCTTAGGGCAAAGAATGCAGCAGTCTCCGATCATGAAGTAGGTTTTAAGTCACCAATCCACACCCAAGGATCAAGATTATAAAGCTAGTCCCAGTACTTTACACAGATGAACACGTCATTCTTCCTCTTCTTTGACCAAGCCCCGGTTTGACACATAGCCTCATTGCAGACAACACGTCATTGTAAGTACCCCAATCTGGATCACCCCCTTTCAAACACACGGGAAACACCGCAGACTCATCAACGTAGTCTCGGAGACCTCTCTCACTCAAAACCCTCTCAAAACCCTCTCAAAACCCTCTCAAACCCCCAACTAAACCAAGGGAGGAGCCTTCCTGGGATAAAAAGGGACAAAACGACCTTTTGGGAATTTTCAGGAAATTGGGAAAGCAATATTGATCCGCACGGACCTCTTTGCTGTCATAATTACTGAATCCCCTTAAAGTCCACAATATTCCCTCAAATCCCGGAAGAAATGATTACCCAAATGCATGGTTGGTCCGTACGGACCTCTTTGCATGCTGAGTTGGTCCGTACGGACCTTCTTACATGGGGGACATCATCATTCCAGAATATTCACCATCATTGCAGATTCCCTCAAATCGAGGAAATTCAAAATTCTGGATAACCAAGAAGGTCCGTACGGACCTCTTTGCTCCGAAATTTTTACTATAAATAGAGGGCTCCCCCTCCTCATTTTGACACACCTCCCTCTTCTCTCTTCCTCCCTTAGCCTTCTGGCTCCCCTCTAAGTCCTCTCGAGGCACTCCCGGCCCCTTTCGGATCCTTCCGAGGCCTTCCGAGCTCCCTTGTGGTGCTCCGAAGCCTCCCCGAGCGCTCCCGAGATGCTCCCGCTGCCCGAGGCACTCTCGAGGTACTCTGAGACCCCGCGTGGTACTCCGAGGCCTTGCCTGGTCTTTCCACGGTGTCCCGGCTCTTTCCGGGTCAAACCGACGATCCCAAACCACGCCGAAACTCTGCCCAGTGACTCCCGCCACCACAACGCACGCCGAACCTCTGCCCGAGTGATCCCGACGATCCCCACGCACGCCGAAACTCTGCCCGAACGCAGCCTGCAACCTCAACTCACGCCGAAACTCTGTCCGCGGACAACCGGCATCTCCCGAAGCAATCCCGATCCGTACCGAAACGCTACTCCGACCTCAAACACCATTCCCCAGCGGAAGACAGACACGAACCAACATTGGTAAGGCTTCCTTCCATTACTATTTCAATACATTTTCATACATAGCATACAATGTAGACATCCGATACAGCATGCATTTTTAAAAGCACACACACACACACACACAACATTTAAAGGATATTAGGGGTATCCGAAAGACTCGTTTTACGAGGCTACTCGGGTGAGCTCTAATATTCTAATATTCTCTTCCCGGGGAGTCATCTGACCTCCGAACTCAAAATCTCATCACACAAAGACAGTTTAAAATTATCTTTAAACTGATGCCCTTTTTCAATGTTTTGGGCTTAATAAAAACGGCATGGCGACTCTACAAAAACAAAAAACGGCGAGACACGTCGCCCCAACGCGAAAGACGCCAGATGTCGGGGCTGCGAAGCCTGCTCGGATCCGGGTAATTTCAGTTGGCAACTCCGCTGGGGACTAATTTTGTTTTAAAAACTTTTAAATAAAACAAAAGATTTTTAAAACGATGATGAGGGTCAAACTTTCATTTTACCCCTTCCTTTAACTGTTGTGTGTGTGTGCACGTGCTTCGTTTTTATTTTACAAAAAAATTAAAAATACAAAAAAAAATGCATCAATATACATCTGTGCATACATTTAAAATTCTTCAAAAACTTCTGTTCTACTCAGAAAAAGAATTTTAGAGACCGCACACTACGCGCACTGCTGCCTCGGTTACACCGCACTCTACTCACACTGCTGCCTCGGTAACACCGCACGCTAGACGCACTGCTGCCTCGGATACACTGCACACTACAACCCTCAACCCGGAGTGGTCTCAGTTGCAGTCCGTTAGGTCTTCCTAGGCCTCTTGGACGCGCACGGGATCATTCCAAACATCCCATCCTAGCCAAGCGTCAACCCTGCACGTTTGAGTCTTGAGTCACACTATGTCCAGACTCGGTTGGTTTTTACCCAGTTCGTGTCATACAGCCTGGATACATATACCATGCCGGCCATTTTTCTGAGTCAAGGCTCGGAACTCAAGATCCCTTGCGCAAGCAAAGCGATGAAAGGTCATGCTAAAATCTTGACCTGATCTTGATTTCCGAAACTACACCCAGACGATGTTCCGTCCCGGATATACATCCATGCTCGCATGACACCATGTCATCACGCCTTTGATACGTCAGCCATGACGATATGACCCAGCCAACGCCTAACGTCACAGATCCCTTGCGCAAGCAAGGTAAAGAGAGGTCATGCCGAACTCTTGACCTGATCTTGACTGAGTGGCCGGCTTGGTTCACTATTCACATGGCTAACGCATCAAAAACGAACATGACAGGCTCGGTCCTTAGGTTCGATTTTTCTTTTAGGCCGGTGGAAACCGCTTGCACTATAGGACCCTCGCCTGGGGCTGTCCACCCTGGGATGTCGAAATACAGGTGCAAAACGAGGGGCTTATAGCCGCACAGATGGTCTCCACTGACCCAGGATCTAGCATAGTTGCGAAAAACAAGAGCAATCTTTTCCAACCTACCTAGGATTCAGAGAAAACATGTTTTAAGTAAATTAAAACAATAAAAAAAAATCAAAAAAAAAAGAAACGGAAATCGCATGCCACGTGAGTTTTCCCCCTTTTATCCCGTTAGGCCATTCCCATGTCTAAACCTTGCCCATCACCCCCTCCAGCTAACAGAGAGTGGTCGAGAGTACCCGGGAACCCGTCTCCCAGTGTCAAAACAGCAAGGTCCTACCCACCTCTGTCACCAGACGGTCAGTCAATTCCCATGGCCAAGCCGCGGTGGATAACAAGGATGAGAACGGACCTTACCCCCAAGAAATTTCCCAACACCGGAAGAAGTTTGGCGTGCCCTCATGGCTATTAAGAAACGTCAAGGTGAGCAATAAGCTCGATCGAAGGTGCCATGCACCACTTCGAACCTTAGCCACCCAACTACCCAGGGCTTCCCAAGCCATGGCGCTCCTACGGCCTCTAACATCTCTCATTGTCTCCCGAGAAGTCAACTCGTTACCCTCGTACGAGCCATGCGATTATGACGTAAGACCACAAGACCTTCCAGAGGAAAGCACTCGCCCATCCAGCCTCCCGAGGTCCCGGTACCACCGCCGAACAACGAACACATCGGTGGGACGTCTGCGACAGAATGCTTGTCCGGAAATGGAATTCCAGATACAATGAACGAGGGCCGTCCTCGACGAAGGAAGAAGCTATCTTCTCAACAAAATCGAAAAAGAGGTATGAATCTGGTGATCCCACAGTAAACCCTTGGAGAACCCTCAGAAAGTTTGACTACTATGTCATCTACTCCAAAGAAACCTCCCAGCCCTAGTTCTCGCAGACAAAGCCACGGCAATGTTTGCTCCATGATCACTCGGGACGAGCTTCGCACCGCCACCGAAGGCCCGAAGGTCCAGATAATCCAACCCCTGTCTTGGGAAGATCTCAAAGCCACTATTGATGCTTCGGTAAAAGCCATGACGGTGAACGAATTGAAATGCGCGGTCCGGCCTTACGCCAATCGTGCTCCTCCCACTCCTTAAACGGGAGAGACAAGCAAAACCATAAGTCCAGAGGTGAATGTTCGACACGTTCCGGTCAAATCCCAGTGAATCCTCCACGGACGAGACAAAAGGCCGGCCATACCGAGCCACGAACCGAAAAGGGGCCCTACGCCAAAGAAAGCCGAAACCTTGGACCCAAAGGTTGAAGATCCTGTCTTGACACGGCTCAAGCGCACTCGGGATAACATCTCACTCTGGTCCTTACTCACTTCATCTTACCCGCACAAGCTCAAGTTGGAAGAAAGCCCGGCCCGCACTATGGTTCCCATCACGGTGACACCCGATGAAGCGGTTCGAGATGATTGGCAACGTCAATTACAAAGCAATATCATCACCTTCACAGCTCGATCTTCCAAAATTTGGGGCGACCACAACGAGTCTCTCTACATAACAGCTCAACCGGACGAGCGCCGTCTCCCTCGGGTGTTGGTAGATGGGGATCATCCATGAACGCCCTTCCGGCCAAAATGATGGATTTGCTAGGGATCAAAGCAAGCGATCTAAAACCCTCGACTCGTGCAATCAAGGCATACGACTCAACATCCCGCCCGACTTGGGAATAGCCACCTTGAACCTGTGGTTTGGAAAACCAATGCTCCCGGCGGATTTCCAAGTCATCGACATCCCAATCACATTCACTGCCATTTTGGGACGCCCTTGCGCTACACCGCATCAATGGGGTGGCATCCACTCTTCATCGGTGCGTAAAGTTCGTCAAGGAACGGATCTTACCATCATCTACGGTGATAGCATAGTCAACGAAAGGACCGAAACAAACGGCGTCCCGGTCTTAGAAATCAAACCCTAACGATGATGGCATGATGCTAACAGGTTCACCATCGAAAGCCCAAAGGCTCAAGTGTGTCACATAGACTCGCCTTTGATTTGGGACAAGATCCCTCCCGATGAAAATGATGAAGCACATGAACTACATCCCGGGGCTCGGTTTGGGAAAACGCCATCGTGGCACTCAACGTATCATCAATATTAAAGAACAGAATACCGCACGGCTCGGGATACTCTCCTACTCCCGAACACATTGCGGAGGACAAGCAAGCTGCACGAAAATGCTCCACGAGATAACAAAAGAGGCTTGCACGCAATCTCCGATCTTCGTCCTTACAGCTTCGACATGACCAAGTACTTCACAAGGAAGGCCGGCAACTTGGAAGGAGATCCGGAAAAAGGGAACAGAGCGTCGGCGCCAAACAAAGCCGGGCCGACAACCATGGACAAGCTCCAGCAGAACTCCGGCAAGATTCGGAGGCCTCAAGCCAAATCCCTGTCCGAAGAGCATTCCTCGACACACCGCCCCTTCGGGATCCACAACCACCACTATTCACAATGAATTTTGGTTCGGGAAAACCCCTCTTTGGCGTAAGAACTCGAAAAACTCTCTGTCAACATTCCCGCTTCAACAAACGGGACGAGTCTCGCATTCGAGCTAGTAATGCCCAAGACAAAAGCAAGAGACTCCGCGTACGATGCTTCGGGATGAACCACTCGCTCCACCGCTTCTTCAAAGAAGAAATCGAGATGTCGGATCTAATCGATTTTGTTTCGATAACTCTGTGATAGCAATGATCGGGAACGGTGACATAAAGCCTTTCAAGCCCCATCTCCTATCAAGCTCATTGCCACTCAATAAGCTGGGCCACATTCTCCTGACCTACCGGCCAAGAAAAGGACATGATCGAACAACTTGGTCTGACCCCTCGAGTCCTAGAGTCTAGTGTCAAAACTCATCCTGAGTCCATTAGCTTTAAATTTGAGTCTCTCGAGTCATCTGATGGCCTCACGCCAGAAGATTACGAACTCATTGCCAATAATGTATTCCCGTATGCTCTTAATGAATGCTTCGATCTTTCCGAGTATCCTTTCATTGCATCTTTAACAAATGATGATATTAACTAATCAAAACAAGTTAATAACAATTCATCTATACAAAAGACGAACACATTAATTAAATAAATGCATCAAGCAAACATTTAAGCATGTTGTCAAACGAGAGAAAAACCGGGCCCAAGCTGCCGAGAAGGTTTTAATCACAACGATTTGCAAGATTGCTGAAGAGCCAAAGAGACGCAAGTCCGACGCCATTTCCAGCACAAACCAGATCTTCCCACACACAGAAGGGGTCAAAACCAAGAGCATCATGGCCCTAAAACGCCTTGCCTCTCACTTCGTCATCCTCGGGGACATGTTATACAAGAAACGCTACCACGGGCCACTCCTACGCTGCGTCAGCCAAGAAGAAGCAGACAAGTTCATGAACGAAGTCCACAATGGGGCTTGCGGTCCCCACATGAATGCGCGAGCCCCGATGCAAATCATTCTCGTGATGGGCTACTACCGGATCTCCATGGAGGCAGATTGCATCCACTTTGTCCGAAGCTGCGACAAGTGCCAACGGTTCTCCAACCTCAATCATCTACCACCCCACGATCTCTACTGCATGACTACACCTTGGCCCTTTGCCACTTGGGGAATTGACGTCATCGGGAAAATCGCTCCGCCAGGCAAGAACTGGCCACGAAGTTCATCTTAGTAGCCATCGACTACTTCACCAAATGGGTCGAAGCCAAGTCCTACAAGGTACTCACCTCCAAGAAGGTCGCGCATTTCCTCAAGGAAAAACATCATATGCCGATACGGCATCCCAAATGAGGTCATATCGCATAACGGCTCACACTTTGAAGGGAATTCGGACAGCATCGGGCCGGGCCTGAATTCAAGATCACACGTCACAAATCATCTCCCTACCGGCCACAAACAAACGGCGCCGTGGAAGCAAGAACAAAACCCTCGAACGGATCATCCGAAAATGACCACCCGAGGACGAGATTGGCCCGAGAAGCCGCACTCTTGCACTTTGGGGCTACCGCACATCGGTCGTAAACACCCACGGAGAAACCCCATTTCGCCCCGACCTACGGGATGGAAGCAAATTCTTCCCATCGAGCCGGAAATTCCCTCACTCCGAGTCTTCTGAAAATGACATCAACGAAGTTGAATGGCTCCAAGCCGACATGACGAATTGGCTCGCTAGACGAGCGATGACTAAAGGCCATGGAACACGTCCGAGCCTATCAAAGCAGATGGCTAGAGCTTTCGACAAGAAAGTCAAATCCCGAGACATCAGGGGAAGGTGACCTCGTACTCAAAGAAAAGCCTCCCACTCGAACCAACCCCATCGGGAAAATGGGAACCCACATGGATCGGCCCTTCGTGGTTCAAAAGATCTTCTCTCGGAGGCGCCATGAAGCCGACGTAACCTAGACTCGGCAATCCCTTCATGAACTACCAACTAAGCAAACTTCGCAGATACTTCGCCTAAAGAAGAACAACGCGCATCTCTTGGCACTCCATGTAGTGTCGAACTACGCAGACCCGAGCCCTCTAGTCCTGGGAACGTAGGGCAACCTTAATTGGTCCTGGCTAAAAATACACAAAAAAGTCAAAAGTTTGAATGTCAATCAAGACCTCCATCAAGCTCCGCACTTTTCAAGAACACGCCTAACAAGCCACCTTGACCAAGTCAAACGACGGCGGCAACATCCAAGGACATCCGAGGGTCACTTCGGCATCAAACGACCGACTCATATTCGCTTCTGCCAGGGCTTGTCTTCGCCCTCACGCGCTTCAAAAAAAAAAAAGAGCTCGAGCAAGGGCTCACAAAAAAAAAAGAGCTCGAGCAAAGGCTCACAAAAAAAACAATAAATAAAAGAAGCTCAAGCGTAAGCCGCGAAATTGAGATCAAGAGCCCGACGCCAACAAGAGGCAAAGGAAGCCGCGAAAGACCGTCGAACGACTTGTCAAGGGGAGCATTCAACCTCTCGCCCAAGCACAAAGCCTCAAAAAAGGGATTGCCGTCGTGGACGGACTGCTTCGGCCCGCAAATGCAATGTAAAAGTCCAAAGATGGACGCCGACAAAGTGCACAATGTGGCTAAAGGCAAACAAGAGATCTTGCGTCTCGACAAAGCTTTAAAAGTAAATCACAAATCACTAATCGGTTACAACATTTCTTGATGAGTTCAAGCACGGTCTACTCTCAAGTTCACAACATGCTAAAAGACAACTTAATACATTTAACAAATAATGTGTTTGCAAAATGCAATGAATGGATACCTAGGATGTCATTCCGCGCCATCTCGCGCTTGTCCTCGCCATTCTTTCCTTTCTTCCCTCGTCTCCCCGGCGAGTCTCTTTCGCTTCACGTGAACCAACTCTGCGTTCTCTCAGCCCCGAGATCGTGGGTCCTCCCCGTAGAGTCAAACAATCCAAGAGCTCTCGTGGCTTCATTCGCCCGTGCTTCTCGCCGATTCTCCTCCCTCGCGAGTCTGCAGTTAAAGAGGACCTCTCCCCGTCGGTGGCCAACTCTAGTCTCGTAGTCAAACAAAGTGTCTCCGTCACATCCAAAGTGGTCGACTAAAGCCGAACTCCTAAGGCAATAGGCCGCACGGCAACCGGGTCCTGCAGAATCGCTCTACACGCCTCGCTTTCTAAGACCACTGGGATCGCCAACACGCCGCTCATACAAGGCCGTATACCGAGTCGTCAATACAACGCTCCTCTGCCTAAGGAGTACCACAGAGGGAAAGTGCTTAATACTTCCATACCCTCGTAAAATACAAGAAGGCACTCGAAGCTACCATACAGAGAGGAACTACCTCCGTAGTAGCAAGGTCATCCCATCCCAACAAAGGCTCCTGCTTCATCCCAAACAGCCGAGAAACAAGCAACGGAATATAGAAGGAGGACCAAGACAAACCAGGAACTCGACAACGTAGGACCCTTCCCTCGCAAGATCCTCCCCGGTCTCAATCCTCCAAGGCGGAACCCACCAGCGGATCCGATGCGTACTCAAGGCTGTGCCATCCATCTCTCCCTGGATCGATCCATATCCAACAACAAGAGGTCGCCGAGCAAATGACCACGGGCTAAACGACGCTCTGAGCCTCGGACATGGCCTCGAAGTCTCTCTCGCAGCCACAAGGTGAGCAAAGCGGGGCTTCCCCTCTCATAAAACGATCCCCGGGCCGCGACGGTCGATACCTATGAAGAGTCTCCCCAAAGACCAACGGGACAATATCCTCTCCCACCAAGAAGGCCCTACCACATCTAGCAAAGCGCCATCACAAATGCCAAGGGAACCGACTGTAAAAGCTGTCGCCATCACGCACAAGGCAAATACATCCTAAGAGACGTCACTACTCATCATCAATCATGAACCGCTCCTAAGAGCCTCGTAAATGTCGATATGACCCGAATCAAGGATCATGCCCCGCACTTCTTCCAACGAAGTACGAAGAAAGTATGCAAGCTTCACGCTCACAAGCAAAGACCACCAATCAAAGGAAGCGAGATGGCCTCCACCTCCGGTCCCCCATCAAAACCCGAAAATCCTCAAAAGTGGGCACCATTTCATTGTAGGAGAAACAAGACACGTGCCTCCTAACATCCTGCAACTCGCGGCAGCTCCGCAACAAATCCCAATCAGAACCAACTCCTTAAAAGACCAAACCGAGCAAAGACGAAACCTTACCTCGAAAGCCCGTCTCTCGATGCCTCATACGGCGCCGCATCCACGTTTTCAACTGCTCAAGGAAGTGTGCTTGCCTCTCTCCCGCGAAATCCTTGGCAAAATTCTAGGGACGTACAAAGAATCCATGGCAAAAATGGAGGTTCCTAGAGAAAATGGGGAAGAAAGCTCGAAAATGGCCGCAAATGGGGAAATGAGGAAGAACCACACTGGAAAGCATTTATGTCCTTCCCAAAAGCAAGGTTGGTCCGTACGGACCTCTTTGCATGCTAAGTATGTCCGTACGGACCTCCTTGCAAACAACCCATTTCCCAAAGAAACAAAGTACAAAGCTTACTGTCCTCGGCAAAACCTTGCTCCAATCGCCCAAACACACGGCCAAAGCCATTCCCGCAAACATACACTACCCACAAACACGCCTCGGCTCACGTGGCATGTACAAAAATAAAAAATAATAATAGCAACAATTTCTAGGACAATTCCCGGGAATCACAAAAATGACATTAAATCTTAAAATAAAATACTGTTTGCCGCGCAAATACGAGTGTTTTATTACAGGAATATCAAATGTCTGTTGCTAAACAAAAAAAGAGAGGGATATGAAAAGAGGGAAAGCAAATGAATACTAATCGTAATCCTCGGCATCATCATCCTCGCCGAGGTCCTCCAAAGAAAAGTCGGGCATCCCAAATAATCTCGCCCGTCACATCCTCGTCGTCGAATACCGAGCACCCGCCCGAGGCTCCCACGAAAAAGTACTCGGGAAGGATCAAATCCGGCGAAAGGATCAAAGAAAGAAGGCTCGAGGAACCTCACCGTGCGCCATGCGGAGGCATGAACCGAGCAAAGGGTCGCTCCCTCGAAGGCCCTCGCAGCCTCCCGGGCAGATGTCCGGCATCCATGCTATGCCGCCCCTCAAGGTCCCTCCTGCTGCGGCTCCGCCGGCTCTAGGCGGAGGAACGCTCTACGAGTGCCTCGAAGGCATAGGCTCGTGCGCCGGCACGCTGTCGCGAAGACCGGCAAGATATCTTCGAAGCCATCTTCTTCGCAAACGACCTCATCGCCACGTAACGGCGAGTCGAAGCATATCATAGGCTCTCCCGGGACTCCGCACCAACAAGCGTACAAGGAAACGCTCGGCAATACAGCTTATACTCAACAACAAAAGAGAAAAATACGTAAAAGATGCCAAGATGGAAAAGAGTCAAGACACTCACCGATCTATCTGGGTCCACTCTGTATGCGGCTAGCTGCTCACGGGCAGTCTGAGACACCCTCCTCCTCGATCCGTCCCCGCGGACGTACGTGAAATCTCGGTCCGGCATCGGAATCCTCGGGAGCTCGGGCGCCTCTCTCTCCCGCGCCAGCACTGCGGCATCCTCGCCTTCCTCCTCACGAAGGCCCCGTACTCCTCTCCATACAAGATGAACTCCTGGCGCCGACACCGCCAAGGTACCTCTCGAAATCGAGCACGCCCATGTCTCGGGAATCAAGCATCCCAAAGGGAGGGTCCTCGGAGCCACGGGAAGCACACGGGGCCATGCTGCCGCGTAAGACCCGCTCCCCGGGTACATGACGTCATGAAGTCAAGCCCCGCAAAGATCTTCCGCCGCATTGCCACCTCGGGAGCCCCTCGAACTCATCCCCCTCATACCGAGCCAACGGGAACAAGACGAACCTCCGGCTATCCCTCTCCGAGACGCTCCTCGCACATCCCCGTAGCGATGGTGAGCTTCCCCGTGGTCCTCCTCTTCCTCGCCGTACGAGCCCGGCCCTAGCAGTGGTACGCAGCAACGGCCCCCAGGATCTCTATCCCACGGAAGCACGAAAACCTCATAAAACCACACCCGTGACAAAAACAGAGAAGGTTCAAAGGTAAAAAGAAAACGGAGAAAAGACAAGTTGCTAAATCAAAAAACAAGAATAAACTCATACCTCCAAAGCGAAGTCAAAACAGCCAACGAATCCGCCACACCCCGGCTTAAACCGGTCCAAGGAGAAGTAGAGCTCGCCCAAGCCTCGCCGCCCCAAGCAATGTCGCAGACCCTATCCGCATCAATCAAGCTCTCCAACAAAGCAAAGGGATCCGCAAGCCGCGTGGTTCGAGAACAAAGTCTCTGACAACAGCATACCACAAAAAAGGAGCGCGCCAACCGGCTCCGTCATTGCCACTCGGCCGGTACCCGGATGTAGGCCCCATTACTGGCCGTGATCTTCAGCTCCACATCGCTATATAGCATCCCCTGTGCCCTCGCGAGACGAGGTTCAAAGCCCACAGCCTCGGCCGCACCACATCGAGATCATGTCTCTCCACCGCACCGCCCTCCTCAAGGAAAGCCCTGCACCGCAAAGAAAGTCGGTAGCGTCACCGTCACCTCTCCCCAGCTCGGATGGAAGGTGTGGGTGGTATCCCACCAGTACTCGTAAAGGCCAAGGAAGACACTCTTGTTCTTCCTCGTGTCGACACTCCAGCCTGTGTTCTCAACGAACACACCCAGCCAAGCATAAACCAGCCTCCGGGGACTTCGGCCTACCGTCCACGGAAATATCGTGGCATCCGTCGCACAGGCTCAACAAATGTACTCGAGCGATCCCCGAGTCTTCATCCTCTTGGCCTTCCCGGCCATAAGCCCCGCATCTGCCCGGGTAAACACAAAGAAAGGTACGTCAATCACGATTACTTAATATTTTTCACATATAACCCGTCACAAAACACGGCACATATTGCACATAATTTTAACATATATCATACATATAATTTTTCCCATGCGGTCCGTCACAAAAACACGGCACCCACTGTACACATTTTCTCAAAAGAAAAAAAGGGGGGGGGATTAAACCCTACACGACACATTTTCAAAAAAAAAAAAAGAGATCCGTCCCAACACGGCAAAGGCACATATAACCCGTCACAAAAACACGGCACATATTGCACATGTTTTCCCCACAAAGTCCGTCACCCAAGAACATGGCACACACGGCACGACACATATGCATAACACATTTTTCAAAAAAATCCGTCCCTACACGGCACACACTTTCACATATAACCCGTCACAAAACACGGCACATGTCACATTTTTTTTCACAAAATTTATCACTACACGATAATTTTTCTCATAATGTACATACATAAATAGCATACGGTACAACACACCAAAGCATGCATTTCATTAAAGAAGCACTTTATTTTCACAAATAAAAGCTAATCTACGCATTTCTGCACAAAATACACATACCCACAATTTTCACATGTCCATTTTCAACAATTCATCAAGAATTTCACAAAAGGGCATAAAATAATACAAAAAATTCAAAAAATGCGAAAAACTAAAACCTAGTTCTAGCATTCAAAAATTCGAGCAGGGAATCAAAACGGAACAGATTTCTTACCTCCCCGACGTTCGTAGAGCGACGATTGTGCACCTCCGGATTCGGATACAAGACATCCGGGTTCTTCGAAGATGGAACGAACGAAATCCAATTCCTTTGAAGCTCCATCCGTTGCTCGACCACCTCTTGACTGCGTTGACGACGACTCCTTCGATATCCTTCAGCCATGGCAAGTAATTCAAGCAAAAAAATCTTTGATTTTAGTTAACAATGGAGGATTTTCTCCTTTTCTCTCTCTCTGGTTTACGCGCAAGAAGAAGGGAATGGGAAGGGCCTCGGCCATTTAAACCCTGGTCAAAATCTGGGAATCTGTAAAAACCAAAGTGGTCCGTACGGACCTCTTTGCAACTGTGTTGGTCCGTACGGACCTCTTTTTGCAAGGGGTGGCCAAATTACTTTCCCCTTACTTATAATCTTTGCCCCTGGTGTCCTAAGGCCTTTTCCGGCCAAAGAATCCAAGTGTAATGGTCCCTAACCCTGCAAATCAACCACCGGCCGTCAGCGTAAGACCGGTCTCGCCCCACTTCAACGGGCAATTCAACCACCGGCCGTCGCCGTAAGACCGGTCCTCGCCCACTTCAACGGCAATTCAATCCCCGGCCGTCAACGTAAGACCGGTCCTCGCCCACTTCAACGGCAATTCAATCCCCGGCCGTCATCCTAAGACCGGTCCTCGCCCACTCAACGGTAATTCAATCCCGCCGCTGGCGTAAGACCGGTCCTCGCCACTCACTCAACGGCAATTCAATCCCGGCCGTCGGCCAGTAAGACCGGTCCTCGCCCACTTCAACGGCAATTCAATCCCGGCCGTCGGCGTAAGACCGGTCCTCGCCACTTCAACGGCAATTCAATCCCGGCCGCCGCCGTAAGACCGGTCCTCGCCCACTTCAACGGAAATTCAATCCCCGGCCGTCAGCGTAAGACCGGTCCTCGCCCACTTCAACGGCAATTCAACCACCGGCCGTCAGCGTAAGACCGGTCCTCGCCCACTTCAACGGCAATTCAACCACCGGCCGTCAGCGTAAGACCGGTCCTCGCCCACTTCAACGGCAATTCAACCATCGGCCATCAACGTAAGACCGGTCCTCGCCCACTTCAACGGCAATTCAACCATCGGCCATCAAACGTAAGACCGATCCTCGCCCACTTCAACGGCAATTCAACCATCGGCCATCAAACGTAAGACCGATCCTCGCCCACTTCAACGGCAATTCAACCACCGGCCATCAACGTAAGACCGGTCCTCGCCCACTCCAACGGCAAACCACCGCCGCCGGGCCAGTAAGACCGGTCCTCGCCCACTTCCAACGGCAATTCAACCACCGCCGTCGGCGTAAGACCGGTCTCGCCCACTTAACGGCAATTCAACCACCGGCCATCAACGTAAGACCGGTCCTCGCCCACTTCAACGGCAATTCAACCATCGGCCATCAAACGTAAGACCGATCCTCGCCCACTTCAACGGCAATTCAACCACCGGCCATCAACGTAAGACCGGTCCTCGCCCACTCCAACGGCAATTCAACCACCGCCCGCTCAACGGCAATTCAAGAAGGAGCCAACACCTCCCAGCACGAATCCCAAGGCACGAGATGCCTCCAAACGCTCAACGGCAATTCAACCAACGCCCGCTCAACGGCAATTCAAGAAGGAGCCAACACCTCCCAGCACGAATATCAAGGCGCAAGACGCCTCCAAACGCTCAACGACAACTCAACCACTGGCCCTCAAAAGAGGTCCGAAGTCATCTTCCCAACAGAAAAGGGCCCCTACAAGGTCACGCATCCCCAGCAATTCAAGCACCGGCAGTCAGATGTAAGCCCGAACTTCGCCCACTTCAACGGCAGCGCAAGCACCGGCCATCAAAGTAAGCCCGAGCTCCTCCCAACAAGTCGAAAGTGGAAGTCATACAGATCGCATATCCCCAAAGACCGGCCATCATCCTTGCCCACTCAACGGCAAAACAAGCACAAGAAGGAGCCAACACCTCCGAGTACAAGTCCCAAGGCACGAAGCGCCTCCAAAATGCCAAATGGGGAAGCTATCACCGGCCGTCATCCTCGCCCACTTCAACGGCAACGCAAGCACCGGCAGTCATCGTAAGTCCAACCTTCTACTCAACATGCAAAAACACAAAGGCATCTACGCCTCTCGAAGCACAAGGCAGCCACGCCTCCACAACTGCGGCTAGAAGACGATTCAAAGTCCTCGCGCATTACATCAAACTGCGGCTAGAAGACGATTCAAAGTCCTCGCGCATTACATCAAACTGCGGCTAGAAGACGATTCAAAGTCCTCGCGCATTACATCAAACTGCGGCTAGAAGACGATTCAAAGTCCTCGCGCATTACATCAAACTGCGGCTAGAAGACGATTCAAAGTCCTCGCGCATTACATCAACCGCCGCCAGATGACGATTCAAAGTCCTCCAGCGTGGCACCAACCGCCGCCAGATGACGATTCAAAGTCCTCCAGCGTGGCACCAACCGCCGCCAGATGGCGATTCAAAGTCCTCTAGCGTGGCACCAACCGCAACCAGAAGATGATTCAAAGTCCTCCAGCGTGGCACCAACCGCAATCAGAAGACGATTCAAGTCCTCACTCTATCTCCGGCCCGGAAGGCCTTAAACCACCCGATTAGGAAAATCGTAAAATTTCCATCCCAGGACGCCACCATGTCCTCACAATTGACCTCGGCGGTCACCACATCTCAGGACACTACCACGTCCTTACCACTGACCTCGGCGGTCACACAACACTTCAGGGCACCACCACGCCCACATGCACTCACAAATTCACGACCTCTGAACTACGACCAGGCTTGATTCCCGCCAGGGATACGTAGGAATCCTATTACAGGGTCCAGCCATCGACCTATACGGTCACCTAGGACACCACCACGTCCTCCCCATCGACCTATACGGTCACCCAGACACCACCACGTCCTTACCACCGACCTCGGCGGTCACACGACACTTCGGGGCACCACCACGCCCGCATTCACAAAACACTCACCCCACACCCGAACTACGACTGTGCTTGATTCCCGCCAGGGATACGTAGGGAATCCTATCACAGGTCCACCTATTGACCTAAACGGTCACACAAAAGGACACCACCACGTCCTCACATTGACCCTCACGGTCACTTCCTCTCCCAAAGACGCGATCCAGATTAGGACCCTTATCTTATCGGCGACCCCACCTCTTTCATAAGTGACGTCGTCGAGGGGCTTCGTAAGTACCCCAACTGGATCACCCCCATTCAAACACACGGGAAACACCGCGGACTCATCAACGTAGTCTCGGAGACCTCTCTCACTCAAAACCCTCTCAAAACCCTCTCAAAACCCTCTCAAACCCCCAACCAAACCAAGGGAGGAGCCTTCGGGATAAAAAGGGACAAAAGGACCTTTTGGGAATTTTCAGAAATTGGGAAAGCAATATTGATCCGTACGGACCTCTTTCTTTGTCATAATTACTGAATCCCCTTAAAGTCCACAATATTCCCTCAAATCCCGGAAGAAATGATTACCCAAATGCATGGTTGGTCCGTACGGACCTCTTTGCATGCTGAGTTGGTCCGTACGGACCTTCTTGCATGGGGGACATCATCATTCCGGAATATTCACCATCATTGCAGATTCCCTCAAATCGAGGAAATCCAAAATTCTGGATAACCAAGAAGGTCCGTACGGACCTCTTTGCTCCGAAATTTTTACTATAAATAGAGGGCTCCCCCTCCTCATTTTGACACACCTCCCTCTTCTCTCTTCCTCCCTTAGCCTTCTGGCTCCCCTCTAAGTCCTCTCGAGGCAATCCCGCCCCTTTCGGATCCTTCCGAGGCCTTCCGAGCTCCCTTGTGGTGCTCCGAAGCCTCCCCGAGCGCTCCCGAGACGCTCCCGCGCTGCCCCGAGGCACTCTCGAGGTACTCTGAGGCCCCTCGTGGTACTCCGAGGCCTTGCTCGGTCTTTCCACGGTGTCCCGGCTCTTTCCGAGTCAAACCGACGATCCCAAACCACGCCGAAACTCGCCCAAGTGACTCACCGCCACCACAACGCACGCCGAACCTCTCGCCCGAGTGATCCCGACGATCCCCACGCACGCCGAAACTCTGCCCGAACGCAGCCTACAACCCCAACTCACGCCGAAACTCTGTCCGCGGACAACCGGCATATCCCGAAACAATCCCGATCCGTACCGGAACGCTACTCCGACCTCAAACACCATTCCCCAGCGGAAGACAGACGCGAACCAACATTGGTAAGGCTTCCTTCCATTACTATTTCAATACATTTTCATACATAGCATACAATGTAGACATCCGATACAACATGCATTTTTAAAAGCACACACACACACACACAACATTTAAAGGATATTAGGGGTATCCGAAAGACTCGTTTTACGAGGCTACTCGGGTGAGCTCTAATATTCTAATATTCTCTTCCCGGGGAGTCATCTGACCTCCGAACTCAAAATCTCTTCACACAAAGACAGTTTAAAATTATCTTTAAACTGATGCCCTTTTTCAATGTTTTGGGCTTAATAAAAACGGCGTGGCGACTCTACAAAAACAAAAAACGGCGAGACACGTCGCCCCAACGCGAAAGACGCCAGATGCCGGGGCTGCGAAGCCTGCTCGGATCCGGGTAATTTCAGTCATGTAACTCTGGAGGAGGTCGTTCTTCGAGCTTCAGTCAATCAGCCGGCGGACAAGACTTAGGAATGTTCACGTGCAGGGGCACATTTTCCGAAAGGTGGGAATAGTTCCCAGACTTACGTACGACACTCTCGCTTTTTGGTTTAACTCTTTTGGGAGAGTATAAGCATTACAAGGTGTGGAAAGTGTATGAAAACCCCTGCTCGACAGAAACACAATGTTTGGCTCTATATCCCTAAAAATGTAGAGAAGAAGACTTGTCGAGATACTTGAAAACCTGTCTTATTCACGGTGATCACAAGGCTGCTTAAAACCCTTTAATGATATTCAGGTTAGTCAAACACCAATCTTGATATGAGCAAATGTTTTAGTTAATCATGAGGAGAAAAACCACTGATATCGAGAATCAAACTCCGAAGGATGGAAAGTGTATGGGAATGGTCCTTGAGGAGACCGGATCTTCTGAGATCTGTTTGTGATTTCGAACGAACCGGTTATGGTTGCCTACGTTCCCCTCCATGGGAGGAGCTCAGGTCACCGTAGTTCAGGCTTATCCCGAATGGAGAGAATGAACGGTGGAATTTAGGGATTTTGAGGACCTTTGAAGATTTTAAGAATTGAAAGAACATGTCCTCTTAGAGTGTCGATGGGAGACACGGATGTGAAGCCCCAGTGGGACGTCCACGGTAAGTGTTTGCAGAGGAGAAACAAAATATGCTCACATGAAACATCGGATGAACGGATGGCATTTGCACAATCTTCGCTTGATGACCTGAACTGCTATCCGGTAGGAACTGCGGCTGGGCTTCGGGATTTCGATCGGTCTTCGGGTAATTCGGGATATCGTGACCTCTTAAGACGAGAGGTCGGCTAGGCTTTTTGCTGGCTGAACCTCTAAAGATGAGAGGTTGGCTTTCTGGGGACGTGTTTGGGATTTCTAATGTGAAGGAATCGGTTTGCCTCTAAGAATGAGAGGTCAATCTTGGTTTTGTCAAGGGCAAGGGTAATGGTAACGGGAATATCCTCTAAAATTGAGAGAACGACTTGGGATTGGTCAAGGTGGTTTTGAGGGACATCCGTGCTTCTTCTTTATTGGCTCTGAGACTCCCTTTGAGTAATGACCGATCCTCTGACTTTTTCTTTTGAGAGAATCGCTAGGGACTATGCTCTCTTTCTTTTCTCTTTTTTTTCTCTTTTTTTTTTGTATTTTGGATTTTTTTTTCTCAATTTTTTTTTTTTTGAAGGGAGAATTTCAGCTAGTCCCTTAGGATGGATCATTGCTTTCCGTCATTCTTGAGCTTGGAGCTGGTCGATCCCCTTTTTTTTTTTAATCACGGGAGTCTCGAGGATAGTCCCTCTCCTTCTGGCGATGGCTAAATGGGTTTCAAACATGCCGATATTGAAATGAAGGGATATTGTTAGGTAAGGGTAAGGTGATGGCTTTCCTATGGGTGAAGGTTTCAGCCGTTTTTCCTACCGGATGGGTCTTCATTTGCTTTCTTAAGTATACTCTGAGGAAGGTCCATACAAATTGTGAGCATACGAGGAACGAGGTGGGGAGTTGATAAGCCCCAGTTTGGAAAAGATACCAGTCGGTTTTCTCATTCCGATTAATTTAAACATTAGTCGTTTCAAATCATTAGTAATTGAGCATCACAAGTGATTATGTAAAATAAGACCATTTCCATTAGATGTAATGTGGGTGTGCAAGTGGTGTCTCGAGTCTAGCAAGAATAGAAACAAATATTTTATCATTGAAATAAAAGACTCATAACATGGATGTAACAGACTCAAATCATAACCACATCTGCTAGCAAAATAAAACAATCTAAGACCCTACGATGCCTGACTGACTGACTTCTTCACATGGGGAATCCTTGGAATTACGGAAGAGGATTATCGACCACCTTAGGAGGAGCTTTCTCGATTCTACCCTCATCAACCAGTTATTGAATGAACACTTTTAGAAGGGAGCAATCATTGGTGGTGTGACCGGGATACTGATGGTAGTAACAATACTTGCTGCGATCCAAATTCGGATTGGGCTTGATGGGACGATAATTATCAAGAGGCTTTATCATTCCTCTTCGCATCAGCCCATTGAAAGCTTCCTCGGTTGTTATCCCCAAGTCATCAAATTCTAGCTTCTTGCGTGGTGGGAACTGACCGAGACTCTGGACACCATTTTCCTCATGAGGACCCATCTCGATCTTCCCTTTGTCAATGAGTTCCTGGATGATCGCCCTCAACTGCCTGCATTTAGAGGTGGTATGGCCTGGATATTGGTGATAGTAGCAATATTTGCTTGGATCCAGCTTTATGTTGTTATGAGGAGGGACATAATTGACTAGCGGTTGAACCAACCCTCCACTCACCAAAACCTTGAGGAACTGATTCATAGGCATCCCTACATCTCCCCAGTACTGCTTCTTCCTTTCCGTCTGAGTTATCTTTGGAGGGGATCCAGGTGTTGGCGTCCCTTGCTGGATAGGATTCGCGGCCGAAATGAAAGACATTTGATTCACAGTAACGCTGATCCTGAGGAGGTGTTAAGTTAAAACCATATGAACTCATCGATGGTTGAGAAGCACTTCCTTGCAGGGGAGCTTGGTTGGGGTGGAATAGCAGTGATCCCTTCTGAGTGAAATAATGACATGATCCTTGGGAATCTGGCTGATACTGACTTTGCAAACCAATTTGATTAAAAGAGTCAAAAATCTCGGGGATCGATTGCCTATCCGGAATCTGAGTTTGGACCACTTGAGGTGCAGGGGAAAGGATCCTGTCTCGCTCATCTTCATCTATCCTTTTCATCGCATTTCCAATTCCATGCTCAATATTACTAGAACCGATGATTTCTTCGTACGACCCATCTTCATGATGGATTATCGTGATCCCTCGGACGCGCATCGCTTCTTCAAATCTAGCGTGCGTCTCTTCTTCTCGGGGTTTAGCAACTTGGGCTAGCAATTGGGCCTTAAATTCATGAACCATGGCTGCCTCAAGAGCAGTTCGCAACTCTGTCACTGAAAAATCACTCATGTCCAACTGGCCCGGGGTGTGAGGAATCCTAGACTGAACGGATGGCATATCTTTTGCACCAGACATCTCGGATAGTGGAACAGATGGGAACTTCATAGAGACTGCAAATATTCCGGAGACGCGAACCAAACGAGCACTGGATATCAGAGCACGCACCCAACTCGTCACTGCTACAGAGGGTAGATATGGGTTTATAAGGTAGTGAAGGGAGAGAAATGGATCTTGAGGGCATACGGGAGAGGGAAAGGAAACGAGGGACAGACTCACACAAATAATTTATTTATCTTCAAGTATAAATCGGTGTCTTAATCCTAAATACGGTTGGGAAAGGAGAAGCCTTTATTTGTACAACTACACCTTGGGGAAACCTAAAGACGCAACATTCAAACCACACCAAATGCCTTGCATTGAAATCTATAATAGGTAATGATACCTAAGCAAAACCTAGCATCGGATGGGACGGAGAGGTTGTCCAAATTTCAAGGGAAATTTGGGCAGCATAACGGGTATTCTCGAAGAATTTCCAAGAAAAATCTGGCATGACCTCTTGTCGGTGCACGTCTACAAAGCGGCATGATCTCTCGTTAGAACACGTCACGGGAGTGACATGTCCCCACGTGAAACCATGTTGCGTTGGCAACATGCCCACAAGATGCGAGGTTTCGGGGAAGGTATAAGGACCTATGGTAAGTTTCAAAAACAATTCATTTTGGTGCGATAAAAAATGTTGTATCAAAAACTAACCATGGGTAAGGTTTAAGTGTGGCGCCACCTATAACGCACTAGGGGGATAGGTTTGATATTAGGCGCTCAAACGTAGGTGACATACATCACCGTCCGCGATGCCGTCAATCGCACCCGAGGGCTCTAAATCTATGTGGTAGTAGTGTGCGGATGACTATATTCTTTTATTTACGAAAAAGGAAATTTTATTATTTTATTATTTTTTTTAACTTTTGAAAAGAAGAAGAGAAAACACACACACTCTCACACAGGAAAAGGGGAACAACAATCAACTGAGCCATTTTTCGATTCAAGGGACTGCCCTCAAACCATCTTCTGAAGACATGTCCAGTGACCATTCCTGTCGCGTGACACAGGACAACATGGGACATAGATGTCGCACGACTAGGATGATCGCTGAACCAGAACCCTGCAAAGATCAAATCAGCCCCTGCCCTATCCATGGCAAGGGACAAGCACAATAACAAAAACACAACAGAATGGCCACAAAATATGTACAAGGCTCCCAAGTCTCCAAATACAACAAAATGCATGTAATACAAAAGATTATCTAAGATGCACACAAAGATGGACATGTTGGATGTTCAATTGAATGAAAGCTTGACCCACTAACTTTTGAAAAACAGGTTTTTAAAGTGATCTCCCCAGTGGAGTCGCCACTGAATGTGTGCTCGCCCAAAAAAAGGGGTTTTCCGAATAAAATAAGGAGTCGCCACGCCATGCTTAAGAGGTGCATTTTGAAAAACCTTTGAAAAGAGAACGGGTTCGGGGGTCAGATTACGTGTTGGGAAGAACCGAGAGTTCACCCAACACGCCTCATCCATGGACGAGTCTTTCAAATCAAACATCCAAGCAATCCATAAGTGTGTGTAATCATTGATAATGAACAAGTGTAGTAAACATGAATTTTATTGATTTGGAAAGAGACTTACAACTTGTGAACCAATTATTCAGGGAGGCCACATCCCTTATACAACATATCAATACAGATTACAAGGGGAAATGGTATCTGCAAGTGGTCATAGAGTGTCGCGTGACACAGGATGTGCCTGGTCATAGACACAGGATCTAACCAGTCACAGTGTGTCGCGTGACACACAGTGTCCATCTGCAGATACCTACAGATTTGAACTCAGCAACACCAATAGCCAACACGGATGCAATTGATCAATCAGATTAGCTTCGAAATGTAGAATTAACAACAATTCAACCCCGGGAGTGTGGATATGGAGAGATCCATACTCCCTTGGGATCTAAACAACAATTTCAACAACTATTCAATAATAAACACCCAATTATTCAGATCAACCAAGTTAAACAGAGAGATTGCGATTGGGATTCAATAATATAGACAGATAGAGTCTGATTATTGAATCCAAGGGAGGTAAGACAATGAAATTATCAAATTATCAAGGTAGGAGAGAGAGAGAAGAGGGGTTGAGGGTGTTACCCTTGTTGCTTCCACGAATTTTGTATCAAGTTAGATACAGAACCCTTCAATAGCAGCTTCTGGTCCTGGAAAGCTTGGGAGAATCAGTGGAAGGTGGATCTAAGAGGTGATGGAGGGAGTGGGTTGATTTGGAGGGAATTAGAGGTAGGTTAGGGGTAGGAGAGAGAGAGGTGTGTGTTTGGTGTGTGTGTTACATTGCAATTTCTGCAGAGTAATAGTATGCGAAATTCTGGATCCATTTCTAAGAGGGGAAGGGTCTTATTTATAGGCTGAAGTTAGTGGTCACCTTGTGTCGCACGACTTTATGTAACCACTTTCCATGCCTCGATGTGTCGTGTGATACAAGGTGACACCAACTGCTTTTGGCGCCAAAACCAGTTTCTGGAATATTCAGGCACAAATACCTAGAAATTCCAAAAAGGTTTATTCCTAGCAGATCCTTTGGCATGAGCAAAGTACCAAAAGGTACTTCCTTCGCGGGAAACTTATGAAATGTTTCCGAAAGTCTCGGGATAGGCCGGGAATTTACCAAAACGCCCCTTAATGCAATTTTATTACATTAAAATGCACCTAAAAGGGTCGCGAATTGGATTGGCGTACTTACAGGTAGATCGAGAAACATTCTTTGGATGGGGTTGTCTCTGGTTCCCCTGAACTTGCTGAGGTTCTCCTGTAGTTTCATCCAACCTTCTGTAGAAGTGGGCTCTTTGACTACGACATTGTCCAGCTGTGGAGTGCCCTTAATGAAGTAGTCAGTCATGTCAAGACTAAAAGGGGAGATTTAGGACCACTGAAAGGGACCTTTTTTGCAACATCTTCTGAGGTTGGCTTGTATCCCAGGCCATGGCATGTTTTCTGTTCCTTCACTTTAATGACCTTGTGAGTCCCTTGTAGGTGCTTCCCAAGACCCAGACCAGGCAGTTAGTTCATTTTTCTCATCATCCTCATGACGGGAGGGATCTTATCTCGTGTGACAGTCAGATCCACATTGCACACTTGAGCCTTAGGAGATTCGACTGTGAAGCCGGTCAGCATGAAGCCATCTTCATCATGCTTGATTTCCAGGATAGGTATTCCACCTGTGTTAGTGCCCTCCAAAGTAACTAGGTCTACATAAATGGTTGTTAGACCCCCCTCTGAAATGAACTTCACGCACTGATGGAGGCTCGAAGTGACCCCATTAACTTGATGGAGCTAAGGTCTTCCCAAAAGAGCATTAAAGGTGATTGGGATATCAATGACTTGGAATTCTATGGGTATCATCTTCTTTCCGAACCACAAGTTCAAAGTAGCAGCCCCCAGTACTGTATGAGACGTTGAGTCATAGGCCTTAACTGTAAGGGAGGAAGGCTTCAGATCTGTGGGCTTGATGCCGAGCAGGCTCATGATCTTTGCTGGGAGGATGTTCATTCCAAACCTATTGTCAACTAAGACCCGAGGGAGGCGCCGTTCATCTAGCTGGACCGTGATGAAGAAAGGCTCATTATGATCGGCTCTGAACTGGGGGAGATCGAGGTCTGTGAAGGTGACTATGTTTCCGTAGTGGATGTTCCTAATTAATTGCACCACATCGTCAAGGGTAGCATCAATAGGGATCAGTGTGCGGGCCAGACTTTCCACCAATTTCAGCTTGTGGGGATAAGATGAGGTGAGCAAAGACCACAGAGAGATGTTAGCTTTAGTTTGTTTCAACTGAGTGAGTACAGAATCCTCTTTCTTGGGGTCTGGAATTTCAGCTGTCTTGGCATAAGGGTTACGGTTCTCCTTGGGTGCTTGATCTACTGACTTCTTTTCTGTCTTGGGATTACCCTGATGGATCTACCCGGATCTGGTCAACAGGTTCACTTCTCCCTCAGGCTTATCTGTTGCCTCTTTACATGACTCTTTCAATGCTGCTAAGGTTAACGGAGGAGCTTGCTTAGCAACTGGCCACCGGTTCTGACTGATTTTGTTGCATGTTTCCCGGAGTTTAGCAATGGTGAGGGGCTGAGCTTGGGGATATTGAGTATTACTGGCTTCTGACTGGGCAGCTTTTCGGATTGTTTCCCAAGTTACGAGTTTCTGAACTTGAGGTTGTGCCGTCGTTCCTTGGATAGCCCACAGAGCTAGGGCCTCTTCTGATTCATCCTGATCATGGTCTGCATTGTCCCATGCTTGTTTCAGCTTGCCCACGGTACCTCCCGAACTTGGTGGCTTTTCCCCTTCGTCTCCGGCTTTACTCAGCAGTCCCGACTGCCTTTTATAATATTCGGCGCTAGAGATTACTATGGCGTTCTGTATGGGAGGAGCATCTGGTATCATACCGGTGTCCAGGACCTCTCTCAGGGCTATTATACACTTGGGAAAGGTGACTTCCTCCTTGGTAATCCTGATGAGGATTGTTACTTTTCCTACGGGTGGGCTTGATCTGACAATGGTTACTTTCTCATTGGGGAGGATAGGAGCCAGTCTTCCTTTCTCTAACATATTTTCAACTATCTGCTTAGATCGGATGCTCGATAATCCCATCCCCAAATCATGGTAGGCAATGTTGAATTCCACGACATCTACATATTCAACCCCAGGAAAAGCCATGGCTTTCATGTTTTCGGTTACGTCGTCATCCCCTGAAGTTTCTTCAATTTTCCGGCTGTCGGCTTCCATCTCATCGTACACCATTTTCCTCTCATTTTTGCAGGCTGGGCAACCACAAGTGAAGGATTGACAATGCCCGTTCGTATTGCCCAAAGTGGCGGCTCGTGATACCTGAGTCCAAATGAGGAGCACTCGGGGTCCATTTCCGGGTATCGGGGCTATTAAGAAGGCGTCATGTGGGTCCATGGGTATGAAGGCAACTGGAGTGGCTTCCAGATCCATAACCCTTTTTAGCGATTCCAGGCACTCAATGTGCTCGAGAGGTTCAGCAGTGACTCTCACAGCAGTGATGTCGTCCATTCTAGGGGAGGAAGAAAGGGATCCAATGACGTTTACAAACTCATTGTCTGCTGGAGGCTGAAAGCTTGCCTTTTCGATCAGTGCTTCGATGAAATTTCTCCATTCGCCTACTAGTTTTCCATAGGGGACATTGTGCTCCAAAATCTCAGATCCATATTCCTCTTCAGATGGGTTCGGCTGCTCCTCATCCTCTGACGTATTTGGGCATTGACCACAGTCGCATCTTGAGAGGGGCTCAATATCGATGTCAGTTTCCATTGGTTCCTCATCCGCATTTTCTGGCGGCTCTTCGTTGTCACTGGCTGATAACCACCCATTGTGTCTGGTGTTCATGCGGTCATTTTCGGCGTGATCATTCCAAGCTGATTCTGGGTCTTGGGCCTTAGTTGATTCTTCACTGTCGTCGTCATCACTGTTATCAGAATCATCATCATTGTCGTTAGAATCGTCATCCCATACTACCCGAACTTCGGCTAAGAGAGAGCGCTGATCATTGTTATCAGGGGAAGACAAGTGCGTGCAACCACAAAAGTTGTCATAGGCCCTTAATATTGGAAGTGGCAATTGCAACTCGGCTTTTCCTCCTAGGAACTACTGGGGAAGAGTGAGGCGGCGGTACATATTTGACTTCAGGCAGGATATGGAAGCAATCCTTCTCATCTGATCTTTTACCTTCGTTGTCATCAGGACTGTATTCGGCTTCTCCCAGAACCATTTTGACGAAGTGTATTAGCTCGAGGTGTGCTTCGGCCTCTTTACTAATAAGCCCTAATACGGGTGCCCGCCTGAAGCTCTCTTGTTCAATCCTTCTTGAGTGCTCTATCCATCTTGTGTAAATGGTCTTCTCATAGTTTGATCTGAATGGCCCTAGTTCTCCAGTGTCAGCTATCTCTTCCTCTGAGAAGTAGCGAGCTTCATATTCGTGTAAGAATCTGCTAACGTGGGACCAGGGGGGATTAGCCTGTTCCTCATTCTCAAGGCTGAGAGGGAATCCGAATTCATAATCCTCGACAAGGTTAATCATGGGTATTTGGGAGTCCTCATTTGCTTCCTTGGTTAGCTCATCATCCAAATTTTCCTTGGCGTGAGAGGTCTCTCCGATTTCAATCGTGTTCACCCTGTTGTTATTCCAAGGGAATGGATTGTTGAACTTATTGGGCCCTTCAGGTACCTCCAGCTTTCCCTTTTCAATTAACCCTCGTATAGCCTTCCTCAGAGTTATACAATCGTCAGTAAGGTGCCCGTGGTACTGATGAAAAGCACAGTTTTTAGTAGTATCCAAAGGGATGTTGGGGTCCCTGGGTTGGTAATTGTCCAAAGGCCGAATCAAACCCTCCTTGACCAGTCCTCTGAAAACTTCACTTAGGGGCATTCTGAAGTTATTGAACTTTATATTCTGAGGCTTGGGTATCTCGACTTTCCTAGGCATGAAAGGAGTGGCATTGTTGCAATTCTGACCAGCAAAGTTAACAGATACTTTGCCCTTGGGCTGGGCAGGAGCAGGATTAGAAGTAGTGGCTCGGTACCGAAAAGTAGGAGTAGCAGTTTGTTGCTGATTGTAAGCCTTCTCAAATTTTTCCCCAGAGATGACCATGGCACGCAGATTTGGATAGGGGAAATTGCTGAGGGATGCTCTTAAGTGAGGCTTCAAACATGACTGAAAGATGTCCAACTGTTCTTCATCAGAAGGAGGAATGGCCATTTCACTCAGCTTAAGATTCCAACGTTTGTAAAAGTCACCAATATTCTCATCAGGGCATTGCATAGTTGTTTGCAAGTCTACCCGATTCATCTCCCATTCCAGGTTGGCTTTGTATTTTTTGGTGAAGGCATTGGTGATTTGTTCCCAAGTGGCCCTGGACTCGGGCTTCAACCGGAAGAACCAT
This sequence comes from Adenophora triphylla var. japonica, assembly GCA_022495995.1. Lineage (NCBI taxonomy): Eukaryota > Viridiplantae > Streptophyta > Magnoliopsida > Asterales > Campanulaceae > Adenophora > Adenophora triphylla. The sequence continues at coordinate 321,928 of JAFEMH010000008.1, forward strand.
TTTAGAGCCCCAGTTTTAAGGAGAGGCTGAAGTAATCAGCCAACTGCTAGTTCGTGCACCCTTTGGCTTTCATGGCTAGGGTGTAGGTGTCCAAATGGATTTTTGGACAGGCATTCCCATCAAACAGTTCCAAGCTAGGCATCATGAACTTGTGGGGTAGAGGCACAATAGAATCTGGATCTGTGGGCCGGAGGGCAGCTTTCTTTCCTGTCAGTTTGGCAATCTGCGCTTTCATTTCCTTGTGTTGTTCCATGAACCAAGCCAGATGATGGTCCAGTGGTGGAGCCGGAGTGTTCAAGCTAGTGACTGAGCTGGAGAGAGGAGTTACTGTTCGGTCGAAACTTAACGGTTTATTTATATCCGCAAGCGCACGGGCTATTGTAATATAGCGGGTGCAAGTACGGGTCGATCCCACAGAGACAGGGTTTACTTTGGGATGATATTTGTCTTTAAATAGATAAAATGATTGGGGGGGGAGATAGGAATTTATAAGAGAAAATACTAGGAAGATATATAAACTACTCTAACATATAATGATAGTATTCTCGGGATTGAAACCAAATAAATATGCTTTAGATAAAGGCTTTTATCAAAATAACAAGGATGGTACGTTAGGCCTACACTACTTCGGGTTAAGACAGTAGCGTTTGTATCCTTCACTAATCATGCCCTAACTGTTTGAGATTTCCGTTTATGGTGCTCCCGCCCTGTCACAAACGGGCATTCCGGCTTAACTCTAGCTGACCACAATTAGAAAGAATCCATTAAGATCGAAAGTCAACGTACTTTCCATTCAAAGAACACCCCTAGGCCGTTGAACTACTCTCGTGATCAATGGAACCTAGTTCCTTCATATGGTTCGGCTAACCAAGATTCTCCGCTAGGTACTTCTTGTTGGTGTTATGCCCTAGGCCTATGATTGATAGACTTATGTGTTGACATTATTTATTATTATATGAGATGTTTATTATTTGATTATTATATGTTTTGTATATTTGTTTATAATAATCACTGTCCCTAATTATTAAGAGAATAAATTAGTATAATTGTCAATGGATAATCATGTGATGATTATATGCATAAGAGATGCACATTGAAATTATGGGTACTTGTTAGAGAACAAGTGACTGGACATGACCCGCATGAGATTTATGTAATGGTCAAATGTTATACTTAAATCTCATACGGTTACTTCATTTATTTCCTAGACCTGAGACTATCATAACCTTACATATGATGAAAGCCATGTTTGATTTTAGTCAAACGATATCTTAACACGATATCTATAAAGGCTATCATTGGCATGATCAGGATTCATGATGGGAAGGATGATAAGTCAAGAAGGAGTTTGTCCCTCGGAAGAGAGATGTTATGCTTGGGCCCCTCGATGAGTGATAATGATGAAAGTGTATGGCCGTACCCCAATATGATTGGAATTATCATTATACTCAAGAATCGAGAAAGCATTGAACAACAACAAGTTGACAAGGACCATGACTTGTGTTCAATATAACATCGTGAGACAAAAAGGGATAAATGGAAGTACACCGTTGGAAACGTGAACTCTTACGTTGCATCATTTGGGTAGACATAATGGCTTGCTAGAGTCCGCTTATGTCTTATGAGGTTCGATATGATCGAACTCATTGCCAACATGATGTAATCCTATTGGGTCACACACAACTAGAATGAATTGGTTAAACCGGAGGAAGAATGATTGAGAGGCTCGTAGAAGCTGGATACTTATGTCACGCGACATATCAAGCCAATGGCTTGATATACCGCGCGACATAATAGGCCAATACGCGTTATTGACACTGTCTCTCCTAATTCGATTAGAAGAGGTATTTACACTATTTTAGTATAAATACAAGGGCTTCGTCAGTAACCTAATAACCTAGCCGAAATTTTAAAGCAAAATTCACAATCAAATTCTCTCAATATTCTTCAAGGTTTAGATCTAGCAATCAACAAGAAATTGTTCTTGGATTCATTCGAAGGTGTGGATACCAAAAGAGGGTCTTCGCTCGTTCATCGATCAAGGCCTAGAGTTCAAGCAAGTTGAAGAACGAAGTTTGTGATTCGATATCACATAATCAAATCGTTCGATAGCTCAAGACCGGAAAGCGTTTCAAGGTTGGTTTAATTCTATCTCATAGGTATTCAAATTAATTGTATAGAACGGATCCTAGGGCTTCTTGGGTTTTATGTTTTTAATGCTTAATTCCGCGCATGGACCCGTAAAACCCAACAAAGTGGTATCGAGCCCCGTTCGTATAATTAAGTTTGAATTAACATGCTAGGTTTAAGATATAAATTGTTTATATGCTTATTGCATGTTTTGTATGTGATAGATTTTTAATTGTTTATGTGAAACAATGTGAAAATCGTTTTCAATTTATGCCGAATTAAATCAGAAAAAGGCCGTTTTTATGTGATTTAATTGGCATGTAATCTGTATTGGTTCGAATCGAAATCCTGTAACCTGGCCGCCTATGTCGTGCGACATATCGAGCCATGTGGAATTCAGTTAACCGGCATGTTAGGTCGCGCGACATATTAAGCCTATGGCCGATGTTGTCACGCGACATAACAAGCCAAAACCGGCGTAATCTGTTTGTTCAAATTTTCTGCTATTCTGTGATTGTGTTTACAATCTGATATGCTGATATGAAAATCTGGATGTTATAAAATTGAGTTTATAAGTCCGCGATAGATTGATTCATTGGTATACATGATTAATTGATTAAAATCTGATTTTAATAATTATTGCAATGTATATGAAAATCTGGATGTTATAAAATTGAGTTTATAAGTCCATGCTAGATTGATTCATTGTTCATGCATGCTTAATTAATTTAGATTTGTTTTATTAATTGTTGCGATGCATGAATTATTTGTTCTTAATTGTTAAGAATTATTAAATTAGATGTTTAGTTGAAACATGATATTTAGTTTCCTAATATGTTTAGATTTAGACATTGTAAATTTTGGATCTTATGATTGTTTATGGAAACAAGTCATAAATACACGAAATTTAAAAGGAAACTGATTGTTTATAAAAAGTTAAGGATTATGTTGCCTAATCAGAGTTGATTTCTAATTATGCATGTCGAGGAGAGTTCTGTCTAAGGAAGAGTTGGTACTTAAGAAGTCCTTGCGGCTCACCTATCTTCCTGGGAACTTACCTGGTGCATGATTTTGACTATCTTTCTGATATGCTTATGATCTACCTTTAAAGAACCTTCATTTAACTTTTAAGTTCTTTATGCCAATTCATGATTAAAAACACTTGAGACCATTCGGATAGTTTTGGGTGGGCTTGCCATAGCAAGGTGCTTTGATTCTATTCGAAAGCGAGCAAGATGAGGAAATGGTGGTTCCTATACGTTTTAAAGTGAATGAACTTAATTGGGTTATCAAAATGGTTTTGGACCCAAGGCATAAGATGAGATTAAAATATGCCTAGACATATGATGTCTTGAATTGATCTCATAAAAGATCTAAGAGTCATATATGTGATATGATTGATGTTTTCTACCTAATTAATTTAATTTTGAGCGGTTTGCCATAGCAAACTTGAAATTGAATTAAAGTTGGATCTTAGCCCATTAAATGTATATTATGCTTATTTGCATTTGAAGGTGTATAATTTAGTGGGAGCATTTATTTAAATGCACTATACTTCTCATATGATATGTTTACTTATATGTGTTCATATTTTATGTATATCTTTTTGTAGAATAAATGGCATCAAACAATAATCACTTTTCACTGCGATCCGTCCTTGAGAAGGAAAAGTTGGAAGAGAATGGTACAAACTATATGGATTGGATCCGTAGTTTGAGAATTGTTCTCAAACAAGAGGAGAAACTGTACGTTCACCGAACCTATTCCACCCGAACTCGTCGCCAATGCCGCTAGAGCAATAAGGGAACAATATCCGAAGCACAAGCGTGACTCTACATGTTAGTTGCCTTATGCTATCCGCCATGTGCAAGAGTCTTCGAAGAATCTTGAGCACTTGGGGACAATCGACTTAAACAATCGGCCGATGGAAATGTTCCAAATTCAAGCTAGGCAAGAAAGGTACAACACAGCTTGCATCCTTGACCTCATGCAAGATGAGTGAAGGACAAGCCGTTGGTCCCCATGCTCTCATGTTAAAGGGCCACATTGAGCATCTTGAAAGGCTCGGTTTTCCAATTAGCCAAGAGTTGGCTACCGACATAATACTAAATTCATTACCTAAAAGTTCTAGTCATTTCATAATGCACTATAACATGGGTGGAATGAATAGAAACCTTTCCGAGTTAGTTCAAATGTTGACTATCAAGGAAACCAAGATTGTCGAGAAGAAGACCGATCAAGTGCTAATGGTTAACAAAGGGAAAGGGTTCAAGGGTAAAGGAAAAGCAAAGGTTGCTAATCCTAAGGCAAAGGTTGCCAAGCCCAAAGAGGCCTCCAAGCCTAAAAAGGCTAAGCCTAAGTCCCAAGAGGACGCAATCTGCTTCCATTGCAATGAGATTGGACATTGGAGGAGAAATTGCGCAAAATACAAGGAAGCACTGAAGAAGAGCAAAGGAGTTGCTTCAACTTCAGGTATCTTTGTTATAGATATATTCCTATCTACTTCTAGTTCTTGGGTATTGGATACCGGATGTGGAACTCACATTTGTTTAAATGTGCAGGTCTAAAGAATGTAAGGATGCTTAAGGAAGGTGAAGTGGACCTACGTGTGGGGAATGGAGCAAGAGTTGCTGCATTAGCCGTAGGAACTTATGAAGTTACTTTACCTAGTGGACTAATACTTGTTTTGAACAATTGTTATTACGTTCCAGCTTTAAGTAGGAATATTATTTCGATTTCATGTTTGGATAATGAAGGTTTTAATTTTCTTATATGTGATAAGAAATTTTCTATTTACAAGAGTGATATGCATTATTGTACTGCTATTTCATTCAATGGCCTTTATATTCTTGATGTTGAAAATCGCGATAATGATATCTATAACATTAACAAGAAATCTAAACCCAATGATGTAAACCACACTTACTTATGGCATTGTCGTCTTGGCCATATAAATGAGAAACGCATTTCTAAACTCCACAAAGATGGATTTTTGGACTCACATGATTATGAATCATATGATACATGCGAATCTTGTTTACTTGGCAAGATGACCAAGGACCCATTTACCAAAACCGGTGAAAGGGCGGGCGACTTATTAGGACTCATACATACCGATGTATGTGGGCCTATGAGTAGCGATGCTAGGGGAGGATTTCGGTACTTCATAACATTCACTGATGATTATAGTAGATTTGGATATGTTTATCTAATGAAACATAAGAGTGAATCGTTTGAGATATTTCGAATATTTCAAAATGAGGTGCAAAATCAACTTGGCAAAACTATTAAGGTACTTCGATCCGATCGAGGTGGTGAATATTTGAGCCAAGAATTTGACAATCATCTTAAGAGTTGTGGAATCGTTTCAGAACTCTCTCCACCCTAACACCACAATGGAATGGTGTGTAAAGGAGGCATAGAACTTTGTTAGACATGGTTCGTTCTATGATGAGTCAAGTTGAGCTTCCTTTATCCTTTTGGGGGCATGCACTAGAAACTGCTGCTTTCACTATAAACAGAGTTCCTACCAAATCGGTTCAAAAGACCCCATATGAGATGTGGCATGGAAGAAAACCTAGTTTGTCTTTCATGAAGATTTGGGGTTGTGATGCATATGTCAAGAAGTTAACTTCCGACAAGCTAGCACCTAAATCTGATAAATGTGTTTTTATGGGATATCCTAAGGAAACCAAAGGATACTATTTCTACAACCGAAACGAGAACAAAGTGTTTGTTGCTCGAAATGGTACTTTCTTAGAAAAGGAGTTTCTTCGCAAAGGAACCAGTGGGAGTAAAATAGATCTCGAAGAAGTTCGAGAACCCGAAAACAACATTGAACCAATGGTAGAAACTGAACCAAGTTCACAAACCGTTGTGGAACCGGTTCAAGATGCACAAGTTCCTCGCCGAAGTGGTAGATCACGATCCGAACCCGAGAGATATGGATTTCTCGTTACGGAAAGTGATGAAGTGGAGTTAATCGAAAATGATGAACCCACTTGCTATCAAGAAGCGATGTCCGCTCCGGATTCGGAAAAATGGCAAGAAGCCATGAAGTCCGAATTACAATCCATGGCCGATAATCAAGTTTGGAACTTGATTGATCCACCCGAAGGTGTAAAAACCATAGGGTGCAAATGGGTTTTCAAGAAGAAGACCGACATGGATGGGAAGGTGCACACCTATAAGGGTAGGCTAGTAGCTAAGGGATATAGGCGGATTCATGGCATAGACTATGATGAAACCTTTTCGCCCGTAGCTATGCTTAAGTCTATTAGAATTTTACTTGCCATAGCCGCATATTATGACTATGAGATATGGCAAATGGATGTCAAAACAGCTTTCCTTAATGGGAAGTTACTTGAGGATGTATACATGATACAACCCGAAGGTTTTGTCACCCGTAAAATTCTAACAAGGTGTGTAAGTTGCGTAAATCTATTTATGGATTGAAGCAAGCTTCAAGGAGTTGGAATCTACGTTTTGATGAAGCAATCAAGGAATTTGGCTTTATCAAGAACGAAGATGAACCTTGTGTATACAAGAAAATTAGTGGGAGCGTAGCACTATTTTTAGTGTTGTATGTCGACGATATCTTACTCATTGGAAATGACATTCCTGCACTAGAGACTGTCAAGTCTTGGTTGGGAAAGTGCTTTTCAATGAAAGATATGGGCGAAGCCGCATATATCCTTGGTATCAAGATCTATAGAGATAGATCCAAGAGGATGATTGGTTTAAGTCAAAGTACTTACATTGACAAAGTCCTTAGAAGATTCCAAATGGAAAATTCTAAAAGAGGGAATTTGCCAATGTTGCATGGTATATCTCTCAGCAAGAATCAATGTCCAAAGACTAATGATGAGCGAAAGAGAATGAATGGTATTCCATATGCTTCGGCAATTGGGTCTATCATGTATGCTATGTTATGTACTAGACCCGATGTCTCGTGTGCTCTAAGCATGACGAGTAGGTACCAATCGATCCCTGAACCACATTGGATAGCAGCCAAGAATATCCTTAAGTACTTACGAAGAACTAAGGATGCATTCTTGGTCTTTGGAGGAATGGAAGAAGATCTTGTAGTCAAAGGCTACACAGATGCTAGCTTCCAAACCGACAAAGATGATTTTAGATCGCACCTGGATTTTTGTTTATGCTTAATGGAGGCACCGTGAGTTGGAAAAGTTCCAAGCAAAGTACCGTCGCCGATTCTACAACCGAAGCCGAGTACATAGCGGCATCCGATGCAGCCTAAGGAAGCAGCTTTGGATCAAGAAGTTCATTAGTGATTTGGAAGTCGTTCCAAGCATCGTAGATCCTATTGAACTTTACTGTGATAACAATGGTGCCATTTCACAAGCAAAGGAACCAAGATCACACCAGAGATCCAAACACATACTTCGACGTTTCCACATTATCCGTGAGAAATGTGAAAGCGAAGACGTTAAGATATGCAGAGTAGACATCGATGACAACGTGGCGGACCCACTAACTAAGGCTCTCTCGCAAGCTAAACATGATGGTCATGTTAGGTCCATGGGTATTTGATACATGGTAGATTGGGCCTAGTGCAAGTGGGAGACTGTTGGTGTTATGCCCTAGGCCTATGATTGATAGACTTATGTGTTGACATTATTTATTATTATATGAGATGTTTATTATTTGATTATTATATGTTTTGTATATTTGTTTATAATAATCACCGTCCCTAATTATTAAGAGAATAAATTAGTATAATTGTCAATGGATAATCATGTGATGATTATATGCATAAGAGATGCACATTGAAATTATGGGTACTTGTTAGAGAACAAGTGACTGGACATGACCCGCATGAGATTTATGTAATGGTCAAATGTTATACTTAAATCTCATACGGTTACTTCATTTATTTCCTAGACCTGAGACTATCATAACCTTACATATGATGAAAGCCATGTTTGATTTTAGTCAAACGATATCTTAACACGATATCTATAAAGGCTATCATTGGCATGATCAGGATTCATGATGGGAAGGATGATAAGTCAAGAAGGAGTTTGTCCCTCGGAAGAGAGATGTTATGCTTGGGCCCCTCGATGAGTGATAATGATGAAAGTGTATGGCCGTACCCCAATATGATTGGAATTATCATTATACTCAAGAATCGAGAAAGCATTGAACAACAACAAGTTGACAAGGACCATGACTTGTGTTCAATATAACATCGTGAGACAAAAAGGGATAAATGGAAGTACACCGTTGGAAACGTGAACTCTTACGTTGCATCATTTGGGTAGACATAATGGCTTGCTAGAGTCCGCTTATGTCTTATGAGGTTCGATATGATCGAAATCATTGCCAACATGATGTAATCCTATTGGGTCACACACAACTAGAATGAATTGGTTAAACCGGAGGAAGAATGATTGAGAGGCTCAGAAACTGGATACTTATGTCACGCGACATATCAAGCCAATGGCTTGATATACCGCGCGACATAATAGGCCAATACGCGTTATTGACAGCCTGTCTCTCCTAATTCGATTAGAAGAGGTATTTACACTATTTTAGTATAAATACAAGGGCTCTGTCAGACCTAAAAGCCTAGCCGAAATTTTAAAGCAAAATTCACAATCAAATTCTCTCAATATTCTTCAAGGTTTAGATCTAGCAATCAACAAGAAATTGTTCTTGGATTCATTCGAAGGTGTGGATACCAAAAGAGGGTCTTCGCTCGTTCATCGATCAAGGCCTAGAGTTCAAGCAAGTTGAAGAACGAAGTTTGTGATTCGATATCACATAATCAAATCGTTCGATAGCTCAAGACCGGAAAGCGTTTCAAGGTTGGTTTAATTCTATCTCATAGGTATTCAAATTAATTGTATAGAACGGATCCTAGGGCTTCTTGGGTTTTATGTTTTTAATGCTTAATTCCGCTGCGCATGGACCCGTAAAACCCAACACTTCTCTTGATTAACTGGGGTTCTATAAATATAAATGTCTTTATATTTGCAGGCAATTTAAGAATAATATGAAGAAATTGTTTTAAGATGAAAGTGCCAAGTCAAGGATGATACGCTAAGTTGTGCTAACTAGCACATGTATTTTAAGACTCACCGGCCTTTCTCTCGAGGGTTCGGCTTAGTGTAATCCCGTTCGTCACGCGGGAAATCTGACTCACCTATCGAGGGTACCAAATAAATCAAAAATACCGTTTAAGTCTATCATCTCACGTATTTTCCACTAAAGGATCATCCCTAGGTCTTTAAATCACTTTGTGTAATTTATCGACCTAGTTCAAATCTTAGAGTTCCGCTAATCAATGTTTTTTACTTGATCAACTGAGGTTATACAACTAAAGACGTCTCCCTAATTGCAAGCATTAAGATTTATAAGAAGAGAATTGAAATGACATGTAGAAGAAGCAATGAATATAAGTTATCGAGTTTCCAACTCCGAGAAATGGAGGATTACTCAAACCATTGAAATAATAAAAGGAAGTAAGTAAAGAAATAAAGATAAGAAAAGAAATACTTAGTCATAATAAGAGAGACAATGGCTGGAAATAATCTTCATTCACAATCTTCAAGAGTACACAAGATTTGTCACGAATCCTTGATAAACTTTGAACATCGTGTATAAATTGCTAAAGTAATTTTGCTATATAATCTAAGTATGATATGATCCTTTCTAAATGTGTATTATGAACATTTTCGGATTTTCTGGATGTTCTAAACTGAGTACAAAGGCTTCTTTATATAGACATCTATGTTAAAGGTTGGGACTCTTCAAAGTGGTGCCTCCAAAAGGTGCCTTTTTGGAACAGGTACAGCGACTGCACGGCCGAGTCAAGGGAACTGCACGGCCGTGCGATCTTGGGGCCAAAAATTATTTTGAATTGGGCATTGTTGCACGGCCGCTCCTCCTTTGGCTACACGGCCGCTCCGACTGAATTTTGGCCTTTATGCTTATTTCGATGCTGTCCCTCCATGGCTTTGACACTTGATTATTTCCAAGGCTCCAATTTGATCATAATTTGACTCTAAAACCTGTCTAAGAGTATAAAATCTACCAAAAGCATAAAATCGAAGATATATGATAAAAGAAGCTGAAATAACCTAAATGAAAACTAAATGATACTAAAAACTAAGGAAATGATTAATAAATAATCGGATAAATGACTATATAATAGTCACTTATCAAACTCCCCCACACTTAAACCTTGCTTGTCCTCAAGCAAGTCTAGGATAAAAAGAAGATGGAGAGGGAAAAAATTGCAAATGATAAAAACATACAGTTGGATCCTTTAGAAAATAAATAAATGTTGCAAGCCTTATTGCCATGAAGATTTTGTCTTTCTTTTATCTTCTCAAACTTTTTATAATCTTAGATTATTTAGAAAGAAATTTAGGAAGATTTTTAAGAGAGTAATCTTGAAAAACAATAAATCATTATAACATAAATGAGATTTGATGTAGCAAAGCATAATATAGAAAAGATGAACTTTTTGGATCACAAGCTTGGCATATAAAGATACTTTTACTTTTCAAGAGTGTTTTTGTGAAAAATATTATTGCTTGAAAGTGTACAAAATAATGATCATTTTATTCACAAGTTAGAAGTATTCAAGGATTTGACATATACTTTTGAATCAAAAGGATGGAGATGGATGATGATAGTGGAAAATCTTATCAAGGCTTTAAACAATTTTATCTTTCTTTTGTACGTGTTAAATTTTTGCAAAAGACCTTAAGTAATTTTCGATCCTTTCAAGTAGGAGACATTGTGGCTGCGAACCCCATGTTCCTAATACTTAGATCAAGAATACTTTGGATATTACTTCCATTTGGCAAGGAAGCATCGTCGCAGCGAACGCCGTGCCCCGAGTTACTTAGGAAGTAATAAATTTATTTTTTCTTTTAAGGCTTGGTGACTAAGTCACTCTTTTTTTTTAGTAAGATAAAGTGCCTAGCCTTGATTCGATTAGTGGAAATGGAAAGATGGATTTTCATGAGGGGTTGTGATTCAAAAAGATGCAAAACACCTATGAATATTCCTAAAAAGGAAAAAAAAAATCAAAAATTTAGAATGTACACTTTTGAAGAAACAATTCATAAATCTTCACAAACTTTTAAAACAACCAAAAGCTCAAGATGATCGGAAAATTTCAAAAAATTCTAAGTATGCTTTCCTTTACAAAATCCTATATAATGCTATATTGATTTATGATGCCTTAATTACTTCCTAGAAAGTATCCCCAAGTTCTTTCCTAATGATTCAAAGATTATATAAAAATAAGAGAAGGGAAGGAAATATATTATCTAAAGCAATAAGGAAGCAAAAAAAATAATGAGCAATCATAGGGATTTTTTTTTTTTTTGAAGAAAAATAGTATGTAATAATAATAATAAAAAAAACAGATATGAGGAGAACAGATACGAGGAATCCTCCCCCACACTTGAAATTAACATTGTCCTCAATGTTTCAAGGACAATATGAAAAACAAGTCAAAGATGGGGGTGGAGGAAACGAAAGATGAACTTACAAAAGATGGTGCTTTTTAGAGAGGGTTGATACGAAATATGGTCGACTTCATATTCATATGCTTTGCAAAGTGCACGGCTCACATCTCTTGTTCATCATTTTTTTTTTCAAATATCTACAAAATAGAGTTAGTACATAATAATAATATATAAACATAAACATAAATGATAAAGAAAAATATCAAAAAGTAAACCGTTGTCCCCGGCAACGGCGCCAAAAACTTGTTCGGTCGAAACCTAACGGTTTATTTATATCCGCAAGCGCACGGGCTATTGTAATATAGCGGGTGCAAGTACGGGTCGATCCCACAGAGACAGGGTTTACTTTGGGATGATATTTGTCTTTAAATAGATAAAATGATTGGGGGGAGATAGGAATTTATAAGAGAAAATACTAGGAAGATATATAAACTACTCTAACATATAATGATAGTATTCTCGGGATTGAAACCAAATAAATATGCTTTAGATAAAGGCTTTTATCAAAATAACAAGGATGGTACGTTAGGCCTACACTACTTCGGGTTAAGACAGTAGCGTTTGTATCCTTCACTAATCATGCCCTAACTGTTTGAGATTTCCGTTTATGGTGCTCCCGCCCTGTCACAAACGGGCCTTCCGGCTTAACTCTAGCTGACCACAATTAGAAAGAATCCATTAAGATCGAAAGTCAACGTACTTTCCATTCAAAGAACACCCCTAGGCCGTTGAACTACTCTCGTGATCAATGGAACCTAGTTCATTCATATGGTTCGGCTAACCAAGATTCTCCGCTAGGTACTTCTCTTGATTAACTGGGGTTCTATAAATATAAATGTCTTTATATTTGCAGGAAATTTAAGAATAATATGAAGAAATTTTTTTAAGATGAAAGTGCCAAGTCAAGGATGATACGCTAAGTTGTGCTAACTAGCACATGTATTTTAAGACTCACCGGCCTTTCTCTCGAGGGTTCGGCTTAGTGTAATCCCGTTCGTCACGCGGGAAATCCGACTCACCTCTCGAGGGTACCAAATAAATCAAAAATACCGTTTAAGTCTATCATCTCACGTATTTTCCACTAATGGATCATCCCTAGGTCTTTAAATCACTTTGTGTAATTTATCGACCTAGTTCAAATCTTAGAGTTCCGCTAATCAATGTTTTTTACTTGATCAACTGAGGTTATACAACTAAAGACGTCTCCCTAATTGCAAGCATTAAGATTTATAAGAAGAGAATTGAAATGACATGTAGAAGAAGCAATGAATATAAGTTATCGAGTTTCCAACTCCGAGAAATGGAGGATTACTCAAACCATTGAAATAATAAAATGAAGTAAGTAAAGAAATAAAGATAAGGAAAGAAATACTTATTCATAATAAGAGAGACAATGGCTGGAAATAATCTTCATTTACAATCTTCAAGAGTACACAAGATTTGTCACGAATCCTTGATAAACTTTGAACATCGTGTATAAATTGCTAAAGTAATTTTGCTATATAATCTAAGTATGATATGATCCTTTCTAAATGTGTATTATGAACATTTTCGGATTTTCTGGATGTTCTAAACTGAGTACAAAGGCTTCTTTATATAGACATCTATGCTAAAGGTTGGGACTCTTCAAAGTGGTGCCTCCAAAAGGTGCCTTTTTGGAACAGTAATGGACAAAGACGGCCGAGTCAAGGGAACTGCACGGTCGTGCGATCTTGGCGCCAAAAATTATTTTGAACTGGGCATTGTTGCACGGCCGCTCCTCCTTTGGCTACACGGCCGCTCCGACTGAATTTTGGCCTTTATGCTTATTTCGATGCTGTCCCTCCATGGCTTTGACACTTGATTATTTCCAAGGCTCCAATTTGATCATAATTTGACTCTAAAATCTGTCTAAGAGTATAAAATCTACCAAAAGCATAAAATCGAAGATATATGATAAAAGAAGCTAAAATAACCTAAATGCAAACTAAATGATACTAAAAACTAAGGAAATGATTAATAAATAATGGGATAAATGACTATATAATAGTCACTTATCAGTTACCATTGGCGGCACACTAGTAGAAGGTATGGCCGGTCCGGGGACATAGGTGAAAACCTATCCTTGGCCTAAGTGTAAGTACGCCAATCCAATTCGCGACCCTTCATAGGTGCATTTTAATGTGATAAAATTGCACTAGGGGCGTTTTGGTAAATTCCCGGTCCATTCCGAGACTTTCGGAAACTTTTTTATAAGTTTCTTGCGGAGGAAGTACTTTTAAGTATTTTTCTCAGGCAAACGGACCTATAAGGTATTATTCAGTTTGGACTTATTGGGAATTAACTTGGAATGTTCCAGAACTAGGTTTTGGCGCCAGAAACGGTTATTGGCTTGCTTGGTCGTGCGACATCTCGAGCCATGGAAAATGGAAGCAGAAGGTCGTGCGACATAACTTGCCCATCATCAGCAGCCTATAAATAAGACCCTACCCCTCTCATATCTGGATCCTTTTCCGACCTCCCTACTGTTACCCTGCCAAAATACGCCCAGAAACCTCTCTCTTTCCTCCTTCCATACAAACCTACACCAATCCCTTCCAATTATCTCATCCCTCATACATAATTCATCCATCCATTCAACCCAAAACACACATCACCACCTAGATCCCCCATCCTTCTTCCTTCCAAGTTCAATTCAGTCCAGAAGCTAATTTAGAAGGATTCTATACCTAACTTGGTATAGAATCTGTGGATCTATAAGGGTAACGAATCCCTCTCCCTCATCTCCCTCTCATCTATTTGCTACTTGCATAATTCATTGCTGTTTTGTTCATTGACTTGGTAATCAAGCTCCATCTGCTCTGATTATCAAGTCACAATCGCCATCTCTCTGTTTAATTCAAGTTGTTTAGTATAATTTCATTATTCATGGTGTGATCTTATTGTAATTATGACTTGTTTGCCAAGGGAGTGTGGATCTCTCCATATCCACATCCCCTTGGTCAATTCATTGTGGATTCGTGGTTTTCTGAGATGATTTGGTGTTGTGATTGGATCTGAATCGATCTCTGTTCATTCTGTATCTCAAATTGTAAGGCTCCTGCAAATCGGTAACTTGTGTCACGCGACACAACTGGACATGTGGAGTCCTGTGTCACGCGACACAAGTAGCCCTTTGCAGAAATCCCTGTTGCAGTTGTAATCTGTTCCTGAGATCTGTAATTGGGATGTGGCCTCCCATGATAAATGGTTCACAAGTTGTAATTCCTCTGTTGAGCAATAAAACAAAGCACTTATATGCATTTTATCACATATATCGTCTCACACAAATTGCACACACGTTTGAATGTTTTGGATGTTGAACATTGGAAGACTCGTTTACGAACGAGGCGTGTTGGGTGAACTCTCGGTTCTTCCCAACACGTAACCTGACCCCCGAATCCAAATTCTCTTTTCAAAGGTTTTCAATGTTTCCTTTAAAACGGCGTGGCGACACTCAAAAATTATTTTTTCGTCAAGCGTACATTTTAAGTTTCCCTGAGGAGGGTGAGTAGGAGCCTGAGCAAAGGGATAGAACTCAATAGCTTGCTGTTGATTTCCAATTAGCAACGAGGGTAGTGGCAGACCTGAGGTGGCCGGGTAGCTCAGGTTTCCGGGGTGAGACTCATAGGTAGGCTTAAATGCGGGCTGCGGTCCTTGGTTATTGAGCTGCATGCCTGGCCGCAGTGATGGTGTATAACCGGGAGGATACTACGATCCCGGTGATTCTGATGAGACTGGGATGGGGGCTTGCTGGCCCATTGGACCTTGAGTGAGAAATGGTTTTGTGGAGACTGGCGAGGTGCCAAGAGTTGCGAGACCAGCATCATTTTGAGGAGGGACAGCTGACTGTTGTCCTAAACCAAACTGCGGTGGTGGCATTCCAGATTGTTGCTGCGGTACTCTGAACTGTTGTTGTGAAGGCCCTTTGACAATAAGTTATGAATTTCTTCTTTATATCTTTTAAATTATTATCTTATTTATTTTATTTTATAAAATCTTTACTGACTTAAGGATCGAAGTGGTGTTAGCTAAGCTAACACCCAACCCTAACATGTTTCTGTCTTGCAAGATGGAAAACTTCCAACATGTTAGCCAAGAAACATCAGGAGCAACATGTTAACGCCTTGAACACAAAAGTCAAGCTTTTCCTGATGATGTATGGTACACAATTTTTTCATACTCAAGAGCAGTATATAGTATACGTTTAGAACTCTGATCATACTATTGCCTGGCCGCACGATATTAACACTTAATTTAAAAGTTAGACTTAATTCTTCTTGTTATGTGATCAATTATATCTTGAATTTAGATTAAGTTGTGAACCAAGTTTGTAACATTGTAAATGTTACAAAAAGAACATAATATTGTGAAATTTCTATATGTCATCATCAATTATCATACGGTTATAACATTGCCACATGTTATCTTTTCAAAATTGGCTATAACACTTGCATATTATCATCGATCATTTGGTTATAACATTTTCACATGTTATATTTTCAAAACTGGCTATAACACTTGCCTGTTATCATAGATCATTTGGTTATAACATTGTTACATGTTGTATTTAATCTAACTATTCTAACGTATTGATAATCCAAAATATACATAAGATGTCAGCAAAAGCCAAAGCACTAACAGACGTTGAAAATACCATTAAGATGAATAAAGTTTAAAATACCCTACTCTAAACAAGCTTAAGATGTTGGACCAACCCAACACCTTCAAAATAAATGTACTGACTCTTATGAGCCTGTTACAAACCAAAAGTAAAGATATCTTGGGGACACACCTCCATTTAAAACCAAATTTGCATGCCAACAAAGGCATGACGAATTAAAATACAAACATAATTGTTTATGAGGATCCCCCTCATTAATTCAAGACTTAAAAATAAAAATTGTTTTTCAGACACCTGCTGCAGAGACACTTGCAGCATCGAAATCCTTCTTACCTCCATCTACCTTTTCTTCCTGGTTGTTCATTCCATCTTGTTTGGTCATTTGAGCATCTTGGACCTTTCAGTTTACTTCGCCCACATCAATACCTTCAACTAAGAATGCATTCAGAGTGGCAACTTCATCTTCAATCTTCCAGTTAGTATGAAGGCTCGTGTCAAATTCTTTCATCATCTCTATTCTACATTCCATGTACGTTTTACTTGCGTCAAACATAAACTTTTCCTTAGCAGAATCCAACTCCGTGATGTGTTCCTCCTCCATGGTTGACATCCTGATCGTCAGATTCTCAATGTCCTTCTTCAACTTGGAATTATCACTAGCATAACCCACCACCTGCTTCTCAGCTTGTGTGGCTCTAAAAGCCTCGAACTTGACCTTTTGATCAAGAATCTTGTTCTTATCTTTCATGACTTCTACCTCATTGAGCATAGAGGTTATCAGATCCATAGATTATAGTAAAAAAGGGATTAAACATATTAAAGCCTGCATATTTTAGATTATTTCAGAAAGTATGAGAAATGATATCACATTCTTGTTCAAGGCTTCCATGCTAGCTACCGCAGTTTCAGTTTGTCTTCCATCCTTCTCCACAACCTTCACAATTTCTACATCATCAAACTTTCTCTTCTCTCGATTCCGACCTTGCTAGACGAGCTATCCCCTTTAGGAAGAGGAGGCTTACCACCTCAATCTTAACTCTAACCTTAACTTTGATCCCAGACTTCAGATCCTTAATATCAAACCCAACTTGAGATCAAGTCGATGTACAATGAGAACATCAAGTGGAAGCTAAATCAGAATGTAAGAATCGAAGTGATAACGGAAAGATGAAAGGAGAAACTTACCAGAAGACAACTTGTTTACACTCGTGCTGACAGAAGCTTTTTCCACCTTCTCTTCCTCTTCCGTCCTTATACTGTCTCTAGCTAACTCTGCAAGGGATGGTTGAAACTTTCGTAGAGACTCAGGGAACAAGCAAAGGATCCAATCAACATTTGCAGAAGTATTTTCCAAAGGTGGAAATAGGTCTCCCAACTTGCTAACTGCAAAGAGATGGATAATCAACATGTCAAGATGAAGATTAGGCAAGTTGCAAAAGTCTAAACGTAAAACTGAAATGGCTACCTTTGGGGGGTTCCATGTTGTTACAAAATCTTCACCTCCCACCAGGCTACTCTTTTTCACGTAAAAGAACGTATGCTTCTACCCCCTATCTGCTGCTTCGATATCTAAAACTAAGGACTCCTTACCCGGTTTGACTCTGAAATTATACCTACCATTCCCATGAGCCCTAATTTCGGATGTAAAGGATAACTCCTCTAAACCTGTTGTTACACCATGTTCAGAAGCAATCCTATCTAGGGTAAGCATGATACGCCAACCAATGGGCATTAGTTGGGTATAAGCCAACTGGGTCATCTTGAAGAATCGAGTAATAGAAGGGGAAAAGGGGAACTTCAGGCCTACGCTAAAAGGATACTCATAAAACCCTACCGATTCATCGAAAACACAATCGGCACTAAAGGCCTCTCTAGGAATCAGAAACTTTACACCTTCAGGAAAGGCATTGTTCTTCCTTAGAGCATCAACGTGGGTTGCATTAAAGCTACAACGCTCATCTTCACGATTTCTTATGAAACCCAAACACCTAAAACCCTTAGGTAAAGTTGAGCCTACATCTACAGTTTTCCCCTTTCCATTTGTCATTTTTAAAAAACCTAGAAATTGAGGAAGAAGATGAAAAGCAAAGTAAGAAGAAAACTCACCGAAAAAGATGAAGACCTAGCGCCGGACTTCAAAAGGATTAGAAGATTTTTACTTTTAATCGTCCAAGTGGGTATTTAAGCCATTGAAAGCGATTATAGGCCTCTACCCCTACATTCACTCATCAAACTCCTATTAACCACACAATTCAACCACCTCAGTAACTCATTGGAAGTTGGGCGACACTTGGCAAAATATTAGACTCTCCGTATCCCACTTGGAGATTCAAAATTTTTGGGGGAAATTGTTTTGGGTAGAAAATTCCACTCAGCATGCCTTGATTCTACACCTTGAACTAGCACCTTGCAAAACTGTTTGTTATTTGCTCTTCCTATTTTTCGGGGATAAACTTATGCATAAGAGACCTAGTCAAAGGGTAACTCCACACGACCACGATCACATGAAGACTCGGTCCAATCGTTAAACACTATAACGGCCATGATCTTCAACCAAGTTCCGAGATTCAAGGCTAGATATGTATATAAAGTAAAAGCACACCTTTGTAAACACACACACATACTTAGCTGCAATTTCTTTTTACGCCATTGTTTTGTACCAAGAAAACTCAAGATCAATAAAATCATATTTTGGTTAAGGTAGGTTTTTCCTAAAACCTCCCGAGGTTTTGTGCCGGAGAACGATTGTTCAAGGGCTTTACTCGTTACATAAACATGTTCATCTTGATAGAGATATCATATTCCATTTGTGCCCAAAGTTCATTAGTACAAATTTAAATTGTTAGAATTTATCTAAAACAGTAAATGTGGTGGATAAGTAAAAGTTGAATTAAATTTAATAATTTCCTAAAACATTTCATTATCTTCTCAAATTGTCTAAGAATAATTGTATCCATTTAAAAAAAAACTTATAGTGAATGGGTAAAAAGTGTTAGTGCATATTGTTAGGTTTCAAGGGTCCATGCGCAGCGGAATAATGCAAATTAACTCGAAAACCCGGAGCCATGGATCCGTTCTAGAAGAGTAATTAAATAAGATGAAATAGAATAACCAACCTTGTGTGCTTTTGTCTTTGATAAACGCATTCCAACTCCAGATTGATGATCTTGTGAATCCTTTGATGAACGATCCTTGAATCACGAACGTTAGATCTTGAATTGCGAAGATCCTCTATGTGTATCCACGCGTTGAACAAACCCTAGAACAGTTCTAGGTGGATTGCTAGATCCTATGATTGAAACTCCTTTCAATCAATGAAGAAATATGGAATTGGTGTTTTTGATTACTCAATTCACAATTGAAAACTCACTCTTTTGTGTTTCTCTAAACCCAAAAACGTGAGTGTGACTGCTAGGGCAACCAAGGGTTAGTATTTATACGTTATAAATATTTTCCCTTTTAGAAAACCCTAATTTTAAGTCATTTACGTATCTGTCAGCGCCGACGGGATGACTCGTCCCCCAGGGCACGAGTCGTCCCCTTCCACAATGCTTCAGATACAGTCGTCCCCCTTAAGGGGAATAGTTCATACAAATACAGGGCACGAGTCGTCCCTATGGGCACGAGTCGTCCCCTATAGGACGAGTCATCCCTCAGGACATTCCCTCAGATACACTCATCCCAGGCCAAGGGAATAGTTGGTTATGGCCTGGGGACGAGTCGTCCCCTCAGTACAAAATTCCATATTTTCCATTTTTGACAATTCGTTCGATGCGTGTGACCCCATAGGACTATATTATGTTGGCAATGAGTTCGATCACATCGATCCTCATAAGACATGAGCGGACTCTAGCAAGACATCATGCCTACCCAAATAATATAATATCAAGTTCGATTTCCTACATAGAACATATCACAATCCCATTGTCACACGATATTATATTGAACATGAGTCATGGTCCACGTCAACTCATATTGTTCAATGCTTTCTCGTTACCAAGTAAATTGATCAATCCAATGTTATTAATCACATTAATTCATTCGGACATGGCCATGTACATCATCAATCTTACTTACGAGTGGCCTAGCAAACATCTCTCTTTACGAGGGACAAAATTACATCTTGACTTATCATTCTTCCCAACAAGAATCCTATCATGCCAATAATAGCCCTTATTGTTATCCGGTTAAAGATAATGTTAAACTATATCAAACACAATATTCATCGAGTGGAAGATGATGATAATCTCAGGTCAAAGGATATCAATGATATAACTATATGAGATTTAATTATGACATTTGACCATGACATAAATCTCATAATGGGTCAAGTCCAGTACCTTGTTCTCCAACAAGTACCCATGAATTTAATGTGCTTCTCTATGCATATAATCATCACATGATTATCCATTAAACTTCATACTAGTGCTTCATAAGTACTAGGGACACGATTATTACAATAAACATGCAAACATATATAATAATCAAAATAACAATCTCTTATATAAATGAATAATGATATTACATATAAGTCTATCTCTATAGGCCTAGGGCACTAACACCTACAGTCTCCCACTTGCACTAGACCCAATCATTCATGTATCTTATACCCATGGACCTAACATGACCATCATGTTTAGCTTGTGGAAAAGGCTTGGTGAGAGGGTCCGCAATGTTGTCATCCGTTGGTACCTTGCATATCTTAACATCTTCCCTTTCACAGATTTCTCAAATGAGGTGGAAACGCCTCAGAATGTGTTTGGATCGTTGATGTGACCTTGGTTCTTTTGCTTGGGCAATAGCACCATTATTGTCACAATAAAGCTCTATTGGGTTAGTGATACTCGGAACGACTTCTAAGTCACTAACAAACTTCTTGATCCAAACCGCCTCCTTAGCTGCATCCGATGCTGCTATATATTCGGCTTCGGTTGTAGAATCAGCAACAGTGCTTTGCTTGGAACTCTTCCAACAAACGGCACCTCCATTTAGCATAAACACGAACCTAGACTGCGAACTAAAGTCATCTTTGTCAGTTTGGAAGCTTGCATCTGTGTAACCCTTTACAACCAGATCATCTTCCATTCCTCCAAATACCAAGAATACATCCTTAGTTCTTCTCAAGTACTTAAGGATATTCTTGACTGCTATCCAATGGTTCTCACCAGGATCAGACTGTTATCTACTCGTCATGCTCAGAGCATATGAGACATCAGGTCTAGTACATAACATGGCATACATGATAGACCCAATTGCCGAAGCATATGGAATATCACTCATCCTCTTTCGCTCATCATTTATCTTAGGACAATGAGTCTTGCTAAGAGTAATGCCATGTCCCATTGGCAAGTTCCCTCTCTTAGAGTTCTCCATACGGAATCTTCTAAGGACCTTGTCAATATATGTACTTTGACATAAACCAATCATCCTTCTTGATCTATCTCTATAGATCTTGATACCAAGGATATAAGCCGCTTCACCCATATCTTTCATTGAGAAACATTTTCCTAACCAGGACTTGACAGTCTCAAGCGCAGGAACATTGTTTCCAATAAGTAAGATGTCATCGACATATAACACCAGAAATAGTACTATGCTCCCACTTATTTTCTTGTATACACAAGGCTCATCTTCATTTTTGATGAAGCCAAACTCTTTGACTAATTCATCAAAACGTAGATTCCAACTCCTCGAAGCTTGCTTCAATCCATAAATGGATCTCTGCAACTTACATACTTTGTTAGAATTCTTTGGATCGACAAACCCTTCAGGTTGTATCATGTATACATCCTCAAGTAGGTTTCTGTTAAGAAACGCTGTTTTGACGTCCATTTGCCATATCTCATAGTCATAATATGCGGCTATGGCAATTAAGATTCTAATAGACTTAAGCATTGCTACAGGTGAAAAGGTTTCATCATAGTCAACACCATGAATCTGCCTATACCCCTTAGCAACAAGCCTAGCCTTATAAGTATGTACCTTCCCATCCATGTCAGTTTTCTTTTTGAAAACCCATTTGCACCCTATGGTTTTTACACCTTCAGGTGGATCAATCAATTTCCAAACTTGATTATCGTACATGGATTTGATCTTGGATTCCATGGCTCCTAGCCACTTGTCCGAATCAGGAGAGGACATCGCCTCTTGATAGGAAGTAGGTTCATCATTCTCAATGATTTCTACTTCGTTACTTTCCGTCATGAGAAATCCATATCTCTCAGGTCTGGATTGTATCCTATCCGATCTGCGAAGAACTTGTGTATCTTGAACCGGTTCCACAATAGCTTGTGAATTTGGTTTCGTCTCTACTATTGGTTCCTTGTCATTTTCGAGTTCTTGAATTTCTTCAAGATCAATTTTACTCCCACTAGTTTCTTTAGATAGAAACTCTTTCTCTAGAAAGACACCATGTCGAGCAACAAACACTTTGTTCTCGGATCGGTTGTAAAATTGATATCCTTTCGTTTCCTTAGGATACCCAAGGAAAATACATTTATCGGATCTGGGTGCAAGCTTATTTTCAGAAACCAATTTCTTTACATAAGCTTCACATCCCCAAATCTTCATGAAAGATAAACTAGGTTTTCTTCCATGCCACATCTCATGTGGGGTCTTAGGAGCCGATTTAGTAGGGACTCTATTAAGTGTGAAAGCAGCTATTTCCAGTGTATGTCCCCAAAAGGAAATAGGAAGGTTAACTTGACTCATCATCGATCGAACCATATCTAATAGAGTTCGATTTCTCCTCTCGGACACACCATTCCATTATGGTGTTCCGGGTGGAGTAAGTTTTGAAACGATTCCACAACTTTTAAGATGATCGTCAAATTCTTGGCTTAAATATTCACCACCTCGATCGGATCGAAGTGTTTTAATAGTTTTGCCAAGTTGATTTCGTACTTCATTTTGAAATATTCTAAATATCTCAAATGCTTCACTTTTGTACTTCATCAGATAGACATAGCCATATCTAGATAAGTCATCAGTGAACGTTATGAAGTACCGAAATCCTCCCCTAGCAATGCTATTTATTGGTCCACATACATTAGTATGTATGAGAGCCAATAAATCACTAGCCCTTTCACTACTCTTAGTAAAAGGTGCTTTAGTCATCTTTCCCAATAAACAAGATTCGCAAACATCATATGATTCATAATCATATGAGTCTAAATATCCATCTTTATGGAGTTTAGAGACGCGTTTCTCATTTATGTGACCAAGACGGCAATGCCATTTAAATGTGTTGTTCACATTGTTTGGTTTAGATTTCTTATTAACATGATAGATATTTTCAACATTATTTTCAACAACGAGGACATAAAGGCCATTAAATGATTTTGCGATACAATAAAGCACATCATTTAAGTAAATAGAAAATTCCTTATTCTTAATAATAAAACTATAACCTTCATTGTCTAAACAAGAAATTGAAATAATGTTTCTGCTCAAATCCGGAACATAATAGCAATTATTCAAAACTAATATTAGTCCGCTAGGTAAAGTGACTTCATAAGTCCCTACGGCTAATGCAGTAACTCTTGCTCCATTTCCAACACGTAGGTTTACTTCACCTTCTTTGAGCGACCTTCTATTCTTTAGTCCCTACACATTTAAATAAATGTGAGATCCACATCCGGTATCTAATACCCAAGAACAAGAAGTAGAAAGTAGAATATCTATCACATAGATACCTGAAGTCATGGCAATCTCATTGCCCTTCTTCTTCAGTCCTTCCTGATAAACCTTGCAGTTACGCCTCCAATGCCCAGTTTCCTTGCAATGGTAGCACACCGCATCCTTTTGGGATTTGGGTTGAGGCTTCTCAACAACGGCAACCTTTGCCTCCGGTTTAGCAACTTTTGTTTTAACCTTGGTTTTCTAAAACCCTTTTCCTTTATTCACCATCAACACTTGATTGGTTTTCTTGGCGATATTGTTCTCTGCATTCTTAAGAATCCCATGCAATTCAGACAGAGATTTATTCATCCCATTCATGTTATAATTCATAAAAAACTGATTATAACTTTCAGGGAGTGAATGCAATATCATATCCGTAGCCAGTTCCAACTGGATAGGATATCCAAGCCTCTCAAGGTGTTCGAGGTGACCCTTCATTTTCAACACATGAGGCCCAACAGGTTGTCCTTCAATCATCTTGCATGAATGAAGAGCCTTTATGGTGTCAAACCTTTCCTGACGTGCTTGCAACTGGAACATTTCCTTCAAATGATTTCCCAAATCATAAGCATCCATGTGTTCAAGATCCTTTTAAAGAGCCTTACACATGGTAGCGAGCATCAAGCAACCAACATCAATAGAATCATCCATATGTTTCTTATGTTGATCTTTTTCAGCTCGAGTTGCATTAGCAGCAGGCTCGGGTGGAACGGGTCCATCGAGAATGTACAACTTCCTTTCTTGTTTGAGAACAATTCTCAAAGTGCAGATCCAATCCACATAGTTGTTGCCATTCTCTTCCAACTTGTCCTTCTCAAGGACTGATCGCAGTGACAGAGTTTGATTAGGGTTAGATGCCATTGATCTACAAAGATATGGAACACATATGAACACATATAAGTACCGATTTCATTTAAGAGATTAAATAACGTATTTCTCAAATACTCCCACTAAATTATATAACCTTCTTATACAAATATGCATAATATAATTTAATAGGCTAAGACCCAACTTTAATTTAATTTCAAGTCGGCTATGGCACGACTGCTCAAAATTAAACTAAAAAGGTAGATAACATTTATCAATCATATCACCATATGACTCTTAGATCCTTTATGAGATTATAGACATCATATGTCACATGTTTCAATCTCATCTTATGCCTTAGGCCCAAAACTGTTTTGATAGCCTAATTAAGTTCGACCATTTTAAACGTATAGGAATCACCGTTTCCTCATCTTGATCATACAAAGATAGAATTAATGTACCTCGCTTTGGCGTAGCCTACATAAAACTATCCGTGTACTCACAAGTGTTTAAAATTGGTGGCATAAACAAACTCAAATTTCAATGAAGGTTCAATTTTCATGTTTATCAATTAACATGGCAAGGTTGATTCATGAAAATTATATGAGCATAATTATGAACATGGGATGTTGCATCACAAATCACATTTGATCTTTACAACAAAATTTCTAATCAATTAGGGTTTAATGATTCATGCAAAATCTCATTTAATATGAACATAATCCCTACAACAAACAATTTGCTCAAGACCTAGAAATTTATCAATTTACAATAATCATATTAATGAAATTGATATCCCATAATCTAGATTAATCATATTAATCATACAATTCAATTTCATAATCATGGCATATCATTATATACAATTACTTCACAAGCAAAACCCATATAAATTCATATTCTAAATCATATTCATCATGAAAATTAACATAATCTCATTATATAATTATCATGATTATCTAAAATAAACATCATGAACGGGGGTCTGATATCACTGTTGGGTTTCGAGGGTCCATGCGCAGCGGAATAATGCAAATTAACTCGAAAACCCGGAGCCATGGATCCGTTCTAGATGAGTAATTAAATAAGATGAAATAGAATAACCAACCTTGTGTGCTTTTGTCTTTGATAAACGTGTTCCAACTCCAGATTGATGATCTTGTGAATCCTTTGATGAACGATCCTTGAATCACGAACGTTAGATCTTGAATTGCGAAGATCCTCTATGTGTATCCACGCGTTGAACGTACCCTAGAACAGTTCTAGGTGGATTGCTAGATCCTTTGATTGAAACTCCTTTCAATCAATGAAGAAATATGGAATTGGTGTTTTTGATTTCTCAATTCACAATTGAAAACTCACTCTTTTGTGTTTCTCTAATCCCAACAACGTGTGTGTGACTACTAGGGCAACCAAGGGTTAGTATTTATACGTTATAAATATTTTCCCTTTTAGAAAACCCTAATTTTAAGTCATTTACGTATTTGTCAGCGCCGACGGGACGACTCGTCCCCCAGGGCACGAGTTGTCCCCTATAGGATGAGTCGTCCCTCAGGACATTCCCTCAGATACACTCGTCCCAGGCCAAGGGAATAGTTGATGCTGGCCTGGGGACGAGTCGTCCCCTCAGTACAAAATTCCATATTTTCCATTTTTGACAATTCGTTCGACGCGTGTGACCCCATAGGACTATATTATGTTGGCAATGAGTTCGATCACATCGATCCTCATAAGACATGAGCGGACTCTAGCAAGCCATCATGCCTACCCAAATTATATAATATCAAGTTCGATTTCCTACATAGAACATACCACAATCCCATTGTCACACGATGTTATATTGAACATGAGTCATGGTCCACGTCAACTCATATTGTTCAATGCTTTCTCATTACCAAGTAAATTGATCAATCGAATGTTATTAATCACATTAATTCATTCGGACATGGCCATGTACATCATCAATCTTACTTACGAGTGGCCTAGCAAACATCTCTCTTTACGAGGGACAAAATTTCATCTTGACTTATCATTCTTCCCAATAAGAATCCTATCATGCCAATAATAGCCCTTATTGTTATCCGGTTAAAGATAACGTTAAACTATATCAAACACAATATTCATCGAGTGGAAGACGATGATAATCTCAGGTCAAAGGATATCAATGATATAACTATATGAGATTTAATTATGACATTTGACCATGACATAAATCTCATAATGGGTCAAGTCCAGTACCTTGTTTTCCAACAAGTACCCATGAATTTAATGTGCATCTCTATGCATATAATCATCACATGATTATCCATTAAACTTCATACTAGTGCTTCATAAGTACTAGGGACACGATTATTACAATAAACATGCAAACATATATAATAATCAAAATAACAATCTCTTATATAAATGAATAATGATATTACATATAAGTTTATCTCTATAGGCCTAGGGCACTAACACCTACACATATAACATGCATTAAAATGAACGTGGTCTCAGTACAACAATTTCGTATTTGCCATTATTACCAATTTCAATATATGAGCTCGAAAATGATGAAAATATTAGCATTTAAAAATTCATTGATCGATATAGAAAATTATATACTGAAATACTCATGTAGAACTTCATAAAGCTTTAATAGAGCATCATTGAGAGTGATGACGCAGGAAAGCGTTCGGGCTCAGCTCTGGGTCCAGCTAATGATTAAGGCTGACTTTGGATCTGCACAACACAAGAAAATAACTGTGAACTGCGCCGAGGCTTGTCCGGCAAGGCCCTCCGACGTGAGAATCAGCGTATGGTCTGGAGAAAGGTGATATGAAAATGGTGGGTGTGTGTATACGTGAATATGTAAAATTGCATTACCTTAGCCCATGACACTGATCTCATATTTATAGTGGATGAAATGGAACTAGGGTTTCCGTCTGAACAGGTTGATTGGGTAGTGGCCAACCGTTGGATCAGCTTCGTTCCCTTGGCATACACGTGGCATGCTGGGATTGCTCCGCCTAAGTAAGGACACTACTGTGTCTGACATGGATAAGTTGTTTGCCTTATAATGGAAATTCAACCTGCACACTTTTGGCGTCACTACTGGTTCCATGATTGCACGTGCAGAATGGCCCAGTGATAGGTCTAACTTTATCCCAAAATAGCTAATCGAGCAAGCTTATTGAAGAAGCTAAATGAAGGGACGACTTGGAGCTGTATGTCCAATAAGATCGCCGCCTTGATAGACGACTCGACGAGCGAGTGGACGAGTGAGTTGCCTCGTTCTCCAGATGAGTTGGGTCGCTCAATGATGACAATGGTCACTCTCCGTTAAGACGGGGTCTGACTCATGTGGTGCGGTGGCTCGTCATTAGATGGGCTTGGTCACTCATTGGCGACGACCGCCATCTATTGTACGACAACCTTGATGGGCTTCATTGGTCTTGATCCTTTAGTGGGCTCGTTGGGCCCATGTCTCGTAGGGATATACTGGGCCTGGCCCATCACGAAATATCCCGTTCAGAGAGAAATATACAAATTTTGAGGATTAGTGAATAAGTATTATACAATTATTTTTTCTTATAATTGAGGCCGAAGGGAGTATGTAATTTTTCTATGCTTTTTTATGTCAATTTTTTGTTTTATGTAATATATGAATAATAAATTTGGTATTTATCTATTATTTAAATGATTAATTGAATATTTATCATATTAATTATTGAACGGAATAAATATGACGGGCTAGGCCCAATGAGCAAGCCCAATTATTTACATATTATTGCCACCACATTCTCCGTGGGCTAGGCCCAATTATTACCAGGCCCAAGGCCCATCAACAAAGATCTGTCGACCTAGCTCATTGTCTGACCTACTTGGTCCCGACCTAGCTATCGTCCGACATATGATCCAGATCCAAGTTCAGGCATGACCCGATCCTATCCATCAGTCAAGTCGACCTATACCCAACAGGCGACCTCGACCTACAATGTTATGTTGACCTACAGAGTCTAGGCGTGAATACAATTCTTTTCATAACGGACTCCCTACAAATCAGGAGTTATTCATGGACAAGATCTCTTATGTATATTTGATCTGAGATTATAGGGATTTCATGCAATCCTACCACAATTATATCTCTTATCAACAACTATAAATACATGACAAGATCAACTGTTCCAAGGTAATTGCTATTTGTTATTCTGAATACATTGTTCTTTATAACTTATCAGCTCTCTGCACACCATACTTACGATCACGCCCGAGGATCTTCGCCGGAGACCATTCCGGCTAGTCGTGGGTTCTGTTTTCAAATCAAAAGTCAGGAGATTGATCATGCAGCTGGACGGAGATTAATTACGGCATGATTCTTGCAGCATCAGTTTGGTTCCATTGGTGGGAATCGTGTTTTTTTACCTCGAAAATTAATCAGAGAGTGATATGGCTCAAGACGGACAGACTGCATCCTCTTTCAGCGATCCGACGCTCAGTTTGACGATAAGAAACGCAGAAGCTGGTACAGGAAACAGAACGGCTAACCTTCCTCCTCCTCCCTCCGGGTAATCCGCCTAGGAGGGCTACTCGCTCAAACAGCATAGTTGATGGTAGAGGTTTACCCGATAACAGAAGGGAGAAAAGGCCTATGACGGAGGCAGGAGCACAGCCCCCTCCAAAGCGTCAGAAAGCAGGGCGAATGGCTGCAGGCGACAGACCATGTCCCTCAACTAATCCCCTCATTAGGAAGGAGATGATGTTGGAGCGGTCTAGACTGTTGGCGGAATTGCTAGATATGCTAGACTCGCCCAACCAGAATGATAGAAGGTCGAAAAGGGCAGCTCCCTCTCAGATCTCTCACAGGCCGCCAAGCGAGAATGGTAGGCAGAATGGGAACGCTATAACAAATGAAGAGCGCCGAATTGTGGAACGATCTATCCGTACGCACATCCATGTCCCCAATAACGAATTGAGAAGTAATCTCAATAACAATAGGGAGCAGGAAGCTGAGTCTGAATTGGGGCGACAAAGGGAGGCTGAAAGGAATAGGCGTCGGTCGCCTGCTAGAACAGAGAGATCGTAGTCCCACCGCAAGAGAAATGGGCGCAGGTCGCCAGTAAGATCAGCCAGGTCGCCGGTGAGGTCAGTTAGGTCGCAATCTCGTCGGGATAAGAATGGGCGCAGGTCGCCAGTCAGAGAAGATAGGCGCAGGTCACCAGTAAACTCAGTCAGGTCGCCTTCCCATAGAGACAGACGGGGTAGAGAGGTGACTCCCCCTAGGAGTGAAAGGCATAGGGCCAACTCAAGAAGAGAGCCCCACCGGGATGAGCGACAGAGATCTAACGACGTCTACCACGCAAGGGACAACAATCCAGATTCTAGGGAATGGTTGCAGTGGAAGAAAAGGCTAGAGCAATAGGAGGCCGACAAGAAGGAGGATACTGGAAAGGGCGAACGAAACGACTTTACTCTTCGTCCCTTGTCCAAGGAATTGCTCGAACGACGACCTCCTCAAGGTTTCTGGTTGCCCACTCTTGAAAAATACTCGGGTGCGACCAATGCCTAGAACCATATATAGCATCTGGAGGCTACCATGTGTTTCATCTCCACCAAAGATGATATGATGTGCAAGGCACTTACCAGCACTCTCACAGGGGCGGCACTGACTTGGTTTTGTGGTTTGGCACCAGGTTGTATTACCACATGGCATTACATGAGAAAGAAGTTTCTAGATCTCTTCTCTACAGCTGGAGCCCGAAACTTGACGGTCACCGACTTGAACAATTTGGAGCAAGGAAAGAATGAAAGCTCGATGAGCTATTATACCAAGTTCAAGGAGATGGTCGACCAAATTGAAGAGGACCTGACAGACAGAGAAGTGATAAATTGCTTTAGGAATGGGGTGACCTCTGCTGATTTAGACTACGAGCTACAAGTCAGGAGCATGAGGACCCGTCAAGAGCTGTTGGAAAGGGCCTACAATGTGGCCATAGCTAAAGAGAGGAAAGAAAAGAAGAAAGGGACAATTTCCAAGTCTGAGGTCATAGACACTGATAAGAAGGACCCAGCAAAAAGCGGTGGTAACAACAAGAATAGAAAGAACAGATCTAGGGCGACTGAGAGAGTGCCCGAGACATTTACCCCATTGACAGTAAGTCGCAAAGAAATCTTGAACACAGTCGAGCTAGGCCTACCAGTGCCAATGAACCCACGAAATAAGTTCAGAAGGGATAACAGAAAATATTGTGAATATCACAAGGATACGGGCCACACTACAGAAAATTGTATGAGTCTGAAACGTATCATTCAGAAGTGGGTCGACGACGGTAAGCTCGACAGATATGTGAAAGCAGCTCAGCCTGGCGGAGGTGAGCGAGCTGCTGGTGGTATACAAGAGCCAAGGCAACCTAGATTGAATTTGGGAGTGATTACTGAGCAAGCTAGAAACACTATTTTGAAGCACAAGATCTTTCAGTTCAACAAAGCCCCTCACGTGCCGCCTAGAAGCTACATCAGGGATGAGGTTATCAGTTTCTATCCAGACGAGCTAGCAACTAATGTAGCGACCAGAGAGAAAGTTCTCGTTATCCCAAGGCTGATTGAAGGGTGTACGACGAGAAGACTCTTGATAGACACGGGGGCCTACAAAGATATTCTTTTTTACAAAACGTTCAAAGAAATGCAAATCTCAAAGGAGCAGATGTCACGTTATGATGGTCGACTTGAGGGCTTCACCAACCATAGAGTGGACGTAAAGGGGCAGATCGAGTTAGACGTTGATATAGGCCAACATCCATTCAGGGTCACTACTAAGGTAACCTTTATTGTTATTGATGTAAATAGTGATTATGCTTCTATTATGGGTATCCCTGGCCAGGTCGCACTGGAATGGTGGCCTCCATTCCCCATCAACGAGTTAAGTTTCCCATGCTAGCTGGAGTAGGATGCGTGCAAAGTACAGCTCGAGCTTACCTTGATCATGTCCTTCGAATGAGAAAGAAGAGGGAGCTAGAAGTTGAAACTCCTGAGGGATAGTTGAAGCTATCAAAGTCTGTCACCACAACTTCATGACTATCTACGATCACCTGAGTGGAAGAGGCGACTTATCACTCACATGACGACATCATGACTGAGCCGACATGTCCCTCTCAAAACACCATGGTCGATTCAGATGCAGTTATGGTCGATCAAGTCTTCATAGGCGAGCTATGCCTACAAATCGACAATAACTCGGGGCCACGACCAGTGAGATCGCAACTGAACTGGATGACATGATTGTTGAAGAAGCTCCACACTTGGGGGCTGAAGAAAGACAGATGGTTCATGAGATCATTATCGAGACCCTACAGTTTAGAGATGGTCCGGAGTTTGAAGTTGTAGATGAGCTAGAAGTAGTGATAATAAATCCTTCTTATCCTGAACAAAAAATTCAGATTGGCAAGCAGTTGTCAGCTGAAGAAAGAGTAGAAATTGTCGAGCTACTAAAGGAGAGAAGTTATGTTTTTGTTTGGCGAGTAGAAGACATGAAGGGAATAAAGGAGGAGGTCACTGTTCACAGGCTAGAAGTTAATCCGACCATGAAACACAAGGCACAGAAGCTGCGAAACTTTGCTCGCGACAAAGAGGAAGCGATCAAACTTGAGGTACAAAAACTTTTAAGTGCAGGTATCATCAAGGAGGCCTCTCATACTACCTGGCTAGCTAATGTGGTAATGGTGAAGAAGTCTAATGGCAAGTGGACGATGTGTGTCGACTTCACCAACCTAAATCTAGCCGGCCCCAAGGATAGCTATCCTCTGCCTCGGATCGACAAGCTCGTAGATTTAATAGCTGGGCACACCACATTAAGCTTCCTCAATGCTTACTCGGGCGATCATCAGATCAAGATGCATGAGGATGATATAGTAAAGACTGCTTTCCAAGCTGCTGGGGGTATCTATTGTTACACTATGATGCCATTCGGTTTGAAGAATGCAAGAGCGACCTACCAAAGGATGGTCAACAAGGTCTTTACCTCACAAATTGGCCAAAACATGGAGGCCTACGTTGACGATATGGTCATCAAAACAAAGGCCGAATGTCACGTGGACGACCTAAAGGAAACGTTCGCCAATTTACGAGCAAACGACATGAAGCTTAACCCGAGTAGTGTGTGTTCGGCGTGGAAGCTGGCAAATTTCTTGGCTTTATGACCGAGGTATTGAAGCCAATCCAGAAAAGATCAAGGCTCTGGTCGACATGAAGGAGCCTACAAATATCAAGGAGATGCAGCGACTCAATGGTAGGGTGGCAGCCCTAGGTCGTTTTATAGCTAAATCGGCAGAAAGGTCTCTCCCCTTCTTTAAATCTTTGAGGGGGACGAAAAATTTTGAGTGGATGGCCGAATGTCATTCGTCGTTCCAACAGCTTAAAGCGTGTCTTGCCTCTTCGCTGTTATTAAGCAGCCCGATTATAGGGGAAACATTGTTCGTCTATCTGTCTGTTGGCGACCAAGCTGTGGCTGCTGTATTAGTTTGAGAAGAAGGAGGGCTTCAGAAGTCCATATATTACATGAGCAAGGCCTTGTCCAACATGGAGGGAAGGTATTATAATGTAGAGAAGGTGGCTTACGCTCTAGTTGTAGCATCGAGGAAGCTGCGAGCTTACTTCTTAGCTCACCCCATTATCGTGCTAACCAATGCCCATTTAAGGAAGATTTTACATAAGCCAGAAAGTTCAGGCCGATTACTCAACTGGTCAATTGCTCTCACAGAATTTGACATCGAGTATCGGCCTCGAAAGGCATTAAAAGCTCAAGCTTTGGCAGACTTCTTGGTCGAGCTTACGTTCACCAAGGAAGATAGCGAAGTACGAGCTCAGAAGGTGAAAAGAAAAGGAAAGGAGCCAGAGACTCAGTCCGCCACAAGTTTGCCCGACGATTGCTAGAAAGTATACTCTGATGGGTCGGCAACAAAGAACGTTAGTGGGGCTGGAATTGTATTGGTCGAGCCAGAATCAGGGAAAGTCTATGAGGAAGCCTTGAGATTCAAATTTGAAGCATCTAACAACCAGGCCAAGTATGAAGCTTTGGTCGCAGCCATCGAATATGCAAAGTGTTTTGGAGCAACCAAGATCGTGGCTTACTGTGATTCTCAGTTGATAGTCAACCAAGTCAGAGGAGAGTACGAGGTGCTGAATCCACCTTGGTCAAATACTGTGACCTGGTGAAGAAGCTGATCAAAGACTTGGAATTTTGGGAGATACAGAGGGTTGGTTGAGATGACAATGAATTGGCCGACCTACTCTCAAAAATGGCTACATCGGATGAGCAGCATGGGAAACCTATCTCTTACCTCGAACATCCAGCTTATGAGAGGGTTCAGATTCAATGTTTGGAGGATACTACTAGAGACTGGGTCTACACCAAGTGCTGGATCGAGGAAATGAGAGCCTATTTAGAGACTGGCGAGCTACCTGATGACGAGAAAGCAGCTCGAGCTATCAAGAAAAAGGCTCTGGGGTACGTTATTCAAGGCAACGCATTATTCAGGAGGTCCTTCACCAAACCATTATTAAGACGTGTTCATCCTCAAGAAGTTACTCAGCTGATGTACGAGGTGCATAGTGGGGTTTGTGGTGGACACCCGGGGGCCAGAACTTTGGCAGACAAGTTGATTACATTGGGTTATTACTGGCCGAACATGAGAGCGGACGCTCACGATTTTGTTCAAGGGTGCGACCAGTGCCAAAGATTTGCCAACCTACCTCACTTGCCTACAATCGAGCAAACTCCAGTGATCGCTACTTGGCCTTTCGATATATGGGGCGTTGATTTTATTGGACCCTTCCCGCCCGCCCGTGGAAATTGTAAGTATGTGATCGTTCCTATTGATTACTTCACCAAGTGGGTTGAAGCCTAGCCGTTAGCCAGGATTACTGAGGAAAATGCCATCAATTTCATCCACGACTTCATTTGGTGCCGCTTTGGGATTCCTCGTGCAATAGTATCGGACAACGGGTTATAATTCTCCCAAGCATTCGAAGAAGAAATGAATAGAGTAGGAGTGAAGCATTGGAAGTCGTCAGTCGCCTATCCTCAAGGCAACGGGCAAGTTGAAGCAGCGAACAAGTTGGTCCTCTCTGCACTTAAGACTGGTTTGGTTGTTCGACATAGCAACCGGTTGGACGAACTTCCCATCGCTCTCTGGGCAGTTCGCACAACCATTTGGAGGACCACGGGGGTAACCCTATTGGCCCTTGCATATGGAGCAGAAGCCATGGCACCGGCCGAGCTACATATTCCCACAGCCAGGGTAGTTTTCTTCAACCAAGAGCAGAACGATGTCAATAGGTTGATTGATTTGGATTTAATTGACGAGAAGCGAGATACAGCTCATCTAAGGATGGTAAATTACAAGCAAAAAACTAAGAGTTACCACGATAAGAAAGATAAGATAAGGTCATTCCAGGTAGGCGACCATGTGTTAAGGAGGATCGAGTCAACAGAAAGGAGAACTCAGATAAACAAGTTATCTCCCAACTGGGAAGGTCCTTACATCGTTACTCGAGTTATCAAGGAGGGAACTTACATGATCGCCCATCTAGATGGTGAAGAGTTGAGGCACCCATGGCATGCTACCCACCTTATCTGATACTACTTCTAGTTCAGTTTTCTAGTTCAATTTTCTAGTTCATTTTCAAAGTTAGTCTCCATTTTTCAAGTTTGAGTTTAGTTCTAGTTCTAGCTCTCCGTTTTCTATGTAATCATGCTACTACTTCAATAAAGTTGTAGTTTTATTCAAACAAAAATTGTGTTACGTTGTGCATCGATTCTAACAGGCTCGATTCTTAATCAGTCTCGTTCATTTAACAAGTCCGACTCTTAGTCAACTTCGTTTTAACAGGCTCGACTCTTAGTCAGCCTCGTTCTTTTAAACAGGCTCGATTCTTAATCAGTCTCGTTCATTTAACAAGTCCGACTCTTAGTCGACTTCATTCTAATAGGCTCGACTCTTAATCAGTCTCGTTCCTTTAAACAGGCTCGATTCTTAATCAGTCTCGTTCATTTAACAAGTCCGAATCTTAGTCGACTTCGTTCTAACAGGCTCGACTCTTAGTCAGCCTCGTTCCTTAAACAGGCTCAATTCTTAATCGGTCTCGTTCATTTAGCAATTCTGACTCTTAGTCGACTTCATTCTAACAGGCTTGACTCTTAGTCAGCCTCGTTCCTTTTAACATGCACGACTCTTAGTCAGCCTCGTTCCTTTAACTAGGTCCGACTCTAAGTCGACCTCGACCTAGATAGGATTCGACTCTTAGTCAATCCCATTATCAAATGAGCCAAATACTAGGTCGACATTACTTCTAAAATTAGTTCGACTAAAGACTCGTAGCGATCTCATTTACCCTATCAAATCTAGTTCGACACACATTTGTAACAAGGATCAAGGCAAAAGATTTGAAGTATGAAGGGTCAACTACGATTAAAACAAAAATAAGTCCCCCAAAGCGGGCCAGAACTTGTACAATCAAGGAATATGTCAAGTTAAAGATGCCTCCCAAAACCTGGGCCAAGGCATTAATACATACATAAAAACAAAAAATTGTTTGGGAGCCTGTCTTGTTACATAACCAACTAAAAGTTCAAACAGCTGAATCGGTCTCAATTTGATCACTGGTAGTAGCTTGATCACCCACATCTTTCTCTTGCTGTTGAGGATCGTTAAGTTTGCCAGATTCAGTATATCCATGCCTGGGGGTGTCTCCTTCGAAAGCCAGCTCGTCAGGATTCTCCAACTCATGGAGCATAGTATTAAAATTCATTGGTTCAATAGGAGAGACGACCCAAGGCTCAGCCTTCATTTTAGCATTTTCAGCAGCAATATGGGAACCCCAACCCGGAACCTTAGCTCGTGCCCCGAGCGGGAGGGTCCCCTTACTATTAAAAACCACCTAAATTTTTAAAAACTTTGACTTAACTTGGAAAGGAAAGAAACTTTAACATTACCATAATAAAACTAACTTTAAACCTCTCCACTTGGAGGAAAGTTATAACAAACTTTGAAAGATAGACAACATATTTTAGTTACAAAAGATCCCAAATAAAAAGTTGAACCAAAGTTGTTTCTATACAAACTCCACAAAGGAGCTACACCAAAATACATTTACAAATCACAACCAAGACATACACATACCCAGACAACCCAAAAGACACGTCTAAACTCCTTTCCGTCCTCACTGGGCTGGACCTCCTGTCTCAGTGCGATCTAAAACATTAAAGGGAGAAGGGTGAGAATAAATCTCAATAAGCTATTATGAATGCAACAATATGCCAAGTAAAATGCAACACATAACAAGGTGCATATAACACATTGGTAAAGCGGTAAACACTTTACGTTACCTTGGTTTACCTTTCCCGTCTGAACAATAAGTCGTACAACATTGGGAGTAAAACTCCACTCAATTGTGAACTGCTTAGGCATATTCACATCTTGTAAGACCCATTTTTCAGGGAACCATATAAGATACTAGCAATCTGTTAGGCTTTTGGCTCAATACAGAGGATATAACCCCAGTCTGTGGCCACAGAAGGGGACAATCACAGGTATAATGTAATCCGATCACATTATAGAACAATTTCCATAACTGATCGTATTCCATTATACCCCTAAACATCAGCTGATTGAAACACATTCAATCACATAATAGTTACTTGAAAAGAAATCCACCAAAGGGATAACAAAATAACAATATGGTATTCATACTCATGTTTAAACCAATACAATAGTGCAACATACATGTCATACACTATTTAAATCACCAACCATGAATAGGTAATCTAGTAAGTCACAATGTATAACCAACAAGCCCTACATGTTCAATATACAACAATTTATAATTTCTATAAAGGTTCAAGTTCAAATTACCAAGTTTGAATAACTTTGGTTAAGTTGCAAATCAAGCCTGTCAACCATTTTTCGAATAATATTTAAACCCCTTCCTCAAATCCATTTTGACCAAGTAAGATACCATTGGATAGCTAAAGTGTTGTTGTACTTTAATCATAGTCAAAGAGGGTTCAATTATATACTAGGTAGATTAGGTTTCTATTGCTTGATAAATAGTTCAGAGGTGACAGGGCAGGGCACGACTCGTGCCCTAGGGCACGACTCGTGCCACTTTGACACCCCCTCAGATACAGTCGTCCCCACAGACACGAATCTTCCACCTTCAAGGGACGACTCGTGCCACAAGGCACGACTCGTACCCTCTTACCAGAATTCAGGATAGAGCGGAAAAACATCAGCAAGCAAATTCCAATTGTGATGCACTCTTTTTCCCCTGTTTATTTGACCCCAAAACCAGTACCAAACATCAACACCATTAATATCAAACCCTTTTCATACTCATTCCAACTATTTCCTCACCTTCCAACCAAAGTAAAATGGACCTAAACCACATGCAACTTAATTATATCACCCATTACACTACAAAATTCCATTTTAATATCTTTCTTTCAACTTAAACAACAACCATTTACTTCTTATCAACTTCCATGAACAACAACACCATACTTAGGTCATTAACCAAATTTCCAACTCCAAGAAAATGCTCCAAAATACCAAACAACAATTATAACACAACAATATCAACATTTAACCTTCAATGAACAAGTTTTGGAAGGAAATCATAATAACTTAATGAAATAATTCGAAAATAAGTAATTCTTTTTTCGGATAGATACGCTCCCCTCGACTTCACGAACAATAATACGTGAACGGATTCAAAAATGAAAAGGAATTGAATTTGCTAGAATTTTTGGAAGAAAGGTTAGGGTTTGGTTCTTTTTCTTTCTTAAGAACAGAGGAACAAATGAGGTTTTGTTAAAATGAATTTTCCACGGAGAGAAAATGAGGTAAACATTAACAAATTACACCTTAGCTCCTCAAGGCTTGAACCACTATGACTAACAACCCTAACTATCAACTTTGATACTAAAGCACCTCAACCTTTTATAATCTTTTCATTTAAAATTTCAAATATTATACTTTCACCACAACATTTCATTTTTATTTCATTTAGACCCTCAATCATTAACTAAATTTTATTATCACCCTAAATTCACATAAGTTGTCAAAAATATAAAATGAGCACATAAACTTAACAAATAGCATAAAATGCATAAATGAAATACTACAACCCCAACCCCAAATGCTCAACATGTGCTAAAATGGTGCCTAAGATTAGGGTCGTGACAAGCAAGGGCAGCTAGATCGTTGTCATTGTAAGGTACAAGAGGGTGACCTTTGCGGGCAGCCATGTCATACTAATCCTCAGAGGCCCACTTTGCTAATTGTTGAAGCGGAATATCGACCGAAGGATCCACCAAAATGCATCGAGCCATATGGCGTCGACCAACATCATAAAAGGTGAAAGCTTGACTCTGAGTGTTGTTGAAGCACTCATCACTGTCCTTGTAAGCCTCTACTGCAGCTTTAGCTTGAGCATCAGCCTCCTCCTTCCATTTGGCTCGAGCTGCAGCATGATCCTCATTCTGCTTAGTCAAAAATTCATCTCGGCTATGAAGCATCTTATTGGTCGTCTCGAGCTCAATTTTGGTCGCCTCTTTATCCAATCTGACCCCGGCAAGTTCTTGTTGAGCCTCCCCCTGCTTGCTCAAGGCTTCTTCCTTGGCCTTCACATCGTCATCTTTGACCAGCTTCTGAAATTCATAGGCAGCATCCAGATCTGAATGCTCCTCCTTCAGCTTAGCATATTCGTCCTCCAGTTTCTTCAGCTCATTGGACTTGCGATCAAGCATGGTTTTGGCAAGCTTTTCTTGCTCCTCACAGGCTTTCCAAAAACTAGTGGCAAGCTCGACCATGGCAAGAGCCTACTACAAGAAAACTCAAGGATCAGATCGACTAAAAGTTGGTCAAGATCAAGATAGATATGTGAAGCAAGAAAGATGAACAATGATTATGTAAAAATGTAAAGTATTAACTCAGAATGAACCAGACCTAACCTGGCTTTACACACCTCTGGAGTTAAGCCCTTGTTCGTGAATTTGCTCACCAGGTCTTGGTCAGCAGCCCGCCTTACCACGGCCTTCCCAAATTCTAGCTCGGGATACTCCCTGGATGAGCTATCCACTCCAGTAAGTAAGGGAACATCGCTCAACTTATCCACTCGAGCCTGCATAAGATCGGGATAGGAAAGTTGGATGGTGGGGATCTGTTTATTGCTGCCAGTGGCCTCCCCTTTTTTAGTTTAGGGATTGGGCTTGGACCGTTTCTTTGTATTAAGAGGGCGATCATCCTCCTCTTCTTCCTCAACATCGATGTCGACCACATGTGTTTTACCCCCAGCTGGAGGATCCTCATGCATTGGGTCTAGGTTTATCTCGGCCGCTTCAGCTCCAGCAGCCTGATCTCTGGGAGATTCATTAGTCGCAGGGTCTTCGACCTCAAGCTCCTCAAGGGGGACTATCCCCAAACCTTCCTTGGGCAGCAACTTATTTCTCTCCTCAGCCTCCTTCTCTCTACCAGCTCGTGCGTTAGCTGCACCATGACTCTTGGCGCTTTTCTTCCATTGATTAGTACTCATAATACGAACCATGTTCGCTTGCTGTTCAGGGGTGAGTACTGCAAAAAAAACCATAAGAAGGAAATTATCAAAGCATGACCAAGCGAGCAAAATATGGGCGAGCTAAAAGTTCTACATGTATGTACGAGCTAAAAGTTCTACATGCACGTACGAGCAAAATTTCTACAAGCTAGCAGTTAATTAACAAACTCAAGGATAAAAGTAAGTAAATACTTACCACCAACGTGCTTGCCATTAATCTTACAGTAGTCAGGGGTCTTATGACATAAACCACATTTATCAAAAAAATTTCCTAGTGCATGAGTTACCCAGTCAGGATACATAGGACCTCTCACAATCAGAGCTAAGGGAGCTACATCTTCATCTCCCAGCAACATCCCTGCCTGTACAAAGTTATTTTTGTTGCTCCCCAGCAATTCCCAACGAATTGGCCCTCTACCAGTGACCAAACGCAATCTATCGGACAGATCATTGCACCAGTCAGGGGCCCAGTATTCCTCCTCCTTTAGCTCCTTTGACTCATCAGTGGGGAGAGGAAACTCCCAGCCAGATCAGCTTTCGACCAATATCATGTGAGTATTCCAACCCGTCACTTTATCAGGAAGATTGACAAACAGCTTGGGGGCCTTAGTCCTAGCTGGAGTACTATACCCTTGAGTTCTCTTGTCAAAAGCCACCTTGAAGAACTCCCTAAAAACCTTCATACAAGGTTCATATCCTAGGAAGCGACATACCATGGCAAAACACACTAGTACCCTGCAAGAATTGCCTCCTATCTACATAGGGACAGCATTCATGCACTCCAAAAACTCACAAATAAAGGGGTCCGGTGGGAGTCTCAATCCATCTTCAAATTGGCCATAGAAGAAGGCCACTCTCGTAGGATCCATCGCCCAATTCTCCCACTCGTGGGCTTTCTTCTCTCGAGGAGTGACATGAGTGAGTTGGTAGTTCCCCTTATCTACTTCAAAAAAGTTGTAGAGAAGCTCCACCTGGAATCTGTACCCTTCTTTCCGGTCTCTGGTTTAGGGACCACGTACCCCCTCTCGTTGCGACCTGGCACAACAGTTGAGCAGAAAGCATCCACAATTCTGTCCGAGGAGGAGCTCGCCGATGCCTGGGTCGACATATCTGAAGAAGAAGAAATAGGGAAATCAGTCCTAGATACAGACTCGTGCGACCTACTTAAGGGCGACCTAGATTCCCCCGGGAAGCTTTGACTATTCCTAAGGAAGAATGGTTTTTGGGGTCCCCGAATATAACACAACACTAAGTGATCTAGCAGTTCATGGAAAAGGTGGAAACCAACAATTCTTGGGTCGTCAACAGCCAAATCCCCTAATTCGTCTCCTACAGGAAGCTCAAGTTCATTAAATTGCAAGCCTCACCTAGTCAGAATGGTAACGCACTCCTCAATGGTCATCTCCTTCCACATTCTACCTAGACATTTGTATACCCTACGATTCGCAACACAATAGCCATACCAAGCTCCAGGTTCACTACTAAAGGTCCTAGCCATGGCGGAATCAAAGGAAAAACAGAAATTAAGCTTAAAAGCAAGGAGATGAGAGAGGTACCTTAAC
This sequence comes from Adenophora triphylla var. japonica, assembly GCA_022495995.1. Classification (NCBI taxonomy): domain Eukaryota; kingdom Viridiplantae; phylum Streptophyta; class Magnoliopsida; order Asterales; family Campanulaceae; genus Adenophora; species Adenophora triphylla. Next base: position 363,849 of record JAFEMH010000008.1, read on the forward strand.
TGATTTTGGTGAAGAAGGGTTTACTACAAGAGACGAAGGTTCGGCTATGTTGAAAACACCAGTTGCTGCGTCGCTGCTCTTGCTGGGAATATCCAAAGTTCAGAGATTGTAAAAATTCGAAAAGGAAAAGGTTTTTTTCTTTTTATATTTTCCCTAATTGAAACGAAAAAGGGAAAATTCAAACGGTTCCATCACAATTAATGCAGTAAAGCGGTTTCAGAGGCAATTTCCAAGCGTCAAAATAGCAATGATTACAGAAATACGGCGCTTCTACCAATCCCACCGTCCGCAGTCAACGTCCAAGGTTTAAGCCAAGTCACCATTGGTCGACCAACCATCAGTTCGAGCATCGACCCGCGACCTCCATCAAACTTCATCAACAATTTCTTAACTTCCTGGTCGACAAATATCAACTCAGAAAGTTGGGGGCCACTGAACGGAATAAATATGACGGGCTAGGCCCAACGAGCAAGCCCAATTATTTACATATTACTGCCACCACATTCTCCGTGGGCTAGGCCCAATTATTACCAGGTCCAAGGCCCATCAACAAAGATTTGTCGACCTAGCTTATTGTCCGAACTACTTGGTCCCGACCTAGTTATCGTCCGACATACGATAGAGATCCCAATTCGGGCATGACCTGATCCTATCCATCAGTCAGGTCGACCTATACCCAACAGGCGACCTCGACCTACAATGTTATGTCGACCTACAGAGTCTAGGCGTGAATACAATTCTTTTCATAACGGACTCCCTACAAATCAGGAGTTATTCATGGACAAGATCTCTTATGCATATCTGATCCGAGATTATAGGAATTTCATACAATCCTACCACAATTATATCTCTCATCAACAACTATAAATACATGACAAGATCAACCGTTACAAGGTAATCGCTATTTGTTATTTTGAATACATTGTTCTTTATAACTTATCAGCTCTCTGCACACCATACTTACTCTTACGTCCGAGGGTCTTCGCCGGAGACCATTCCGGCTAGTCGTGGATTTTGTTTTCAGGTCAAAAGTCAGGAGATTGTTCTTGCAGCTGGACGGAGATTGATAACGGCACGATTCTTGCAGCATCAATTATATTTACTATTACAATATATTTTAAAATTATGAAATATGGTAGTTTATTTAAAAGTTTAAAATATCAATTAAAATAGAGGGGTAGCATGTAAAAAATGTAAACTTTGAGTTTTGGTTGAAAAATGAAGAAAGTAATACAAAGATGAGGTTGAGAGAAATATGCTCACAATATTCTTTTTATTGCAACGAATTTCACTATTGCAAAGAGATGCCCAACATTAAAATTAATGTTGCGAAATAAAATTGATGTTTTTAAGACATACATAGTTTAAATTTTTTAAATTTATTTTATTGAACAAAATTGAACTTAAGAAATTGATTTTTTATATTTAACCAGGAGTAAAATTGGTGCTTAGGCAAAATAAGATTCAAAATTAGCTACATAATTAATAACTTATTTATTATGCACAACAAAAAAGCCAAAGTCAAAATTAGAGTCCCGTTTGGCCATACATAAAATACAAATGTGGTATTTAACTCCTTTTTCCTTGTATTCAATTCCACTTGTCTTGAACAGTTAGTAACTTATTGCATCCAGCTTGTGTTTGACCAACACTATTTTGGGTAAGATCTTTGTGTTGGGGACGGATTTTTCACTATATGTATATGGTTGGCATCTTAAGCAGGTCAACATGTCAAGACGCCTCAGCATCCTGATCTCCACAACTTGACCTCTACAACTTGATCTCCACAACTTGGTCCACAACTTGGTCCACAAGTTGACTTTTTACAAGTTGACTTTACATGTTGAGTTCACATCTTGGACCGACATCTTGGCTCAACGTCTTCATCAACATCTTGAAGCCGGACCAACTTGGGAGCAGTTTTGCGGTTCCTATTTTTTAGGAGATAATTGTGCACTCATAGAAGACCAATTCAACCACGACTCTTCACCAACCACCATCAACAGTCATGCCCGAAATCTTCTCCTCAGTAACTCCATCATGCCTAGTTTTTAGGGATTTAATTATTATCTTTTTATTTTACCCTTATTATAAATAGGGGTATGGAGATTATGAAAAACACATGTAATTTCACACACTCACACTCTTGTAATCTCTCTCCATACTTCCGAGCTTGTAACCCACTGATCATAGTAAAACTTTGGTCAAGGTAGGTCTTCCAAAACCTCCCGAGGTTTTATGCCGGCGAACAATTTGTTCAAGGGCTTTCCTCGTTAAAATTCCTTTGTTCGTTGATTATCACATACACAAATCTATATTCCATTGCACCCAATTCTTTCCTTGAAATATTTGGTTATTTACAATCACTTGTCGAAATTTGACCAAAACAATTTGGCGCCGTCTGTGGGAACTTTGGTTTTTTAGATTTGTTTAGAACATAAAAATGGTCAATCCAGCTTCCGGTCAGGTAACCTCAGTAACCTCCGCGGCTGGGGGCAGGGCGACTGGGGGGCAGCAAGATGCACCTCGAGAGATGACCGCGTCTGAAATCAATTTTGGTTTCGTGACTAATATGGCAACAATGTTGAATGAACTGAATAAGCGAATGGATGCTCAGCAGGATACCAATACTATGATTTTCAATGCAATTGAGAGTCTGCGAAAAGGGAATCAAGTTGAGCCTCAAGTTGTAACTCCATTATCACCTTTATTTCCTAGAACTCTTTTTGGTGCAGTGCAATCGGGGCAATCTTGGAGACATCCCCATGGCGAGTGCGATGCATCGATAGTACAACTGTAACAACTAGTCAAGTTGCCCAACATGGTCACACCTTCCCATTCAGCCAACCTGTGCCAACATCTTGCTACACTTATGCCACTCCGTCTTTAGGAAAAACGGGGAGTTTTTATAATGCATTCGGTCATTCTGCTTCTCAATTTTATGCTAACACTTTTGCAGAAAGTCAAGTTGCTAGAGAGTTGCAGCAGATCAAAGAGATGATTAGGAATGTGCCTGGAGTTACCTTGCCTTATCATCAAGCTTCTCCAACTTGTTATAATGAGTCTCGCTTTGTTCCAGCAATAGCCAACATGGAGATCCCGAAGAGATTTGCAGTGCCCCACATGAAGAAGTACGATGGGAGCACAGATCCAGTAGAGCATGTATTGCTATACCAAGAATTAATGGACATTATCAGCATTCCTTCAATCTTCAAAGAGGCCTGTCTTTGTAGGGGCTTTGGTTCCACCTTGACTGGACCAGCTTTGAAATGGCTAACCGGCCTATCTCTAAACTCTATATCATCTTATTCTCAATTAGTCCATATGTTTGTGAATCAATTTTCATGTAATAGAGCTTTTGAAAAACTAACTAGTGACCTCTACAGGGTGGTGCAACAACCTGACGAAAGCTTGAAGGACTATTTGAACAGGTTCAACAAAGAGGCAGTGACTATCCCCAACTTGAACATGTCCACAGCCACCGAGGCATTCAGATTGGGCTTAAAAAAGGGATCACCTTATTATGACGAATTGGTCATGACTCCATGCAAGAGACTTGAAGATGTCCGGACGAGAGCTGTTAAATTCATCAGACTGGAAGAAGATAAGCTCGTAGTCCTAAAATGACCACAATGAGGCTGACAAAAAAGGAAAAGATGACCACCTATCTTCAACATGTCAAAATGTTAGCAAAACAGTACCTCAAGTTGTATTCCATGAATTTGTTTTGCAAGGTATACAACTTGAACAAACAGCTTAGGCTCAACATGTTGACACGCCAGTACGGCTGATACATGTTGAGACCTAAGCTGGAGCAGGCTCAACATGTTGACACGCCAGTACGGCTGATACATGTTGAGACCTAAGCTGGAGCAGGTCAAACATGTTGACACGCCAGTACGGCTGATACATGTTTGAACCTGAGGAAGAAAAATTTCAACATGTTGACACGCCAGTACGGCTGATACATGTTGAAACTTTAGCTGGAGAGGGATAGAACATGTTGACACGCCAGGACGGCTGATACTTGTTCTATTTCTTCAAACGAATTAAGGTTTCGACACCTTCGCCTGGGCGCACGTTTTCACACTTATTCAAGTTGTGAACTATTGGTTGTAACATTAACATGTTACCAAACGAATTAAGGTTCCGACACCTTCGCCTGGGCGCACGTTTTCACACTTATTCAAGTTGTGAACTACTGGTTGTAACATTTTCATGTTACCTTCTGCTTATAACATCAACATGTTATCAATATGAACACCCGAAAAAGATGAAGTCATCTTCCAATCAACTAAGGAGTGAAGATTAACATCTTCACCGAAAATCAAGTTCAACACACAAAAGTAAACATATCAAACAAAGACATGCCAAATCATACAAATCAAATATAAAAATTTTGAGGACCAACCCTCATCTAACATACCAAATTTCAAACACCTTAACTAATGTTTCTTAAAGCTTTATCTTGGTTTCTATCAAGGACTTAGAAGCATCATTCAAGGCGTTCGACAACTCTTTGGCATAATCAACCGCTTCCTTAATGTCGATGGGGAGAGTAGCAGTTTTAAAATTCCTTGAATCTCCAAGTTTTCTCCGATTCAAGAAATTTTGGGGGCAATTGTTGGGGACGGATTTTTCATTATATGTATATGGTTGGCATCTTAAGCAGGTCAACATGTCAAGACGCCTCAGCATCCTGATCTCCACAACTTGACCTCTACAACTTGATCTCCACAACTTGGTCCACAACTTGGTCCACAACTTGGTCCACAAGTTGACTTTTTACAAGTTGACTTTTTACAAGTTGGCTTTACATGTTGAGTTCACATCTTGGACCGATATCTTGGCTCAACGTCTTCATCAACATCTTGAAGCCGGACCAACTTGGGAGCAGTTTTGCGGTTCCTATTTTTTAGGAGATACTTGTGCACTCATAGAAGACCAATTCAACCACGACTCTTCACCAACCACCATCAACAGTCATGCCCGAAATCTTCTCCTCAGTAACTCCATCATGCCTAGTTTTTAGGGATTTGATTATTATCTTTTTATTTTACCCTTATTATAAATAGGGGTATGGAGATTATGAAAAACACATGTAATTTCACACACTCACACTCTTGTAATCTCTCTCCATACTTCCGAGCTTGTAACTCACCGATCATAGTAAAACTTTGGTCAAGGTAGGTTCCAAAACCTCCCGAGGTTTTATGCCGGCGAACGAGTTGTTCAAGGGCTTTCCTCGTCAAAATCCTTTGTCATTTTCATTTTGATTACACACAAATCTATATTCCAATTCACCCAATTCTTTCCTTGAAATATTTGGTTATTTACAATCACTTGTCGAAATTTGACCAAAACATCAACATGTAAAGTCAACTTGTAAAAAGTCAACTTGTGGACCAAGTTGTGGACCAAGTTGTGGAGATCAAGTTGTAGAGGTCAAGTTGTGGAGATCAGGATGCTGAGGCGTCTTGACATGTTGACCTGCTTAAGATGCCAACCATATACATATAGTGAAAAATCCGTCCCCAACAATTGCCCCCAAAATTTCTTGAATCGGAGAAAACTTGGAGATTCAAGGAATTTTAAAACTGCTACTCTCCCCATCGACATTAAGGAAGTGGTTGATTACGCCAAAGAGTTGTCGAACGCCCTGAATGATGCTTTTAAGTCTTTGATAGAAACCAAGATAAAGCTTTAAGAAACATTAGTTAAGGTGTTTGAAATTTGGTATGTTAGATGAGGGTTGGTCCTCAAAATTTTTATATTTGATTTGTATGATTTGGCATGTCTTTGTTTGATATGTTTACTTTTGTGTGTTGAACTTGATTTTCGGTGAAGATGTTAATCTTCACTCCTTAGTTGATTGGAAGATGACTTCATCTTTTTCGGGTGTTCATATTGATAACATGTTGATGTTATAAGCAGAAGGTAACATGAAAATGTTACAACCAGTAGTTCACAACTTGAATAAGTGTGAAAACGTGCGCCCAGGCGAAGGTGTCGAAACCTTAATTCGTTTGGTAACATGTTAATGTTACAACCAATAGTTCACAACTTGAACAAACAGCTTAGGCTCAACATGTTGACACGCCAGGACGGCTGATACTTGTTGAGACCTAAGCTGGAGCAGGCTCAAGATGTTGACACGCCAGTACGGCTGATACATGTTGAGACCTAAGCTGGAGCAGGTCAAACATGTTAACACGCCAGTACGGCTGATACATGTTTGACCAAAACAAATCAAATATAAAAATTTTGAGGACCAACCCTCATCTAACATACCAAATTTCAAACACCTTAACTAATGTTTCTTAAAGCTTTATCTTGGTTTCTATCAAGGACTTAGAAGCATCATTCAAGGCGTTCGACAACTCTTTGGCATAATCAACCGCTTCCTTAATGTCGATGGGGAGAGTAGCAGTTTTAAAATTCCTTGAATCTCCAAGTTTTCTCCGATTCAAGAAATTTTGGGGGCAATTGTTGGGGACGGATTTTTCATTATATGTATATGGTTGGCATCTTAAGCAGGTCAACATGTCAAGACGCCTCAGCATCCTGATCTCCACAACTTGACCTCTACAACTTGATCTCCACAACTTGGTCCACAACTTGGTCCACAACTTGGTCCACAAGTTGACTTTTTACAAGTTGACTTTTTACAAGTTGGCTTTACATGTTGAGTTCACATCTTGGACCGATATCTTGGCTCAACGTCTTCATCAACATCTTGAAGCCGGACCAACTTGGGAGCAGTTTTGCGGTTCCTATTTTTTAGGAGATACTTGTGCACTCATAGAAGACCAATTCAACCACGACTCTTCACCAACCACCATCAACAGTCATGCCCGAAATCTTCTCCTCAGTAACTCCATCATGCCTAGTTTTTAGGGATTTGATTATTATCTTTTTATTTTACCCTTATTATAAATAGGGGTATGGAGATTATGAAAAACACATGTACTTTCACACACTCACACTCTTGTAATCTCTCTCCATACTTCCGAGCTTGTAACCCACTGATCATAGTAAAACTTTGGTCAAGGTAGGTCTTCCAAAACCTCCCGAGGTTTTATGCCGGCGAACAATTTGTTCAAGGGCTTTCCTCGTTAAAATTCCTTTGTTCGTTGATTATCACATACACAAATCTATATTCCATTGCACCCAATTCTTTCCTTGAAATATTTGGTTATTTACAATCACTTGTCGAAATTTGACCAAAACAATTTGCCAAATCATACAAATCAAATATAAAAATTTTGAGGACCAACCCTCATCTAACATACCAAATTTCAAACACCTTAACTAATGTTTCTTAAAGCTTTATCTTGGTTCAACTTGAGGTACTGTTTTGAGGACCAACCCTCATCTAACATTCCAAATTTCAAACACCTTAACTAATGTTTCTTAAAGCTTTATCTTGGTTTCTATCAAAGACTTAAAAGCATCATTCAGGGCGTTCGACAACTCTTTGGCGTAATCAACCACTTCCTTAATGCCGATGAGGGGAGTAGCAGTTTAAAAATTCCTTGAATCTCCAAGTTTTCTCCGATTCAATAAATTTTGGGGGCAATTGTTGGGGACGGATTTTTCACTATATGTATATGGTTGGCATCTTAAGCAGGTCAACATGTCAAGACGCCTCAGCATCCTGATCTCCACAACTTGACCTCTACAACTTGATCTCCACAACTTGGTCCACAACTTGGTCCACAAGTTGACTTTTTACAAGTTGACTTTACATGTTGAGTTCACATCTTGGACCGACATCTTGGCTCAACGTCTTCATCAACATCTTGAAGCCGGACCAACTTGGGAGCAGTTTTGCGGTTCCTATTTTTTAGGAGATAATTGTGCACTCATAGAAGACCAATTCAACCACGACTCTTCACCAACCACCATCAACAGTCATGCCCGAAATCTTCTCCTCAGTAACTCCATCATGCCTAGTTTTTAGGGATTTAATTATTATCTTTTTATTTTACCCTTATTATAAATAGGGGTATGGAGATTATGAAAAACACATGTAATTTCACACACTCACACTCTTGTAATCTCTCTCCATACTTCCGAGCTTGTAACCCACTGATCATAGTAAAACTTTGGTCAAGGTAGGTCTTCCAAAACCTCCCGAGGTTTTATGCCGGCGAACAATTTGTTCAAGGGCTTTCCTCGTTAAAATTCCTTTGTTCGTTGATTATCACATACACAAATCTATATTCCATTGCACCCAATTCTTTCCTTGAAATATTTGGTTATTTACAATCACTTGTCGAAATTTGACCAAAACACTTTGTAACATTCTCTTTTGTAAAAAAGACTTTCACCGTCCCGAATGAATTAAGAGTCTTATCAATCAAGAGTTTTGACTCTTATTAAGAAAATATAAAAAAATAGTAAACGTTTGAAAGTGAGTTAAAAAAATAATTGTTCAAAACACTATCACTTAATGTTTCAAGCTAGTAAAAAGTAGAGTAAGGCTCCGTTTGTTTGCCGTAAAATGTTTTCCGAAACACATTTTACGGACTTTCCTGTGTTTGATAACGACAAGTAAAAGAAGTCAAAGCCAAATATTTTACGATCAACTGAAAATAAGGCATTTTCCTCCGTAGTTTGATTTACGGAGTGAGACCTCGGTAAATCATTTTACCGAAAATCAACCTCTCCGTCAGATCGAAAAATATGGTGTTCTCTCTCGTTCTCTACTTCTCTTCTCCTTCTTAGGGCTTGCGATCTCTCTCGTTCTCTTCTTGCGATCTCTCTCTTAGGGCTTGCGATCTCTCTCGTCTCATTCATTGATTCAGGTAACGCCTTTTCTTCTCTTCTTCTCTTCTCCTTCTTAGTTGATTTTTGTTCAAATCTATTAGGGTTTGAGAGTATAATCGACCCGAATTTAAGGGTTTTGATCTCTCTCATCTTGCAATTTTATGGGGTTTTGATCTCTTATCATATTGCGATTTTATGGGGTTTTGTAGATCTATATTCTGAGCAATCAATTCGCTAAGAGCAGGAACTAGAAAGGTAACAACCTATTTTCGACTTTACTATTTTTTCAGTTTTGCTGCTACTTGTTTCATGTTCAATCTGATCTCTCCTCATATTGCGATTTTATGGGGTTTTGTAGATCTATTTTTTCAGTTTTGCTGCAATTAATATATTGATAACTTATGGGTGATGAATTGAAGGCAGTGATTATTGTTTTTCTATGTTTTTTCTGTGTTTTTTCTGTAGTGATTATTGTTATTTTCTGTATTTTTCAGTTTTGTTCTAGCATGCTCTTACGGTTGTGTAATTTTATTTGATGTGTGAAAACTTGCTACAATAAAGACAACCGAAGAGTAAAGAGAAATAAGGAGTTTAATAGAATTTATTAACTAACTGGCAAGGCGTGACACTCATTTCTCATGACTGCTTTCTTCACACTCTTATCATTTCAGATCCTCAATAGATAGAAATAGGGCTCAACCATGGGTTGAAAACCTCATAAATTGATTTTTGGCATTGTCTGCGTGATTTAGGGTTCGAATGATGCTGCTAGATTATGAGGAGGATGTAATAATTTTTCACAACAGAGGATCATGTTACCCGAATCATATATTTAATTACGGAGACGTATATGGTGAAATACATTGAGGCATTATCTTTTGTGTGCAATTGAATTGATTTTCCCTTTAACAGTTGACAGGTCTATAAGCCAAAATGGTACTAGTAATTTGCCAAATAGTCATCCATTTGCGCTGTAACTGTAACTTCAGCCAGAAACTTGAGGAAGAAAGAGTTGTCTGTTTATATGTCAGATTTCTTTTTGTTAATATTGGACTGCAGTTTGAATTAGCTTTTTCATTTGCTTTCAGTACACATGCTTTAATTTATTGGCTATTGTAATATATACTCCCTCCGTCTCACGTGAATGGAGACTTATTTTCATTTTGGGTCGTCTCATGTGATTGGATACTGCTCAAAATGAAAAGAATGTTGTGAGTGTAATAGTAAAATAGGAGAGAGAATGAGTGAAGAAAATAGTAAATTATAATGGTGTTGTGAGTATTAAAAAAATGTAGAAGAGAGAATGAGTGGAGGGAATAGTGCTTTTTCTTAGTTATTGTGCCCATATTTTTGGTGTCCATTCACGTGAGACGGAGGGAGTATATATACATATATACTCCCTCCGTCCCAGCTCAGTGTAAACTTATTTCCCTTTTGGTCCGTCCCAGCCCAGTGTGAACTACCAAAAATGGAATGTCCTTTAATATTTTATATTCTCCCTACCACACTCACTCATTAACTCCACTCATTCTCCACCACACAATTTATTCAACCAACCTACTATTTACTCCACTCATTCTCTCTCTTCATTTTCTACCACACATTTTCATTATCTTAATAATATTCCTTAATTGGTGTGCCCATTTTTTTGGTTCACAGTGGGCTGGGACGGAGGGAGTATATATATACTCCCTCCGTCCCGGAACAATCTTCACACTTTCCCTTTTGGGCATCCCAAAACTTACTTCACACATTTAAAACTTACCTAAAATGGAAAGGAATCTTTACTATTCTCTCCACTCATTCTCTCTCCTACATTATTTTAATACTCACAACACCATTATAATTTACTATTCTCTCTACTCATTCTCTTTCCTATTTTATTTTCACACTCACAACACTTTCAATATAATACTCCCTCCTTAAAACCAGTGCAAACAGTGTTTGTGAAGATTGTTCCGGGACGGAGGGAGTATATATATATATGAATGTTAAAATTAGATTTTTTTATATTTTAACACTTTGATTTTGTAACCTTATATAAGATTTCCAACAATCTTCAAAAACCTTTTCAATGCCCTTTTGCTTTTCACACCATGCCTTTTTATACGTAATTTTCTTGCCAAACATTCCACTAATGTGTGTAATTATAACTTCAACCTTAACATCTGAATCGGCCTTAATAAGACTAACCACTTGTGGATCAATAAACTTCATATCTAGGTTAGGGTGATCTTGGCTTTCTACCTAAAACAAGCAACAATAAAGACCCTTGTAATTGGTCACTTTCCAGTAACCAAGTTTCTTTCTACTCACACACGAAAATAAAAATTATATAGATAATATTTGAGTAGACATAAATAATACTCCCTCCGTCCCAAAATGTTTGTCCCATTTGATTTTTTTGTTGAACTTTGACCACAAATATATGACAATTTAATTATGTTCATGAAATTCTAAAAATTCCTATTGATTAACCATTAATAATATTATCAACAACAACTTTTAGAATATCATGAATATGATTAATCTCTCATAAATTTGTGGTCAAAGTTCAACAAAAATGTTAAATGGGACAAACATTTTGGGACGGAGGGAGTATTGCCCAGGAATGAGGTGTGCTATTTCTTACCCTGAACCTTTGATTAGTTCCAATATGATACATTTTTATGTCAAATTGATCTCGTTCTTATCAGAAAAGCGTATCTCTTTAGCAATTTCTTCTTTCTCTGGTTCCCAAACCGAAAAACTGAGTTGATTATGAGAATCAATCAACCCCTTTTCTTGTTGAGCAATATCACCAATATCAATGTAAAAAGGGTAATCTGCTGTCTCATACCTTCGATTTTCTGGTGCTTTATAATGAAACAAATTTGTTTCCAAGTCATCATTAATTGGGCTATCATCACCATCGCCAAAATCTATATCAGAATCACTACTACGCTCTTCATATCCATCATCAACATTATCTAGTAATATATCTTCTTCTTCTTCTTCTTCTTCTTCTTCTTCTTCTTCTTCTTCTTCTTCTTCTTCTTCTTCTTCTTCTTCTTCTTCTTCTTCTTCTTCTTCTTCTTCTTCATAATATTCATCATCTTTCGAATTCTCATCATTAACAGGATCATTTTAACATGCCCCATTATCTTAATTTGGTGTTTGGGTTGATACAAGTGTTTGTTTACTTGGACCAACCCCTGAATTACGGTAGCAACTTTGTGAATTCCCAAAAAAGGTCTCCGTATTACGTGTTTCAATCAAACTGTTCATAATGTCGATTTTCAATCAATTTGATGATCAAATACAACTGCAAAGTACTCAGCCCACCATATTTATCAAAAATATCGAACATTATATCTATACCATCATCATTTTAAATACGAAAAGAAAAGTATACACCAATACCGCTATCAAATGAATGGGGATACCTACAAATTATTTCCAACTCATATAAACTCCGATCCACACACATTTCTTTATATAATTAATCAACCAATTTATTGTATCTTCATCTACAATTAGCCCTAATTGCACATTTCTATCCTTTTTGAAAATGAAGAACGTCAAATGGACATTCATCATTATCTCCCCAATAGTACATGAAAATGAGTGAATTTTCGTTCATTTTTAACCCTACATTGCCAAATTAAAGTGTTAAAATATTAAAAAAACCTAATTTTAACATATATATATATATATATATATATATATATATATATATATATATATATATGTGTGTGTGTGTAAAAACACAAGTATATAAAATAATTGAGATATTGAAGATTTATCTTTATTTATACTCTTGAATAATTATAAAGTTGAAAGATGTAAAAATTGAGTATTTTTCAAAGCACTCTTCTTCTCCATTTCTCTTTTTTTTTTTTTTTTTTTTTTTTTTTTGAGGCTTGCCCATCTTGAGTCAAGCCCCTTTTTTGTGTAAGTCAATTTACTAACAAGTCCCTCAATTCTCTGAAATTCCCTTAAAATTCCCCCAGAGGCGCCTAATATTAACTAGGGAGGGATAATCATCCACTCTAACCACTGAAGGGAGTCGAACCCAGGACCTCCGTGTTGGTGTTCCAGTGCTCTGGCCATCAGGTCAAGTCCTGATGATTTTCTCCATTTCTCTCTGTTATCAACAACAATGGGTTTAGGGACTGAAAGGATCTTTTCCAACCTTATCTGGAAAACAAAATTCATTTAAACTCGCCAAATCAATTGACGAGTTTGAATCTCGCTTAAATTTGCCAATTGTTTTGGCGAGTTTCATTATTTCTTAAAACGCAGAATAAAAAAGAAAAAAATTGAAAAAAAAAATTTGCCATTCCATTTGACGAGTTTGAACGGATAAATGTTAAACTCACTAAATGTTTTAACGAGTTTTAAAAAAACGGTAATTTTGGCAAATACTCCCTCCGTCCCGGACCTATGTGCTCGGTTTGACTTTTCACGTAAATTAAGGAGAGAGTATTATATTGAAAGTGTTGTGAGTATGAAATAAAATAGGAGAGAGAATGAGTGGAGGGAATAGTAAATTATAATGGTGTTGTGAGTATTAAAATAATGTAGCAGAGAGAATGAGTGGAGGGAATAGTAAAGATTCCTTTCCATTTTAGGAAATGTGCACGTAGGTTTGGGACGCCCAAAATGGAAAGTGTGCACGTAGGTATGGGACGGAGGGAGTAGTTTGTAAAGATTGTTATTTTGTAAATTATATTTTTTTAAAATAATATTTTGAAAAAAAAAAATCGTTTTTAAATGTTATCCCCCGGTACCCTCATTCAACTTCAAAGAAGACACCAGTTTTGTTTTCACAACCCCTTCTTCTCTTCTTATTAACCCTCTCTCCTCGCACATCAAAAAACACAAACACAAACACATACACACACAGAAGCACAAATTAACATAGCAATGGGGACTCCATACAAATATACGACTAATCAACAGCTCCAACACCCCAACAGCTTCAACAGTAGCCGGAATTTCTTACCATTACTCTGCCGACTCTCCATAAAAGACGTCAAGTTCCCCAAATGGTCCGATTCCGACCGCTCCTCTTCTTCCTCCTCCGACGAAGATCCTTCTTCCCCCAAAGTTAGCTGCATTGGCCAAGTCAAAAAACGTGGTAACAACAAACTAATTACTACGGTCACCGCTCCCAAATCCGCCGACAATTTCAAATACAACAAGCTCCGAAAGCTCTTTTCCGGCAAAAATCTATTAACCACTGCCACTGCGCCTACAAAGTTCGATTCAAGTCATAGCTGTAAAATTAGGACAACCAAAGATCAGGTGATAATCAGAAATGGTAGTACTGGTATGCGATCGAGAATGGCGCAGCCTAATGTTAACGTTTTGGAATTGGATCCGCCGTTGCCGGTGGTGAAGAAGGTACAGCAACCTGGAGGAGATGAATTGAATCTATGGAAAAGACGATGCGGCAGTGGGAATGGAGTTGGATTGAGAAGTTTACAGATCCAACAACCAACGAATAATCTACTCCTTCCGCCTACTACTGTTTGATTGAATTTAGAGGTAATTGGTGATTAATTTGGAGAAGAATGTGAAGTCATTAATTTTAATTTCTGTTCTATCTTACGACTATTTGTTGGAAATATAATAGTATATACAGATTGTTGAAGGAGCTGGATTTATTGTTATTCTTAGTTCATCACGATTGCCCTAAGTTATTTGTTTAACTTTTATTTTAAAATAAATATTTCCGGAAGGAATAGTGATTTCATTTTTCCTACAAATAAAAATGCAAAACTTATCTACATCGTTAAATTTAGTGGGTGAAATTAACGCATGTCTCTCCTAGAAAGATGTTGCTTCTCATTTTTTTCTAGATTTCTTCTTCTTCTTAGGTTATTATTTGGGGCACGCGGGAAGGGCTCGTCCCACTGCAACGTACTTTGAAATTCAAAGAATTTCATCGTGATTTTGAAACGGTTCTTTCTATGATATATAACACCTAAATATAAATACCAGAAAAGATGGAATGCTAAGATTTAAAGTTACTATAAAATTATAAATTTTGTCACTCTATTATGTATTGCAGTACTTTGTTTCTCTTATTTTACCATTATAATATTTTGATTTTGATTTCACAATTAGTATTACTTGTAATTTTGAAACTTTATAATCTTAATGATGAATCTATTTCATTATTATTTTTAATGAAGGTATATTTTTTTCTTTTACGATATTCTACGCCAAGAACCGAGGAAAGTAATCGAATTGACGTTCAACAAGGTTGAGGCCTAATTTTACCACTGTACCACTCGTTCGTTCGGGGACAAAAATTACCTCATAATGAAAGTAAAAATAACAAATGACTATTCAAATATTTTAATAGTATAGTTTTAAAAGTATACTTATTTATCTACTTAAAACTGAAAATAAGGCTGTTTATTTGAAACAAAAAACAGTATAAAGCGAAATATTTTATTGGACAAAGGAAGTAGTTATATCATTAAATGGGAACAACCCCATTAAGAAATTTATATGGTCAAATTGATAGATTAAAATAGAAAATTTGTCAAATATCTCATTGATAAAGTGATCAAATTGATTCTTACAAAATGGAAAAAAAAAAAAGTATAGGTATTCAAAATGAGAGTCATGATTCTGTGTCTTTGTCTTTTTTGTGTATGTTCAAAATTTGAACATGGGGAGTGGGTAGTAGGAAAGAATAGGAGGCAAGTGTAATGTTATTTTTGATCTCTTTCATGTGAAAGGTGACATAAAAACGTGCACACCCCGTCATAACCGCCAATAAATTTATTTTATTTATCTGCTTTAATACTACCCTAACATTTACACTTTTACAAATGGGATAAGCAAATTTTGAAGAAAAAAAAATCCCTAATCCTTTACGATAAAAGTGATAGCCCGGATCCTCTGAATCAGACCTAATATTGATGGATACGGATCAACCCAATGACATAGATAGACCGACTCAAGTTTAGGGATTTTTGGGGTACGGGCTAAGCTAAGCCTCTATCGATTTACTCTGTACCAACTTGTCATGAGCTATATCAGCCTCCGGGCTCTTGCCTTCTGGACTAATCAATCTGGTTACTCCTGCTTCCCGTCCTTTCGCTAGATATTCGGTACCAATTTGACACCTTTAGCAGTAGCA
Source organism: Adenophora triphylla var. japonica (assembly GCA_022495995.1). Classification (NCBI taxonomy): domain Eukaryota; kingdom Viridiplantae; phylum Streptophyta; class Magnoliopsida; order Asterales; family Campanulaceae; genus Adenophora; species Adenophora triphylla. The sequence goes on from JAFEMH010000008.1 coordinate 379,762, forward strand.
GCAGGCATGTCCCTATCGCATTTAATGGAGCAGCAGACGCCTATCACGTGCGTTATGGCACTGTCTTTTCTCCGTACATTCCAACCAGAGTTCGCCACGTGTCCAACACAAGTTAAATATACTCAACGGTGGAGATCTCCCATCCACGGTCTCTCTCTACACTATAAATACTCTCTTTAGTCTCCTTAGACAAGCTATGTGAAATATCTTAACCCTAAACACGCAAACACACCACACTAAAACATTTCAAATCTTATTCTCAGTTCATAATATTTCACAAAGATCTCATTTTCACACCCGAGGGCCTAAGCCGAGATCAAAATCGGCATGGTCTCTAAAGGGTGCTTTGTTTGTGGTGTATTTATAGGTTCGGATCATCAACACCAGATACTCCTCACGAGATCCAAATTTCATGGCGTCATCAGTGGTTACATTGTCAAGAAACGCTAAGTTTTCTTGTGCAAATTTTATGTATATTTTTCCATAAAGATTTTCAAAAATCAAGCAAGTGATGTCATTTTTCTCAATGTTCTTATAAACTACTCAAATATCTTCAAGTGGTCCTGAAATTACCCGAATCCGGCCGTGCAGGCCCTGGCATCTCGCAATTTCGTCAGGAGGTGTCGCTGCGTTTCGTTCGGAGGAGTCGCCACGCCGTTTTGATATAGCCCAAAACATTGAGAAAATGCTTTGTTTAAAAAAGATTGTAGTGTGATGAGATTTTGAGTTCGGAGGTCAGGTTACGCCTTGGGAAGGGAATAGCAGAGCTCACCCGAGTCGCCTCGTATACATGAGACTTTCGATATCCATCTTTCTTTAAATGTTGTGTGTGTGTATGCGCTTTTCAAAAATGCATGCTGAATATGAAGTCTACATTGTATGCTATGTATTGAAATGAATTGAAATAGTATTGGAAGGAGGCCTTACAAATGGTTGTTCGTGTCTATCTTCCGCTGGGGAATAGTGTTTGAGTGTGAATAGTGCTTCGGGACAGATCGGGATTGCTTTGGGATGTACCTGTGTCTGCGGACAGAGCTTCGGTGTGCCTCGAGAGTGCTAGGTGTGTCCTCGAGCAGAGGTTTGGTGTGCCTCGGGAGTGTTGGTTGTACTCGAGCAGAGGTTCGGCGTGCCTCGGGAGTGTTAGTTGTACTCGGGCAGAGGTTTGGCTTGCCTCGGGATTGCTGGTTGTACTCAGGCAGAGGTTCGGGGTGCCTCGGGAGTGTTGGTTGTACTCGGGCAGAGGTTTGGCGTGCCTCGGGAGTGTTGGTTGTACTCGGGCAGAGGTTTGACGTGTGTCGGGATGGATCGGAATGGCTCGGGATGGACCGGCAGGTCTTCGGGATGCGTCGAGAGCACCTCGGGGCGGCTCGAGAGCGTCTCGGGAGCGCTCGACAGGGCTTCGGAGCGCCTTGAGAGGGCTCGGAAGGCCCCGGAAGGAACTGAAAGGGACCAGGATTGCCTCGAAAGGACTTAGAGGAGAGCCTGAAGGCTGGGGGGAGAGAGAGGAGAGAATGGAGGTGTGAAGAAAATGAGAGGGGGAGCCCTCTATTTATAGGCTTGGAAAATGTGCAAAATGGTCCGCACGGCTTGTTCTGGGAAACCAAAATTTTGGTTTTCCCAGAATTTAAGGAAATATCGTGGACTTTAAGTGGATTCTGTAATTATGATATCTGGGTGCAAAATGGTCCGCGCGGACCATTATGCAGGCTGACTATTTTTCGTAATTCCCAAAAAGTCCTTCTGTATTATTTTATCCCGGAGGGGTCCTACCTTGGTTTGGTTGGTAGTTTTGGTGTTTTTGAAGGTTACAGGTGTTCGGGATCACGTTTGTGTGAGTCCGCGGTATTTCCCATGCGTCGGATGAGGAGCAATCCAGATTGGGGTACTTACAGAAGCCCCTCGGCGACGTCACTTATGAAGGAAGTGGGGTCGTCGATAAGATAAGGGTCCCGATCAGGATCACTTTGTTGGGAGAGAGAAGGTGACCGTGTTGGTCGGTTCGCGAGGACGTGGTGGTGTCCTGATATGAGGTGGACGTGTCGGTGTCCTGGGGTGACAGTTTAGGTCGGATGGCTGGACCCTTTTGACAGGATTCCTACGTATCCCAAGTGGGAATCAAGCCTGATCGTAGTTCATGTGTGAGGTGACCGCTTGGGCCGGATGTGAGGACGTGGTGATGTCCTGTTGTGTGACCGCTTAGGTCGACTGGCTGCGGACGTGGTGGCGTCCTGTGGGGTGAGCGCTTGGGTCAGCTGTGAGGACGTGGTGGTGTCCTAAGGTGACCGCTTGGGTCGGTTGTGAGGACGTGATGGTATCCTAAGGTGACCGCTTGGGTCAGCTGTGAGGACGTGGTGGTGTCCTAAGGTGACCGCTTGGGTCGGGTGTGAGGACGTGGTGATGTCTTGTTGTGTGACCGCTTAGGTCGACTGGCTGCAGACATGGTGGTGTCTTGTGGGGTGACCATTTGGGTCAGCTGTGAGGATGTGGTGGCGTCCTAAGGTGACCGCTTGGGTCGGCTGGCTGGACCCTTTGACAGGATTCCTACGTATCCCAATTGGGAATCAAGCCTGATCGTAGTTCGAAAAGATTTGGTCATCTTTTGAAGAGGCGTGCATTGTCGTGTATGAGAATGTGGTTGTGTCCTCTGGCTAAGACTTTGTGCGTGGACGTGTCGGTATCCTGTGGGTGACCGCTTGGGTCAGCTGGGAGGACGTGGTGGCATCCTAAGGTGACCGCTTGGGTCGGCTGGCTGGACCCTTTGACAGGATTCCTACGTATCCGAAATGGGAATCAAGCCTGATCGTAGTTCGGAAATTGTGAAGTTGTCGTGTGTGCGGATGTGGTGGTGTCCTGAGAATGAAGTTGTGTTGTGTATAAGGACGTGTGATGTCCTCTGACTGAGGTTGTGTTATGTATAAGGACCTGTGATGTCCTATGAATGTGGTTTGTGTCGTGCATGAGGACGTGTGATGTCCTCTGAGTGAGGTTGTGCCGTGCATGAAGACGTGTGATGTCTTCTGACTAAGGTGGTGTCGGGCATGAGGACGTGTGATGTCCTCTGACTGAGGTTGTGTCGTGCATGAGGACGTGTGATGCCCTCTAACTGACTGAGGTTGTGTCGTTATGAGGACGTGTGATGCCCTCTGACTGAGGTTTGGTTCAGGAGTATGAACCTGGTGTTTGAGACTTAGTTAAGGAGTATGAACCTAAGTTGAGGCTTGGTTCAGGAGTATGAACCTGGTGTTTGAGACTTAGTTTAGGAGTATGAACTTAAGTTGAGGCTTTGTTCAGGAGTATGAACCTGGTGTTTGAGACTTAGTTCAGGAGTATGAACTTAAGTTGAGGCTTGGTTCAGGAGTAAGAACTTGGTGTTTGAGACTTGTGTGAGGCGTGCTCGCCTTGTGTTTTGATTTTTGGGAGACGTGTTTGCCTTGTGTTTTGTCCGCTGGGGAAAAGTTCGGGCTTACAATGGCTGCCGGGGGAATGACTTGTTTGTTGTGAAGGCATTTGTGCCTTGGGATGTGTGTTTGAAGGCATTTGCGCCTTGGGGTTTGGGCTTACGATGACGGTCGGTGTTCATCTACTGGGGATATGTACTTTCGTACTGTCTTACATTGATGGTCGTTTGACTTTTGTTTGCTTGGGAAGGCGTTCAGGCTTACTTTGATTGCCGGTTTTATTTTTGTGTTTTTTGGAGGCGTTTTGTGCCTTAAGATCCTCATTTGAAGGCGTTTGCTCCTTGGGATTTGTGTTTAGAGGCGGTTGCGCCTTGGGGTCCGGGCTTACGATGACGGGCGGGGTGTGTTTTGCCGTTTAGTGGGCGAGATCCGGGCATACGATGACGGCCGGGGTTATCTTTGTTGGTTTGGGACCAAACTGCATGAATCTTGCTGGAAATGACCTTTGGACGGCCAAGAGCAAAAATTATAAGGGCAAAAGAGGAATTTCAACTAGGATGCAAAGTGATCCGCAGGGATTCACTTGCCTTGCAAAGTGGTCCGCGCGACTTCATTTGTAAATCTGATTTTTTGAGCCAAAATCAGATTTCCAGCAACGCCATTTCATCTTCTTTCCCAATTGCTGTCGAGGAGAAAGAGAGAGAGAGAGAAAGAAAATTTGATTTTTATCAAAATTTTCTTGATTGAATCCTTCCGAGTTGATTAAATTGTTATCATGACGGAAAGAATCGGGCGAGGTCGTCGTCAAAGGGGCCGAGAGACCATAGAGAGGAGGTTAGACCTCCAAAGGAATTTTTCCTCCTACTTTCCTTCAACAAGGAACCCAGACATGTTGTATCCGGATTCGGAGGTGCACACCTTGTGGGGAAAGACCGTAAAGGAGGTAAGAAATCAAATTTTGTTTTGATTCTTGCTCGGAATGATATATGCTAGAACTAGGTTTTTAGTTTTTGCATATTTGGGACTTTTTGTTGTTGCCATGTTTATTTTGTGAAATTGATGTTGAATTGTTGAAATTGGGTGCATATGGATTGAGGGTATGTGATTTTTGTTTAAAAAAGTGAAGTTTAGCTCTTATTTGTGAAAATAAAGTGCTTCTCCTTGAAATGCATGCTTTTGTGACTTGTACCTTGATGCTATGTATGTACATTGTTTTTTGAGGGAAAAAATTGCCGTGTAGAGACGGACTTGGTGTGGGAAATTTATGTGCAATATGTGCCGTGTTTTTGAGACGGACTTTTGTTTTAAAATATGTCGTGTAGGGGCGGATCCCTTTTGTGAAAATGTGTAATGTGTGCCGTGTTTTTGTGACGGACTTTTGTTTGAAAATGTGTCGTGTAGGGACGGATCCCTTTTGTGAAAATGTGTAATGTGTGTCGTGTTTCGTGACGGACTTTTGAAAATGTGTAGGGACGGATCCCTTTTGTGAAAATGTGTAATGTGTGCCGTGTTTTCGTGACGGACTTTTATTTGAAAAAAATTGCAGTGTTGGGACAGACTTTTTGTTTGAAAAATTGCCGTGTTGGGACGGACTTTTATTTGAATTTGAAAAAATTGTCGTGTTGGGACGGACTTTTATTTGAAAAATTGCCGTGTTGGGACGAACTTTTATTTGCGAGATTGCCGTGTTGGGACAGGCTTTTGTTTGAAAAGTTGCCGTGTTGGGACAGACTTTTATTTGCGAGATCGCCGTGTTGGGATGGACTTTTTGTGATTTGTGTTTTGTTTTTTTTTTTTTTTTTTTGTGTATAATTGCTTCAGTACTCTTATTGATGTACCTTTGCTGTGTTTACCTGCAGGGTGAGTTGCCGTCGTCTAGGAAGGCGAAGAGGATGAAGTCACGGGGGTCTGTTGAGGCCGTGATTGAGTTGTGGCGGAGCCTGCCTGATATTTCCCGAGATGGGAGGCCTAGCCCTCGGAGGCTAGTGATTGCTACGGGGATGAACGTGTTCATGGAGAACCTGGCCGGGATAGCGGAGACGCAGAAGAACAAGGGCGTCTTCTTGGCCTTGTCTGAGTACTGGTGGGACACAACACATACCTTTCATTTTAGCTGGGGAGAGGTGACGGTGACTCCTACTGACTTTGCGGTGATCACCAGGATTTCCTTTAAGGGGGAATCGGTGAAGTGGCGGGACAGGATGTCCGATGAGGTGCTGGCCGAGCTGCTTGGGTTTGCGCCTTATCCCCGTAAGGGTTTGGGTATGGTGTACCAGGATGTGGAGGCGAAGATTACTGCCAACATCGGGGATTATAGCCGGGGCACTGGGGTAGTGATGGCGAAGCAGCTGGCACGCTCTTTTCTGTGGTTTGCTCTCTCCGAGACTTTGTTCTCAAATCATGTCTCTTTCGCACTTTTCCCTCAGCTGGAGAGTCTGGTTGACTTGGAGAGGGTTTGTGAGATTGCGTGGGGCGAGGCGGGCTTGGCCTAGCTCTATTTTGCTATGAACCGATTCAGCCGGGGCGCGGTCAGTTCCCTGGGATGCTTTGACTTCGCACTTGAGGTATGAGTTTATTACTGTTGTAGTTTAGCATTTCATCATTTTTCCGTCTTCTTTTTCTTTTTCTTTTTCTTGTTGTGAGCACTATCTTCTTTTTTGTTACAGGAGTGGTGCTATGAGATCTTCCGGTGCCAGTCGTGGGACTGGGAGGACGAGGCCATATTTGGGTATCCTGCCATGTTGTGCTGGGCTCGCTCTTTGAGGAAGAGGAGGACGAGCTGGGGAAAGATCACTGTCACCTATCAGGAGGTGCAGCGATACTTGGAGAGGGACAGACCGGAGGGGTTTCAGTTGTACCCTTGGATTCGGTATGGTGAGGATGAGCTAGAGGGTGCCCCTTGGGAGACATGACAGCGGAAGCTTCTGCGGGGCTTCACTTGCGACTCCCTGTACCTGGGGGAGAGGGTCTTCTGGCAGCATGGCGCAGGTGTGCCTCCTATGGCTCCGAGGGATCCGCCCTTCCATATGATGAGTCCTCTTGATATGGACGTGCTGGAGTACGAGAGGTACCGGGCCGGCGTGAGTGCCGATGAGTTCGTCCTGGAGGGCAAGGAGTACGCGACCTTTGTTAGGCGGAAGTTGAGGACGCAACAGGTGTTAGCGAGGGAGAAGCAGACTAGCTCGTCACGTCCTCCAGATGTTTCGGTGCCTGGGCCGGACTTCACGTATGTTCGCGGGGACTCTTCGAGGAGGAGGGTATCGGTGCCCATCCCAGAGCATGGTCCTGCTGTTTATCGGGTTGACCCGGATGCTGCGGTGAGTTTGTTTACTCTTTTTCGTCTTGGCATCTTTTCTGTATTTTTCTCTTTTGTTGAATGCTTTGTATCTCTTTTGCTGAGCGTTTCTTTGGTTGCTTGCTTGTGCAGGTCTCGAGGCGGTCCTTGGACGTGCTGACCCGCCGATATGTGGGGTTGAGGGCTTTTACGAAGAAGCTCTTGGGGAAGATGTCCTGCAGATCTTCGCGGAGCGTGGCGGCGTTCGAGCCAATGCCTTCGAGGAGGTTTGTGGATACTCCTTCTTCAAGGGTTGAGCCAGAGCCACACCCTGAGGTGCCGGTTTGGGAGAGGCACAATTTTGATGTGGGGACTTCTTCGGGGGCCCAGAGGCCACAGACCCTTCATCAGTTCTTTCCTTAGTCGGGTGCGCAGGGTGAGGGTTCGTCCTCGCATCCCTTCTTTGATCCTTTTACCGGGTTTGACCCTTCGGACTACTTCGAGCATTCGATCGAGGAGGGGGTCGAGTTTTTCTATGACGAGGAGGTTACTGCCGGGTTTTCCGAGATGCCGGAGTTCTCGTTTGAATAGGTTGATGATGATGAGTCGGAGTAGGGCTCCTTTTGTTTGTTTGTTTTTGTATTGTATTTGTAGATTAACAAACATTTTGTATCTGTAATAAAACACTTGTATTTGGCATGACAAAGTATTTTATTTGAAATGTAATAATGTATTTGTGATTCCGGGGATTGACCTAGGAATTGTTGCTAGCTTATTTTATTTTTGTGCATGTCGCATTAGCTGGGAAGGCATTTATGGTTAGTGTATGGGGGCCGGAAACGACTTTGTCAAGGCTTTTGAGCAGTCGGGGGCAAGGTCCTGTCGTGGGCAGCAACTGTTTTACAGTTGCTGAAAAATTTAGTCAGGCTGCAAAATGGTCCGCGCGGACGCTTCGTGCATGCAAAGAGGTTCGCGCGGACGCTTCTTGCTTTTGAAGAGGGGATAAGATTTACAGAAAATCTGGATTTCCCTCATCTCCCCACTCTCATTTGTAGTCAACTTCGAGCTTTCTTCCCATTTTCTCTAGAAACCTCCATTTTTGCCATGGATTCTTCGTCTGTTCCGGGAATTTTGCCAAGGCTTTCAAAGGAGAGGCGAGCATACTTCCTTGAGCGGCTCGAGACGTGGATGAGGCACCACATGAGGCACAACAAACGGGCTTTTGAGGTGCGATTTCGACTCTGCTCGGTTTGGTCCCTTAGGGAGTTAGTTCCTGATTGGGAGTTGTTGCGGGCTGCTGCATGGTTCTAGGATGTTAGGAGGCATGTGTATAGCTTCTCCTACAACGAGGTTACGCCCACCTTTGAGGATTTTCGGGCTTTGATTGGAGGACGGGAGGTGGAGGCCATCTCGCTTCCTTTGATCGGCGGTGCGGCCGTGAGCGTGAAGCTCGCATGCTTTCTTCGAACTTCACTGGAAGAAGCGCAATGTATGACTTTTGACTCTGGTCATATTGATATTTCTGCGCTGCCTGAGCGCTTTATGGGTTATGACGAAAGTGATGTCTCTTGGAACACGTTTGCTTTATGCGTGATAGCAACGCTTTTCATGGTCAGCTCCCTAGGGGTATGCGACGGTGCTTTGCTTGATGTGGTAGGGCACTGCCGAGCCGATGAGGATATTGCTCCGTTGGTTCTTGGGAAACCCTTCACGGCATTGATCGCTTGGCGACAGGGGATAGGTTCATGCGAGGGGGAAGCCCCATTTTGCTCACCTTGTGGTTGCGAGAGAGGCTTCAAGCCATGCTTGAGTCTCCGGCGTCTCTTAGTTCGTGGACGTTTGCTCGGCGGCCTCTTTTATTGGATATGGATCGATCTGTCTGGGTGAGATGGATGGCACAACTTGGTACGCATCAGAGCCGTTGGTGGGTTTCCCAATAGGGGATCGAGACTAGGAGGGCCTCTCAGGAAGGTTCCTATGTTATCAGAGTTCCAGGTTTGTTTTGGTCCTCCTTCTATATTGCGTCGCTTGTTTCCAGGCAGTTCGGGATGAGGCAGGAGCCTTTGCTAGGTTGGGACAACATTGCTACTATAGAGGTAGCTTCTTTCTGCATGGCAGATCCAGATGTCTTTCTGTATTTTCTGAGGGTATGGAAGTATTCCGCTTTCCCTTCTGTGGTGCTTCTTCGATACCGGGAGAGTGTTGTGTTGACCACCGAGTACCTGGATTGGTACGAGCAGCATGTTGGGCAGACCCAAGTGGTGTTGGGGAGCAGGCGTGAAGCAATTCTGGGGCAAGGGTGCCGTCTCAGCTATAGCCTTAGAAGTGCAGAAGCCTGGTCTAACCCTCAGAATGTTACAAGAGATGCTTTATTTGACAACGAGACCAGAGTTGACCGGCTGACGGAGAGAGGTCCCCTTTTGCAGACTCGCAGGGAGGAAATACGGGCCGAGGCACAGGCGAATGAAGCTTTGTGAGCTACAGGTTTGCTTGACTCGATGGGGAGGACCCCTGAGCTCGGAATGGAGAGACAGAGTTGGCTCACGTGGAGCGAAAGAAGACTCACCGGGGACGAGGGAAGAAAGGGAAGAATGATGATTGGACAAGCACGAGTGGCGTGGAATGGCCTCCTAAGTATCCATTCATTGCATTGCAGACACATTATTTGTTAAATGTATTAAGCTGTCTTTTAGCATGTTGTGAGCTTGAGAGTAGACCGTGCTTGTACTCATCAAGAAATGTTGTAACCGTTAGTGATTTGTGATTTACTTTTAAAGCTTTGTCGAGACGCAAGATCTCTTGCTTGCTTTTTGTTTGAGCCTTGGCGGCGTCCAACTTTGGACCTTTCTGTTGTATTTTGTGGACTAAAGCAGTCTAAGCCTTGACGGCATACTTTTTTTTTTTTTTGGATTTTGAGTTTGGATTGGTCTGAGCCTTGGTTGGCATCCAATTTTTTTGTTTTTGTGTGTTTTTAGACCGAACCAATTAAGGCTTCCTACGTTCCCCCCGGACTGAGGGGCTCAGGTCTCCGTAGTTCGACACTACAATGAGTGACGGGAGACGAAAAGTTGATCTCCTTTAGGCGAAGTATCTGTGAAGCTTGCTTCCGTTGACTAGGTTCATGAAGGGATTGCCGTCTAGGTCTGTCAGCTTCATGGCACCTCCGGAGAAGATCTTTTGGACCAAGAACGGGCTGATCCATGTTGGTTCCCATTTTCCATGTGGGTTGGTTTGGGTGGGAGGCTTTTCTTTGAGTACCAGATTGCCTTCCCTGATGTCTCGGGATTTGACTTTCTTGTCGAAAGCCCTAGCCATTCTGCTTTGGTAGTCTTGAATGTGCTCCATGGCCTTTAGTCGGCGCTCGTCTAGCAGGGTCAGTTCGTCGTGTCGGCATCAGAGCCATTCAAATTCGTTGATCTCGTTTTCCAGTAACACTCGGAGTGATGGAATTTCCAATTCGATGGGCAGCACTGTGTGGGGACCCCGACCCGGAACCTTAGCTCGTGCCCCGAGCGGGAGGGTCCCCTTACTAAAATAAATCACCTAATTTTTTTAAAAACTTTTGATTAACTTTGAAAGATAAAACAACTTTCATACTTCAACATAAACAACATCACTTCTCCTCTTGGAGATAGGTTTATAAAACTAACTTGGAACGAAAACAACAACCTGTTTATTTACAAAACAATCACAACTACAAAGGTTTTACAAAAGTTGTTCAATATACAAGTTCCAAAAGAGTAATATCCCAAAAGTTACTCCCAACCAACCATCTCTAAACATATACATACCCAGACAATCCCAAAAGAACCAAGTCCAAACTCCATTCCGTCCTCACTGGGTTGGTCCACCTGTCTCAGCGCGATCTAAAACAATAAAGGGAGAAGGGGTGAAAATAAATCTCAATAAGATATTATGATGCAACAAGATGCCAAGTAAAATGAAACACATACCAAGGTTGCTCACAACACTTTGGTAAAGCGGTAAACACATTACGTTACCTCAGTTTACCTTTTCCGTCTGAACAATAAGTCGTACAACGTGGGAGTAAAATCCCTTCATTTGTGAACTGCTTAAGCATATTCACCTCTTATAAGACTCACATTTTAGAGAATCATATAAGAGACTAGCTATCTGTAAGGCTTTTGGCTCAATACAGAAGCTATCACCCCAATCTGTGGCCACAGAAGAGGACAGTCACAGGTATAATGTAATTCGATCACCTTATAGAACATTTTTTATAATTGATCGTATTCCATTATACCCCTAAACATTAGCTGATTGAAACAAATTCAAGCACATAATAGATACTCAAAAATAAATCCGCCATAGGGATATAAAAGCAACAACATGGTATTCATACTCATGTTCAAACCAATACAATAGTGCAACATATATTTCATACACTATTTGAACAACAAACCATGAATATGTAACCAAATATGGGCACAATGCATCACAAGTAAGCCCTACATATTCATTACACAACATTGAGTACCCTTTATAAAGGTTCAAGATCGAATTACCAAGTTTTGAACAACTTTGGTTAAGTTCCCATCAAGCCTTTCAACCATATTCAATACAATATTTAAACCTCTTCCTCATATCCATTTTGACAAGTTAAGACATCATTGCAAAGCTCATATGTTGTACTAGGATTAGATTCAAAAAGAGTTTAAAAATATACTAGGTAGATTAGGTTTTAATTGCTTGAAAAATGGTTTAGAGGCAACAGGGCAGGGCACTACTTGTGCCACTTTAACACCCAGCCTGATACAGTCGTCCCACAAGGCACGACTCTTCCATCCTGAGGGGATGACTCGTGCCACAGGGCACGACTCGTGCCCTTCAGCATAACTCAGAACAGAGCTGAAAACTTCAGCAAAACCAGCAACATCAAAACCATTAATTGTTCATAAACTCATTCCCTCTAATCCTTAAGCAACAATACCAGTTCCCTACTTCATTACCACTCAAATCAAACCATTTCCATACCTTCTTACTCCAAGAAAAGTGTTTCCAATTGCCATTCCACATTTATACTTCAACCATTTCCCTTCAATAACAACACCATACTAAAAAACTTCACTATACTACATCCCAAATGATTTTGACCCAAGAAAAAGGTGCCAAACTGCCATGCAACATTTATATAACAACAATCTCAACTTAAAACTTCAATTGAACAAAGATTGAAGAAAGGGACATAATAACTTACCAAACTAATTCAAAAAATAAGAAAAACTTTATCCAAATAGACACGATTCCCTCGGCTTCACGAACAATAATATGAAGACGGATCGTCCAACGGATAAGAAACGGATTTATGGTGAAATTTAGAGTGAAACCCCAGGTTGAAGGTTTTTCCTTAGAACAGAGGAAAGAAAGAAATATTATGGCTGGCTTTTGATTATGCCCTCTCCATGGAAAAATGAAAATGGAGATATACATTAGATTAAATTCATTTAAGCTCCTCTAGGCAATTAGCTCTTACACTTAAATTCCTTAAGTTCCCACTATTACACACTAGCACCTCAACACTTTTACAAACTTTTTATTTAAAATTTCAATTATTATAATTTCACTACAACATTTCATATTTGTTTCATTTAGACATTAAATAATTAAAATTAATTTATTAGCATCCTAAAAATCACATAAGTTATCAAAGTATCAAAATGAACACATAAAACTAACAAATGGCATAAAATTCATAAATGAGATGCTACACACCCCACCCCCACATGCTCAACATGTGCTAAAATGGTGCCTAGGATTAGGGTCGTCACACTCATTCCCCCTTAAAGAAAATTCGACCCGAATTTTAAATTTACTTACATGCTCTCTCAAACAACCGAGGGTACTTTTCACGCATTTCCGACTCCAACTCCCAAGTAGCTTCCTCAATAGTATGATTCTTCCATAGGATTTTCACTACCGGAATACTCTTGGTTCGCAACTGTCGGACTTGTGATTCAACAACTCTTAATGGTTCCTCCACGTAGGTCATATCCGCCTGAACATCCTCGGGAGGAGAACTCAGGACATGAGAAGGATCGAAACAATACTTCCGCAACATTGATACATGGAACACATCATGAAGAGACGAAAGAGATGGAGGCAAAGCCAGTCAATAAGCCAACTCACCAATCTTCTCTAAAATTTCAAACGGACTAACAAATCTCGGTGCCAACTTACCCTTATTACCAAACCTCTTAATCCCAGACCGCGGAGAGATCTTTAAAAACACGAAGTCACCAACTTGAAATGATAAATCCCTTCTTCTGTTGTCGGCGTAGCTTTTCTGTCGACTTTGAGCCGTCTTCAATCAATCTCGAATCACTTTAGTCTTCTCCGTTGAATCCCTAACCAAATCTGGACCCAAAGCCTAGCTTCACCAACCTCGTCCCAACACATTGGAGATCTACACTCCCTCCCATACAAAGCCTCATACGGTGCCATCTCAATGCTAGACTGATAGCTATTATTATACGCAAACTCAACCAATGGCAAATGATCTTCCCAAGATGAGTGGAAATCCATCACACACGCCTGTAACATGTCCTCAAGAATCTGAATAGTTCTCTCGGTCTGCCCATCTGTCTGAGGATGAAACGTTGTGCTAAAACTCAACTTGGAACCCAAAGCTTCGCGCAAAGCCTTCCAAAATCTCGATGTGAATCTCGGATCCCTAGGTACTCCATGAAGTCTAACAATCTCACGAAGATACAACTGGGCCAACCTCTCCATCGAAAACTTCGTTGAAATAGGTAGAAAATGAGCCGACTTTGTCAATCTATCCACTATTACCCCAATGGCATCCATCTTCTTTGAGGTCGGAGGTAATCCAGTCACGAAATTCATTGAAATTCCTTCCCATTTCAATTTCGGAATATCTAACGGTTGAAGTATCCCAACAGGTCGTTGATGCTCGGCCTTGATCTGTTGACAAGTCAAACATTTTGATACAAACTCCGTAATCTCTCTCTTCATTCCATTCCATCAAGAATCTCTTTTCAAATCTTGATACATATTCGTACTTCCCGAATGAATAGCAAATCTTGATTTGTGGCCATCCTCTAAAACTCGCCTTTTTATCTCCGGTGAAGAAGGTACGCAAATTCTTCCTTGGAAGGTTAAAATCCCATCTTTATTCAACCCAAACTCCCCAGTCTTTCCATCTTGTAACTGCCCCAAAATTTTCTTCAATTCCATATCATTTTGTTGAGCTTCCATAATATCTCCATATAAGGTAGGGATTGCTCGGACATTCGCAAATAACATCTCACTTCTCGACTCTCGGGACCTCAATGTTGATAAATAAGCCTTTCGGCTAATCGCATCCGCAACCACATTCGCCTTTTCCGGATGATAAGAAATAACACAATCATAATATTTCAATAACTCCAACCATCGCCTCTGCCGGTTGTTCAACTCTTTCTGGGTAAACAAATACTTCAAGCTCTTGTGATCGGTGAAAATCTCAAATTTTGCCCCATATAGGTAATGCTTCCACTTATGCAACGCAAAGACAATCGTAGCCAACTCCATGTCGTGAGTAGGATAATTCTGCTCTGGCGGTGTTAACTTCCTCAAAGCATACGCAATCACTTTCTTATTCTGCATAAGAACACAATCCAACCCTTCTTTCGAGGCGTCACTGAAAATCACAAAGTTCTCGCATCCATCTGGAAGGGTAAGAACCGGAGCTATCGTCAATCTATTCTTCAACTCGGTAAAGCTGGCTTCACACTTATCATCCCACACAAAAGATATATCCTTCCGAGTCAACCTGGTCAACGAAGTTGCAATTCACGAAAATCCCTCTATAAATCTTCGGCAGTACCCCGCCAACCCGAGAAAACTACGGACCTCAGTCATAGTTGAAGGTTGTTTCCAGTTAACCACGGCCTCAATCTTCGAAGGATCCACGACAATACCCAAACATGACACCACGTGTCCCAAGAAAGAAATCTGCTCGAGCCAAAACTCACACTTGCTATACTTTGCAAACAACTGTTTCTCACGAAGCACAGATAAAACAATTCCCAAATGCTTCTCATGATCTTCCCGAGACTTTGAATATACAAGAATATCATCGATAAAGACTGCAACAAAGGTGTCAAGATAAGGCTTGAAAATTCTATTCATCATATCCATAAATACCGCCGGTGCATTAGTCAACCCGAAAGGCATAACAAAGAATTCATAATGGCCATACCTCGTTCTAAAGGCTGTCTTGGAGATGTCATCTAGTTGGATCTTCAATTGATGGTATCCGCTACACAAATCAAGCTTGGAGTAGATCACGGAACCTTGAAGCTGATCGAACAAATCATCAATATGCGGAAGAGGAAACTTATTCTTGATAGTTGCTTGATTCAACAATCTATAGTCAATACATAATCTCAACGTGCCATCCTTCTTCCTTACAAACAAGACCGGTGCTCCCCAAGGTGAAACACTCTGACGAATGAAGCCCCTATCCAACAGCTCTTTCAACTGAATCTTCAATTCTTTCAATTCGGCCGGTGCCATTCTATAAGGTGCTTTGGATATTGGTGAAGTACCTGGCACTAAATCAATGCAAAACTCCACTTATCCGGAGGCATAGAATATTCAGTTGAAAACACATCTACGAATTCATTCACAACTGGGACATGAGATAACTCGAGGGATTTCTTACTCGAGTCTAACACATAAGCCAAGTACCCTTCACACCCTTTAGACAACATTTTTCTAGCCTTTAATGCAGATATGACATGAATACCAAATAAAGAATTATCCGCATCAAACACAAACATAGGCACATCAGGTATAGAAAAGAAGACTCGCTTCTTATGACAGTCTACCAAAGCATGACAACTACTCAACCAATCCATGCCAAGAATAACATCAAAATCACGGATTGGTAACTCTACCAAATCAACTGGAAATGCATGCCCACATATAATCACTTCACAACCATGAAAAACCAAAGAAGATTCAAGGCATTCTCCCATAGGAGTAGAGACCTCCAGCATATAAGGCTTAATCTTAGGTAGTTTATGTAAAGTAAATGCAAAATGCGATGCCACAAAAGAATGGGATGACCCGGGATCTATAAGAATGCGGGCCTTAACTCCTGAGACAGGTACTATACCTCTAATGACAGCTGTGGGATCTACCTCTCCACGACCCAAGGAAAAAACTCACCCTTTCACTTTCTACTTCGGTTTCCCTTCATTGTCTCTCTTCACACCACCTCTTTGTCCACCTTGTTGTCCGCTACCCAAAGCTTGCCCCCGTTGCAACCTAGGACAATTCCTCTGAAGTTACCCATTGCTCCACACTCAAGGCACTTGCCTTGCTTGCTCCAACAACGATCCTCAGAATGCCCCACTTTCTTGCAAAAGTTACACACGGTCCCAAACTGACTTGAAGCTGGACGAGTTGTAGGAGCTGCCACATTTCCTCCTCGAATCACCCCCGAAGCTGAAGACCTTGGTTGCCCTCTATTCTGCCCGAAGCCTTGACCTTGAAACCTCAGTTTGCCTCTACTACCACCTTCAGATCTGCCATGGTGCTCCTCAATATCATTTTCAATCTGGTACGCCCTATTCACTACCGCTTGATAGTTGGTGAAATCATGCGTCAAAATTTGCTTCCGGAAATCCAATCTCAAACCTTTCACGAACCGGTAAACTCTTCTCTCCTCCTCCGGTACCAAGTGAGGACAATACCTAGCCAACTCTGTGAACTTGGATGAATATTGGGCCACCGTCATTGTTCCTTGCTCTAGCCTCAAGAACTCAACCTCCTTCTTGTCCCGGGTAACCATTGGAATATAATGTTCTCTGAACTTTTGGGTGAAATTCTCCCACGTCTGTGGCGTGTGATCACAATCCCAACTCTCCTTCACAATATGCCACCAATGTTCCGCTGGTCCTTCAAGTTTGAAAATGGCACATCTCACCTTCTCTTCATCCGGACTTTCCATAGCCGCGAATATCTTGTTCATCGCCTCTAGCCATCTTTCTGCCTTTAGCGGATCTGGATCCCCATTATAACTTGGTGGAGCCATCTTCATAAACTTCTCCAATACATGCCCTTGACGTCCCTTCGATTGATGTTGAGCTTGACCTCTAGTTGCCATATTTTGCAAGAAGACTCTGAATAGATTCATCATCTCTGCGTTCTGATTACCACTGCCCCGACATTACCCTCATTCTCCGTAGCTCAATGCTGATCATCATCATTCCCCACCATTGAACAAACTCCTGCATCAAACACTCGTCATCAGTTATCACACACTCCCCCTTAATCTAGACATCTACCCTTGACTTTTAAACCTAGCTCTGATACCAACTGTGGGGACCCCGACCCGAAACCTTAGCTCGTGCCCCGAGCGGGAGGGTCCCATTACTAAAATAAACCACCTAATTTTTTTTAAAACTTTTGATTAACTTTGAAAGATAAAAAAACTTTCATACTTCAACATAAACAACATCACTTCTCCTCTTGGAGATAGGTTTATAAAACTAACTTGGAACGAAAACAACAACCTGTTTATTTACAAAACAACCACAACTATAAAGGTTTTACAAAAGTTGTTCAATATACAAGTTCCAAAAGAGTAATATCCCAAAAGTTACTCCCAACCAACCATTTCTAAACATATACATACCCAGACAATCCCAAAAAGAACTAAGTCCAAACTCCTTTCCGTCCTCACTGGGTTGGTCCACCTGTCTCAGCGTGATCTAAAACAGTAAAGGTAGAAGGGGTGAGAATAAATCTCAATAAGCTATTATGATGCAACAAAATGCCAAGTAAAATGCAAAACATAACAAGGTTGCTCACAACACATTGGTAAAGCGGTAAACACATTATGTTACCTTAGTTTACCTTTCCCCTCTGAACAATAAGTCGTACAACATGGGAGTAATATCCCTTCATTTGTGAACTACTTAAGCATATTCACCTCTTATAAGACTCATATTTCAGAGAGCCATATAATAGACTAGCTATCTGTAAGGCTTTTGGCTCAATACAGAAGCTATCACCGCAATCATTGGCCACAGAAGGGGACAGTCACAGGTATAATGTAATCCGATCTCCTTATAGAATTTTTTTTTATAATAGATCGTATTCCATTATACCCCTAAACATCAGCTGATTGAAACACATTCAAGCACATAATAGATACTCGAAAATAAATCCGCCATAGGGATATAAAGGCAACAACAAGGTATTCATACTCATGTTCAAACCAATACAATAGTGTAACATATATTTCATACACTATTTGAAAAACAAACCCTGAATATGTAACCAAATATGGGCACAATGCATCACAAGTAAGCCCTACATATTCATTACACAACATTGAGTACCCTTTATAAAGGTTCAAGATCGAATTACCAAGTTTTGAACAACTTTGGTTAAGTTCCCATCAAGCCTTTCAACCATATTCAATACAATATTTAAACCTCTTCCTCATATCCATTTTGACAAGTTAAGACATCATTGCAAAGCTCATATGTTGTACTAGGATTAGAGTCAAAAAGGGTTTAAATATATACTAGGTAGATTAGGTTTTAATTGCTTGAAAAATGGTTTAGAGGCAACAGGGCAGGGCACGACTCATGCCACTTTAACACCCAGCCTGATACAGTCGTCCCACAAGGCACGACTCTTCCAACCTGAGGGGACGACTCATGCCACAGGGCACGACTCGTGCCCTTCAGCAGAACTCAGAACAGAGCTGAAAACTTCAGCAAAACCAGCAACATCAAAACCATTAATTGTTCATAAACTCATTCCCTCTAATACTTAAGCAACAATACCAGTTCCCTACTTCATTACCACTCAAATCAAACCATTTCCATACCTTCTAACTCCAAGAAAAGTGTTTCCAATTGCCATTCCACATTTATACTTCAACCATTTCCCTTCAACAACAACATTATACTCAAAAACTTTACTATACTATATCCAAAATGATTTTAACCCAAGAAAAATGTGCCAAACTGCCATGCAACATTTATATAACAACAATCTCAACTTAAAACTTCAAATGAACAAAGATTGAAGGAAGGGACGTAATAACTTACCAAAATAATTCGAAAATAAGAAAAACTTTATCCGGATAGACATGATCCCCTCGGCTTCAAGAATAATAATATGAAGACGGATCTTCCAACGGATAAGAAACGGATTTATGGTGAAATTTAGTGTGAAAACCTAGGTTGAAGGTTTTTCCTTAGAACAGAGGAAAGAAAGAAATATTATGGCTGGCTTTTGATTATGCCCTCTCCATGGAAAAATGAAAATGGAGATATACATTAGATTAAATTCATTTAAGCTCCTCTAGGCAATTAGCTCTTACACTTAAATTCCTTAAGTTCCCACTATTCACAATAGCACCTCAACACTTTTACAAACTTTTTATTTAAAATTTAAAATATTATAATTTCAGTACAACATTTCATATTTGTTTCATTTAGACATTAAATAATTAAAATTAATTTATTAGCATCCTAAAAATCACATAAGTTATCAAAGTATCAAAATGAACACATAAAACTAACAAATATCATAAAATGCATAAATGAGATGCTACACACCCGACCCCCACGTGCTCAACATGTGCTAAAATGGTGCCTAGGATTAGGGTCGTGACACACTGCCTCCATCCCATAGGTCAGGGCGAATGGAGTTTCTCCCGCGGCGGTTCTGACTGATGTTCGGTTGCCCCAAAGTGCCAGGTGCAGCTTCTCCGGCCAATCTCGTCCTCGTGTGGTCATTTTTCGAATGATCCTTTCGAGATTTTTATTTGCTGCTTCTATTGCGCCGTTAGTTTGTGGCCTGTAGGGAGATGACTTGTGGCGTGTGATCTTGAATTCAGCCAGTAGTCTGTAGCATTCTCCTTCGAAGTGAGATCCGTTGTCTGATATGACCTCGTTCAGGTTGCCGTATCAGCATATGATGTTTTCCTTGAGGAATTGTGTGACCTTCTTGGAAGTTAGCACTTTGTAGGACTTGGCTTTGACCCATTTTGTGAAGTAGTCGATGGCTACCAAGACGAACTCATGGCTGTTTATCCGGGCAGAGCGATCTTCCCGATGCCGTCGATTCCCCAAATGGCGAAGGCCCAGAGAGTGGTCATGCAGTAGAGATCGTGAGGGGGAAGATGGTTGAGGTTGGAGAACCATTGGCACTTGTCACAGCTTCAGAAAAAGTGGATGCAGTCTGCCTCCATGGAGATCCAGTGGTAGCCCATTCAAAGAATGATCTGCATCAGGGATCTAGCGTTCATGTGAGGGCTGCAAGCCCCATTGTGGACTTCTTTCATGAGCTCGTTCGCTTTTTCATTGCTAATGCAGCTTAGGAGCGGTCCTTGGTAGCATTTTTTGTATAGCATGTCCCCAAGAATGAGAAAGTGAGAGGCAAGGCGCTTTAAGGCCACGATGCTCTTGGCTTTGATTCCTTCTTTTCATTGGCCTTCCTCGTTCATGAAGGCGGTTTCCCCATTCTTGAGGTATTGGTAGATTTGGTTGTACCACGGCTCATTGATGGGCTCGGGTTCTGGTTCGATCTCGCAGCAGTAGGCAGGAATTTCCTTTCTTCCTACTTTGAACGGCTTTATTGCCTTTCCTTCAGGGATTTCCACGAGTGAAGTCAAGGTAGTTAGGGCGTCTGTAAACCGATTCCAGTCTCTTGGCAAGTAGTGGAAGGTGACCTCTTTGAATTGTGTGATGAGGTCCTCCATGCAGGCATTGTATTTTTGCAAGCCTGGGTCTATTGCTTTCCATTTGTTGGAAACTTGATTGATGATCAGGGGTGAGTCCCTATAGACCTCTAGTTCTCGGACGTTCCTTTCGAGTGCGGCCTCTAGTCCGGTGGCACAGGCTTCGTATTCGGCGACGTTGTTGGTTACCTCGAAGTTTAGCTTTATGGCGATTGGGGGTGTGCTCGTCTTTTGGGTCAACCAAGAGCATACCAATGCCATTTCCTCTTTTGTTAGCTGCTCCGTCGAAGAACAGTTGCCATCGATTCTCGCCTTCAAGTGCGAAGATTCTTTCGTCGGGAAATTGTGGTTCGGGACCTTGGGGCTCGTCGATTGGGAAGTCGGCCAGTTGTTAGGCCATTACCCGTCCCTTGATTGATTTCTGGTTCACATACTGTGCCGGTGAAGAGGCTTCTGTTTTGCATTTCTTTAGGCTCTTCAGCAGTCCCCAAATTCACTGTGGTCAAAACCTTCTCGGCAGCTTGGGCCAGGTATTCCTCTTGTTTGACAACATGCATAAAGGTTTGTTTAATGCATTGTTCAATTAATCTGTCTGCTTCTTTATTAGATGAATTGTTATTAACTGTTTGTGAATTAGTTAACTCATCATTTGTTAAAGATGCAATGAGGGGATATTCAGAGAGGTCAGATCTTTTATTGAAAGCGTAGAGAAGATACATTGTTGGTTTTAAACTCATAATCTTTCGGCGTAGGGCCATTAGATGACTCGAAAGACTCGAATTCAAATACAACATGACTCGAAACTAGACACTAGGAGATGAGGGATTGGACAAGGCTTCATTTCTCTTTATAGGTTGTAGTCATGGAGATGGTGGCGATGGCTCGGGTGGCCATTCCTTGACCGATACTTTTCCCATAGGAAGACTTGCCTTCGGTTTGACTTCAAACCAGACCGCAGAGGTTTTAGGCTGCTCTGTTGAGGGTGCCCCTCCATTGGTGCTACTATCAGGTCCCATGGGCCCTTGGTAATAGAAGTCATGGAGAGCTTCTTCCAGGAGAGCGAAGCACTCACTTATTCGGAGTTGATTTTTGCTGATGTTGATTACCTTCATGGAATCTGCTCCCTCGACTGAGGTTTTTGCTTAGATGATGTTTACGATGACTGAATCGCAGGGGCATGCTATTTCTCCTTCCTTGGCTAGGTTCTGAAGGAGGTTTGACCATTGTTCTTCCAAGTCAGATAACGGGACGTTGTATAGGGCTAAGCTATTATAGCTATCTTTATGGGATTCGAGCGTGTCGGCATGAGGGCTGACCTATTCCACCGTGTTGTTGATGGACCAGCTTTCTTTAGAAGAATTTCTGGCAAAGTATGGGTCTACTTCTTGGTCGAGCTCCATTTAGGCATCTATCTTTTGATCTTCTTTCATGCACTCTTCGCAGTCGCATATTTCAGAATTGTCATCCTGGCCCATGAGTTCTTCGATTTCTAGCTTGTCACGGCTTAGCGCGTGGATGCAGGGATCTCTTTCGTAACGGATCATGACTGGAGACTCGTCTGCAGAGGAATATTCGGTCATGTCGGGACCTTCTTCTGGGTCATAGCTTGCTGGCCAAGCGCTCTCCATCGTGCTGCTTTCGTGAATCACTTCAAGGTTTCCGTTGGCGTTGATGAATTTTATGCATTAGTGCACAGTGGAGGATACTGCTTTCATCTGATGCAGCCAAGGTCGTCCAAGTAAGGCAAAGAAGTTGGACTTGATGTCCACGACTTGGAAATCCACCGACTTAATTTGTTCGTCGAATTGGATCCTCAGATTGACCACTCCTAAAACAGGGCGGGGAGTGGTGTCATAGGATCAGATTATTCTAGGCAAAGGGCTCATGAGGGAGTGGTCGATTTGGAGCCATTTCATCGTATGCAAGGCAATGATGTTAACCGCCGAACCATTATCGAGCTAGACATTCAGGAGGTAGAACCTCTCTATCTTTATGAGGATGAAGAGGTCCTTGTTGTGTCGGTTTTCACATGCCGGCAAGTCTGCATCCATGAAGGTTAGACCATTTTCGGTGCTGCTGTTTGCTTTAGTCTCCTCCAGGGAGTGTTAAATCCATCCATGGGTGTGTCTCGATCGTGACAGGGATCGTAGGGAGACAGCCATCCTTGGATCCTCCCTTCTGGATTCCCTGTCACGGGAGCGTTTGACTCTGGTTTCGCATTCCCAGTCCTAGCGGGATAGCATATTGACAATCTCCGAGGCTGTAGGGGGCCTATTCTTGTATGGAGTCTCGCTGAATGCTATCGTGTTGATTATGTCATTCTGAGGGAATGGATTCCCGACTGTGTTAGGGCCACGGGGGCGTTCCAACTTTCCTTCTTCAATTAGCCCCTGAACTACTTGCTTCAACATGAAACAATTATCGGTGGTATGGTCGGGGTAGTTGTGGAAGGCGCAGTGTTTGCTCATATCCATGTTAGGTTTGAGAGTCTTTAGCTGGAAATTCTTGAGAGGTTTGAGGAGGTTCTGTTTCACCAACACTTCGAACACTTGGCTTATGGGCAACTCGAGGTTGTCAAAATGCTGAAACTGTTGTGGGCAAGAAGGATTATTATTCCTCGGGGGCGCTTGATCGCAGTTTACTTGAGCTCCGTTTTGGATGTAGTGGACCATCCCGGCTATTTCCTTTCCTTTATTTGGGACAGGTGCCGATTTTGACGGGGTTGGCCGATAGCGGTAGGACGAAGCAGGAACTGCTGTTGTCTTCTGGAGGCTCAAGGTTTTTTCGAACTTTGTCCCAGCGTTGACCATGGCACGGAGGTTGGGATAAAAGTTGTAGCTGATCAATGTCCTCAGAACTGGTTTGAGGTAGGAATGGAAGATGTCCATTTGCTTATCTTTGGAAAGCGAATCAATTATCTCGCTCAGTTTCCAATTCTATCTTTTGTAGAACTCATCTATAGGCTCATCAACCTTTTGTTCGGTGGCTTGTAGATCATGGCGATTGGTTTCCCATTCAAGGTTGGCGCGGTACTTCTCCAGGAAGATTTTGCTAATTTTGTCCCAGTTGGAGCGATTTTCCGCCTTCACGTTGAGGAACCACCTTAATGCCGTGGATTTGAGGGAATGCTGGAAGTGATCCGCCATTTGCTATGGGGTTGCCCCTTTGGCTCTCATACCCAAGACGTAGGTGTCGATGTGGGTCTTTGGGCATTTGGTCCCATCAAACTTTTCCATTTTCGACATTCTGAATTTTGGAGGTAGAGGAACCACCTTGCTCGGATCTGTGGGCATAAGGGAGTCCTTCCGAGAGTTGGCCAGTTTGCCTTGCATGTCCTTCATCTGTTCGACCAACCAAGCCATGTGAGGGTCAGTAGGCTGAGGCAGGTTGCCATTTTCTGGGATGGAAACTGAAGATGGAGTTGGATTGGCTGATAGGATCGCCATTCGGGAGTCTTGGGGAGGTAGTTGAGTGTATACCATCCTATACCCTTGGTTGTTGAAATTGGAGTTGAGGGCGTGATTGCCCGGACCACCAAGGGTTGTGTTGGGAACTAGGGAAATGTTTCATTTGCCCCAAGTGGTAGACCAGCGGGTGGTAGGTTTGAAACGTCGGGATATCCACTTGAGATGTCTGTCCCTAGTAAACATTGGGATTTCAGGTTATGGCTGCGAGGCTCGTATAGAGGCAAATGATTGAATCCCGGAGGATACCGGGATACATTGGGATCTGGAGGAGCAGGGCCATATGTGTGCTGGTGATATTGAGCTTGTGGCGCAGGGCCGGGAAATTGACTGTGTTGAGGCGGGCAGATCAGAGCTGCTTGACTGATGCCCGAGTGAAGCTTTGAGCGGGATCTGCTTTGCGTTGCTTGGTTTTTGCAGCTTGGTGGAGGTGGGACCTGCTGATAGATTTGAGAAACCGGGGGAGCAGGTATTTCCTCGTCTTCTATGAGAACGAAGGTCCCATCAGCTTGGGGAATGGCGACGGTTCCGCGACGACGCATGGTGTCTACGATCCAAGCTTGCTGTTCTTCTTGGCGCTTCTTGAGATTTTGAAGGCTTGCAGCACCTCAACCATTGTCTGGAGGTTTCTTAGCGGTGGGGTTCCGTTTCCCTCACTGTTATCTGTTGATCCTGCCATGGGGGAGTAGCAGACTATTCGGACCGTTGAACCGAAAGGGCTGTCAGACTTTGTGACTTCGATACTGAAAATATGGCTCCCGGGTACTCTCAACCACTCTCGGTTCACTGGAGGGGGTGACGGATAAGGTTTAGACATGGAAAGTGATCACAAATGGATCGTGAGACAAGATTTGACCAGGTGTTTCAAGAGATGTGTTCACAAGTTGAAATGATTTCTCTTGGGTGTGTAGTGTGATCAATCAATGTGTTCCAAACATAGTCTTGTTGGGGAACACTTACAACAAATGATTGATTGTGCACAATGTATGTCCAAACTAATAATCTAGTCAATATATGGACTGATTGCTTTGAACTTCAATGCTTGAACACTTGCAATTCTTGACAATCTCACTCTCAAATTCTTTAATGCACCAACCCTCTTCAATGCTCTAAGGAAAGTATTCATAGTGACTCCATGGAAGAGGTGTTGTCTTTGAAGGGTAAAATGGGGATATCACCTTTTTGATCAGTTGAGCTTACATACGTAACAAAGTTAGCACAGTTTATCCACGAATATCAATCATGCCTAGTTCACCTCTAAGGAATTCAAAATATTTAGTGTCCAAGGGTTTTGTCAAAATATCAGCTAACTGATAATCTGTATGAACTTTTAAACCAACAACATTACCCTTTTCAACATGATCCTTGAGGAAGTGGTATTTGATGTCTATGTGCTTTGTCTTGGAATGCATCATATGATTGTTGGAGACTAAGATGGTTGAGGAGTTGTCACAGTAGATTGGACAAACTTATGTTGGAATTTTATTGTCCACCAGTTGTTGCTTCATCCACATGATTTGTGAGCAGCAACTTCCAGGAGCTATGTACTCATCCTTGGTTGTAGAAGTGGAAATTGAAGCTTGCTTTATACAAGACCAGGAAACCTTTTGGTGACCTAGAAATTGACAAGTCCCACTAGTACTTTTCCTTGTGACCCTACAAGATGCAAAATTAGCATCTGAATAGCCAATTAGTGTAAAAGATGAATCTCTAGGGCACCATAAACCTAAGTGAATAGTTCCCACAAGATATCTTATGATTTTCTTAATAGCTTGAAGGTGAGATTCTCTAGGATCAGCTTGAAACCTAGCACTCACACATACGGCAAACATGATATCTGGTCTACTAGTAGTCAAGTAAAGTAGAGATCCTATCATACCTCGGTAAAGAGTCATATCTACTTTCTTACCAGACTCATCTTTATCAAGATGTACATTAGTAGCTACTGGAGAGCTTTGAGGATGAGCCGAATCAAGGCCAAATTTCTTGATTAGATCATTTGTATACTTGGCTTGACTGATGAAGATTCCTTCCTGAGTTTGTTTAACTTGAAGTCCAAGGAAGAAAGTTTGTTCTCCCATCATGCTCATCTCGAACTTGCTTTACATAAGTTTCTCAAATCTCTTGCATAAGTTTTCGTTAGTAGAGCCAAATATAATATCATCTACATATATTTGAACTAACAATGAATGACCATTATGCTTAGCAATAAATAAGGTTGTATCAATTTTACCTCTTTCTAACTTCTCACTATGTAGGCATTTGGAGAGAGTTTCATACCAGCTCTTGGTGCTTGCTTGAGGCCATACAATGCTTTGTTTAACCTACATACATGATTAGGCTTCTTGGAGTCTTTAAAACCAACATACACTAGCTCTTGAAGTTCTCTATTTAGGAAGGCACTCTTCACATCCATTTGGTATAACTTAAACCCTTTCTAGGAAGCATAGGCAAGGAACAACCTAATGGCTTCTAATTTAGTAACAGGGGCAAAAGTTTCATCATAATCTATTCCTTCTTCTTGTCTTTACCCTTTTGCTACAAGTCTTGATTTATTCCTTGTTATTTTCCAGACTCATCTAAGACCCATTTCGTTCCTATCACTGTCTGATCATTGGAACGAGGCACTAATTCCCATACTTTGCATCTGTCGAACTGATTGAGTTCTTCTTGCATAGGTTCTACCCAAATGGGATCATTGAGTGTTTCTTTGTCTTCTTTTGTTCTATATTTAAGACCATTGCAGAGGAGAATAGACTATGTTGTTCTTCCATACTCCTCCTTTGACCTCTAGTCATTCTAGGATCAAAAACATCACCAATCACATTTTCTATTGGGTGATATCTAGCTAGTCTCACTTCCCTTAGAAGGTCTTGCCTGACTAATTCTTGTCTTAAGGTTTCTAGAGGAGGAGCAGAATCGGTTGAGGGAGGTGTGACCAGTTGAGGTGATCAGTTAGGTGTAGGTGAGTTTGACAGATGATCAGGTTCGGGTTGAGGTGAAGGAAATGGTATATTAATAGTAGAAATTGGTTCAGGTTCAGGTGGTGTAATAGGAATATTTGTAGAGGGACTAGTTGGTAAAGAACCGGTTAAGGGATTTTGGAGGTTGGGTTCTCTTCTAACCAATAAAGGGAAGAATGAGTCATCAACTAGGGTTCTATCGGTTACACCACCTTGTAAGCCTGAATTCTGAGTTGGATGATGATTTGCATTGGTATTGGTGTTTTGATTGGAGTTACAGTTGCTAGATTCAACTGTCTCAAAAACACTAGAATCATTAGTGTTGTGGGTAAAATTCAGGATAGCTACATCTTGAGTTGTAATCAGCATGTCGACATCTTCACACTCGTAGGCAAGGTAAAAATTATTATTTACTTAATTAATTGTTTATTTCTGTTATATTTAATTACAGGGATAAATAGAACGTGGGGAAAAATATGTTCAGTAGACTCCTTTCAACGGTTTGCAAGACCAAGTCAAGATGAAGATGACTTGCCGAGTTTATAGGAGAGTTTGTTAGGATTTTATTTTTTGGTTATTTTCTTTTTTATTTATAAGCTCATGGTTGGAAACACACGACACAACACAGAGACACACGCATTACACACACACAGCTCACAAATACTTTGTAATCCGCCATAGCTTTCTACTTTGTAACTCAGTGATAATACAATTAGTTGGGAAGGTAGGTGCTCATAATCACCTCCCGAGGTTTTGTGCCGGCGAGATAGTTATCTCAAGGGTTTTCCTCGTTACATGATCGAGCCATCCTAGTTACATTTTTGTACCAATTATACTCCATTGCACCCCCCTTATCTTCATTTCAAATTCTTTTATTGTAGACTGTTTTTAGCCAAAACAGTTTGGCGCCCACCGTGGGGCCATTGGTTTTTTAATTGGTTCAAAATTCTTACGTTTTTACTATGTCTACCCAACCTATGATTTTCGTCATCACTAAAACCATTCCTAGCTGTGTGAATCCTCAAACCAGTAGCAGGTCGACAACCGGAGGTCAAGAAACACTGCCTCCTCCTCCGCCTGTGAATTCTGGCAAGAAGCAGATGTCACCATCCCCCGATCTTGAGATCAAGAGTATGCTCCTTCAGATGAATAATCAACTGGATCGCCAACAGAATAGCACCTCCTTGATAGCCGAAATCTTGATAAAGGTGCAAAGAGACCAGGAGTTGCTCTCCAAAAGAATGGATGATGTCTCTCCTTACCGTCCTAGAGCCCTTGACTTCAACATTGGGGACAGCTCTCAAACTTTCAACGAATTCCTTCCAATGGCTTCATCTGTGAGGATGTCGACATCTTCTCCTCCCATAACGACTTCTGTGGCGATGTCGACACCCTTAGCTACCAGCGCCTACAGGATGACTTTTCCAGAAGGGCCCATCTTCACTAATAGCACCGTTCTGACATCCTCTGCAGATAATGCTAACCCTTTCATTAATTTCAATACTAGTTCTGCTTTAGATAATACTGCTCGTACCACTAACCCTTTTGCAGGAACCTACATTGCAAATCAGCTTCAGGAATTGAGAGATATGATCATGAATGTACCAGGTGTCACTCCGCCTATCCAACAAGTCTCCCCAACATGTTACAATCAGTCTCGCTTTACTCCAGCAATCGCGCATGTCGACATCCCAAAAGGATTTAGCGTTCCTGCCATGAAACTGTATGATGGAAGTTCTGATCCTGAGGAGCATGTCGCCCACTACCAAGAAAAAATGGAGATCGTTCGTATCCCGCTCCAGTTTCGTGAGGCTTGTTTGTGTCGAGGATTCGGTTCGACATTGGTAGGCCTGACATTGAAGTGGCTGATTCGTCAACCTCCTGGTTCTATTGGCTCCTTTGCTCAACTTGTCAACCTGTTCAATAACCAATTTTCTTGCAGCTGGCAATTTGAGAAGCTCACCAGTGATCTTTACCGCATCACCCAGCAGGCCACCAAAGCCTTAAAAGACTATGTTAACAAGTTTAATAAAGAAGTTCTAGAAATCCCCAACCTGGACGTGGCGACAGCTGCAGAAGCTTTCAAAATGGGCTTGAAGAAGGAGTCCCCTTATTATGAAGATCTGGTGATGAACCCATACAAGAAGATGGAGGATATCCGAAATCGGGCCCTAAGATTTATCAGGCTGGAAGAGGACAAGATGCAGCAATCCAAGAATCCTGACAAAACTTCAGCATATGACCATCCTGACAGGAAGATAGAGTCATCTCATCAAAGACAGAGCAGATCCAGACCATACCACAGAAATGACCATAACAAAGTCAATTATGTGGAAGATGATGGAGATGATGATGATTCTGAATCTCCTAAAATTTCTAATTATTGTTTTTCTGTTGATGTTTCAGGTATCCTGTGTGCAATGAGCAATCTTGGAGATAAAGCAAGGTGACCTCGAAAGACTGACAAGTCATCCGGCTGGAAGGATAAATCCAAGTGGTGTGCCTATCATGAATATTTTGGACATCTTACCAAAGATTGCATCGCCTTGAGGAGAGAGATTAGTTACCTGTTGTCTAAGGGACATCTTAAAGAGCTCCTTGGGAACCGCAAGACCAAGACGGAGAACAAAGAACCCATTGCAACCAGAACACCATCTCCTCCACCGGTAACAAAGGTAATCAATGTTATTAGTGGTGGTTCTGATATTTGTGGTACTCCTTATTCTGTAGCTAAGAGATTCGCCAAGCAAGCTAAGGATGAGAAACCCGAGAGATCCTCCAAGATGTCGCAGCTCACATCCCAATATGTCATCTCCTTCGAAGAAAGTGACAGGGACAACGTTATGGATCCACATCATGACGCCTTGGTCGTTGCACTCCAGATAGCCAACTGCAAGGTCAGACGTATCCTAGTAGATGGGGGCAACTCTGTGAATCTCATTATGCTGGATGCTCTGAAGGAAATGAAGATCCCTGAAGACAGCATTGTAAAAAGAACCTCGGTGCTCGTGGGTTTCAGTGGAGAAACCAAAAGTACAGTGGGTGGGATTACACTTCCAGTTTATGTTGAAGGTATCAATTCCATGGAGAGATTCTGCGTGATTGATAGTGCAACGTGTTACAATGTGATTCTGGGAAGACCTTGGATCCATGGAATGAAGGCTGTGCCATCCACCTATCACCAATGTGTCAAGATGCCGACACCTTGGGGAGTTGTCAAGGTTTACAGCGATCAACAGTCAGCTAAAGAATGTTATATGACTTCTATGAAGGCATCAACAACCCCTAAGATGGCATAGCAATTACAGAGAAAGGCGCGAGAGGTTCTGGAGGCGAAGGAGCATGACTTGAAAGAGATACTCTTAGACCCCTCAAACCCAGATCTCAAGGTGCTGGTTGGCCAAGATGTTCCGGCAGAAATCGAAGAAGACCTTATCAACCTCTTGAAAAGCAGGATTAGAAGCTTCGCCTGGAAACATGAAGATATGACAGGCATCAGTAAAGATGTGATCACCCACAAACTCAACATCGATCCATCCTTCAGACCGATCCACCAAAAAAGAAGGAAGTTCGCACAGGAGAGGAACATCATCATCCAGGAAGAAGTGGACAGATTGCTCAAAGCTAAGATGATTAGAGAGGTCGAATACCCAAGATGGCTAGCAAATGTGGTGGTGGTAGAAAAGAAGAACGGAAAATGGAGAGTTTGTGTTGACTTCACAGACTTAAATAAAGCTTGTCCCAATGATCCTTTCCCCTTGCCACACATTGATACTTTGGTAGACGCTACTTCTGGACATGAAGTGTTGACTTTCTTGGATGCATCTTCAGGATTCCAGCAGATCCAGATGGAGCCATCCGACCAAGAGGACACCGCCTTCATCGCCCCAACAGGTATTTATTGTTACATTGCAATGCCTTTTGGACTAAGAAATGCAGGTGCTACATACCAGAGGCTAGTCAACATGATGTTCAAAGAGCAGATTGGGGACACCGTGGAAGTATACATCGACGATATGGTGATAAAGTCAAAGAAAGCTGAAGATCATGTTCGGGATCTTACTCAAGCATTTGACATCCTGGACATGTTCACCATGAAGCTGAACCCAGCAAAGTGCAATTTTGGCATGAAGTACGGGAAATTCTTGGGGTACATGGTGACGTAGAGAGGGATAGAGGCAAGCCCATAACAAATAAAAGTCAACATCAATCTAACGTCACCCAAATTCATAAAAGATGTTCAAAGATTGACAGGGAAGGTGGCAACATTGAATCGATTCATCTCAAAATCCTCAGACAGATGCAAGCCATTCTATGACATCTTGAAGAAGAATTCTAGGTTCGAGTGGACTGATAAGCATGAACAAACCTTTCAAGATTTGAAGCTGTACCTGTCGACACCTCCCCTACTTTCAAAGCCTCAAGAAGGTGAGCCATTGTGTGTTTACTTTGCTGTCTCCGAAACCGCAGTTAGTGTCGTCCTGGTCCGTGATCAAGATGGCGTCCAACAGCCAATATACTATGTAAGTAAAACATTGCTCGATGCGGAAACCAGGTATTCACACCTTGAAAAGTTAATATTAGCTTTAATTTCTGCTTCAATTAAGTTAAGGCATTATTTTGAAACTCATATTATTGTCATTCGTACTAACTATCCAATAAAAAGTGTAATGAGAAAACCAGAAATGTCAGGAAGGATGGCCAAGTGGTCCGTTCAGTTAAGCACTTATGACATCAAGTATGAGCCTAGAACAACAATAAAATCACAAGCTCTTGCAGACTTTGTGGCAGACTTTAGTCCAAGCATGCAACCAGAAGTAGAACTTGAAGTCCAACAACTCCAAGATGGGGACATCCTGAGGAAGTGGACTCTATTCACAGATGGTGCTTCTAATATGAGGGGCACAGGGCTAGGTGTTGTTCTAAAGTCACCACAAGGGGACATCATACCCCAGGCCATTAGTTGTGATTTTAAAGCCACCAATAATGAAGCGGAGTACGAAGCCTTAATCGTGGGCCTAACCGTGGCTCTAGACATGAACATTAAAGCAATACAAGTATATAGTGATTCATTATTACTTGTAAATCATTTTAACGGTTCCTATGCAGCAAAAAATGTCAAGATGACAGCTTATTTGGGCATTGTAAAAATTTTGGCAAGCAAATTTCAAATATTCTCTTTTGAACAAATACCACGAGAAGATAACTCTCAAGCAGATGCATTAGCCAATCTTGGATCAGCTTTCAAGAGCTTATCTCAGACCAATATACCAATCATATATGTTGACATCCCTGCTGTGGAAAGGTTAGAACTATTCTACATAGATGACGACATCCCAGACAGTCAGATGGAGATATCTTGGACGAAGCCAATAATTACATATCTTCAAGATGGTACCATCCCTGATGAAGAAAAGAATGCTAGAGCATTCAGGGTAAGGATTTCAAGATTCGTATTAATAGATAATATGCTGTTTAAGAAATCATTTGCAGGTCCATATTTGAGATGTCTTGAAGCTGACAAAGCCAATGAAGTCTTAAGAGAGTTACACGAAGGATCATGTGGTAACCATTCTGGGGGCAGAAGCTTATATACTAAGGCTCTAAGAATGGTTTATTACTGGCCAACAATGCGCCAAGTTGCTGCCATCTTTGCTAAGAAATGTGATTCCTGCCAGAGGCATAGCGACATCTTGCATCAACCCGCAGAATTGCTTCATCCAATCCTCTCTCCTTTGCCATTCATGAGGTGGGGAATGGATATAGTGGGAAAATTTCCTAAAGCTCCTGGAGGAAAAGTATTCTTGCTTGCTATGACTGATTATTTCTCTAAATGGGTTGAGGCTGAATCCTACGTGCAAGTTCGTGATAAAGAAGTCATATACTTCATTAAGAAAAATATATTTAGTAGGTTTGGCATCCCCTCTGAAATAATATGTGACAACGGCTCTCAGTTCATCAGCAAGAAGACACAAGGTTTTCTTTCTAGGTGGGGAGTTAAGATGGTGACATCTTCACCTGTGCATCCTCAAGCTAATGGCCAGGCAGAATCAAGTAATAAAATAATCATCAATAACCTAAAGAAGAGGCTGGATCAAAAGATAGGAAGATGGGCAGAGGAGCTTCCATTTGTCCTTTGGGCAGATAGAACCACACCAAAGAACGCAACAGGCCAAACCCCTTATTCCTTAGTGTTTGGAACAGAGGCAGTCATTCCGGCAGAAGTTGTCATCCCCAGCGTATTCAAGATGTTGACACCCGAGCAGAATAATGCCAACCTGAGTCATGATCTAGAAACCATTGATGAGCTAAGGGACTTTGCCAAGATCAGGATAGCAACATATCAACAGAAGATTGCTAGATCCTACAACAAAAATGTTAGATTACGAAAATTCCAAGTTTGTGATCTAGTCCTACGAAAGGTGTTTCAGAATACAAGAGAGCCCAATGCTGGAAAGATGGCTCCCAAATGGGAAGGGCCATACCTAGTGGATGCTGAAGCAGGCAAAGGCTCCTATTGGCTATCAACCCTAGAGGGAACGAGGATTCCCAGAAGCTGGAATGCCATTCATCTCAAGACCTACTTTATGTAAGTTTACATGATTATTTTACAGTGCAAATAAAACCAAGGTACGATCTTTACCATTCTAATTTCAATAAAAGTACTTGTTTCCGTTTTTATTCATTTTTTTGGAATAATTACTGACTAAAGCATCGGAGGGGCGTTAGCTCAGCCCTAACATGTTTCTGTTTTGCATGGAAACAAGAAGCATTGGAACAAAACTCATTGGTTAACTAAGATGTTAGCATCCTCCCAAGAGCTTAACATCTTAAATCAGGTACGGTCTATCTCTTACTATTTGTTTGAAAAGTATTTTTATAGTTCTAGCGTTATTTTACTTCCTTTTATCAAATAAAATGTGACATCAGAAAAGATGCTGTAAACTCTCATTAACTTATTATTTTGCAAGAAGTTGACATCTTAAATAGGAAGTCTCCAACTCATTCTAAATCCTCGTGAAAACAACCGTTTTGAGACTGGCCATCTCACCTCCGTTTAAGGTACTTAATCCCTTCAAAGGTTTAAAGAAATTACTTTCTTTCACCGCATTAAGGTTTAAACTCCTCGCCTGGAGCGCACGATGTCAACCTTGATTGAGGTGTGTGGTGGGCCCGTATGTTTAATATATATGAATTACCCATCTCCACTCAATCAATGAGTTAGACCCTAAGATTTTTACAATTGGTTATGACACATACGTGTCATCTAAGAACAAACTGTTATTGACATTTACATGTCAATCTAAGTAATTGCAAAGGATTTCTGCATCCACTCGCAAGTTGTTACCATCTACGGAGAGGTTAACATATCAACCTCCTAAAAATTATTTTTCACAAAGATACTTGGGGAAAGTTTTTCACCAAAACCCAAGCAAAAGTTTTTCCTACAGAAAGCATAAAAGTGTCAGACCAACCCAACACTTAAAAAACAAATTGTCTTGGCCCTTATGGACCGATTACAAACCAAATTGTCTTTGGGGCACAGCCCAGTTAAAACCAAAGTTTTTAAACCAAGTTTTTCAAAACCAAAAGTTTTTTAAACATATTACTTTCTTCCTTCACGGGGTGGCTACTGCCGCTGATGTTGTTGCTGCTCCTTCTTCGAGGATATCATCATCCTTGGCTGCTGAAGATCCTTCTCCTACCTCCTCTCCCTTAGCATCCAAAGCCATCAAAAGGGAACGTAGTTGTTCAACATTCCACTCTTTGTGCCTCCCATCATGAAACTCCTCCATCATTTGAACTTTGATTTCTATCATGCTTCGGGCAGTGGAGGCCATCATGTTCTTCTTTAAATCTTCAATCTCATGCAGCTGGGTGTCTTGAAGGGAAGACATTCCTGTCATCAAGCTTTCCACCTCCTTCTGTAATTCTTCAATTTTCTTAGCCCCATCTTCCTTCTGTTTCTTGACTTGAATAACTTCCAGCACCAACTTCCTATTTCTTTCCTCGAGACTGCTCATTTTCATCTTAGCTGCATCAATGCCCTGCAAAAATCAAAATTTTGAGATGTATTGTTCGAATAAGAAACTCCTTTGAGAGACTTTGTTTTTCAAGAAACTTATCGCTACAACCCTAGTAAGTGCCTCCTCTGCATCAGCCAAGCCCGTTTCATCCAGATTTATCACCTCCTTGGAACTGCTCTTTCTCTTCTTTACCCTGGCTCCTACAGATGGTGCCTCCATCTCTCTTTTAGGCACCAACATTTGATTGCTTGCCTGGGTTTGCCCCACAAAATCTTGAAGATCCTTTAGAGAAAAACCAGCGGTAGACTTTGAAACTGTCAAAGAAAGTGCGCTTTCAGAAGAAAATAGAACCCAGATATACAAAGAAAAGATTTTTCATAAGACGAAGATCTTACCAGTAGACATTTCGGTAGATGGGGGTATTTCTTTGTCCTCAGAGACGGCTATAGCTTCGAAAGGTTGGAAAGATCTTTCCCCCTCTGAGAACTCCAACAACCTATTCACCTTCCCAATTGTCTCAGCAAATGGAGGGAAAAGCTTAACCCAATCGATAGCTGCAAAAACAAACAAAGAAAATTACAACAGGTAAGTGCGGGAAATAAGGGAAATTTGATGTTTGAAAGAGAGATACCTTCCCTATTCCATTCAGTCGCCAAGAAATCTCCTTCCTACAAGGAATCCTTCTCGACAAAAAAATATTTTGATTTCCAACCCCTATCACTCACAGTTACTTTCAAGAACAAAGGTTTCATTCCAGACCTAGTCTTAAGAAGGTATATCGTGGAACCAAAAGTTTGGAGCTCATACACAAAGGCCAACTCCTTCAAACCTATGTCTAAACCGAATTCACGGTTCTCCCTCAAAACAAAAGAAAAGATCCTCCAAACCATGGGCATCATTTGAACAAAAGCAAGGTTAGTCTTTCTAAAGAACTCGTTTATCAGTGCAGGGAAGGGATAAGAGAAACCTAGAGTAAAGGGGTACTCATAAAAACAAACCCATTTCGGGGAAACAAAATCAGACCTAAGAAGAACATCAAATGGCCTAAAGATGGTAGAATTCGGGAAGCAGTGACGATCTTTGACAGATTCGATCAGTTCATTGTTAAAAACACAGATTTCCTCACCTGGTTTTGTCAACAAACCTTTGCACGAAAAACCCCCATCCTCGTTCGAACTCAGAGGGTTTTTTGCCGCCTTGCCCTTTTTTGATTTAACCATTTTTTGAAAAAGCAAAAGGAAGAAAAAGAGAGGGAAAGATTTTACCTTCAAGGGAGAATCACCGCCGTGAAGAAGAGAATGGATGAAAGTGATTGGAAAAAGTGGAGAAGAAAGTGAAAAACACCTCGGTTAAAAACCCTAGATCTTGGGAGTGGTTACGCTAATTAAGTGGAGATTAACTCCTCAACCGCCATGTACCTCTTCATTTAATTAACCGCAGAGCTTCTAGAAAGAAGTAGAAAAAACTGACCTTTTAAATTCATTTAAAAGACAGTTTTTTGGGGACAATTGTTGTGGGTAAAATTCAGGATTGCTACATCTTGAGTTGTAATCAGCATGTCGACATCTTCACACTCGTAGGCAAGGTAAAAATTATTATTTACTTAATTAATTGTTTATTTCTATTATATTTAATTACAGGGATAAATAGAACGTGGGGAAAAACATGTTCAGTAGACTCCTTTCAACGGTTTGCAAGACCAAGTCAAGATGAAGATAACTTGCCGAGATTATATGAGAGTTTGTTAGGATTTTATTTTTCGGTTATTTTCTTTTTTATTTATAAGCTCATAGTTGGAAACACACGACACAACACAGAGACACACGCATTACACACACACAGCTCACAAATACTTTGTAATCCTCCATAGCTTTCTACTTTGTAACTCAGTGATAATACAATTGTTTGGGAAGGTAGGTGCTCATAATCACCTCCCGAGTTTTTGTGCCGGCGAGATAGTTATCTCAAGGGTTTTCCTCGTTACATGATCGAGCCATCCTAGTTACATTTTTGTACCAATTATACTCCATTGCACCCCCCTTAGCTTCATTTCAAATTCTTTTATTGTTGACTGTTTTTAGCCAAAACAATTAGTACTATTTGGAGCCTTGTAAGACTCTAGCAAATCAAATTCATCAAATGTATCATGAACAGATTCAACAAATCCTTTCAGTACAATGGTGTTGGTGTTTCCTTTGCTGGTATGTTGCATATCCTTGGACATGCCTTTACCTGGTGAAGCAGCCTTACCGGTTAGGATGGTTTTACCGGTGACATTGGTCTGACTTGTTACCGTCTCTTGACCGGTTATGGGTGCTTTACCGATTGAGATTTCCAAGTTTGTAGCATGACCAACAATGTGAATACCATCTTTGTTGTCACAATCATCAAGTGGGATATAGGGTCCCAGCTTGGGATCACCTACCTTAGTCCATTTGGATTTGTTTTTTCAACTTTCTTGACCTTGATTTGTTCCTTCACTTTAGGGTAAGTAAGTGGAACAACACCAAAAGTACGAGTAGTACTTTTCTTTAGCAGGTCAGATGGACTATCATCAAACTTATCCATCAAGTTCTCAATGACAGACTTTATAAATGGCTTATCTTTGCCATTATTTTTGCTAGAGTTAAATCCTAAACCATATTGGTCATTATAAGAAATTTGGTCTTGTAGGATTGTCTATACAACAGCTTTTGATTTAGAATAAGAATCAATTCTGTTAGTAAGAGAATTGTTTCTTGAAACTAAATCTGCAATTTGACTAAGACATATGTTTAGTCTATCCATGAGATCTTAATTTTGTTTTCTCAACTGGTCTTACTCAAGTTGTTTTCTTTCAAAACTTTTATTTCTGTTTTAAGAGCGTCATTTTCAGTTGAGATTCTTTTTGAAATCAGCAGCCATAACTTTATGAACATCATTTAAACTTTCAAAATCAGAAAAGAGTTCATTCATCACCTCTGCCATATCAGACTTCAACAGGTTAGGCAATGGGTCAATAGTTGGCTGATAGGTTGAGGATGATTGTTCAAAGTTGGGATCAAAGTTAGGTAAGGAGGATGTTGGTTGAGAGCTTATGTCGGCTAAGGATTTTTGAAATTGAATCGGTCGAGGTTCAAACACAGGCTGGGTTTTGAATGTCATCGGTTGGGCTTGAGTTTGATAGGTCTGTTGCATTGGTTGCATCAAAGTTTTGAGAGTGGGAGGAGTATTGCTTTGACCATAGAGAGCTCCACCTATACTCTGGATTTTGAAGTTGTAGGGATTTTCAGCCCTGGGTATAGGTTCGTCATAGTATGACAAGGGAGATCTCACAGGTGTGGTGATGTCATTGTAAGTACTTGACTGGTCAATGGAGTTTCGATAGATTGGTGACTTTAAATGAGTGGGTCCAGCTTCAGTTCCATCAAGAGCTACAAAACTGACATCAGCATCTGTAAGTACCCCAATTCAGACCGATCTCCATCCGAGCACACGGGAAACACCGAGGATTCACGCATTCGTGATCCCAAAGACCCGTGACGTCCAAAAGGTCCAAACTGACCAGCCAAACCAAGGGAGGACCTTTCAGGCATAAAAGGGGATCCAAGGACTTTGCAGGAAATGACAAAAATTCAAAAAATATGTCATCTTGCATACATGTCCGTACGGATACATGTGTAAAAGCAAGATGTGTCCGTATGGACATGTTTGTCAACACGCCAGAATCTCCTCAAAATCTCCCCAAAGTCCCCAATTTTCCCTCAAATCCAGAAAAACCAAAAAATGTATAATTACAAAGAGGTCCGTACGGACCTCTTTGCAATTTTTTTGGTCCTATAAATACAGGCCACCCCAACACATTTCAAACACACCTCACTTCTCTCCCTTCCTACAAGCTTCTGCAGCCTTCACAAGCCATTCCGGCCCCTTCTGATCCTTCCCGAGGCCTCCCGAGCCATTTTGAGGCGCTCCGAGCCCTCCCGAGGTGATCCCGATCCATCTCGGTCTGTCCTGACCAACCTCCTGACATCCCACAAATCCTATTCACCCCCAACCAAACTCCAAACACACAAATGGCTCGAACCGGTCCAAACCCGCGAGTCCAAATGAGTGTGAATGAGTGCTAATAAGGGGAGGTTCTGCTCGAGTGAGTGCATAATTTCTCTCCTCTTTAGATCCCCCGAGTGTGATACCGAGAGTTAATTATGGGAGATTTTTCCATTAGTGAGGGTAAAAACTCTCTCCTCTTTAAACACCCTCAACCAAACACATCCCTCCTACAAACCCTAGGAAGATAGAACCTAACCAACATTGGTAAGTTCTCCTTCCGCAATTTAAATACTGTTTTAAATTTCAGTCTTTAAATACATCACTGCTTTAAATTTACTGCTTTCAATGTATTCATTATTTACTATTTACGCATACCCAAACCGTACAAACGATCCCACAAAACCTTCCATTGCACTATGGAGGTCTGACGGTGATAGCGATTTGTTAATATTCCCGCACTGTCCTTCAATTATTTACTTTCAAATGCATTTTATTTAAAAGCACACACACACACACATAACATTTAAAGAAAAAAGGGTACAGAAAGACTTGTGTATACGAGGCGACTCGGGTGAGCACTAAAAAATTTCTTCCCGAGGCGTAACCTGACCTCCGAACTCAAAAATCTCATCACACAACAAAAAATCAAAAACAACCTTTTCTCAATATTTTGGGCATAATCAAAACGGCGTGGCGACTCAAACAAAAGGAGCACAACCTCACAACGCGAGATGCCGTCTGCGCACGTGCCTAATCGGGTAATTTCAGCATCTTCATCTGAGTCAGCATTTTCTTCCTCAGAATCATTTTTAAACCAAATAGTGTTGTGGGTATTTTTCAACATGGTGACATCTTCAGTTGATCCTGCATATCAAGATGTCATTACTCTGTAAGTATTGTTTTAATATTTACTTATTCAATATTTCCTAATATTCTTATTCTTATTTTTCAGTAATTAAGAGAGGAATGCGGGATATTCTCCAGCACGTTCAACAGACCTTCAACAGCTAGGGCGACTTGGTCTCACGGAGGTTGAAAGGATAAGCCAAAATCCCGAGATTGTAGGAACCGTATTGACTGCTTCATATTTACTTGTATTTAAGGGGAAATGGAGATGGAACATACACGAATGCTCACACGCACACACTCTACACACAAGCTCTTGTAATCCTCTCCATTATCTTCCAAAGTTGTATTCGTGATCATTATAGTGAAACTTTTAAGGTTGGAGACCTAACTCCTGGGGTTTTTTCCAAAGAGGTTGTCACCTCCAAGGTTTTCCTCGTTAACAAATGGTGGTGTCATTATCTCTTTTTCGTGCTTTTGTTCCATATAGTCGAATTCCACAGTCCCCTCCTTATTGTCCAATCCACACACTAAATAAAGTTAAGATTCTACTCTATTGTTTTTTCTACCAAAACAATTTGGCGCCCACCGAGGGGCCTCGTGGTTTATCGGTTATTTGGATCATTTCCTAGTCAAATTCACTATGTCTGCACCCCCAATGTGTCCGCCGCCGGCAAAGGTCCCGCCTGTTGCTACGACATCGGAGGCGTAACTAGCTTGTTACCACCACCTCCTCGACCGGACCTCGCCCAACTCAACCTACGAAGACTCCACAAAAGGGGACAACCTCTTCCAACGTAGATGCCGACATCCGGAGTATCCCGACCGGAGTTGAATCAAAGGTTGGACCAAAGAAGACAAAGAACTCGAAGGTGCCGACCAATTCCATGATTAAGATGCGTAAAGATCAACACCATCGCGTCTCGGCTTGACAACATATCTCCACCGCGTGCAAGGGTTCTCAACTTTGACAACACCTGAGAATCTACATTCCGTAATGAATTCATCCCAATGGGCGTCCTCCTCAAACTCATCCGCCGACATCCTTAATGATGTTGACATCCTTGCCCTGGGGATACCCCATTGACGCCATCTTCCGCAGATTCACCCCGTTCATCCCATTCATTGACAACACTACCGTTACGACTACTACGGACAACTCGGTTTGCTAAATAATCTTTTTAATAATAATAATTTCAATCGTATTCCTATGGCCGACCCTTTTGCAGAAACCCACTAGCCAAACAGATGCAGGATCTCGGAGCCGATAATGAACGTGCCGGGCGTAACTCCCCCAATTCAACCGGTGACGCTAACCGTTACAATCAATCCCGGTTTGTCCCAAAGAATTGCAAATGTCGACATCCCGAAGCATTTCGGTGTACCATCTATGAAGTTGTACGACGGCACCACGGACCCGAGAGGAGCATGTTGCACACTATCAAGAAAAAGATGGACATAATCCATATTCCGCTTCAATTCCGAGAGGCTTGCTTATGCAGGGATTTGGATCCACCTTGTCCGTACCAGCTCTCAAATGGCTGATTAGGCAACCCCTAGGTTCAATTGGTTCATACGCCCACCTCATCAACATGTTCTATAACCAATTCTCATGCAATCGACAATTTGAAAGATTGACAAGTGATCTCTACAATGTGACCCACAGCCTAATGAAACTCTAAAGGATTATGTCCACCGGTTCAATAAGGAAGTGCTAGAAATTCCCAATCTTGACATGTCGATGACTACGTAAGCATTCAAAATGGGGTCAAGAAAGATTTACAAGCACTATCGGGATTTGGTGATGACTCCTTGTAAGCGGTTGGAAGAAGTCAGAGCAGGGCATTGAGATTCATAAGACCGGAGGAAGATGAGCCGCGAAGATCGAAGTCATCGTCCAAGATGACGACATATGACCATCCCGACAGTAAAGACCGAATCGTCCCCATCGCAGAACAACCGTTCCAATCCTTATCCGAGAATTGACACTAGCAAAATTAATTCAATAGACGGTGAGGATGAAGATAATGATAATGTGCCTAACATTTCTGATTATTGTTTTTATGTTGACATTTCAGGTGTACTTTCTGTGCAATGGGCAACTGGGGACAAAGCCGATGGCCAAAGAAAACGGACAAAGCCACGGGATGGCGTGACAAATCAAAATGGTGCGCTTCCCATGAAGACTTTGGACACGTTATCGAAGATTGCATCGCGCTAAGAAAGGAGATCAGTTACTTGCTCTCGAAAGGACATCTTAAGGAGTTGTTGGGATCCGTAAAGAAGAAGGCTAAAAATGCGGAAGCTCCCCATGAAGCCGAAAGACCCGGTTTCTCCCCGGCCTCAACAAAGGTGATCAACTTCATCGTGGAGGCTCAAAAATATGTGGAACATCCTATTCTCGCCGCAAAACGACATGCTAAGGAGTCAAAAGAGGAGAAGCCGTAAAGATAGCCCAGATGTCGACACCACCGCCAGATCCAATCACCTTTGATGAAAGCGATCGAGAGAACTCCGCTAGAACCCCATCACGACGGTCTAGTTATTTCCTTGCATCGCCAACCGTACAATACGGCGTATCCCGGTTGATGGGGGCAGCTCTGTCAATCTTATTATGTTGGGTACCCTTAAGGAAATGAACATCCCGAGAATCGGAGATCGTTAGGAAGTCTTCGGTCTTTGGTAGGCTTCAGTGGTGAAGTCAAAGAAACGGTGGGGGAGATAAAACTTCCAATATACTCAAAGGGCCTCAACACCATGGAACGGTTCTGCGTAATTGATTGCGCAACATCT
Source organism: Adenophora triphylla var. japonica (assembly GCA_022495995.1). Lineage (NCBI taxonomy): Eukaryota > Viridiplantae > Streptophyta > Magnoliopsida > Asterales > Campanulaceae > Adenophora > Adenophora triphylla. The sequence continues at coordinate 422,291 of JAFEMH010000008.1, forward strand.
TACAATGTCATTCTTGGAAGACCGTGGATTCATGGAATGAAGGCCGTACCCTCCACTTACCATTAGTGTGTGAAGTTCCCAACACCTTGGGGTGTCGCTAAGATTTACAGTGATCAACAGGTAGCCAAGGAATGTTATAAAACTTCAATGAAGGCGTCGACATCTCCAAAACAAGCATAGCAATTACCGAGGAAAGTACGTGAAGTCCTGGAAGCTAGGGAGGATGATGTGAAAGAAGTATTGCTAGACCCTTCCAACCCGGACATCAAAGTACTTATTGGCACTGACATCCCATCAGATATAGAAGAGAAGCTTGTAGACCTATTAAGAAGAAGAATATAGAGTTTCGCTTGGAAACATGATGACATGACAGGCATCAGCAAAGATGTCATCACTCATAAACTTAACGTAGATCCTAGCTTTAAACCAGTACACCAGAAACGTAGGAAGTTTGCAGAAACCAAAAATCAGATCATCAAGGAAGAGGTAGAGCGCTTACTCAAAGCCAACATGATACGGGAGGTCGATTATCCAAGATGGTTAGCAAACGTGGTTGTGGTAGAGAAGAGAAACGGGAAATGGCGAGTTTGTGTCAACTTCACCGACTTGAATAAAGCCTGCCCAAAAGATCCTTTCCCTTTGCCGCACATAGATTCGTTAGTTGATGCCACCTCCGGACATGAACTCCTGACATTTATGGATGCGTCCTCAGGATTTCAACAAATCCAGATGGAACCATCTGACCAAGAGGACACTGCCTTCATAACACCCACAGGTATTTATTGTTATATTGCCATGCCTTTCGGACTAAAAAATGCAGGTGCAACGTATCAAAGGCTCGTCAACAAAATGTTTAAAGATCAGATTGGGGACACAATGGAGGTATACATCGACGACATAGTAGTAAAGTCCAAGAAAGCCGAGGATCACATAAGTAACCTCTCTCAAGCTTTTGACATCTTGGATTGTTTCAATATGAAACTTAATCCAGCTAAATGCAACTTTGGAATGAAGGCCGGGAAGTTTCTGGGTTACATGGTTACTAAAAGAGGCATTGAAGCCGCCCTGCAACGTATACGTGCTATTATCAACCTGTCATCACCTCAATCTGTCAAAGACGTCCAAAGATTGACGGGAAAGATTGCTGCACTCACCAGATTCATTTCAAAATCCTCAGATCGATGCAAACCTTTCTACGATATCTTAAGAAAGAACAAGAAGTTCCAATGGGAGGACCAACATGAAGAAGCCTTTCAGGAACTCAAAACTTACACGTCGACACCTCCCTCTTATTGGCCAAACCTCGAAGGAAGAACATCTTTACGTCTACCTAGCAAAGTCCGAAGGCGCCTGAAAGCGCTAGCCTTGGTGACGTAACGAGATGGTAATCGCAACCCATCTACTATATAAGTAAGACACTCTTAGATGCGAGACCGGGTATTCTCATTTACAAAAATTAATTTTAGCTTTGATAACTGCTTCTATTAAATTAAGGCACTATTTTGAAACACATACAATAATTGTACGCACTAACTATCCTATTAAGAATGTTATGAGAAAACAGATGTCGTGTCGAATGGCGAAATGGTCTCGTACAATTAAGCACATACGACATCAAGTACGAGCCTTAACCGCAATAAAATCCCAAGCCCTAGCTGATTTTGTGGGTGATTTCAAATCCAACCCCGCAACAAGAGGTGGAATTGGAAGTACAAGAACTTCAAGATGATGACATCCTAAAAATTTGGACTCTCTACACAGACGGTGCTTCCAACATGAGAGGTACGGTGTCTTGGATTTGTACTAAAATCACCACAAGGGGACATAATACCACAATCTATCGCCTGCGCTTCAAGGCTACCAACAATGAAGCGTAGTATGAGGCACTAATTGCGTGTTTAATCGCAGCCCAGACTTAGATGTCAAGCATATCCGGTGTTCATGGATTCCTTGCTAATTGTTAACCACTACAACGGGTCCTACGTAGCAAAAAATGCTAAAATGACGACATATTTGGAAATCGTAAAAATTCTTTCGGCCAAATTCAAATCATTTTCCTTGGAACAAATCCCACGAGAAGAAAATTCTCAAGCGTATGCTCTGCAAACTTGGGTTCAGCCTTCAAAAGCATTTCACAAACCAAGATCCCAATTGTGCATGTTGACATCCCAACAATTGATCATCTTGAGATGTTCGCTCTAGATGTCGACATACCTTCCTCTCCATCGCCAATTTCTTGGACAGCTCCTATTATCAAGTATCTCTTAGATGATACGATCCCAGTGAGGAGAAAAATGCTAGAGCATTCAGTGGTAAGAGTTTCTAAATATTTACATATCGATAACCTCTTGTTTAGAAAATCTGCTGCAGTCACTACTTAAGATGTCTAGAAGCGAGATAGAGCCCATCGTTCTCAAGGAGCCGCACGAAGGAGATTGTGGAAATCATACCGGGGCGTAAGTCTACATACTAAGGCTCTTAGAATGGGCTATTTCTGGCCCACAATGAGAAAAGACGCCGTTGACTACGCAAAGAAATGTGATTCCCGTCAACGACATGGGGACATCCCGCACCAGCCACCGAACGGCTACATCCTATCCCGTCGCCATGGCCTTTTATGGTTTGGGAATGGACATAGTAGGAAAATTGCCCAGGCACCAGGTGGAAGAGTATTTCTATTGGCTATGACAGACTACTTTTCTAAATGGGTAGAAGCCGAGGCAAACGTGCAAGTTCGTGACAAAGAAGTTATATCTTTTATCAAAAGAAACATATTCACCGATTTGGAATACCATCGAGATAATTTGTGACAACGGCTCTCAATTCATTAGCAAGAGAACCCAAGATTTCTTGACATCTTGGGGTGTTAAGATGGTGACATCTTCGCCCGTTCACCCTCAAGCCAACGGACAAAGCGTAGTCTAGCAACAAAATAATCATAAGCAACTTAAAAAAGAGACTCAACCGTAAGAAAGGACGATGGACGTAAGAGTTACCAATGGTTCTATGGGCCGACAGACAACATCTAAGAATGCTACCGGTCAAACCCCTATTCACTTGTATTTGGAACCGAATCAGCTTATTCCAGCAGGTCCTTGTACCTACGGCAAGATACGCTTGTTGACATGTGAACATAATAAAGACATCTTGATACATGACCTAGATACCATGGACGAACCGAGGGACATGGCCAAAGTTCGCATGGCAAAGATATCAACAAAGGGTAGCCAGATATTACAACAAAAACGTAAGGATTAGAAGGTTTCAAGTAGGAGACTTAGTCCTACGAAAGGCATTCCAAAATACCAAGGAGCCCAATGCAGGCAAGCTCGCCCCAAAATGGGAAGGACCCTACCTAATAGATGCACAAGCCGGGAAAGGAGCATATCGCCTGGCAACCTTGGATGGCCAAATGATACCGCGAAGTTGGAACGCCATTCATCTTAAAAGGTATTATGTTTAAACAAAATTCCCCATGAACTCATCTTTCCAGGTATGGATCGTCTTTTAATTCGTTGCAACCTTTCTTTTTTCCTATGCACCTTTTTAATTCTTTACAAATTAAGATGTCACTAACGTACTTTGTGGAGAGACGTCAACCTTAGTTGACGTCCGTTTTAACATGTTTCTGTCTTATGAGGTATTGACATATTTACATGGTGACATGTCGAATGCGCGCAAAGAACAACGTTTTCTCCTCCGTTAGAGACTGGCCATCTCTTCTCAAGTAAAGGTACACAATCCCTTCTAAGGTTTAAAGAGTTAATTACCTCTTTCTTAAGATATTAGGTTACCACACCTTTGCCTGGAGCGCAAGTTATCTCTCTAATTGAGGTGTGGGGTGGGCCTATATGGGTAAACTCATATAGCTTACCCATTCCCACTCAGTTGGATGATTGATCTTACGTATTATTCTTATGGTTATGACATATACGTGTCATCTGAAGTATCTACGGTTTATGGCATATACGTGTCATCTTAAGTACCTACCGTTTTGGCATACTATCATGTCACCTTATGAGCATAACAAAGAATCATCCAAAGAAAAATCTAATCCAAAAAGAAACAAGCCTTGACATGCTTGAAAACTACTAAACGTTAACCAGATTAAAGTAACCATAAAATATCCAAGCTACCAACAATAAAAGTGCAAAAGTGTTGGACCAACCCAACACGTAAAAGATTGTCTTTTGTCCTTATGGACCCATTACATAACCAAACGAAAATAAAAATTGTTTTAAGGGATTCCACCCCAAGAACATCATCAAAAACCAAGAGCAAATTTATTTTACCTTTTTCAGTGGCATCCGTCGCAGTATTGCTCGGGACTAACTTCTCTAAACTTCTAAAAATCACCCCATATCAATATCCTCACCACTGCTCCGCATCCTTGAAATCATCGATCACTTTTTCCTCATGGATCCGCCGCAAAGCCGTTTCTCTTCATTCAAGTTCCAATTCACATGCTCTCCCGCCCGATATTCCTCAATCATTTGGATTCTAGTTTCAAAGACTGCTTTTGCAGTCTCATGTACCAAGTCATCCCTAAGTAATTCTATCTCCCTTTCATGACTGATGTCAACACTTGCAAGCCTAGACCGCCATTTTAGTATCTCTTCATTCTTGTCTCTGATTTCCAATCCCCTTTCCCTTATTATACTTGCAGCTTCTTTCAAATCCTTCTTATATTCAACCCTACTCATATCATAGGTATCGCATTTTTCCCTCAATGTCCTGATTTCTTTGGACATTAGCTTAGCCATCGAGACAATCTGTCATCAACAAAAAGAAGCATTTTTAAAAAGAGGATCAATGTGCCAACAAATCAAATCAACTCTTACCTGATATTCCAACACTTCTTCATTCCAAACTTGTTTCTCCACGCCGGAGATCTGTTCCACCCTTTTTCTTTTCGAAATAATCTTATCCATCTCTGGTATATCTTCTTCCGCTTTCGTCTTGCCTTTGTATTTGGCCACAATATCGCTTGTCGTAAAGCCGGATCGAGTCACTGCATGTAAGGATATATGTTAGCATGGATTTTATAGAGTCAACAATTCAATAAGCATATTGATTCTGACTCACTCTTTTGAGAACCTCGTAACTATGTATTAAGAAGAAGAGGGATAAAAGCTGCACTCTTTAGGGTTACTCTCAACGTAATATATTAAGAGACGTCAGATTGGGATGAGAATTTTGAGAAGATTTGATGATAACAAGGGTTATCCAGAATTACGGTTATCAGTTCCTATAAAGACTCTCCTCTTCTAGCCGCCTCGTATCCCTAACCGTCGCATTGAAGTAAATTAGAAGAAGAACGGTTAATTAGGAGAAAAACATTTTGCCTCTTCGCCGCCAAAGATAGTCAAATGTTTTTGGGGACAAATTGTTGTGGGTATTTTTCAACATGGTGACATCTTCAGTTGATCCTGCGTATCAAGATGTCATTACTCTGTAAGTATTGTTTTAATATTTACTTATTCAATATTTCCTAATATTCTTATTCTTATTTTTCAGTAATTAAGAGAGGAATGTGGGATATTCTCCAAAGACGTTCAATGTACCTTCAACAGCCTAGGGCGACTTGGTCTCACTGAGGTTGAAAGGATAAGCCAAAATCCCGAGATTGTAGGAACCGTATTGACTGCTTCATATTTACTTGTATTTAAGGGGAAATGGAGACGGAACATACACGAATGCTCACACGCACACACTCTACACACAAGCTCTTGTAATCCTCTCCATTATCTTCCAAAGTTGTATTCGTGATCATTATAGTGAAACTTTTAAGGTTGGAGACCTAACTCCCGGGGTTTTTTCCAAAGAGGTTGTCACCTCCAAGGTTTTCCTCGTTAACAAATCGTGGTGTCATTATCTCTTTTTCGTGCTTTTGTTCCATATAGTCAAATTCCACAGTCCCCTCCTTATTGTCCAATCCACACACTAAACAAAGTTAAGATTCTACTCTATTGTTTTTTCTACCAAAACAAATAGGCATAGCCTTTTCTGTTCCTTCCTTGGCAACTAAACTCTTAGATCTAGGATTTTTCCTAAAGGGTTTCTTCCTAAGAAATTCATACTTAGGTTTAGGGCATTTGGAAGCAAAATGGCCGGGTTTCCTACAGTTGTAGCAAACAAACTCACCTTAGGCATTTTTGCCATCGGTTGAGGTTTGGCCAGATCTTTGGAAATTTTCAGATCATTGAAATGATGAGGGTTTGGAGTTGAAGTATTTGTTGCCATGTTGTTGTTGTTGGGACTTCTTAAAGTCTTTAAACTTTCTATATTTTATAGCAAAGGCAACAAATTCAACTTCCTCGGAAAGCTTGCTATAGTTGGCATTGGTTTGGGTAGGTTGAGACTAAGAGGTTGAAGGGGAGTTGCTGGTAGATAGGTTGTTGAATAAAGAAGAGACTGGGAAGATCTCAGTCTGAGTTGGCAGAGAGAGGTTTTTAAATTGTTTTTGAACTCTACCAAGCCTGTTGAGGTCTTCCTCATACAGAAATAAAGTGGAAATAATAATCTGAATGTGAGTCTTATCCAAGTCTTTGCTTTCTTTTAGAATAGCTACCTTAACATGCCATAAGTCTCCAAGAGAATCAAGGAAATGCATATTAAGATTTTTCATGGTATAAATTCTACCTAAAGATGCATAAGGGTTGCTTACGTCACAAAAACGATCGTAAGTCTCTCTGAGGGAATCACTGGAGTTCTTCTTGAAGGACTCGAACTTAGCTACACTTTTGTATAGCCGATTGTCCTTTGCCACTTGATCTCCTTTAAAGTATCTGAGGATACATTACCACACTTGCTTAGCAGTCTCATAATTATGTATTTGTTTGTACAGTTGTTTTGGTAGAAAAAACAATAGAGTAGAATCTTAACTTTGATTAGTGTGTGGATTGAATAATAAGGAGGGGACTATGGAATTCGACTATATGGAACAAAAGCGTAAAAAAAGAAATAATGACACCACGATTTGTTAACGAGGAAAACCTTGGAGGTGATAACCTCTTTGGAAAAAACCCCGGGAGTTAGGTCTCCAACCTTAAAAGTTTCACTATAATGATCACGAATACAACTTTGGAAGATAATGGAGAGGATTACAAGAGCCTGTGTGTAGAGTGTGTGTGCATATGAGCCTTAGTGTATGTTCCGTCTCCATTTCCCCTTAAATATAATTAAGTATGAAAGAGTCAAATATTGTTCCTACAATCTCGGGATATAGGCTTATCCTTTCAACCTCCGTGAGACCAAGTCGCCCTAGCCGTTGAAGGTGTGTTGAACGTGCTGGAGAATATCCCGCATTTTTCTCTTAATCACTGGAAAATAAGAATAAAGATTTTAGTAAATATTAAATAGGTAAATATTAAAACAATACTTACAGTGGAATGACATCTTGATATGCAGGATCAACTGAAGATGTCACCATGCTGAAAAATACCCACAACAATTTGTCCCCAAAAACATTTGACTATGTAGGCAACTGAAGAGGCAAAATGTTTTTCTGTCCCATTAAATGTCCAACCGCCAGCTCTGCTTGATAGGACGGTTTTAGGGATACGTGGCGTCAATGGACGGTTGGGGAGTAGTTTTTGGAAAAGTAATAATTTTTTGAAAAAAGAGTCCTTTTTCTCTTTAATAACCGCTTGGATAAATAAGCTTCTCAAAGCTTCTTTTTCACCCCTGTTAGCTTACGGCGCCGTTCCTCTTCAAGGTAATACTTCTTCGTTTCTCATCTTCTTCCATTGTTTACCTCTTTTCTTTCCTTTGTCAACCATGGGTAGGACCAGGTGGTCCTCAACCAAAACTAAGAGTGTCCCATCCCCACAAGGTCCCATAGAAATTAGTCTCGATGATTTCGTTTGCGAAAACCTGCTTGCGAAACCAGACGAAGAGACTTGCTTATTCAGTGATTCCCAAATAGAATCCATGAAACAATAATGCTACTTCCCAAAAAGTGCAATTTTTCACCCTTTTTCCGTAAATCTTAGGTCTGACTACGTTTCCCACAAATGGATCTGTTTTCTCGAGTATCCCTTTCTTCTAGGGTTTAGCTACCCTTTCCCATTGTTGGTTTCTGAGTTCTTTCAAAAGACCCAACTTGCTTATGCTCAACTGATGCCAATGGCTTGGCGAGTTTTTGCTTTTGTCATTAAAGTGAACCGAGAAAATGGATTAAACCTAAGGCTCCACGAAATTGCATATTCATACGATCTTCAACCCTTCGGTTCCAAAAGATACCTTTTTAGGAAGAGGTCAGGTAGAAGTTCCTTAATGAGCACCACATCTTCTAGTGATAGGGGATGGAAAAATAGATTTTTCTTTGTTGATAGGGCATCTATTGGAGAAGGGAATGAGGTTTCAAGCGAGTGGAACAAGGGAGGTACTTAAATTCTTACTTTTGTGATTTCCTGTTCTTGAGACAAACTGAATTGTAATTGTTCTTGCCTTTATGCGAGATATCGGGGAGAAGCTTGTTCCCACCTGCTGAAGACACTTTAACCAAGATTGAAGAATTCTTCAAGCTCCCTCTAGACAAGAGATCCCCCAAGGCATTACTGGAATCATCTTTGGTTGTCCCGGAGGACCAAAAGGCCTCTACCTCTGTGATTATGTCTACAGGTAATCATGTTGACTTTTCACTTTAATTTAATCATCCTAATGTATTATATTTCTTGACAATCTTCATATGTTAATGCAGTTTCCAAACCAGTTATCTCGGGATCGGATTTTGACTTGGATGACATTGAAGCCATGTTTACAGGCTCTGCTGTGAAGATAGAGATGAAGCCTCCGCCCGTTCCTAAGAAGACCCCAACTTTGGATGATAGTGCAGGTATTGGTTCTAGAGTAAAGAAGCGAAAGGCTAATCAAGAGGAGGTAGTTGAGGTTGAAGATCCTTTTGATGGAATGCAAGTAGGGGATTTCAAGAGAAAATACATGAGTTTTGCGACAGGGGTAAGAAGTTGTTTAATTAGATATTCACTAACTCAAAAGTTTTTATAACATCTAGTGATGTCGAGTTATTATTTTTCAAACTGTAGGGTATGTGGAGGAGTTGGTAAAAGAAATTGAGACGCTAAAGAAGAAGTCCAAAGCTGACATTGCTTTGGTTAGGAAGGAGAAGATAGCGTTAGAAAACAAGGTGAAGGTACATGAGAAGACTTTGGAGCAACAAAGCAAGTCATTGGGAGAGCAAGAGCAAACGGTGAAGGACTTACTGAATAGTCTGGCGAAAAGCGAGGAGGATCACATCAAGGAGATTGCTGAGGTGAAAGGTTCATGCAAGTTGGCTGCCGCTAAAACTGTTTCTCAGTGTAAAATAAAGATGATGAGGGAGTTTCAAGAAGGGAAGGCTGAGAGCTGGGATCTCAACAAGGAATGTGCCCACTTTTCCAGGTTGACAGGTGAACCAGTGGACGAAGGCGAAGTGTCGTCAAGCCCTTATGAAGTGATCGTTAAGGATACACCAGTAGATGGAGAAGTTACCCCAAATGCAACACCTGCGGCAGAAGCCACCTAAAAAAGAAGGTAAAATAACTTTGTTCTTGGTTTTTTGATGACGTTACTGGGGTGGAATCCCTTAAAACAATTTTAATTTTAGTTTGGTTATGTAATGGGTCCATAAGGACCAAAGACAATCTTTTTTACGTGTTGGGTTGGTCCAACACTTTTGCACTTTAACGTTGGTAGCTTGGATATTTTTATGGTTAGTTTAATCTAGTTAAAGTTTAGTCGTTTTCAAGCATGTCAGGGCTTGTTTTCTTTTGGATGAAATTTTTCTTTGTAACGGTTATTTGTTATGTTCGTAAGGTGACATGTTAGTATGTAAGAACTGTGGATACTTAAGATGACATGTATATGCCATAACCCGTAGATACTTTAGATGACACGTATATGTCATAACCATAAGAATAATGCGTAAGATCAATCATTTAACTGAGTGGGAATGGGTAAGCTATATGAGTTTACCCATATAGGCCCACCCCACACCTCAATTAAAGAGATAGCTTGCGCTCCAGGCGAAGGTGTGGTAACCTAACATCTTAAGAAAGAGGTAATTAACTCTTCAAACCTTAGAAGGGATTGTGTACCTTTACTTAAGAAGAGATGGCCAGTCTCTAACGGAGGAGAATTCGTTGTTCTTTGCGTGCTTTCGACATGTCCTCATGTAAACATGTTAACACCTCATAAAACAGAAACATGTTAATAACGGACACCAACTAATGTTGACGCCTCTCCACAAGGTACGTTAGCGACATCTTGATTTGTAGAGAAGTAAAAAAGTACATAGGAAAAAAGAAAGGATACAAAAAATTAAAAGATGATCCATACCTGGAAAAGATGAGTTCATGGGGAATTTCGTTTAAATGTAATACCTTTTAAGGTGAATGGCGTTCCAACTTCGCGGTATCATTTGGCCATCCAAGGTTGCCAGGCGATATGCTCCTTTCCCAGCCTGCGCATCTATTTGGTAGGGTCCTTCCCATTTTGGGGCGAGCTTGCCTGCATTGGGCTCCTTTGTATTTTGGAATGCCTTTCGTAGGACTAAGTCTCCTACTTGAAACCTTCTAATCCTTACGTTTTTGTTGTAAGATCTGGCTACCCTTTGTTGATATCTTTGCCATGCGAACTTTGGCCATGTCCCTCGGTTCGTCCACGGTATCTAAGTCATGTATCAAGATGTGTTTATTATGTTCGAGATGTCAACAAATTGTATCGGCCGTAGGTACAAGGACTTTTTGGAATAACTGATTCTGTTCCAAATACAAGTGAATAGGGGGTTTGACCAGTAGCGTTCTTGGATGTCATCCTGTCAGCCCATAGAACTATTGGTAACTCTTCTGCCCATCGCCCTTTCTTCTGGTTCAGTCTCTTTTTCAAGTTACTTATGATTATTTTATTTCTAGATTCTGCCTGCCCATTGGCTTGAGGGTGAACGGGTGAAGATGTCACCATCTTGACTCCCTAAGATGTCAAGAAATCTTGGGTTCTCTTACTGATGAATTGAGAGCCGTTGTCACAAATTATCTCTGATGGTATTCCAAATCGACTGAATATGTTTCTTTTGATAAAAGATATAACCTCTTTGTCATGAACTTGTACGTATGCCTCAGCTTCTACCCATTTAGAAAAGTAGTCTGTCATAGCTAGTAAAAATACTCTTCCATCTGGTGCCCTGGGTAATTTTCCTACAATGTCCATTCCCCAAACCATAAACGGCCATGGAGACAGAATAGGATGTAGCAATTCAGTTGGTTGGTGTAGGATGTCCCCATGTCGTTGACAGGAATCACATTTCTTTGCGTAATCGACAGCGTCTTTTCTCATTGTGTGCCAAAAATAGCCCATTCTAAGAGCCTTGGTATGTAGACTTCTGCCCCCGGTATGATTTCCACATTCTCCTTCGTGCAGCTCCTTGAGAACCTGATGGGCTCTATCTGCTTCTAGACATCTTAAGTAGTGACTGCGTGATTTTCTATACAAGAGGTTATCAATAAGTAAATATTTAGATACTCTTACCCTGAATGCTCTAGCATATTTCTCCTCAATTGGGATCGTATCATCTAAGAGATACTTGATAATAGGATCTGTCCAAGAATTTGCTGCTGGAGAGGAAGGTATGTCGACATCTAGAGCGAACATCTCAAGATGATCAATTGCTGGGATGTCAATATGCACAATTGGGATACTGGTTTGTGAAATGCTTTTGAAGGCTGAACCCAAGTTTGCCGAGCATACGCGAGAATTTTCTTCTCGTGGGATTTGTTCCAAGGAAAATGATTTGAATTTGGCCGAAAGAATTTTTACGATTTCCAAATATGTCGTCATCTTAGCATTTTTCGCTGTGTAGGATCCATTGTAATGGTTAAAAATTAGCAAGGAATCCATAAACACCTGAATATGTTTGACATCTAGGTCCTGGGCTGCTTCTAATCCTGCAATTAGTGCCTCATATTCTGCTTCATTGTTGGTAGCCTTGAAACTGCAACTGATGGATTGTGGTATTATGTCCCCTTGTGGCATTTTTAGTACAACTCTAAGACCTGTACCTCTCATGTTAGAAGCACCATCTGTATAGAGAGTCCAAATTTTCAGGATGTCATCATCTTGAAGTTGCTGTACTTCCAGTTCCACCTCTTGTTGCATGGTTGGACTAAAATCAGCCACAAAATCAGCTAGGGCTTGAGATTTTATTGCAGTCCTGGGTTCATATTTGATGTCATATGTGCTTAATTGTACAGACCATTTCGCCATTCGACCTGACATCTCTGGTTTTCTCATAACATTCTTTATAGGATAGTTAGTGCGTACAATTATAGTATGTGTTTCAAAATAGTGCCTTAATTTAATAGAAGCAGTTATCAAAGCTAAGATTAATTTTTGTAAATGAGAATACCTGGTCTCTGCATCTAGGAGTGTCTTACTTATATAGTAGATGGGTTGCTTTGATTACCATCTCGTTACGTCACCAAGGCTGCGCTTACAGCGCCTTCTGATACTGCTAAGTAGATGTAAAGATGTTCCTCCTCCTGAGGTTTGGCCAATAACGGAGGTGTCGACAGGTAAGTTTTGAGCTCCTGAAAGGCTTCTTCATGTTGGTCCTCCCATTGGAACTTCTTGTTCTTCCTCAAGATGTCGTAGAAAGGTTTGCATCGATCTGAGGATTTTGAAATGAATCTGGTAAGTGCAGCAATCTTTCCCGTCAACCTTTGGACGTCCTTGACGTATTGAGGTGACGACGGGTTGATAATAGCACGTATACGTTCAGGGCGGCTTCAATGCCTCTTTTAGTAACCATATAGCCCAGAAACTTCCCTGCCCTCATTGCAAAGTTGCATTTAGCTGGGTTAAGCTTCATATTGAAACAATCCAAGATGTCAAAGGCCTGGGATAAGTTGTTTATGTGATCTTCGGTTTTCTTGGATTTTACGACCATGTCGTCGATGTATACTTCCATTGTGTCCCCAATCTGATCTTTGAACATTTTGTTGACGAGCCTCTGATATGTTGCACCTGCATTTTTTAGACCAAAAGGCATAGCAATATAACAATAAATACCTGTGGGTGTTATGAAGGCGGTGTCCTCTTGGTCGATGGTTCCATCTGGATTTGTTGAAATCCCGAGGATGCGTCCATGAATGTGAGGAGCTCATGTCCGTAAGTGGCATCAACCAACGAGTCTATGTGTGGCAAAGGGAAAGGATCTTTTGGACGAGGCTTTATTCAGTCCGTGAAGTTGGCGCTTGAGACTCGCCATTTCCCGTTTCTCTTCTCTACCACAACCACGTTTGCTAACCATCTTGGATAGTCGACCTCTCGTATCATGTTGGCTTTGAGCAGGCGCTCTACCTCTTCCTTGATGATCTGGTTTCTGGTTTCTGCAAACTTCCTACGTTTCTGGTGTACTGGTTTAAAGCTAGGATCTATGTTAAGTTTGTGAGTGATGACATCTTTGCTGATGCCTGTCATGTCATCATGTTTCCAAGAAAAACTCTTTATTTTGCTTCTTAATGTTGGGTTTTATGGATCCATGCGCAGCGGAATTAAGCATAAAATTAACACAAAACCCAAGCCCTAAGATCCGTTCTATACGATTAAATTGAATTGCTATGAGATAGAATTTACCAACCTAAATTGCTTTCCGGTCTTGAGCTATCGAACGGATAATTATGTGATTCGTAATCACAAACTTTTGATCTTCAAATCTTCGAATCTTCAACTCCTTTGGATCTTCAGATTTGAACTCTAGGTCTTTGATTTGTTTGAACAAAACTAAGACCCTCATTTGGTAATCCACACAAATATGAATGTCGAGAACAATTCTCGGGTTGGGAATTGCTAGATTCCTAAAACTTATGGAAGAATATTGAGAGTATTTTGTTATGATTTTCCCTTGAAAATTTCGGCCAGATCATTAGGGTTAACAGACCTCTCATATTTATACTACTTTAGTATGAATATGTTTCCTAATCGAATTAGGAGACCAGGCTGTCAAAACGCGTCTGGTGGCTAGTTATGTCGCGTGACATACTTAGCCAGTGGCTAGTTATGTCGCGTGACATAAGTTGCCATATGCAGGAACTCTCAATCATTCTTCCTTTGGTTTAACCAATTCATTCTAGTTGTGTGTGACCCAATAGGATTATATTATGTTGGCAATGAGTTTGATCATATCGAATCCCATAAGACATAAGCGGACTCTAGCAAGCCATTATGTCTACCCAAATAATATAACGTAAGAGTTCACGTTTCCAATGGTACACTTCCATTTCTCCCTTTGTCTCACGATGTTATATTGAACACAAGTCATGGTCCACGTCAACTTGTATTTGTTCAATGCTTTCTCGATCTTGAGTATAATGATAGTCCAATCATATTGGGGTGTGTCCACACGCTTTCATCATTATCACTCATCGAGGGGCCCAAGCAAAACATCTCTCTTTTGAGGGACAAATTCCATCTTGACTTATCATCCTTCCCATCATGAATCCGATCATGCCAAAGATAGCCTTTATAAATATCGTGTTAAGATATCGTTGACTAAAATCAAACATGACTTTCATCATATGTAAGGTCATGATAATCTCAGGTCTAGGGACTAAATGAAGTGACCATATGAAATTTTAATTATGACATTTGACCATGACATAAATCTCATACGGGTCAAGTCCAGTCACTTGTTCTCTAACAAGTACCCATAATTTCAATGTGCATCTCTATGCATATAATCATCATATGATTATCCATTGACAATTATACTAATTATTCTCTTAATAATCAGGGACGGAGATTATTACAATAAATATGCAAACAATATAATAATCAAATAATAAACATAAACGATAAAGATGATACATAACGGTTTTCGCTAAACATAACTAAAGCCTAGTGGCATTACACCAACAAGCCTCCCACTTGCACTAGGCTCCATTTATGTATCGAATACTCATGGATCTAACATGCCCCTCATGCTTCTGCCTATACGAGGGTCTTTGTAAGTGAATCCCTTATGTCATCATCGGTTGATATTTTGTATATCTTAACGTCTTCTCATTCTTTATGAATTTCTCGAAGAACGTCTAAGTGAGTGTTTGGATCGTTGTTGTGACCTTGGTTCCATTGTTTGCACAAGTGGCACCACTATAGTCATAACAAAAGTTTCATCGATTAGTGATACTTGGAACATTTCCAAAACACTAAGCGAACTTTTGATCCAAACCGCCTACTTTTAGCTACATCATATGTTGCTAACATTTGGCCTTAGTAGTAGAATTGGCTACAATTTCTGCTTGGAACTTTTCCAATCAAAACTGCACCTCTTATAAGCATAAACACAAATCCTAATTGCGATTTTAAAATAACTTTGTCAGTTTGGAAGCTAGCACCTATGTAACCCTTACAACAAGATTAAACTTCCAATCTTTCAAATCCCAAGAACGTATCCTTAGTTCTTCTTAAGTACTTAAGGATCATCTTGACTGCCATCCAATGGTTCTCATCACAGATCGTATTGGTATCGACTCATCATGCTCAAAGCATATGAGACGTTGGGTCTAGTACAAATTATGGCATACATGACAGATCCAAATGCCGAAGCATATGGAACTTCATTCATTCCCTTTTGCTCATTAATTGTCATAAGACAATGAGTATTGCTTAAGAGAAAATACCATGACCCATTGACAAGCCACTTTTCTTAGACTCTTCTAAGAATCTTGTCAATGTGAACACTTTGACTCAAACCAATTTATCCTTCCAGATCCATCTCTATAGATCTTGATGCCAAGGATGTAAGCGGCTTCACCCATATCTTTCATTGAAAAACCATTCCTTGACCAAGACTTAACAGTCTTAAGTATCGAAACTTGTTTTTCCAATGAGTAAGATATCATTGTAATAAAACAATAGAAATAATACCATGCTCCCACTGAATTTCATGCATACACAAGGTTCATCTTCGTACTTGATAAAGTCAAACTCTTTGACCAATTCATCAAAACGAAGATTCCAATTCCTTTAAGCTTGCTTCAACCCATCTCATGGATCTTTGCAACATGCACACTTTATTAGAGTTTCTTGGATCGACAAATTATTCGGGTTGTGTACTATACACATCCTTAATAATCTTTCCATTTAAAGAAAGTCGTTTGACATCCATTTGTCATATCACATAGTCACAATATGGGATAATGGCAATTGAAAATCTAACAGACTTCGACATTGTAACTGGCGAAAAAGGTTTCAACATAGTCAATACTATGAATTTGCCTAAATCCCTTTGCTACAATCCTTAGTCATGAAAGTATACATCTTCACATCCATGTCGGTCTTGAAGACCTACTTGCACCCTTTAGTTTTTACACTTTTAGGTAGCTCAATCAAGTTCCAAACTTGATTGTCAAACATGGATTGTAATTCGGATTCCATGGTTCCTAACCATTTATCCAAATTAGGAGTGGACATCGCCTCAAGATAGGAAGTAGGATTGTCATTCTCAATGACTTCCATTTTATTACTTTCCGAAACGAGAAATCAATATTTCTTGAGTTCGAATCGTGACCCATCCAATCTACGATGGACTTGTGCATCTTGAACCGGTTCCGCAACTCTTTGTGAATTTGGTTCTGTCTCTTCTCTTGGATCCATGTCATTTTCAGGTTCTTGAACTCTTTTCAAGATTAATTTTACTCCCACTAGATTCTTTATTGAAAAATTATTTCTCAAGAAACGAATCGTATAGAGCAACAAACATTTTGTTCTCTTTGCGGTTGTAAGATTAATTTCCGAAAATAACCTTTGTCAAATTTGGTGCTAACTTATAAGAGACAAGTCTCTTTACATAAGATTCGCAACCCCAAATCTTCATGAAAGACAAACTAAGTTTTCTTCCATGCCACATCTCATGTGGGGCCTTAGGAACCGATTTAGTAAGGACTCAATTCAGTGTAATCGCATAATTTCTAATGCATATCCTCAAAAGGAAATAGGAAATAGGAAAGTCTGATTGACACATCATCGAACGAACCATGTCCTACAAGGTTCAATTCCTCCTTTCAGACACACCATACAATGTGGTGTTCCGGGTGGAGTCAACTTTGAAACGATTTCATAGTTTTGAGATGATTGTCAAACTCTTGGCTAAAATATTCATTACCTCGATCCACTCGAAGTACTTAATAGTTTTGCCAAGTTGTTTTGCACTTCATCTTGAAATGTTCAAAACATCTCAAACGATTCACCTTTGGACTTCATCAGATAGACATAGTCATATCTAGATAAGTCTTTAGTGAAATGTGATGAAATACCGAAGTCTTCCCCTAGCAATGCTACTTAACAGTCCACATACATCTCATGTATAATGACCAATAAGTCACTAGCCCTCCCACTACTCTTAGTGTAGGGTGGTCTGGTCGATAGTCCCAATAAATAAGATCCACATTCCTCAAATGATTTATGGTCATATGAGTCTAAAAGTCCATGTTAATGGAGTTTAGTTATATGTTTCTTATTTATTTGACCAAGCCCCAATGCCATATGAACGCGTTGTTCATATTGTTTGGTTCAGAATTCCCATTTATATTTTAGATATCTTCAATATTATTTTGTATCTCATCTTCAAGGATATGAAGACCATTCAATGACATATGCAATACGATAAGGCATATCATTAAATAAATATAAAACTTCTTATTGAAAATAAGAAAATTATATCCTTCATCATCCATTTAAGAAACGGAAATAATATTCCTACTCAAATCCGGAACGTAGTCATACTTGTTCAAAACAAGTACTACTTCACAAGGTAAAGTGACTTCATAAGTCCTTATGGTTAATGTAGCAACTCTTGCTCCATTCTTACGCATAGGTTTAATTTACCTTATTTGAGTAGCTTTCTATTCTTTATTCCTTGCACATTTAAACAAATGTGGGATCCAATCCGGTATCATATACCCAAGAAAAAGAAGTCGAAAGGAAAATATCTATCATATAGATACTTGAAGTAGTAGCAATCATATTGCCCTTCTTCACCTTTTAGGCCTTCCTAATAAGCCTTGCAACTTTGCTTCCAATGACCAATCTTATTGCATTGGTAGCAAACTGCATCCTTTTGAGACACTTTGGGTTTAGTCTCTTTGGTTTTGCAACTTTTGCCTTAGGTTTAACAACCTTTGCTTTACCTTCTTTTCCTTCCTTTATGAACCCTTTTATTGTGTCAACCGTTAACACAATTTGCGGATTGCTCCTTCTTTCATCATATGAATTGAGAGCCTTCACCACAACATATATCTTTTGCCTAGTTCGCATTTGGAACGTTTCCCTTGTGCGGTATACTAGAACAAAAGAATAGTTATCATGTGCTCAAGGTTCTTCATAAGAGCCTTTAAACATGGTGGCAAATACAAGGCAAGCAATATTGTCAGAATCATCAATATGTTTCTAATGTTGCTTCCTTATTTGCCCTTTGCAACATTTGCAATGGATTCAGTAGGAACAGATTCGTTAAGAACGTACACATTTACCTAAAAACCATTCTTTAGGTTTTTGATCCAATCAAAATTATTAGTATCGTTCCTTTCGAATTTTGTCCTTCATAAGGACGAATTGCAATTATCATTATGTAATGCTACTTCTACAACAAAATATACAAATTATATGAACACATATCAATATCAACACATTTATCATTTAAGAGCAAATAATGTATTTTACAAATACTCCCACTAAATCATACACCTTCCAATGCTAATAAGCATAATATGCATTTAATGGGCTAAGATCCAACTTTAATTTAATCTCAAGTACGCTATGGCGCACCGCTCAAGATTAAACTAATTAGGTAGAAAACATCAATCATATCATATATGACTCTTAGGATCTTTTATGAGATTTATTTAAGACATCATATGTCTAAGCATATTTTAATCTCATCTTATGCCTTGGGTCCAAAACCATTTTGATAACCCAATTAAGTTCATCCACTTTAAACGTATAGGAACCACCATTTCCTCATCTTGCTAAACGGAATAGAATCAAAGCACCTTGCTATGGCAAGCCCACCCAAAACTATCCGAGTGGTCTCAAGTGTTTTAATCATGGATTGGCATAAAGAACTTAAAAGTTAAATGAAGGTTCTTTAAGGTAAATTATAAGCATATCAGCAAAGATAGTCATAATCATGCACCAGGTAAGTTCCCAGGAAGATAGGTGAGCCACAAGGACTACTTAAGTACCAACTCTTCCTTAGACAGAACTCTCCTAGTCATGCACAATTAGAAATCAGCTCTGATTTGGCAACATAATCACTACCTTTTATAAACAATCAGTTTCCTTTTAAATTTTGCGTAATTATGACTTGTTTCCATAAACAATCATAAAATCCAAAATTTACAATGTCTAAATCTAAACATATTAGGAAACTATGAATCAATGTTTCAACTAAACATCTAATAAAATTCTTAACACTTAAGAACAATTAATTCATGCATCGCAACAATTAATAAAAACACATTTGAATTAATTAAGCATGCATCATAAACAATGAATTAATCTAGCATAGCCCTATAAATTTTATTTTCAGAAATTTATAGCATCCAGATTAAGACATAAAACATCTCAGATTGTAAACACAATCACAGAATAGCGTAAAAATTAAACAAACCTGATTACGCTCGTATCCTAGCTTATTATGTCGCGTGACATAACTAGCCGTGGCTAGTTATGTCGCGTGACATAACTAGCCGAATAACCGTAGATTTCCACATGTGGCTAGTTATGTCGCGTGACATAACTAGCCGGTTCATGAGATTTCGATTTCAATCAATTGTATTACATGCAATTAAATCACATAAAACAACCCTTTTACGATTTAATTCATCATAATTCGAAAACGATTTTCACATTGTTTCACATAAACAATCAAAATTCTACCGCATACAGAAACATGCAATAAGCATATAAACAATTTATATCTTAAATCTAGCACGTTAATTCAAACTTAAACTTTCATACGAACGGGGCTACGATACCCTTTGTTGGGTTTTATGGATCCATGCGCAGCGGAATTAAGCATAAAATTAACACAAAACCCAAGCCCTAAGATCCGTTCTATACGATTAAATTGAATTGCTATGAGATAGAATTTACCAACCTAAATTGCTTTCCGGTCTTGAGCTATCGAACGGATAATTATGTGATTCGTAATCACAAACTTTTGATCTTCAAATCTTCGAATCTTCAACTCCTTTGGATCTTCAGATTTGAACTCTAGGTCTTTGATTTGTTTGAACAAAATTAAGACCCTCTTTTGGTAATCCACACAAATATGAATGTCGAGAACAATTCTCGAGTTGGGAATTGCTAGATTCCTAAAACTTATGGAAGAATATTGAGAGTATTTTGTTATGATTTTCCCTTGAAAATTTCGGCCAGACCATTAGGGTTAACATACCTCTCATATTTATACTACTTTAGTATGAATATGTTTCCTAATCGAATTAGGAGATCAGGCTGTCAAAACGCGTCTGGTGGCTAGTTATGTCGCGTGACGTACTTAGCCAGTGGCTAGTTATGTCGCGTGACATAAGTTGCCATATGCAGGAACTCTCAATCATTCTTCCTTTGGTTTAACCAATTCATTCTAGTTGTGTGTGACCCAATAGGATTATATTATGTTGGCAATGAGTTCGATCATATCGAATCCCATAAGACATAAGCGGACTCTAGCAAGCCATTATGTCTACCCAAATAATATAACGTAAGAGTTCACGTTTCCAATGGTACACTTTCATTTCTCCCTTTGTCTCACGATGTTATATTGAACACAAGTCATGGTCCACGTCAACTTGTATTTGTTCAATGCTTTCTCGATCTTGAGTATAATGATAGTCCAATCATATTGGGGTGTGGCCACACGCTTTCATCATTATCACTCATCGAGGGGCCCAAGCAAAACATCTCTCTTTTGAGGGACAAATTCCATCTTGACTTATCATCCTTCCCATCATGAATCCGATCATGCCAAATATAGCCTTTATAAATATCGTGTTAAGATATCGTTGACTAAAATCAAACATGACTTTCATCATATGTAAGGTCATGATAATCTCAGGTCTAGGGACTAAATGAAGTGACCATATGAGATTTTAATTATGACATTTGACCATGACATAAATTTCATACGGGTCAAGTCCAGTCACTTGTTCTCTAACAAGTACCCATAATTTCAATGTGCATCTCTATGCATATAATCATCATATGATTATCCATTGACAATTATACTAATTATTCTCTTAATAATCAGGGACGGAGATTATTACAATAAATATGCAAACAATATAATAATCAAATAATAAACATAAACGATAAAGATGATACATAACGGTTTTCAGTTAAACATAACTAAAGCCTAGGGCATTACACCAACACTTAATAGGTCCACAAGTTTCTCTTCTATTTCTGGTGGGATGTCAGTGCCAATAAGTACTTTCATGTCCGGGTTGGAAGGATCTAGCAATACTTCTTTCACATCATCCTCCCTAGCTTCCAAGACTTCACGTACTTTCCTCGGTAATTGCTATGCTTGTTTTGGAGATGTCGACACCTTCTTTGAAGTTTTGTAACATTCCTTGGCCACCTGTTGATCACTGTAAATCTTAGCTACACCCCAAGGTGTTGGGAACTTCACACATTGATGGTAAGTGGAGGGTACGGCCTTCATTCCATGAATCCACGGTCTTCCAAGAATGACATTGTAAGATGTTGCGCAATCAATTACGCAGAATCGTTCCATGGTATTGAGACCCTTCGAGTATATTGGAAGCTTTATCTCCCCCACCGTTTCTTTGACTTCACCGCCTGAAGCCTACCAAAGACGAGGATTTTTTAATGATCTCCGATTCTGGGATGTTCATTTCCTTAAGGGTGCCCAATATGATAAGATTAACACAGCTACCCCCCTCAACTAGGATGCGCCGGATTGTACAGATTGGCGATGCAAGGAAATAACTAGACCGTCGTGATGGGGTTCCGGCAAATTATCTTGGTCGCTTTCATCAAAGGTGATTGGATCCCTGGCAAGGTGTCGGCATCTGAACATCTTTACGGTTTCTCCTCTTTTGACTCCTTAGCATGTCGTTTTGCAGCATAATAGGATGTTCCACATATTTCTGAACCTCCACTAATGAAATTAATCACCTTTGTTGGTGCTGGGGGAGAGACTGGTCTCTCGGCTTCACGAGGAGCTTTCGCATTTTCAGCCTTCTTCTTTCTGGATCCCAGCAACTCCTTAAGATGTCCTTTCGAGAGCAAGTAACTGATCTCCTTTCTTAATGCGATGCAATCTTCGGTGACATGTCCAAAGTCTTCATGGTAAGCGCACCATTTTGATTTGTCACGCCATCCCGTGGCTTTATCCGTCTTCTTTGGCCATCTGGCTTTGTCCCCAAGGTTGCCCATTGCACAGAGTATACCTGAAATGTAAATAGAGAAACAATAATCAGAAATGTTAGGCACATTATCATTATCTTCATCCTCACCGTCTACTGAATTAATTTTGCTAGTGTCAATTCTTGGATAAGGATTGGAACGGTTGTTCCTGCGATGGGACGATTCAGTCTTTCTGTCGGGGTTATCATATGTCGACATCTTGGATGAGGATTTCGATCTTCGCAGCTCGTCTTCCTCCAGTCTTATGAATCTCACTGCCCTGCTCCTGACTTCTTCCAACCGCTTACAAGGAGTCATCACCAAATCTCGATAATACTGTGAGTCCTTCTTCAGCCCCATTTTGAATGCTTCTGTGGCTGTCGACATGTCAAGATTGGGAATTTCTAGCACTTCCTTATTGAACCGGTGGACATAGTCCTTTAGAGTTTCATTAGGCTGCTGGGTCACATTGTAGAGATCACTTGTCAACCTTTCAAATTGTCGACTGCATGAGAATTGGTTATAGAACATGTTGATAAGCTGGGCGTAAGAACCAATTGAACCTAGAGGTTGCCTAATCAACCATTTGAGGGCTGGTCCAGGACAAGGTTGATCCAAATCCCCTGCGTAAGCGAGCCTCCGAATTGAAGAGGAATATGGATGATGTCCATCTTTTCTTGATAGTGGGCAACGTGTTCTTCTGGATCCGTGGTACCGTCGTACAACTTCATAGATGGTACACTGAATCGCTTTGGGATGTCAACATTTGCAATTGTTGGGACAAACCGGGATTGACTGTAGCAGTTTTGAGTCACTGGTTGGATTGGAGGAGTTACGCCTGGCACGTTCATTATCAGCTCTCTGAGATCCTGCATCTGTTTGGCTAGTGGGTTTCCTGCAAAAGGGTCAGCCATAGGAATATGATTGAAATTATTATTATTGAAAAGATTATTTAGCAAACCAGAGTTGTCTGTAGTAGTTGTGACAGTTGTGTTGTCGATGAATGGGATGAACGGAGTGCATCCTGCAGAAGGTGGCGTCATCAGGGTGTCCCCGGGCAAAGATGTTGACATCATTAAGGATGTCAGCTGACGAGTTTGAGGCAGACTACCCATCGGAATAAATTCACTCTGAAGTGTAGGTCCTTCGGTGTTGTCGAAATTCAGGTTCCTCGCACGTAATGGCGATATGTTGTCAAGCCGAGATGTGATGAACTGTTGATCTTTCTGCATCTTAATCATGGAATCGGCCAGCACCTTCGAATTGCTGTCTTGTTGGTCCAAATTTCTCCGATTCAACTTGGTCAGGATACTCCGGATGTCGGCATCTACATTGGAAGAGGTCGTTCCCTTTTTGGAGTCTTCGTAGGTTGAGTTTATTGAGGTCCGGTTTGAGGAGGTGGCGGCAACAAGCTGGTTCTTCCTCCTGATGTTGGAGCAACAGCAGGACTCTTGCCGGCGGCGAATACATTGGTGGGTGCAGACATAATGAACTTGCTTAGGAAATGATCCAAATAACCTATAAACCACGAGGCCCCTCGGTGGGCGCCAAATTGTTTTGGTAGAAAAAACAATAGAGTAGAATCTTAACTTTGATTAGTGTGTGGATTGAATAATAGGGAGGGGACTATGGAATTCGACTATATGGAACAAAAGCGTAAAAAAAGAAATAATGACACCACGATTTGTTAACGAGGAAAACCTTGGAGGTGATAACCTCTTTGGAAAAAACCCCGGGAGTTAGGTCTCCAACCTTAAAAGTTTCACTATAATGATCACGAATACAACTTTGGAAGATAATGGAGAGGATTACAAGAGCCTGTGTGTAGAGTGTGTGTGCGTATGAGCCTTAGTGTATGTTCCGTCTCCATTTCCCCTTAAATATAATTAAGTATGAAAGAGTCAAATATTGTTCCTACAATCTCGGGATATAGGCTTATCCTTTCAACCTCCATGAGACCAAGTCGCCCTAGCCGTTGAAGGTGTGTTGAACGTGCTGGAGAATATCCCGCATTTTTCTCTTAATCACTGGAAAATAAGAATAAAGATTTTAGTAAATATTAAATAGGTAAATATTAAAACAATACTTACAGTGGAATGACATCTTGATATGCAGGATCAACTGAAGATGTCACCATGCTGAAAAATACCCACAACACCTATCATCTAGACCAGAGGTCAGAATGTGCATAGCCTTTTTGTCGATGGCTACACATATCTTGTCCTCTTCGGTCCATTTTTCACGGGGCTTAGGAACAAGAGTTTCATATACTTCAAACTCTTGTTCCGATGATCTATCGGCATGATCTATGAGAGTAGTTTTTGGGGCTCTTGGCATAGTATTGACTTTAATGGGAATGATAGGACAATCTCTAACTACAGTCATTAGTCTGACGTCAATTGATTCCATGTACTGTATGATTCTGTTTTTCCATACTGGAAATTCATTTTCATTTAACATGGGTATGGTTGTCATGTTCCACGTTTGTATGAGTTATCCTGCCATTGGAATCGGCAATTCAAGATGTGAAGCTTGGAAAAATATTTTTCAAAAATTGAGAGCTCTGATACCAATTATTAGGCCTAATAGGTAAGAAAACGGGCTAGAGGGGAGGGGGAATAGCCTGATTAAAATTCTTTTCTAAAACCATTATAAAATATCCAAGTAACTTATCACTTGCTAAACCGATGATAACCAGTTGCACAGCGGATAAAATATTACTGGTTTACTCACACAAAATTGATCGGTTAAGTTAAGAGGTTTCAAATGAAAGTAAGTCAAAATATCATGAAAGTTATATTCCATTGAAAAAGACAAACAAGCAGTTAAAGAATTCAAGGGTTGTAACCGGTGATAGAGTTCAACCGGTTACAAGGACTAGAAATAATGAGCAAACAAGGGGACATGGTTATTTGGAGAGGTTCACACTATTAAATAATTGCTACGTCCTCTACCAAGTTTGGTCAAAACATGGATTTGTGAAAAGGTGTACTATTAATGTCACTAGTCTATTAGAAGTTTCAAGCTTTATGATTGAAAGCTGCCTAAAGGAAAGTGATCACTACTGGATTGTGATACAAGATTTGACAAGGTGTTTCAAGAGATATGTTCACAAGTTGAACTTATTTCTCTTGGGTGTGTAGTGTGATCAATCAATGTGTTAGTCTTATTGGGGAACACATACAGCAAATGATTGATTGTGCACAGTGTATGTCCTACCAAATAATCTAGTGAATATAAGGACTGATTGCTTTGAACTTCAATGCTTGAACACTTGCAATTCTTGACAATCTCACTCTCAAAGTCTTTAATGCACTAACCCTCTTCAATGCTCTAAGGAGAGTATTTATCGTGATTCCATGGAAGAGGTGTTGTCTTTGAAGGGGTTGAAGGGATGACTTGGTCTGACAAGCAATTAATGAAAATATCTTCTGCATTGAATGATTGAGATTTGTCGTATAATCATATTTGAATTTTCCAGTGGATAAAGGAGTTGATGTGAGTACTGGTAACTTGAACATTCTTGAAGTAGTTACTGACAAGGGGGCAGCAAAATTTTCATAGAAATTGTTCTACAAACTCTAGCTAAGTTGTGGGCTGAGTAGGTGAGAACATTAAATGCTTCAACTGATTGAAAGCTTGTTGAGGAAGCTTGACTGATTTCAGCAACTGATAGGATCATAACTGGCTGACTGTCCCAACCGGTTAAGGAGTTTGTCGGCTAAGGAGTCATGACCGGTTGAGTGAGTCAATCGGTTGAGGCTTTGGCATATTTGAACAGTAACTAATATCACTTTTGGAAAATCTTTTAGGTCTTCAAGTCTTCACTCTTTGAGAAAATACAACAATAAAAACATTGGCACTAGCACTAAGGGATCCTAAGGTACATAGAAAAATCTAATTGGTCTAGTTAGAATTAGGGGTCCTCAATATTGCTTATAATGATTGGGATTAAGCAATTCTTAAGATATACATATATTTGACTAACAAAGAGAGAGCTAGGTTAGTAGCTGAGGCCATAGCCATAAATGACGCTTAGCTTGAGCTAGTAGACTTAAAGACTAACGATGGGATCCCTCAACATGAGAGGCCACTCCGTATGAATGGTGGTGCAATTGCTACAACAGTTGCTAGCTAAGCCCAAGGAACCAAAAGGCCAAGAATACCAATCATTACTCTAGAAAAAGACATAGGGGGAAAAGAAAAAGAGGAGGAAAAGGGTGAAGAGGCAGAGTCCGCCCCACCTTGAAAATGCCAAAGTCGGACCTAAGGGAAAAGCTAATGGTAAGGCCGTGGCTAGTCCCTCTAAATGAACAAAAATCTCAGACATGGACCCGAAAACATAGGGGGAAAAGAAAAAGAGGAGGAAAAGGGTGAAGAGGCAGAGTCAGCCCCACCTTGAAAATGCCAAAGTCGGACCTAAGGCGAAAGCTAATGGTAAGGCCGTGGCTAGTCCCTCTAAATGAACAAAAATCTCAGACATGGACCCAGAATTCATGAAAATGGTCCAAGAACTGTGGGAGGTCAAAAATGGTGGCACAAAATGCACTCGTTTTTTGGATGCTTTTACCTCATGGATAGTAGAAGCTCCAATCCAAAAAGGGAAGCCTTAACCCTAGAGCCATATGATGGCACAAGTGCACAAAGAGCCATATGGGCATATTTCAAGGCCAAACGATCTTGTTTTCTAATAATTAGGTTGTGACGTGCAAAGCCTTGCCTCCACCTTTAAGGAAAAGACACTTGCTTGGATGATGGCCCACAAGCCTCGATCCCTTAAAAGTTAATTATGTTATTCAATTTAGTCAAAACAAATAAAATCAGTCAGGAACTTAACAGATTTAGATGGAAGTTAACGAAAACAAAAAAATGAGATTAATAAGAGATCACGTATGCTATCGAGTGCGAGAGGTCCAAGGCGGGGAGTCTACAGGTGGTCATCAATATCTTTTACACCGAGTAGAGAGTAAAGGCGGGCCTAGATATTCACCCTGAGGAAAGAAAGATATTGATTGCATTCCTTCCTAATATTGTGATGTATTTGCATGGAGAGTGGA
This sequence comes from Adenophora triphylla var. japonica, assembly GCA_022495995.1. Taxonomy (NCBI): domain Eukaryota; kingdom Viridiplantae; phylum Streptophyta; class Magnoliopsida; order Asterales; family Campanulaceae; genus Adenophora; species Adenophora triphylla. The sequence continues at coordinate 449,779 of JAFEMH010000008.1, forward strand.
TGATATGCGAGGAATTAGTGAGGACGTCATAGTCAACAAGTTGAGCTCGGCCTTCAAACGTATCACAAGAAATCAAGGTACTTTCTTCAAAAAAAAGAGATCACTATAAAGAAAAAATTAAAAAATTGCTCAAGGCAAGGATAATTGAGGAAATCTTATATCCTAAGTAGCTGGCAAATGTGATAATGGTTAAAAAGCAAGACGGGAAATGGAGGAAGTGTGTGGACTTCACTGATCAAAACAAGGCTTTCCCGAAAGATTATTTCTCTCTTCCTCGGATTGATAGGCTGAAAAGGGTTCTTAGCTTCATTGATGCACACTCTAGATACCATCAAATCAAAATGGCACCTGAAGACTTTGCCTATGTAGCTTTCATAGTGGCGGGAAAAACTTACTGCTACACCATGATGCCCTTCGGTGTCAAAAAACATTGGGGCAACTTATCAAAGAATGGTCAATATTATGTTTAAGGACCATTTAGGAAAGAATTTGCAAGCTTAAATAGATGACATGGTGATAAACCCAAGGAGAACTCCCATGAGTTGGATGTGGCTAAAACTTTTGCCAACTTGCACCACAACAACAAGAAGCTCTACCCCTTAAAATGTGCCTTTGGGGTCAAAGCGGGAAAATTCTTTGGATTCATGGTCAATAATCGCGGGATAGAGGCTAACCTAGAAAAAATTAATGCAATCCTAGATATGAACCCCCCCGGATAGCGACCTTTTACTGCGTTGTTCGCGGTAGAAGGTCGCCATCTCAATATAAAGAAACTTACGATTTGCTTGTCACTGTTCAAAAATTACGAGCTTTCTTTTCTGCACACCCAATCCCTGTATTCACAGATGGACCATTTAAATAAAACTTGGACAAACCAGAATGATAAGGGAGGTTCCAAATCACTTACTTTCCAAGAAGAACCATAATGGCACAAGCCTTAGCAAATTTTGTGGTAGAAACATCATTCAGATTGGTGGACAATGAACAAGGCAAAAGAAAAAGAAATGAAACCAGTGAAACCCAAGAAAAGGAGATAGCAACCCCTAAAGATTATCCTAAAGAAGTATGGACAGTGTTCGTAGATGGATCAGCGAGCAAAATTATCAGCGACGCGAGCATACTTCTGCTGGCCCCATGCAGGGAAAAATTTGAAAGGGCGTTAAGATTCAAGTTTGAAGCATCAAACAATTAGGCTGAATATGAAGCATCAATAGGAGATCTTGAGCTCGCTAGTGACATGAAGGTGCCAAACTTAGTGACATGAAGGAGTAAGACACCATCAATCCTGTGTGATCAATGTATTTCGACCTAACAAAAACCCTCCTCAAAAAATTTGAATATTACGAGCTCAACCAGATCATGTGGGTTGACAATTCTAAAGCAGATCTTCTATCAAGAATCACCGAGCAATAAATTGAGGACTTCAAGGCAGATTGTTGGATTGAATTCATAGGAGCTCAGACCATAGACAAAATCCAAATCAACAAAATTGAGAAATAAGAGAAAGATTGGGTCAATGACATGAAAGAATATCTTGAACATCAGATCTTGCCCAAGGATGCAGAAAAGAAAAGAATAACAAGGAAATGATCCCCAAGATACACGGTGGTGGATAGATTACTATATAGATGATATTTTTCCAAGCCTCTTCTCAGATGTGTAAAACCCATATGGTAGCTAATCTACTCTATGAGGTTCATGATGGATTTTGTGGTGGTTATCTCGGTGCCCGCACCCTCACGAAAAAAAATTAGCTTCCAAGGATACTATTGGCTAACCATTAGGAAAGATGAAGAAGATCATGGTAAAATGTGTGATAAGTGTCATTGATTCGCAGATGTTCTCAGGCTCCCATCAATAGAGCAAACTTTAGTTGTCCCTACTTGGCCATTCAATAAGTGGGGAAAGATTTAATTAGGTATTTCCTTACAACAAGAGGGAACATGAAGCCCGTGGTGGTGGCCGTAGATTATTTCAAAAAATGGACATAGGCAAAGGTTTCGGCAACCATATCAGTAGAGAACATCATTAATTTTGATCACGATCATATCTACTGCCGTTTTGGTTTACACCGCGACATAATTTCTGACAACGACACTCAATTCTCAAAGAAGTTCACAACAAAATGTGAAAGAATGATGGTGGAACACATGCAATTAGCGGTTTCTTATCCACATGGTAACATTCAGGCCGAGGCTGCAAACAAACTAGTTCTTTTGGCCTTGAAGAAAAACTTGGACAGACGAGGAGGATGTTGGTTTGATGAACTATAAACCGAAATCTAGGTAGTCCACATCACGATCAAAAATGCCATAGGAGTGATACTTTTCTCTCTCACCTATGGATCATGCTATTGCTCTAGTTGAGGTCACTCTGCCCACTTTCAGAGTTATCCACTTTGACGAAGCAAAAAATATCGAGGCAAGAAGGTGCGACCTGGAGGATCTAGAATAAAGATGAATAAGAGGAAGAGAAAAGATGATCAATTACAGCCAACGGGCTAAAATGTATCATGATAAACGGGTGAACAAAATAAGTTTTTCCGTAGGAGATTGGGATTTAAGAAACATCGAAGTCCAAGGAACGCATCCCAGATATAACAAACTCTCTCCAAACTGAGAAGGTACTTATCAAGTCACAAGAATTATCAAGGAGAGAAATTAAAAACTTTGAACCAAGGATAGAAAATATTTTTAAAATGCTTGGAATAGTGACCACCTTAAGAAATACTACTAGTAGTAATCATAGTATGTATATGTAAGCCCTTCGTGGGAAAAGAAGTGAATGATCAAAAGATGTAATTTTTGCCCTATGAAAATTCTAAGATCCATTCATATACATAGCTAGTATATAATCCTGTCTCGAGCAGGTCGTCACTCAAAGATACGGAAAAATACTCACTTAGAGAATTATCAGAGTGAATGGCCGTAATGTAACGCCTAAATAACTGATGTTGGTGCATGCCCAGGCGCCGCAGATGCACCATGCGAACTAAAAAGTCAAACCACATGCCCATCTATGATGAATTTACCTTAGTTCACTCATATCCGTAGCGACCGAAGAGGTCAGAATCACAAAACCAACTCAGTGGACATTATAGATGAAAGTGTTCACAATAACACTCAAATTTAGACAGTAAAACTCTAAAGTCTATAGGAAATTACATTGTGATCACACCTATAAGGTTTCTTACCTGATAGACTATATTTTAGTTAAGTAAGGAAATGATAAAGTCTCACAAACTCATCTTTCGAAGGAGCCTAAAATACTTACTAGCTGCCCCCAAAAAATGGGTATAGGGGTATAAAGATACAAGAAAGATAATACTTTCTTGCAAACTTGGCAAAGGAAAGTAAAAGCTTTCAAAAATACATAGTAAAGAGCTAAGGCAAAATGATCCATTAAAATGCTAAGTCAATGCATGGAAACTCCATGATAAGCGTACAAACAAAATGCTCATGTAATATATTGTTAAGTTACATTCCAACTAAAAGGGGCTCCTAAATTAAAGCCCTTAAAATTGTTTGGAACTTGTTCAAAAACTAGCCTATTACAAAAGTTACTTCAGGATGCAACCTGATTTGAGTCTTTAGGAATGGAGCGACCAGTAGCAACGGCTTTATTGGCAGAAGAAGGAATCTATTGAACTTTGAGCGCATTTGGATAAGAGGCAGAGGTAATAACTGTGGGCTCAGTGGTAGCGGGCTCAACGACCTTGTCAGCTTAAGGAGAGACAACCACTAATTGATAAAAAATAAAGGGCTCAACTTCCCCAAAAAGTTTGGCAACTGCAGCACATAATGATAAACCAACAACACCCTCCTTCTTAGGAAAGCGTAAATCATCCAGTTGAGAGATGAGATCAAGCACAGTCACCTCTGCCATAGGGGAAAGAACAAGAAAGGCTCCATCAGTCTCTGCAATTTTCTTCTTAATCTGAGCCAAGTATATATCTGAAAATGGACCAAGGGCATAAACAGGTCGGCACTCCGCATCAGTAATCAAAGGTTATCCAATTTAAACCAAATGTATAACATTGAAATTCCTCATGGATGCCAGAGTTTTAATTGATTGATGACCCCCTCCCTCGTACTGCTCCAAAAGAGCTTTGTTATATCCTAAAACATACTCCTTAGAGGCAAGATAATTATCCACAACTTCATTCTCAAATCTCTTTTTCTCAAATTGAGGCCAGGTGATCTCCAACTAATCCAGATCAAGCTCATCTAGCTTCACCTTCATTTTATCATTTTCTTGATGGATTGAGTTCAGATATGCTCCATGTTAGCTAACCTAGACTCATCAGAAGCTTTATCCTTCTTAGCTTGATCTCTCTCTCATTCATATATAAATCTATGTCCCTTCTCGCTTCATCTCTCTCCTCCCTAAGCCTAGAAGTCTGCCCGACCAAGACATCTACCTCCCTTGTCTTTTCAGCAAGGTCTTTTGCTTTGGCCTTGAGCCCCTTCTCAGCCTCCTCATAGACCTTTAGCATTTTGTCAATGGCAATCGTCTGAGCATCAAGATATGTATCCTTTTTCTCAATAAGCTTTTGCACTGCCTCAGATCGGGTCCGGATCATGAGCAGATTATTAATAACCTAACAACAAGAAAGTGAAAAGAGATAGAAATCATGAGCAGAGCTAAGAGACCCCATATAATGAGAAAGAAATATCTAAGTAAGGGAAAGGCCAGAAAAGCCGTATAGGAGAGTGATACTTTGATGTGCAAGGCACTTGTTAGCCAGATTAAAGGCATAAGGCAAGAAAGCAGAGCATTTCCTACATAGTCAATATGAGCATTCCGATTCAAAAGAGTTAGGCCTCCCAATATGGATAATTCTGCCACCTTGCTAGTAGCGACCTTAGCCTTCTCCTTGGTCCCTGATGGATGTGATTTTACATGTCCAAAATATATGTTTCCAAGCTTATTTGGTGCTCAAAACCTTGGGAATTTAATGTATTTGTTAGTTTTGAAAGCACAGGGGCTGAATTGCAATTAGGCAGAAAATGAAGGAGTTAAGCTGTGTGAGAGTTTAGGGACCAAAGTGCAAATGGTAGAAAATAGAAGGACTGTAGCTGAAACTAAGCTTGGCCACATAGCTGGAAGGAGTGGCCGAGAGCGACCGAGCCAAGTCTAGGGCGGCCGCTCAGTTCGGGCAGAAAAGAAGGGTGAACACTTGGCCAAGAGTAGAGCGATCGCGCCATGGTCTGGCCTTGGTTTTCTGACGGAAGATTGTGACGCATTTGGTTTCGTCACAAGAATTGAAAATAGCTCCAAGGGATTTGTGACAAAATACAAACGGATTTATGCTAAATTTCAAATTTGACTTGGATTTTAGCAGATTTTGGTCATATTTTGGCTGCAAATTAGGAATCTCTCCTCCCTTCTACTATACAAAGGAACCCTATACTAGGTTTTTATATCTCTTCTAATATTTTATATAGAATAATACATAGTTTAGGTTTTTACAAGTTTAAAGACAAGATTCAAGGTTTTGATTATATTATTTTAATGGCCCTTTGCGGCTAATTTATTTGATTCGTGGATTGAGATAAGTAACAATTAGATCTTTATACTATTGATTTAATTCTTCCTATCTCTCTCATTCTTGTTCTTCTCAACATTCTTAATTATTATTCATAGGCTTCAATTGTATGTTAAGATACTTTTGGCCTTTAAATTTATTTGGGTATAAATCGTTTCACTCAGATGGATGATTTATTTATTGACCATTGTTGAGAGGATTATATTTAATTGAGGACTTCAGGGAAATCAATGAATCGATTTTTATGTTCTTGTGTTTTAAATTGAATCTCTTGAATATTTGTATTGACTTCACAAAATATATAAACAAGATAAAGATATTAGGGTTATAATTTTCTTATCGATTTCACGAAAGATATTAACATCTTAACTCTAAATTTTTGTGAACGAACCCAAGAATGAGATTGAATTCCTTTTAGATTATTTAAAATCATAAAGAGACAATTGTTATGATCCCTAATCTATGAATCTCTTGCTTCCTTGTTATCTTTAATTGTTATTTCTTGCTTTCTTAGATTAATAATTCAACCTATAAATCAAACCCCTTTTTTGTTACGTACTACATTAATAAAATAAATTTGTTCCACCATAGTCCATGTGGATTTGACTTTTTTTGTGCATATACTAAAGTGATAAACTAGTGCACGTGCTAGATAATTATTACAAGAGGGGGATTTCCTCCATCATGGTGCCGTTGTTGGGGAACTTGTGTTGCGAACAAGTTAATTTTGTTAGTGTATTGTAAGTATTTTTCTTTTATTAGTTTCCTTTTAGTGTAAATATTTTTCTTGTATTATTTTCTTTTTCTAGTTGTCTGAAAATTAAATGTCATGCGTGAATCAAATTCTAATGAGAAGTTGGCTAGGCAAATAAAACAATTAATTGCTACGTTCAATGCGAAAAGTGTTTCACCTAGTGCCAACATAATACAAGTTGTATGTTCATGTTGTGTATTATACTCTCATGCTACTAATGATTGTCCGCCTATTACATATTTTCATGAGTATTCTTTACAGGTACAATAAAGGAGTTCATTTCAGCCATGGCAACCATAATACGATTATTCCCCCAATGGTTATACACAAGGGATGGGAAACCACTCAAGTCTGGAATGGAACAATCTTGAGCCACATTATTATGATCCACTGCAACCTATAAAGCAATCATGGGAAGAGGCTTTGACAATTTGAGGAGGAAAATCGTCAACAAAACAGCAATTAGGTGCAGCCATAGGTAGGTTGGAAGCACATGTTACTAAACTAGTAGAGGCATTGAGTGGTTGTGAGCGAGATACTAGTTCTATCTTACTTGAACATTATGAATAGGAGGACCCTTCCATTAGTGACGAGTTACCAACTCTCTCTCCGTCTCTCGCTAGTAATATTTTTTTTGTTGATGAAGATGTTAATTCTGAAGAAGATAAGGTGGAAAAGAAATTAAAAGATAACGAGGCCGTTCGTGTTGCTGAGGTTGGGCCCGAAAATTGATGAAAAATGCCTCAATGAAGACCTTCTCCAGCCCATTGAAAGCGTGAAAATCTCCATCATTCTTGTACCTCCACCTATTTTTGAGGGTGAAAAAAGTGGCGAAGGTTTGAAAGAGAGAAAGCCCAAAAAGCAGAAACGTCAAAAATTCCATTGGTCACTAAACGATCTCAAAGCTCGAGGAATATATATGCGGCATGAACTGAAAATAAGGACCCGCGAAACCATGAAGTAGGCCAAAGGACGAAAAGTAAAGTCCAAACGTGGGAAACGGTCGGGCTAACGACCTTAACCAAATGCGCTTATTGCGAGGCAACCCAACTAGGTATGTTTTATTTGCTTCATTTATTTTGTTTTGATGTGTCATATCATCCTTTGAACCCAAGGCATGCTTTAGTTCTTTTGCTATGAGGACATAGCATGTTTTGAGTTTAGGGGTAGATATCTCTCTGAGTTTGTGGGTTTAGAGGGGAGTGTATATAGTGTCACCCTAAAAAAATAGAAAAATTTTAAATTTTTGTTATTTTCATATTTTGGGATGTTGGCTAAAGTCGATGATGATTTGAGTGAGCTTTAATTTTAAAATCTTAAGTGTTATTATCAATATGAAGATATAATTTCATTGAGACATGGAAATTATGATTGCTTCACCTTTCACTTTCATACTATTTTCTTGATCATTGTTACAAATTTAGGAGACATTTATAGGATCACTCTGACATTTTTGGGGTCCCTATAACATGTTATCATGACTGTCAATAACACATCATTTAGGCTATTTGGGAAGTGATATATGGCTATTTTCTTTGAAACTATTTGTGAGCCTTTACCTTTCTCGTCACTTATAACAATTTCTGCAAGAACCCCTTTTTGAGCTTGAAAAAGAATGGAATCTCTCACAAAGTGAGAGGTTATCTTATACTACCATTCACCTTCGTTTGTACCTATATTATCCTACCCTTTAAACTTAAACACTATTTTCCAACTTTTCAAGAAAGTGAAACTAGGAAATTAATGGGATTTGTGGGATATGTTTGGTAAATCAATGGTTGAGTGGTGAGAGGTCAAAGAAAAGAAAAATAAAGGATTATGAATTCAATGAAAAGTGCCAAGGGATTGTGATAGAATAGTGACGGATTCATGTTGAATTGTTAGGCCCAGTTGGTAGGAAAACAGGCTAGCGGTGGGATAAATAACCTGATTCAACTTCTTTTTAAAACCTTTAGAAAATATCCGAGTAACTTATCACTTGCTAAACGATGGTAACCAGTTGCACATCGGATAAAATATTACTGGTTTACTCACACAAAAGTGTTTGATTACATAAAGAGGTTTCAAATAAAAGTATGTTAAAATATCATGCAAGGTTATATTCCAGTAAGACAAATAATACAAAAGTTAAAGATTCAAAGGTTATAACCAGTGATAGAGTTCAACTGGTTACAAGGACATAATAAATGAACAAGCAAACAAATAAAGAGACACGGTTGTTCGGAGAGAGGTTCACAGTATTAAATAACTGCTACGTCCTCTACCAAGTTTGGTCAAAAGTTAGATTTGTGAAAGGGTACACTATTAATTTCACTAGTTTATTACAAGTTCCAATCCTTATGATTGAAGGTTGCCTAAAGTAAAGTGATCACTAATGGATCGTGATACAAGTTTGACCAGGTGTATTCAAGAGATATGTTCACAAGTTGAACTGATTTCTCTTGGGTGTGTAGTGTGATCAATCAATGTGTTCCAGACTTAGTCTTGTTGGGGAACACTTACAACAATTGATTGAGGTGCATAGTGTATGTCCTAATAAATAATCTAGTGAATATATGGACAATGTCCTGAACTTCAATGCTTGAGCACTTGTAGTTTTAAATGCCTGAGATTTGATGTATCGTCATATTTGAATTTTCCACTGGATAAAAAAGTTGATGTGAGTACTGGTAACTGAAACATTCCTGAAGTAGTTACTAACAAGGCGACAGCAAGGTCTTCATAGCAACTGTTCTACCAACTCTAGCTAAGTTGTGGGCTGAGTAGGTGAGAACTTTAAATGCTTCAATTGATAGAAAGCTTGTTGAGGAAGCTTGATTGGTTCCAGCAACAGGGACCTAACCGGTTGACTGACTCAACCGGTTGAATGGTTGGTCGGCTAAGGGGCATAACCGGTTGAGGGTGTCAACCGGTTGAGGCTTTTGCAGAACAAGTAACCAGTAACACCTTGGAAAATCTCTAGGTCTTCAAGTCTTCAATAAAATACAAGTCATAAACACTGGCACTAGCATTAAGGGGATCCTAAAGGTACATAGAAAAACCTAAGTAGTCTAGTTAAAATTAGGGGTCCTCAATAATGCTTATTATGATTGGGTTTAAGCAATTCTAAAGCTATGCATATATTTGACTAACAATCTCCTCCTAATTGCTTAAATCCAATCATCCTAGTTATACATTTATCTTAACATATAGTAAAGAATGATCAAGAGTTTATCTTTTAATTTTGTCATTCCCTAAGTCAAGTGACAACTTGATATAACCTATGAAAAGCTTACAAAACAAAAACATAAAGTAAAGAAGGATGGATGAATGAGATAACCTGCAAATTGAAAAAGTTAGTAGAAGTGAAGTCATTCATAAATGTATAAAGGAATTCAAGAAAGCAAAATATTGAAATGAACAAATTTGATGGTTAAGAAATTCTCATTGATAAAAGGGCTGCAACTGTTTGGAGAGAAAGCACATATATATCATCAGTTAAATTCTAACTATAAGCAGAAGCAGGATCGGTTGAGGGGTCCTTGTCCTTTGAAGTTGGTGTAGCCGATGCAACCGGTTCAAAAGACCTTGACCTTTTACTTTATTGGCTTCCTTATCTTTCTTTTATTCTCTCCTTCTCTTCTTTTTATCTGACTTCCCAGTCTGACCACTAGCAAACATCCTCAGCAAAATTTCATTTTGAGCCTTAACCTTGATCAGCTCAGAGTTTGAATCTTTGAGTTGGGCTGACAGGTCACGAATATTTAGGTTTGCTTTCTTCAGCTCATTGGTTGGTTCAATGAGGTTTGACTGAACTGCTACGACTTGATCACATAACCCCTTGTTGGTATGAGTAAAGTTTGTAAGTTTTTGACAAGATCAGTTATGGTGACATCTTTTTCATTTAACTTTGCCACAAAATTTTCTATAGCCATTGCAAATCCAATCTCAACTCTTGACAGTCTTCTTTCTTCCTCCTTCTGATTGGACTTAGCCAGCCCATCTATCAGTGCATCATGTAATTCTTTTATATCTTGCACAACCGTTGGCCTTTGCATATCAGCATCTTCTAAAGGCACAACAACCGGTTGGAGGGGAGACTCCAAGATAGCATCATTCGAAAGAGAGGGATTGGTTGGAGAGGGAGTCTGATTGATTGGAGATTGATCGGTAGAGGCTTGACTGGTTGAGAGGACTGCATCAGTTGGGGAGAGTAGATCGGTTGGAGGAACATCATCAGAAGATTCAGACTCAGACTTATCAGAAAAAGAAGAAACAGCCAAAACAGGAGCCATAACACCATTGTTCTCAAGGCTCAAACCAATAGCACACTCAATCTTATTGGCCTCTTCAAAATCCAACACCATTGTATCAGCAACAATAGAGGCAAAAGGTATGGCCTACTGCCTTAACCTTATCAAAGGAATCATCCTCAAAATATTTAGAAGCTGGAAGGCATGTCTGATGTTGTTTTGGGGCCTAGCACTTCAATCATCTCTTCTTACAAACAACTGAGGCACCTGGGGCATGAAGCCCACCATCTTTGTCACTACAAAGTCACAAGAAAATATCTTTAATTCTAACACCTTGGTCATACCATCGTTCAAAGACAAGTAACAGATGAAAATGTTATCGGTTGAGAGGGAGGATTCAACAGGTCTAGGTAACTGTTGAACCACCTGACCGCCAATCTTTATTGAGCTATACCGTTCTTTCATACCAGGAATATAGGGTGACCGTTGCTTGGTTGGGAAATCCAAGATCAATTGCTGCTCTACCTTGCCTGTTGGTGTTATGCCCTAGGCTTATAGTTGTTTTGACTCATAACTAATACCGTTATGTTATCGTCTTTACCATTTATAATAAAGAAGGTTTATCTTGAGTATTATACGTTTTACATATTTGTTATAATATTTTGTGTCCCTAGTTATTGTGAATAACTAGTATAAGTTGGTAATGGATAATCATAGAGATGATTATATGCATAGGGATGCACATTACAATTATGGGTACTTGTTAGAGAACAAGGTACTGGACTGACCCATCTATGAGATTTATGACATGGCCTATGGTCATATATGTCATGATTTAAACTCATGATAGTCGTGTCATTAGAATCCTTAGTACCTGAGATTATCATCGTCTTCCACATGATGAACGTTATATTTGAAGTAGTCTAACACTATCTTTAATAGGATAGCAATAAGGGCTATGTTGGCACGACTAGATTCTTGTAGGGAAGAATGATAAGTCAAGATGGGATTTGTCCCTCGTAAAGAGAGATGTCTGCTTGGGCCCCTCGATGAATTGTGTTGATGAAATGTGTGGCCACACTCAAGAGATTTGATAGAGATCAAATGCACTTGGATTATCAACATATTCAGAGCCGAGAAAGCATTGAACAATATAAGTTGACGTGGACCATGACTTATGTTCAATATAACATCGTGAGACTAAGGGATTGTGACAATGATCCACCAAGGAATCAAGCTTTGATGTTATATTTAATTGGGTGGTCATAATGGCTTGCTAGAGACCAATTATTTCTTGTGAGATTGATGTCTCAACTCATTACCAATATAAAATATAATTCCTAAAGGGTCACACAAAAAGAACGAATTTAAAATGGCTCAAAAATGAAAAGGAGAGGGGTCGATCGCGCCTTTTCTCTAGTCTAAAGGGGAGACCGCGCGGTGTGGTAGGGGCGATCGCGCCTTTTCTCTGGACAAATGGGGCGATCGCACGCCCTGGAGGGGGCGATCGCGCGCCCTGCCGTCTGTGCAGTTCCGTTTTGGCTTTGGATTAGGGATTTTCTCCCTAACCTTTAGGGATATTTATAAATTATAAATAGCCCCTTTTGCCTTAGCCAACACACACGAATTTCATGTTTTGAGAAACACAAATCTCTTGATTTGGATTACGAATCAAAGAACAAAACACCCTAGATTCAATTCCATATTAGCTGTAGATTGTTGAAAAATGTTTCAACAATCGAGGATCATCTAGCAATCTAACAAGATTCGATATTGGTTCATTCACGTGTGGATTAACCATAGAGGGTGATTATTTTATGACCTACAGCTTGAAGGCTTAGCATTGTTGATTCATCACAAGGAAGAACAAGGAAGAAGATCAAAAGTTTCGTCTACGACTCAAGGTGAATTACGATTCGTCTACGAAAGACAATTCGCAACAAAGGTTAGTAAATCTATATTCATAATTTTAATCTCTTCATATTAGACGGATTCGTGGCTAGGGTTTTGTGATTATGTTAAATCTTCCGCTGCACATGTAACCCCAAAACCCAACAGTGGTATTAGAGCCGTGTTTAATCATTATTAGGTTGAAATTGGCATGCTAAATATAATTGGATTACATGCTCACTAGTACAAATTGAAGCTTAGGAACGCACCTTAGATAGCGCTTTTTAAAAGCGCTATCTAAGATACGCACTTATATAGCGCATCACGTGTTTATATTTAATAACGGGCCCAAAAAAAATAAAAAAAAATAAAATTTACTTGTATAGCGCATAATTAAAGAAGCGCTGTCTTGGCAAAATCTTCAATAGCGCTTAATCAAAGCTATGTCTAAGTTAACGTTACCTAAGCATATAAGAGGAGGTTATTTATTTGTTTTCTTTGATTACGGAGAAACCTTCACAAACCCATCAATTCCCGCCGACTCTCCACTCCCACAACAAACCGCCGGCACGGAGGTCAAAATATCAGTCCCAATCGAACAACAGCCGATTGCGGAGGTCAAAGTCTCCGTCCCAATCAAACAACAGCCGGCGTCGGAGCCGTCTTTGCATTCAAATTCCCCGTCTGTCTCTTTCTCCACTCGATTCCCTCCACAACTCACCAAATTCAAAAACTACCCCCAAACCAAAATCTTCAATACCCTACCTAAACCCTTATCTAATACCCAAACCCCCGAAGAAACCTTCACAAACCCATCAATTCCCGCTGACTCTCCACTCCCACAACAAACCGCCGGCACGGAGGTCAAAATATCAGTCCCAATCGAACAACAGTCGGTTGCGGAGGTCAAAGTCTCCGTCCCAATCAAACCACAGCCGGCGTCGGAGCCGACCAAAATATTCAACACAACCGACGACCTAGCACAAAATTTGGAGGTTAGTATTATAATTAGGGTTTATATTTGGGGATTTATCTATTCTTTCTTGGCAATTGCCCTTTTTATTGGGTTTGATTTTAATTTTTTTTTGGGATTTCTCCACAATTGAATCAATTACACATCTATTGAGCGAGAAACCTTAGAGAGAGAGAGATGTATGTCATAGCTGCTGTTCTTGGTGATGTATGTTGTTGTTGGTGATATATGGTGTTGTTGCTGTTTTTGTTGTATACTGTATTGCTGTATGCAGCTGTTGTTGTTATTGTGTTTCTAATGTCTGTTTGTGGTTGGTGTTGTTGTGTTTATAATGGTTAAACCAGTGATTGAATAACCAGTTGGTTAAATGTTGTTAAACTCATTGATGATATGCTAGAAACATTATGCTTTCTGATAATACAAAATAATAATAATTTCAGGTTTATGGGGCTCTACGAATGTCTGTGGAAATGTTCTTGATGTGGAATGCAGAAATTGTTATAGATGGCAGAGGTGATGAAAATATCCAGACCTCCTTGTTGGAGGCCAGTAATCTTCTTGTTCTCAGGGTATTGCACAGACAATATAATCTCGCAGTTTCTTCCTTTTACTTTTTTACTCATTCAGCAATCATTTGTGACTATTTTTGTTCAATCAGGAATCGTCTAGGATTCATTCTAATGCAAATCTTGGAGTTCATGGACAAAGTTTATTAAACTTAACAGGACCAGGAGATCGTATTGAAGCACAACGTCTGGTTCTTTCATTGTTTTATAGTATCCTTGTAAGAAGATGTCTCTTTGTATTTTCAGTTGTTGTTCACTCTTTAGCATTTTATGAGCTTATTTGGATTGTCCTTCAATTTTTGTATGCTAGTTCATTTTAGATTTCTAATGTTAACTTTACCTCCCATTTTCTCATCGATATCACTTTACTTCTATGCTTTTACTGTCTATTTATTGGTTTCTTCTTTTTGCCTCTTCCCTTTGAAGGTTGGGCCGGATTCTGTTCTTCGCGCTCCCTTAGAGACTGCCCCCAGTGATGCTGTGTATGTGCTCTGCTTTTTTCCTTGTAGCCTTACCCCAACCCCCCCCCCCCCCCCATAAAAAAGCTATACAAAATATTGTTTCCTTGTAGCATGCCCCCATTTGTCATCATGAGATATTCCTTGTGCTGATCTATTTCAGGACACCCAAGTTAAACTGTGAACTTCAAGATTGTCCAGTTAACTCCTTCATCCACTTGAAGACTGCAATGTGAACTCTTCCCTGTCCTTCACTCTCCAGGTTGATTGATGTTAGAGATCACCTATTAGCAGAAATAAATATTAACATATTCAGTTAAATTAGTTTTCATCCATTTGCCTCTTCAGATATGCAGAGTTGAAGATATCCTTTTTGAAGGCCTCATAGAAGGATCTGTTGTGCATTTTCATAGGGCAAGAACTGTTTCTGTCAAGTCCTCTGGGACGATTAGCACATCCGAGACGGGTACATCTGCCGTTCCATTAGTGACATGTATTAATGAATAAACAAATAAAAGAAATTTATAGGACAAGAAATCTCCTATAAAGTTTAAGATGAACTTAACTGCTTTGAGCATTCATTGTTTTGAATATAAAGCCATCTCGAAAGAAAGACAAGAAATATATATGGCAAGCATAGTTCTTGGATTTTGGTTGTATTCTATACTCAACTAACCTTGTAAATTCACAATGTTGTCCCAACAGGTTGCATTGGTGGTGTGGGCAGAGGACAAGATCTAAGCAATGGAATTAGCAGTGGTGGAGGACATGGCGGTAAAGGCGGAGTTGGTTGCTTTAATGAGACCTGCATCGATGGTGGCATTTCCTGTGGAGATGCCAATTTTCCATGTGAGCTAGGTAGTGGAAGTGGTAATGAGAGCATAGCTGGCTCAACTGCAGGTGGTGGTATACTAGGTAATGAGAGCCTAGTTATCTTCACATCTCTCTCTCTCTCTCTCACTCTCTCTCTCTCTTTTTTTAGTCAGATGCCTAGTTACAAATGATGATGAGTTATTTACTCTTTTATGCTTGTATAGTTGTGGTTGATATTAGTAATTATAGGTTGCTTATTATGGTTCTAGTTTAAAAGTTGTTTGAAAACATCAATTCTTAAAATTGTCTTTTTTAACCAAAGAAGCCCGACGATGAATCTTCCAAAGTATTTAGCCCACCCTAGTTATTAACATTGTAAGTCAAAATTCTAGATATTGAACCTTGTTAGTGGTTGCTTTTAACATATTGGCTTTAGACCATAAAGGGGAATTTTAGGAAAGGGATCTAATGTCATCTTCTATTAACTGCTTGGTGGATTTTACCGTGTAGAAGGGGTTCACTCACGAAACATTAGAGAGAGAGAGAACATGAGAGAGAGAGAGAGAAAAATGTAGTTGGCCCTATGATTGATGCAAAAAGGTGAAAATCAATGACCTGATGTACATTTAGCTTTTGCAATTGTGAGTCCATTTTGGTATTTTGCTGCTGTAGAATTGTGCAATTATCACTTGAATTGACTAAATTCTGCTTCACTTTTGCTCGCTTATACCTACGGCGCTACATTTAGGTTCAAGGACAAATTAGTATCTTGAGTGGTGGAGTATTGAGCTTCGGGCTAGCACATTATGCTTTATCAGAATTTGAGTTATTGGCTGAAGAGCTGCTGATGAGTGAATCTGTACTTGAGGTGCGTTACAACTTTGTCCAACTTCCCGAAAAATGATTCTTTTTGGTATCAACTTCTGTCCATATTGTTTGATATGGTTAAGCCTTTTCACGTCCGTATTGTTGTTCCTTATCATGTCCTCTTATTGTTGTCACTCTTTTCGAGTTCATTTTAAGTCCTCTGTTCTTTTGCCTTTCTCGTACATGTTACTGCTATATGCTTTCTGATAATACAGAATAATAATAATTTCAGGTTTATGGGGCTCTACGAATGTCTGTGGAAATGTTCTTGATGTGGAATGCAGAAATTGTTATAGATGGCGGAGGTGATGAAAATATCCAGGCCTCCATCTTCTTGTTCTCAGGGTATTGCAGACAATATAATCTCGCAGTTTCTTCCTTTTACTTTGTTACTCCTTCAGCAATCATTTGTGACTATTTTTGTTCAATCAGGAATCGTCTAGGATTCATTCTAATGCAAATCTTGGGCCAGATTATGTTCTTCACGAAAGGGCTCTTTTACACGGTTATATTTTGATGACTAATGATCAGATTCATTTTCTACATGCAGTAATTGGGTCGTGGGAGCATCCGTTATCGAGTTTATCTATAGATGGTATTGTTAGAGCTGATGGTGGAAGTTTCGGGAAAAATGTTGACAAGTGCTGGGGGGCATGGCAGTTCTATTGGGAGTGGTGGAGGCGGTGGTGGCAGGATTCACTTTTATTGTGACAAGAAACATGAAATAAGCAAGAAAATAGGCTAGTCTATAAAAAAATTACTGCACAATGCAGTAATTTTATGCCCTTAGATTTTTTTAATGTTGAGAAGGAAGAGTGATTTCCAGCTCTGTTTTAGTATTTGAAGTTGCCTACTGAATTTGATGCAGGGGAGCTAACACAATGGAGCATGATGAGACAAGATGCCAAGCGGCTCCAGAAGGTCCAATTTTGTGCATTAACAACTGTGGTTTCTTCGGAAGTGCAGCAACCATGAATATGTGCTCAAAGTGCCACAAGGACTTAATAATGAAAGAGCAACAAGCTAAATTTGCTGCCTCAGTCGATGCAGTTCTTGCAAAAAACGTGTAGGTTTAAATGGATTCAAATATCTTTAACTCTTGTTAGTTTATAACTCTTTTGGATGATTGTAAGAATTATTGTTGTGTAATAAATGAAAGGTTGATTATTATTGTTGAAAGGAATGATTGTTAGTTTCTATTATTTTTTATATAATTTAAAATAGGTGCATATTAATTTTTATTTTTATATAATTTAAAATAGGTACAGCCGAAAAAAAAATGAAATTTAACTTGCGTAGCGCTTACTTGCATAGCGCTTTTTAAAAGCGCTATGCAAGTTGATTTCTAAAAAAATAAAAAAAGTGCTTAGATAGCGCTTTTTAAAAGCGCTATCTAAGTTTGGGAGCTTAGATAACGCTTATAAAAGCGCTATGCTAACTTGCATAGCGCTAGCTTAGATAGCGCTTATAAGCTAAAAAAAAAGCGCTATCTAAGCTCAAATCTGTACTAGTGGCTTTAACATGTTTGATGATATAGATCGATGAATTTATGTGTATTGTTTTGTGAAACAATTATATGCGATATACATGATTATTATTAATAGTTGATTGATGTAATTGATCTTCTACATGGGTTATTGATCTCTTTAATTTGATTAATTAGATTAGTAAATTCTAAAATTGAAACAAATTGTTTGCTTAGGATTTGATGTTCATATTTATTTTGATTAACATGATTAATTGAATCCTTTAATTTTGAGAATTGAATAATTATGTGATTAATAATTGTTATTTGTTACATGATTATTTGAATGATCCTAAAATAGGAAATTATGTGAAATCCCATGTTCAAGATTATTTACACATAAGTTTCATATACATACATGCGATGTTTGTTGCTATATGGAAAAAACTTTCTTAAATGTTAAAAAATAAGTTTTATGCCACCCCTTGATTAGAACACTTTTGAAATATTCGGGTATTTTGATATAGTTTCGACTCAGTTTGGTGCATCATTATATCTTAATATGGATCGAGATGAGAAAATGGTTGATGTACTTTCGACTCAGTTGGGTGCATCGTTCAATGTGTCTCATACGTTTGAAAAAGATTGAACTTAATTGGTGCTTTCAAAAGAGTTTTGACCCAAGGCAAAGATGAGATTAAAACATGTGTTGACATAAGATGTCTAGAATCACATAAAAGATCTAAGAGTCATATATGATATGATTGATAAGTGTTATCTACCTAAATAGCTTGATTTCGGGCATTGACTCATTTAAACCAAAATTAAGTGAAATATGAATCTTAGCCCATTATAATTATATGATACATGCTTGTATTTGAAGGTGTATAATATAGTGGGAGTATTTGTGAAATACATTATTTGTCTCTTAGATGGTAAATATTTTGATACTTATATGTGCTCATATTTTTTGTATATCATATTGTAGAATGGCATCTCACAATAATCAACCATTGTCGCTGTGATCCGTCCTTGAGAAGGACAAGCTCGACGAGAACAGTACAAACTATTCTGATTGGATCAGAAGCTTAAGAATTGTTCTTAGGCAAGAGAAGAAATTGTACGTTCTTGACGAACCTATTCCTGCAGACCCGCTACCAATGCTGGAAGGGCAGATAAGGAGCAACATAAGAAACTTGTTGATGATTCTAATGATGTTGCCTGCCTTATGCTTGCCACCATGTGTAAGGCTCTTCAGAAGGACCTTGAACACATGAAAGCAACTTTTGACCTAGCACAGTGCTTAAAGGAAATGTTTCAAGTACAAGATAGGCAAGAGAGGTATGACGTGGTGAAGGCTCTTAAAGCATTCAAGATGCAAGAGGGGCAGTCGGTAGATCCTCATGTCTGTAAGATGAAAGAATATATTGAGCACCTTGATAATCTTGGGTATCCTATGAGTTTGGAACTCGCAACGGATACGATATTGAATTCATTGCCTGAAAATTATGGTCATTTCATTATGAACTATAACATGAGTGGAATGGAGAAAATTCTGTCAGAATTGCATGCGATGCTTAAGACTGCAAAGAAAAATATCAAGAAGCCTAGTACCGCAAATGTGTTAATGGTTAACAAAGGAAAAGGGTTCAAAAAGGAAGACAAAGTATGTAAATAAAGGTTGCTAAACCTAAGGAAAAAGGATGCAATTTGCTACCACCAAGAGGTTGGTCATTGGAAGCAAAATTGCAAGGCTTATAAGGAAGGCCTAAAAGTGAAGAAGGGCAATACAATTGCTACTGATTCAGGTATCTATATGATAGATATTTTCCTTTCTACTTCTTGGTCTTGGGTATTGGATACCGGATGTGGATCTCACATTTGTTTAAATGTGCAGAGACTAAAGAATAGAAAGCTACTCAAAGAGGGTGAAGTGGATCTACGAGTGGGGAATGGAGCAAGAGTTGCTACATTAGCCGTAGAAACTTATGAAGTTACTTTACCTAGTGGACTAGTACTTGTTTTGAACAATTGTTATTACGTTCCCGATTTGAATAGGAATATTATTTCTGTTTCTTGTTTGGATATTGAAGGATATAGGTTTCTTATTGAGAATAAGAAGTTTTCTATTTATTTAAATGATATGCTTTATTGTATTGCATATTCATTTAATGGCCTTTATATCCTTGATGTTGAGAAACAAAATGATGTTGAAGATATCTATAATGTAAATAAGAAATCTTAACCGAATGATGTGAACAACACATTCATGTGGCATTGCCGGCTTGGTCATATAAATGAGAAACATATTTCTAAACTCCATAAAGATGGACTTTTAGACTCACATGATTATGAATCATATGAGGTATGCGAATCTTGTTTGTTGGAAAAAATGACCAAACCACCCTACACTAAGAGTAGTGGAAGGGCTAGTGACTTATTGGCCCTAGTACATACGGATGTATGTGGACCATTAAGTAACATTGCTATGGGAGGATTTCGGTATTTCATTACATTCACTGATGAATTATCTAGATATGGCTATGTCTATCTAATGAAGTCCAAAAGTGAATCATTTGAGATATTTAGAATATTTCAAAATGAAGTACGAAATCAACATGGCAAAACTATCAAAGTACTTCGACCCCATCGAGGTGGTGAATATTTAAGCCAAGAGTTTGACAATCATCTCAAAAACTGTTGAATCATTTCAGAGTTGACTCCACCCAGAATACCACAATGGAATGGTGTGTCTGAGAGGAGGAATAGAACCTTGTTGGGCATGGTTCATTCGATGATGAGTCAAGTTGACTTTTCTATTTCCTTTTGGAGACATGCATTAGAGACTAATGCGTTCACACTAAATAGAGTCCCTACTAAATTGGCTCCTAAGACCCCACATGAGATGTGCCATGGAAAAAAACCGAATTTATCTTTCATGAAGATTTGGGGTTTCAAAGCTTATGTGAAGAGACTTGTCTCCTATAAGTTAGCACCAAAATCTGACAAAGTTATTTTCGTTGGTTATCCTAAGGAAACTAAAGGATATTACTTTTACAACCGCAATGAGAACAAAGTGTTTGTTGCTCAATATGGTACTTTTCTTGAGAAACAGTTTCTCAATAAAGGATCTAGTGAGAGTAAAATTAATCTTGAAGAAGTTCAAGAGCCCGAATATAACATTGAACCGAGAGTAGAGACGAAACCAAATTCATAAGGAGTTGTGGAACCGGTTCAAGATGCACAAGCCCATCGTAGACCAGATAGGTTACGATCCGAACCCGAGAGATATGGATTTCTCGTATCAGAAAGTAATGAAGTGGAAGTCATTGAGAATGAAAAACCTACTTCCTATCAAGAGGCGATGTCCACTCCTGATTTTGATAAATGGATAGGAGCCATGGAATCCGAATTACAATCCATGCACGATAATCAAGTTTGGAACTTGATTGATCCACTTGAAGGTGTAAAAACCATAGGGTATAAGTAGGTCTTCAAGAAGAAGACCGTCATGGATGGGAAGGTGTATACTTACAAGGCTAGGCTTGTAGCAAAGGGTTATAGGCAAATTCATGGTATTGACTATGATAAAACCTTTTCGCCAGTTGCAATGCTTAAGTCTGTTAGAATTTTAATAGCCATAACTGCATATTATGACTATGAGATATGGCAAATGGATGTCAAAATAGCTTTCCTAAATGGGGATCTACTTGAGGATGTGTACATGACACAGCCTGAAGGGTTTATCGATCCAAGAAATTCTAACAAAGTATGCAAGTTGCAAAGATCCATATATTGGTTGAAGCAAGCTTCTAGGAGTTGGAATCTTCATTTTGATGAATCGATCAAAGAGTTTGGCTTCATAAAGAAAGAAGATGAACCATGTGTATACATGAAGTTCAGTGGGAGAATAGTACTATTTCTAATATTGTATGTCGATGATATCTTACTTATTGGAAATGACATTCCTACACTTCAGACTGTCAAGTCTTGGTTAGGGAAGTGTTTCTCAATGAAAGATATGGGTGAAGCCGCCTACATCCTTGGCATCAAGATCTATAGAGATAGATCTAAAAGGATGATTGGTTTGAGTCAAAGTACTTACATTGACAAAGTTCTTAGAAGATCCAAGATGGAAAATTCTAAGAGAGGAAACATGCCAATGGGCCATAGTATTACTCTTATCAAGTCTTAGTGTCCTAAGACAACTGGTGAGCGAAAGAGAATGACTGAGATTCCAGATGCTTCGGCAATTGGATCTATCATGTATGCCATGATTTGTACTAGACCTGATGTCTCGTATGCTCTAAGCATGACGAGCAGATACCAATCTGATCCTGGTGAAAACCATTGGATGGCAGTTAAGACGATCCTTAAGTACTTAAGAAGGACTAAGGATGCGTTCTTGGTCTTTGGAGGGATGGAAGATGATCTTGTTGTAAAGGGTTAAGCAGATGCAAGCTTTCAAACTGACAAAGATGATTTTAGATCGAAATTGGGGTTTGTGTTTATGCTTAACGGAGGTGCGATTTGTTGGAAGAGTTCCAAGTAGAGTACCATGGAGATTCTACAACTGAGGCCGAATATATAGCAGCATCCGATGCAGCTAAAGAAGCAGGTTGGATCAAGAAGTTTATTAGTGATTTGGAAGTCATTCCAAGTATCATTAATCTGGTGGAACTTAATTGTGACAACAAAGGTGCCATTGCGCAAGCAAAGGAACCAAGGTCACATCAACGATCCAAACATATACTTAGACATTTTTACCTCATTCGAGAATTCATAGAAAGAGGAGACGTTAAGATATGCAAAGTATCAACCGACGATAATATAGGGGATCCGCTTTCAAAGCCCCTCGCACAAGCAAAACATGATGGTCATGTTAGATCCATGGGTATACGATACATATGAGATTGGGCCTAGTGCAAGTGGGAGATTGTGTTGGTGTAGTGCCCTAGGCGTTTAGTTATGTTTGACTTATAATCTAAACCGCTATGTAATCGTCTTTATCATTTATTATAGAGAAAGTATTATTTGGTTCATTATATATTTCCATGTTTATTATATTGAACTGCGTCCCTAGTTATTGTGAATAACTAGTATAAGTAGGTAATGGATAATCATGGAGATGATTATATGCATGTGATGCACATTACACTTATGGACACTTGCTAGAAAACAAGTATTGGACATGACCTACCGATGAGATTTATGACATGGTCTATAGTTATAAGTGTCATGATTAAATCTCATGATAGTCATGTCATTGAATCCTTGAGCCTGAGATTATCACCATCTTCCACATGATGAACATTGTGTTTGATATAGTCTAACACTATCTTTAATCGGATAGCAATAAGGGCTATGTTGGCACGATTGGATTCTTGTAGGGAAGAATGATAAGTCAAGATAGGATTTTTCCCTCTAGTTGAGAAAGATGTTTGCTTGGGCCCCTCGATGAATGATGTTGATGAAATGTGTGGCCACACTCAATTGATTTGATAGAGATCAAATGCATTTGGATTATCAACATATTCGGAATCAAGAAAGCATTGAACATGTGAGTTGACATGGACCATGACTCATGTTCAATTGGACATCATGGACAAAGGGATTGTGATATTTGATCTATCGAGGAATCAAACTTTGATGTTATATTAATCGGGTGGATATAATGGTTTGCTAGAAACCACTTATGTCTTGTGAGGTTGATGTTTCGACTCACTAACAACATAATATAATTTCTATTGGGTCACACACAAAGAACGAATTGATCATTGGCTGAAAATTGGAAATTTTGGGGAATAGCAGAACTCGTGCCCTTGAGGACTAGTCGTGACATAAGGCAGAACGAGTGTGTATTGGAATCAAGGGCTGGCTTGTTGACTTGATGACTTTGTGGGCTTGGGCACGACTCGTGCCCATGGGCACGACTCGTTCCCTAAAGCAGCACGAGTGTAAAAATTGTCACGAGTTGTATCACGACAAATTTTTGGCTTGGGGCACTCGTGGTTGCCTGGAATGACTCGTGGCACGAGTCGTGCCCAGGAGCACGAGTCGTGCCCTGAGCGAATTTTGGTCAGTCCGCGTTTCCTTTTCCGGATTGGTTTTAGTGTTTGACAAGGTTTCTACCCTAATGGTTAGGAGATTTATATGGGATATAAATACAACCTTTTGCAGTCATTTAAACCTCTCTCACACATCATTGTTCTAGGTTTATGAAACTCTAGGCTTTGATTATTGATTAAGAATCAAAAGGCACCCAAATAATTCCATTATTTTGGCTTTGATTATTGAATGTTGATTCAATAATCAAGAGGATCATCTAGCAATCCTACAAGAAGCATTCTTGGTTCGTTCGCGTGTGGATCACAATTAGAGGGAGGTTGCTTTATCTCCTAAGGCTTGAAGATCTCTGTTGATTGATTCATCACCAAGGTTGAACAAGGAAGATAGAAGATTCGACATCAAAATTCTAAGCTTGAATTTTGAGATCTGTTTTTGACAAACTTAATCACATTCAAGGTATGTAATTCTATTTCTTATTCTTCATCTCTTCATGCTTGACGGATCTAAGGGCTAGGGTTTTATTGTTGTATAAATTTTTTCGCTGCGTTTGTAACCCCAAAAACCCAACAGTGGTATCAGAGCCCTGTCTTGCCATGATTAGGATTGAAATTGGCATGCTAGATTTAATTTGATTAATTGCTATCCTTGCTTTGTGAAATAGATCTAGATTTTATGTGTTTTGTTTTATGAAAACAAGTATATATATGATATGCCATGCTCATGATTTATGATGAATAATATGATTAGTTTATCACATAGGTTATTGATCTATTTATTATGATTAAAGTAGATTGGTAAATTCTCAAAATTGGATCAAAGTATTTGTATGAAATTTTGTGAAGCCCTATGTTCATGATTATGTACACATAAGATTTATCTTACAACCATTCGATGTTTGTTAACATGTAAAGCCTTCTAAATATTTGAGTCTTATGCCATTCCTTGATTAGAACACTTGTGAAATTTTAGGGTATTTTGATGTAGTTTCGACTCAGTTAGATGCATCATTATATCTTAATTTGTGATCAAGATGAGATAATGGTTGATGTAG
Source organism: Adenophora triphylla var. japonica (assembly GCA_022495995.1). Taxonomy (NCBI): domain Eukaryota; kingdom Viridiplantae; phylum Streptophyta; class Magnoliopsida; order Asterales; family Campanulaceae; genus Adenophora; species Adenophora triphylla. Next base: position 474,465 of record JAFEMH010000008.1, read on the forward strand.
TTTTGACTCAGTTAGGTTCATCGTTCCATGTCTCATACGTTTGAAAAGATTTAACTTAATTGGTGCTTTCAAATGAGATTTGACCCAAGGCATAGATGAGATTTAAAACATGTTTTTTGACATATGATGTCTAAGGAAATCTCATAAAAGATCTAAGAGTCATATACTGATATGATTGATGTTTCTACCTAAATCAAGTGAAATATGGATCTTAGCCTACTATGATTATATGATACATTTTTGTATTTGAAGGTGTATAATTTAGTGGGAGTATTTATGAAATACATTATTTGCTCTTATATGATAAATGTGTTGATACTTATGTGTTTCATTGTTTGCATATTTTTATTATAGCAATGGCAAATCACAATAATCAGCCCCTATCACAGCGATCCGTCCTTGAGAAGGACAAGCTCGAAGAGAATGGTACAAACTATTCTGATTGGATCAGAAGCCTAAGAATTGTTCTAAGGCAAGAGAAGAAAATGTATGTTCTTGATGAACCCGTTCCACCTTCACCTACTGCCAATGCTTCAAGGGCAAATAAGGATGCTCACAAGAAACATGTTGATGATTCTAATGATGTGACATGCCTTATTCTTGCCACCATGTCTAAGGCCCTTCAGAAGGACCTTGAGCACATGGAAGCTGCTTTTGATCTTGCGGAGAGCTTAAAAGAAATGTTCCAAGTGCAAGCAAGACAAGAGAGGTATGATGTGGTTAAAGCCCTAACTGCATGCAAGATGCAAGAGGGGCAGTCGGTTGGTGCTCATATCCTTAAGATGAATGGTCACATTAAGCGTCTCGAAAGGCTTGGAAATCCGATGAGTTTGGAACTCGCCACGGATTTGATGTTGAATTCATTGCCTGAAAGTTATTGTCAATTTATAATGCACTATCACATGAGTGGCATGGATAAAAATCTCTCAGAATTGCATGCGATGCTTAAGACCGCAGAGAAGAACATCAAGAAGCCCGTAATGACAAACATGTTAATGGTTAACAAAGGAAAAAGGTTCAAGAAAGATGGCAAAGGTAAAGCAAGTGTTGCTAAATCTAAGACAAAAGTTGCCATTGCTGGAGAGGCTCCCAAAGTATCTCAAAAGGATACGGTTTGCTACCATTGCCAAGAAGTTGGTCATTGGAAGCGCAAATGCAAGGCATACAAGGAAGGCCTAAAGGCAAAGAAGGGGAATACGATTGCTTCTGATTCAGGTATCTATATGATAGATATTTTCCTTTCTATTTCTAGTTCATGGGTATTAGATACCGGATGTGGATCTAACATTTGTTTAAATGTGTAGGGACTAAGGAATAGGAAGCTGCTCAAACAAGGTGAAGTTGACCTACGTGTGGGGAATGGAGCAAGAGTTGCTGCATTAGCCATAGGAACATATGATGTAACTTTACCTAGTGGCTTAGTACTTGTTTTGTACAATTTTTACTATGTTCCGGATTTGAGTAGGAATATTATTTCAGTTTCTTGTTTGGATATTGAAGGGTATAATTTTCTTATTAAGAATAAGAAGTTTTATATTTATTTAAATGATATGCTTTATGGTATTGCAAATTCATTTAATGGCCTTTATGTTCTTGATGTTGATGAGAAACAAAATAGTGTTGAAAATGTTTATCATGTGGACAAGAAGTCTAAAATGAATGACGTGAACAACTCGTTCATGTGGCATTGCCGGCTTGGTCATATAAATGAGAAACGCATCTCTAAACTCCATAAGGATGGTATGTTAGACTCACATGATTATGAATCGTATGAGATATGCGAATCTTATTTATTGGGCAAAATGACCAAACCACCCTACACTAAGAGTAGTGAAAGGGCTAGTGACTTGTTGGGACTAATACATACCGATGTATGTGGACCAATGAGAAACATTGCTAGGGGAGTATTTCTGTATTTCATTACATTCATCGATGACTTATATAGATATGGCTATGTCTATCTGATGAAGTCCAAAAGTGAATCGTTTGAGATGTTTAGAACATTTCAAAATGAAGTACAAAATCAACTTGGCAAAACTATTAAAGCACTTCGATCCGATCGTGGTGGAGAATATTTGAGCCAAGGGTTTGACAATCATCTCAAAAACTGTGGAATTGTTTCAGAGTTGACTCCACCTGGAACGCCACAATGGAATGGTGTTTCCGAAAGGAGGAATAAAATCCTATTAGATATGGTTCGTTCGATGATGAGTCAAGTAGACCTTCCTATATCCTTTTGGGGACATGCATTAGAGACTATTGTGTTCACATTGAACAGAGTCCCTACTAAATCGGCTCCTAAGACCCCACATGAGATGTGGCATGGAAGACAACCTAGTTTGACTTTCATAAAGATTTGGGGTTGCGAAGCTTATGTGAAGAGACTTGTCTCTGATAAGTTAGCACCTAAATCTGACAAGGTTATTTTCGGTGGTTATCCTAAGGAAACCAAAGGGTATTACTTTTACAATCGCAATGTGAACAAAGTGTTTATTGCACAATATGGTACTTTTATTGAGAAACAGTTTCTCAATAAAGGAACTAGTGGGAGTAAAGTTGATCTTGAAGAAATTCAAGAACCCAAAAATAACATGGAACCGATAGTAGAGTCTGAACCAAGTCCACAAGAAGTTGTGGAACCGGTTCAAGATCCACAAGTCCATCGTAGATCAGATAGGTTACGATCCGCACCCGAGAGATATGGATTTCTCCTGTTGGAAAGTAATGAAGTAGAAGTCATTGAGAATGATGAACCTACATCCTATCAAGAGGCGATGTCCACTCCTGATTCGGCTAAATGGTTGGAGGCCATGGAATCCGAATTGCAATCCATGTCGGATAATAAATTTGGAACTTGATTGAGCCACCCGAAGGTGTAAAAACCATAGGGTGCAAATGGGTCTTCAAGAAGAAGACTGACATGGATGGGAAGGTGCATACTTACAAGGCTAGGCTTGTAGAAAAGGGATATAGGCAAACTCATGGTGTAGACTATGATGAAACCTTCTCGCCTGTTGCCATGCTTAAGTTTGTTAGAATTTTGGTTGCCATATCTGCATATTATGACTATGAGATATATGCAGATATGGCAAATGGATGTCAAAACGGCTTTCCTTAATGGGAAGTTACTCGAGGATGTGTATATGACACAACCCAAAGGTTTTGTCGATCCAAGAAATTCTAACAAGGTGTGCAAGTTGCAAAGGTCCATATATGGATTGAAGCAAGCTTCTAGGAGTTGGAATCTTCGTTTTGACAAAAAGAATAAAGAGTTTGGTTTTATCAAGAATGAAGATGAACCTTGTATATACATGAAACTCAGTGGGAGCATAGTACTATTTCTCTTATTGTATGTCGACGATATCTTACTCATTGGAAACGACATTCCTGCACTTCAGACTGTCAAGTCTTTGTTAGGGAAATGTTTCTCAATGAAAGATATGGGCAAAGCCGCTTACATCCTTGGCATCAAGATCTATAGAGATATATCTAAAAGGATAATTGGTTTGAGTTAAAGTACCTACATTGACAAGGTTCTTAGAAGATTCAAGATGGAAAATTCTAAGAGAGGCAGCTTGCCAATGGGTCATGGTGTTACTCTTAGCAAGAATCAGTGTCCTAAGGCAACTGATGAGCGAAAGAGGATGAATGAGATTCCATACGCTTCAGCTATTGGATCTATCATGTACGCTATGATTTGTACTAGACCCGATGTCTCGTATGCCTTAAGCATGACGAGTCGATACCAATCTGATCCTGGTGAGAACCATTGGATGGTAGTCAAGATGATCCTTAAGTACTTAAGAAGAACTAAGGATGCGTTCTTGGTATTTGGAGGGATAGAAGAAGATCTAGTTGTAAGAGGTTACACAGATGCTAGCTTCCAAACCGACAAAGATGATTTTTGATCGCAGTCGGGATTTATGTTTATGCTTAACGGAGGTGAAATTTGTTGGAAGAGTTCCAAGTAGAGTACCATAGTCGATTCTACAACCGAGGCCGAATATATAGCGGTATCCGATGCAGCTAAGGAGGCAGTTTGGATCAAGAAGTTCATTAGTGACTTGGAAGTTGTTCCAAGTATCACTAATCTGGTAGAACGTTATTGAGACAATAATGGTGCCATTGCGCAAGCAAAGGAACCAAGGTCACATCACCGATCCAAACATATACTTTGATGTTTCCATCTCATTCGAGAGTTCATTGATGAGGGAGACGTTAAGATATGCAAAGTATCAATCGATGATAACATTGGGGATCCGCTTACTAAGCCCCTCGCACAAGCAAAGCATGATGGTCATATGAGGTCCATGGGTATACGATACATAGATGGAGCCTAGTGCAAGTGGGAGATTTTTGGTGTAGTGCCCTAGGCATTTAGTTATGTTTGACTTATAATCTAAGCCTCTTTGTAATCGTCTTTATCATTTATTATTGAGAAAGTATTATTTGGTTCATTATATGTTTGCATGTTTATTATATTGAACTGCGTCCCTAGTTATTGTGAATAACTAGTATAAGTAGGTAATGGATGTCATGGAGTTGATTATATGCATGTGATGCACATTACACTTATGAATACTTGCTAGAGAACAAGAATTGGGCATGACCTATCGATGAGATTTATGACATGGTATTTAGTCATAAGTGTCATGATTAAATCTCATGATAGTCATGTCATTGAATCCTTGAACCTGAGATTATCATCGTCTTCCACATGATGAACGTTGTGTTTGATATAGTCTAACACAATCTTTAATCGGATAGCAATAAGGGCTATGTTAGCACGATTGGATTCTTGTAGGGAAGAATGATAAGTCAAGATAAGATTTGTCCCTCTCGTTGAGAGAGATGTTTGCTTGGGCCCCTAGATGAATGATGTTGATGAAATGTGTGGCCACACTCAAGTGATTTGATAGAGATCAAACGCATTTGGATTATCAACATATTCGGAATCGAGAAAGCATTGAACATGTGAGTTGACATGGACCATGACTCATGTTCAATTGGACATCGTGGACAAATGGATTATGACATTTGATCTATCGAGGAATCAAGCTTTGATGTTATATTAATTGGGTGGATATAATGGTTTACTAGAAACCACTTATGTCTTATGAGGTTGATGTTTCGACTCACTACTAACATAATATAATTCCTTGTGGGTCACACACAAAGAACGAATTGATCATTGGCTGAAAATTGGAAATTTTGGGGAATGGCAGGACTCGTGCCCCTGAGGAGGAGTCGTGACATAAGGCAGAACGACTGCATTTTGGAATCAAGGGCTGGCTTGTTGACTTGTTGACTTTGTGGGCTTGGGCATGACTCGTGCCCATGGGCACGACTCGTTCCCTAAAGCAGCACGAGTGTAAAAATTGTCACGAGTCGTATCACGACTGATTTTTGGCTTGGGGCACTCGTGGTTCCTTAGAACAACTCGTGGCACGAGTCGTGCCCTGAGTGAATTTTGGTCAGTCACCGTTTCCTTGTCCGGATTGGTTTTAGTGTTTGACAAGGTTTCTACCCTAATGGTTAGGGGATTTATATGGGATATAAATACAACCTTTTGCAGCCATTTAAACCTCTCTCACACATCATTGTTCTAGGTTTATGAAACTCTATGCTTTGATTATTGATTAAGAATCAAAAGGCACCCAAATAATTCCATTGTTTTGGCTTTGATTATTTAATATTGATTCAATAATCAAGAGGATCATCTACCAACCCTACAAGAAGCGTTCTTGGTTCGTTCGTGTGTGGATCACCATTAGAGGGAGGTTGCTTTATCTCCTAAGGCTTGAAGATCTCCGTTGATTGATTCATCACCAAGGTTGAACAAGGAAGATAGAAGATTCAACATCAAAATTCTAATCTTGAATTTTGAGATCTGTTTTTGACAAACTTAATCGCATTCAAGGTATGTAATTCTATTTCATATTCTTCATCTCTTCATGCTAGACAGATCTAAGGGCTAGGTTTTTGTTGTTGTATAAATTTTTCCGCTGCATTTGTAACCCCAAAACCCAACAGATTGTTGGTGTTATACCCCAGGCTTATAGTTGTTTTGACTCATAACTATTACCGTTATGTAATCGTCTTTATCATTTATAATAGAGAATGTTTATCTTGAGTATTATATGTTTTACATGTTTGTTATATTCATTATTCATTATATGTCATATCTTATCCGTCTCAGTCTCACTTTGAATGAAAACACCAATGATTAATATATTCATTATTCATTATATGTCATAATATTCTGTGTCCCTAGTGTAAGTATCCAAATCTGGCTCATGCCTTCCGGTTAAGTTTCCTGGCAATTCCCCAGACTTTCCTAAAGTTCAGGGGCAATTTGGGAACTTTTACAAACCTTCCGAGGGGTGAAGGTGTAAGTATGACAATCCAATTCGCAACATTTTAGATGCATTTTAATGTAATAAAATTGCATTAAGGGGCGTTTTGGTAAATTTCCTGCCTATCCCGAGACTTCCGGAAACATTTTATAAGTTTCGCGCGAAGGAGGTACCTTTTGGTATGCCAAGGGACTTGTTGGGAATAAATCTTTTTGGACTTTTTAGGTATTTAGGCCTGAATGTTCCAGAAACTGGTTTTGGCGCCAAAAACAGTTGAGGCCACATTGTGTCACGCGACAAGTCGAGGCATGGAAAGTGGTTGCGTATAGTCGTGCGACACAAGGTGACCACTAACATATAAATAAGACCCTCCCCCTCTCAGAAATGGATCCCAACTTCAGCCTACTGTTACTCTGCAGAAATTGCATCGTAACAAAGCCCCCCAAACACAATTCTCTCTCTCTCCTACCTTCAACCTACCCAATTCCCTCCAATCCAAACCCATTTTCTCAAACCAAGCCACTTAGATCCTTTGCACCAATTCTCTCAGGACCCCAAGACCAGAAGCAGTGAATTGAAGGGTTCTGTATCTAACTTGATACAGAACTCGTGGAAGCAACAAGGGTAACAAATCTCAAACTCCCTCTTCTCTCTTCCTTCTATTCAATTCTTCATAATTCTATTGTCTACTTCTGTTAGGATTCAGTAATTAGACTCTATCTGTCTAGATTACTGAATCCCAATTGCAATCTCTCTGTTTAACTTGTTTAATCTGTGTAATTGAATTACTATTGTTGAATATTTGCTTGAATTTGGTGTTCAAACCCCAAGGGGGTGTGGATCTACCCATATCCACACTCCCGGGGTCGATTTGTCGTTATTTCTATATTTCGTATCTAATCTAGTCAATTAATCAGATCTGTATTAGTTGTTGTTGATTCTGGTGTTCATTGTGTAAGTTTCTGCAGATGGCCTCCGTATGTCACGCGACACATCGTTCCAAGGTGATCCTGTGTCACGCGACATATGTGGTCACCTGTATCATGTGTCATGCGACATATCGTGACCTATCTGCAGAAACCTTTTCTCTTGTAATATGTTTTAGATTGTTGTAGCAGGGATGGGGCCTCCCTAAATAATGGGCTCACGAGTTGTAAATCTCGATTCATATTAAATAAAATGCATGTTTACCACACTTGTTCATTGTCAACATTTGCACACACTTTTGGATTGGCTTGGATGTTTAATTGAAAGACTCGTCTACGGACGAGGCGTGTTGGGTGAACCTCGGTTCTTCCCAACACGTAACCTGACCCCCGAACCCGTGTTTTCTCTCTCTAAAAAAAGGTTTTCAATGTTTCCTCTCAAAAACGGCATGGCGACTCCTTCATTTATTTTCGAAAACTCAAATTTTCGGGCGAGCGCGCATTCAGTGGCGACTCCGCTGGGGACAATTGACTTTGAAAACCTATTTTTCAAATGTTGAGTGGGTCAAGCTTTCATTAAATTAGATATCCAATACATCCATTTTTGTTGTGCATCTTTGACAATCATTTGTGGTTCATGCATTTTGTTGGATATGAGACTTGTGAGCTTTATGTATTTTGTGGTCATTGTGTTGTGCATTAGATTTTCTTGCTTTGTTCTTGCCATGGAGAGGCAGGGGGTAATTTGATGATTGCAGAGTTATTGGTTCAGTGACCACCCAGGTCGTGCGACATCTTTGTCTCTTGATGTCCTGTGTCACGCGACAAGGAGTGGCCACTGAACATATACTCAGAAGGCTTGGTTTGAGGGCAGTCCCTTGGATCAAATGTGGCTTAGTTGATTGTTGTTCCCTGTATCTCCTGTGAGGGTGTGTGTGTGTTTTCTTTCTTTTTCAAAAAAAAAATAATGAAAATAAAAAATCTTGGTTTTTTTTGTAAATAAAAGAATATAGTCATCCGCACACTACATCACTTAGACTTAGAACCCTCGGGTTCGATTGAGGGCATCGCGGACGGTGATGTATGTCGCCTACGCTTGAGCGCCTGAAATCAAACCTAACCCCCTAGTGCGTTATAGGTGGCACCACACTTAAACCTTACCCACGGTTGGTTTTTGATACAATGTTTTCATTACAACAAAATGAATTGTTTTTGAAACATATCGTAGGTCCTTATACCTTCCCCTAAAACCTCGCATCTTGTGGGCATGTTGCCAAATGCAACATGATTTCACGTGAGGACATGTCACTCCCATGGCGTGTTCTAAACGAGAGATCATGCCGCATTGTCAACATGCACCGACGAGAGGTCATGCCGGATTTTTCTTCGAAATTCTTCGAAAAGACCCGTTATGCTGCCCAAATTTCCCTAGAAATTCGAACAACCTCTCCGTTCCATAATGATGTTAGGATTTGGTTAGGTATCATTACCTATTATATATTTCAAAGCAAGGCATTTAGTGTAATTTGAACGTTGCGTCTCTAGGCTTCCCCGAGGTATAGTTAGCGTGAATAAAGGCTTCTCCTTTCCCAACCGTACTTAGGATTTAAAACACTAATTTATACTTGAAGATGAATAAGATTGTTTGTGCGAGTCTGTCCCGTTCCTTTCCCTCTCCCGTTCCTAAAAATTTCCCTTCAACACCTTATAAACCCGTCTCTACCCCTGCAGCTACGACGAGTTGGACCCGCTCATCTGTCCCAGGAGCTCGTTTGGTTCGTGTTCAAGCAGTTTCATTTGGTGTAGAATTAGAGATGGCCGGGAACGGAGATGTATTTTCTGCTCAGTCCGCTGGAGGCTCAGTGACAATGGGTCAGCCAAGTTTGAATGATATGACCACAGAGGAATTGAGGGTGACGTTGGAAGCTGCTCTAGCCCGAGAACGTGAGGCCTGTTTATTGGCTCAGAATGCCAAGGCCCGTGAAGAAGAAGCTCATAACCGCTTTGTAAAGGCAATGAGAGCTAAAGGGATTGCAGTACTTCGTCGGGAGGACAGTTCTTATGAGGAGATCACAGAAGACAGTCACAATGAGATTAGATCCGCTTCACCTGCCCAGCCTACTCAGCCCAGTTACAATGCGATGCCTCCTCCAGTAAGCTACGCCCCGCGCCCCAATCAAATGTCATCTCCGGGAATGTTTGTGAGTGACCAAGGAAGGTTCATTCCCCCATCTTCTCAAGGGTATAACCAGGTTATTCAACAAGGTGCTAGCAAGAATGGCGGTCAAGCAGCAAATTTCTTCGATCTCACTGCCTCTCCAACTCCCAATGTCCCAGCATCACAGTTTCAGTATGGATCTCAATTTCAAGCAGGGTATCCCCAACTCCAGTCCAGAGTATATCCCGACAGTTCCCAGAGTGGTCAATATCGGCTTTCAGGGAATCAAATTTGTCAAGACAGTGTTTCAAGATATCAGCAGTTTCAGACCCAAGGGAGTGTCCCTCAACCCGCAGTGTGTTCTCCCCTTACTCAGCATTTATATGGTTCCACTCCGTATTCTGCCCCATGCATCAGTACAGGACTCTCTACTCTTAGTCAATTCAGAGGTCAGTCAACCCAGTACAGTTCCCAGAACCCTGGTGTGCAGTTTAACGGTTATGATATGTATGGGAACAGGATCCCTAGCTCGGTCAGCTTGTTGGACAGTAATATTGGAATTCCCAGTACTTTTGGTCTCCCACTGGCCGCTTTGCCTGTTGGACCTAATTCTGATTTCCCAGTGCCGTCATCAACAGTGGCTCCCGCTATTCCCCAGATTTCAGGTTTGACGCCAGAAGTGACAGCCTTGTTGAAGCAGATGCAGCAACAGATCGATAAATTGACCGTGGGTTCTAGTGGTCTTAAGGTTGTGGATCCCGCTCAAGTAACGCCTTTGCCGCACAAGTTTAAAATGCCCAAAATGGATTTCGATGGTACCGCTTGCCCGAAAACTCATATAGATACTTATGTTATGACAATGGGAGCAATGGGTTGCACGCCCGAGTTTATGGCATCCCACTTCCATCTGACTTTGAAGGGATCAGCGCTCACATGGTTTCTGGCTTTGAAACAAGAGTGTCGCTCCACCTGGAGCCAGATAACAGAAACCTTTTTGGAGAAGTACAAAGGCAATTTGGAGTGGCGTACCACTCGGGATGATTTAGTGGGGACTATCCAGAAGGCTGATGAGTCAATTACAGAATTTTACAAACGGTGGAATGCTAAGCTTAATGAGCTATCAGAGCCAATCCCCCTCCAGGACCAAAAAGACATTTTCTTGTCATGTGTTAAGCCAGTGCTCAGGGAAGCCATCGGAAAAGGTTGGTACCCAGATCTGCGAGAGATGGTCGGAATGGGAGCTAGAAGTGAAAACAGATTGTTCAATCAAACCCCGAATGCAAACGCCAGTGGTAACAGCGGTAGTGGAGGTTACCGATACCGAGCACCCAACCCTGTTTCAGCAATGATGCCGAGGGGAAGAGAAGTGACCAAAGACAACAGTATCAACAATCTACAAAGAGGAGGTAGTAATGTGCAGAACGCAGTAAGATTTCAGCCTAAGCCGCAGCCGAGGTTTGATGATTTGGGCATGTCTACTGAGGAAGTTTTTAACGGATTGCTTCGTACCGGTATGATCAAGCCATTGGAGAATTATAGTCCTGCTCGTCCTAATCCCCATATGGATGCTAGCAAGTACTGTCGATTTCACCAGTTCCCAGGGCACACCACAAATTCCTGCATAACCCTCAAAAAGATAATTCAAGGTTTGGTAGATGACAAGAAGATTGAGAAATCTCCTCGCCCGAATGTGGTCAGCAATCCTCTGCCAAGTAACAACGTGAATCTTATCGACTTCAGACAAGACTATTTTGTTAATGTAATAGAGTTTGGGAAGTCAATAGATGAAAGTGATAGTCTTTGGTTGTAATGAGATTGTGACTGATGTAATCCCATTTTCTGATGAAATGAAAGATAATTTCTGCTATGTTTTGTATCTTGATGATCTGTATGGTTTGAATAATACTGCTGATTATGACGATTATGAAGAGCATGTGGTTGCCAACACTATATCCTCCATGGTTCCTAGAGATTCCCCAATCTCCTTGGAGGAACTCAGGATAGCGGCTAATGTAGAGGCACCATTGTCCATAAATGAGATAAGGCAGGCGGCATGGCCATATAGCACTCGTCCTGTTCCGATTACGCTAGCAGAACTCAAGGAGGCCAGTAAGGATTTTGTGGTTGAGAAAGATCAAGAAGTTAATCTGTTGACTCGTTCAGGGAGAATGTTGGGAGTGAACAATTCAGATCCGTCCGGGAAAGGTAAGGCAGTTGCGGTCCCTAATACTCAGTCCTCTCAAAACCCCTACAGACTGGCAGGAAACGAAGAAGTTCAGGAAGACCCGATCCTAACACGGTTAAAGAGAACACAAGCCGATATCTCCTTATGGTCTCTACTCACATCCTCCTACCCTCACAAATTAAAGTTGGAAGAGGCCCTATCCAAAACGAAAGTGTCTGTCAACGCCACCCCAGACGAGGCCTGTCAGCTGATTGGAACTGCGCAGTATGGGAACATCATTACTTTCACGGATCTTGACTTGCCTGCTTATGGTGCGAAGCATAATGAGTCTCTACATATCACGGTGCCCCTGGAAGGACGGCGGATTCCCCATGTGTTGGTAGATAATGGGTCAGCTATGAATGTGCTCCCTGCTAAAATGATGAGTATGTTGGACATTAATGCGCAGAATCTTAAACCATCCAACCAAACCATAAAGGCCTACGATTCGACATCTAGGGCGGTGTTGGGGATAGTCTCTCTGAATTTGATGTTTGGAGGCAAAGAGATGATGGTAGAATTTCAAGTTATCGACATTCCGGTCACATTCTCAGCATTACTGGGCAGACCCTGGATTCATGAGATTGGAGCGGTAGCCTCCACTCTTCACCAGTGTTTAAAATTTGTGCAAGAAGGAGTGCTGACGACCATTTATGGTGATAGCGTTACAATTGGGGAAACCAGCACCAACACCTTACCAGTAATGGAAATCAAGCTCGACCAGGAAAATCCGATGCTCAGTGGATTCACAATAGAGAAACCTAAAGGGCAGGTCTGCACCATAGATCTGACGACATCTTCAGACAAGATTCCTCCTGTGTTGAAAATGCTAAGAGGTATGAGCTATATCCACAGTGCAGAGTGGGAAAACGCCAACAGGGACCGTGTAGGCTTGTGTTGCCAGAAGCCAAGAGAAACAAGCAAGGCCTGGGATATGCCGTGACTAGAGAAGATAAGGCGTATGACAAGACTGAAGCTTTTAAAGAAAAGATGACCTCAGCGGTTGGTAAGAGGTACAAGAGGCCTGAGATGCGCCCGTACAGTTGGTCTTTGAACAAGCATTTTGTCAGAGAGGATGGAGATATGTTTGTTTGTCCAGAACCAAGACTGAGACAAATGGAAGAAAGAATGAGAACAATCCGGAGGTTCGCTAGCAGCCAAAGTCCGATGAAGGAAATGTTTGATAGCTTGCCCAAAAGGCCAGGTGTGACCGCCACTTACGAGAACAGCTACCATTTCTGGGGGCCTGATCATGTGAACCAGTTCGAAAAGCTTGCTTTGGATGAACCCACAATATGCAAGATCCGCGGTGCTGACCCTGTGGATATTGATGGTGATTTGGCAGATTTGTTTAAAGAGCAGGGGCTGTTAGAGCCTGGGGATGGTATGTTTTTGACAGAAGTACCTACAGGAGGAGTGGTTGTTGTTAAAGAGCCGAGCGATTTGATTGACTTTTCCTCTGATAGCAAGGTGGTGGCTATGTTAGAATTTGAGAAGGAGCCAGTTATGGAGCTAAACAGGCTGGAGACTATTGCAGAAGGACCGTTACAGAATTGGACTTCATTTCGAGGACCGGTCGCCGACAGGGAGACTATGATTGAAAAGCTTGGGCTCAAGCCTCATCCTTGTCCCTCCGAGTCTAAATTTGTTCCTCGTGTCTTGAGTCGGTCTCCTGAATCTCTTGTTATTGAATTCGAGTCTTCCGATCGGTCTGATGTCCTCACGGCAGAAGACCGTCTTCGAGTTGTAAACACTGTTTTTCCCTATGCTTTGAATAAAATGGTTGACCTTTCTGAGTATCCCGTGATTGCAAATCTAACAATTGAACGCTTAACAAAAAATAATCATCAAGATTTAAAAATAATTAAGCCTAATTCAATTGAAGATAATGCAGACTTAATAGACGAGAAAATTTTAGAAAATGATTCAAAGCAGGTTTGCGAATAAAAGGAAAGCCGGGTCCAAGCTGCCGATGAGAAATTGACAACGGTGAACCTGGGAACAACCGAAGAACCTAAAGAAACGCAGATTGGTAGCTTCTTCTCCGGAGATGAACGGGTTGCCCTGATTGAATTGCTTAAAGAATATATGGACGTCTTTGCTTGGTCCTACAAAGATATGCACAGGCTGGATACTTCTATCGTAGAGCACCGGATTCCTCTAGATCCGAGAAATTAAGCCGATCAAGCGAAGTTGAGGCGGATAAAACACTGAGTGGTCCTTGCGGGTGAAAGAAGAAATTGAAAAACTCCTACGGGTGGGCTTCATCAAAGTGATTGAATATCCGACTTGGTTGGCAAACATTGTAACAGATCACAAAAGCAAACGGAAAGGTGCGGGTGCGTAGATTTCCGAGATCTCAATAAGGCTAGTCCCAAAGATGACTTCCCTTTGCCCAACATTGATATGCTAGTAGATGCAACCACAAACTTCGAGGTCAAGTCCTTCGTTGATGGTTTCGTGGGTAACAATCAGATCAAAATGGCTGAGGAAGATCAGGACAAGACAGCGTTTACAACTCCATGGGGTACTTATTGTTACACAGTAATGCCGTTTGGTCTGAAGAATGCTGGGGCTACCTATCAGAGAGCCGTCACCACCCTGTTTCACGACATGATCCACAAGGAGATTGAAGTGTATGTAGATGATATGATTATTCACTCGAAAGGGTCAGATGGACAACATTTCATTGATTTGAGGAAATTCTTCAACGAGACTCGAGAGCACTCCATGAGACTAAATCCAGCCAAGTGCACCTTTGGGGTTATTCGAGGTAAGGTCCTGGGGTATATGGTCACAGAACGCGGCATCGAAGTAGATCCCAGAAAGGTTAAGGCAATCGTTGAAATGAAGCCGCCCAGAACTGTCTCCGAAGTAAAAGGATTCATGGGTCGTCTACAGTACATCAGCAGATTTGTCAACCAACTGACCTCCATGTGTGAGCCGATCTTCAAGCTACTAAAGAAGAATCAGGAAGTAGTTTGGAACAAGGAATGCCAACTGGCCTTCGAGAGGATCAAAGCTTACCTTGTCAATCCTCCCATTCTTTGTCCGCCTCACGGGAGCAAGCCTTTACTGCTATACTTGACGGTCACAGACACAGCCACTGGGGCTATGCTAGCACAAGAGAAGAAGGATTCAAAGATTGAGAATGCCATATACTTTGTTAGCCGCAAATTCCAAGGTAGCGAGTTGAACTACTCTGCCCTCGAGAAGACATGCGCGGCTACGAGTGCAGGTGGTCGGAAAGCTAAAGCACTATATGCTATCCCACACTGTATACTTGGTCTCCAAGATGGACCCAATCAGATATCTGTTCCAAGGTGACAGAGGTAACATCTCTACCAGATTGGCAAAGTGGACTTTCTTCTTAGCTGAGTTTGATATCAAATATGTGATCCGGAAATCAATCAAAGGACAGGCTTTGGCGGATCAGTTGGCTGACTTCCCGGTCTGAAGCTTGAGGACCAGACCTCCAATTTCCAGACGAGGGGATTCTTGCTATAGAAAATGGCAACCGGTGGCAGTTATTCTTTGATGGAGCAGCGAACAAAAGAGGTAATGGCATCGGGATGGTACTAGTAGATCCGAACGACATGCATACCCCCATAGCTATCAAGCTGAACTTCTCGGTTACCAACAATGCCGCCGAGTACGAAGCTTGCATAGCTGGTCTAGAGGCTGCCCTCGAGCGACATGTGGAAGAGTTAGAAGTATTCGGTGATTCCCAATTGATAATCAATCAGGCCGCCAACAAATGGAAAATTATAGATCCGTGTCTCCAGAAGTACCATGCTTACATTGCAGAACTCGTCGGTCAGTTCAAGGAAGTGTCATTCCAGTTCCTGCCACGAGACAAGAACAGATTCGCTGATGCCTTAGCTACTCTGGCCTCTTTGGTAGAAATTCCAGAAGGAAAGTCAATCAAACCGTTCAGGGTCGGTAGGCGAGAAAATCCTGCATATTGTTGTGAAATGGAGATCGAAACCGTCAGTGAGCCGTGGTACAACCAGATCTTTCAATATCTCAAGCATGGTGAAGCATCCTTCCCTGTTGACAAAGAAGGAGACTTAAAAGGTGTCCATGCCAAAAGCTTGCAAGCTCTAAAGAGACTATCAGCACAGTATGTCATACTTGGCAATGAATTATGGAAGAAAAGGGAAGGTTGCCACTCCTTCTCTGTATCAGTAAAGAAAAGGCCCAAAGAGTAATGGAAGATGTTCATAACGGTGCCTGCGGACCTCATATGAACGCTCGATCCCTCATGCATAACATCATCAGACTGGGTTACTTCTGGATTACTATGGAGACGGATTGCATCCAGTTTGTGCGGACTTGTGATAAATGCCAGCGATTCTCCAACCTTAATCACATCCCTCCTCATGACCTTTACTGTATGACAACTCTGTGGCCCTTCGCAATATGGGAGATTGATGTCATTGGGAAAATAACTCCGCCCGGGAGCAATGGACATTCGTTTGTATTGGTTGCGGTAGATTACTTCACAAAATGGGTAGAAGATGCGTCTTACAAAGTGCTCACAGCTAAGAAAGTGGCTCGCTTCATAAAGGAACAGATCTTCTGCCGCTACGGAGTCCCAAATGAGATTATTTCTGACAATGGAACCCATTTCGAAGGAGAAACTGATCGGTTACTCACTGAATACAGGGTCAAGCGTCACAAGTCTTCACTATACAGACCACAGACGAACGGTGCTGTTGAGGCTGCCAATAAGAACTTGGAGAGAATCATAAAGAAGATGGCCGAACGAGGATGAGACTGGCTGGAGAAGCTACATTTAGCATTATGGGGCTACCGCACTTCAATTCGAACGGCCACCGGTGCAACCCCATACGCTCTGACTTACGGAATGGAGTCTGTCATGCCCATTGAATTAGAAATTCCATCCCTCAGGGTTTTGCTCGAAAATGAGGTAAATGAGATTGAATGGCTCCAAAGTCGATACAATGAATTGGCTCTGTTAGACGAACGCAGACTAAAAGCCATGGAGCATAACCGGGCGTACCAGAGAAGAATGGCCCGTGCTTTTGACAAGAAAGTGAAACCCAGAGACATCAAGGTTGGTGATCTGGTCCTTAAGATGAAGCCCTCGAATCAGAACAGTGCATTGGGCAAATGGGCACCTGTCTAGGTCGGACCGTTTCTAGTGAAGAAAATATTCTCCGGAGGAGCTATGCAGCTGACAGACTTGGATGGCAACCCATTTCTGCACCCCGTCAACGGCGACAAGTTGCGGAGGTATTATGTATGATCGAGTCTTTTCCCCCTCTAAAAAAAGAGAAAATGATAAATAAAGGCGCAACAAAATTGTCCCAGATGAGACTGAAAACCTCTCAAAAGGCAGTCCATGCAAAAATAAGGGACGCGCCCGGTGCTAAAGAATATACCCAGCTAGACCGAAAACCCTAAAAAGGGCGGTCTAGGTAAAAAACAGGGTTGCACCATGTCCCCCTTCTATCTTCCCCTTTCTTAAAAACAAATTTGATTGAGTCGAACTACGGAGACCTGAGCCCATTAGTTCTCTTACAAAAGGGGAACGTAGGCAACCACTTGTGGTTCGGTCTAAACTGCTGCAAAAAATTTCTCATCCTGCCAAAATGTGTTTTGATTACAATTCCAAAGCTTTTCAAAGGTTCATTTTGAGTTAATATTCTTTTTGATGAGTTCAAGCACGGCCTACTTTTGACTCAAATAATTTGCTGCGAATAAAAAAAAGAAAACATTGCTAACATCTATTTCGTCTGCATTAAGTGATCAAAGGATACTCAGTTTCCATACAAATAATTCCTACTCTCAAAACACAGAGCAAAAATAGTCTCCTATCTCTCAGAAAAGTGTCTAGAAACTCGTCCCCGCTCCCGAACTCGCTCCTCTGTCCTTCCTCTTCCTCGGTCCCCGGGAGGTCTTTGGCTTAGGAATGTCAAATAAATCGGTTTGAGCCCGTCCCAATTCAGGAATAACATGCGCCGGCGGTTCAATCAGACCAGTCTCCCTCAAGGCGGCCCTAGCAACCCTCTCTTGTCTCAAGACTTCTCTGCGAGCCATCACCTCTGGATCATCCCTTAAAGCAGCCCTACGGATCTCTTGTCTCCGATAGTCCTCAACCGCATCACCTGTAACATTATCTGGGTTTCCTCGTGCCTCTGTATCCCTGAAAGACCGACTGGATGGATAATCTGCTCCCAAGTATTCCCGGCGGCGAGCCTCTATAGCCAGCTGTGCAAGACCCTGATGCTCCTCATACCAAATCAAATACTCTTTGGTCAGAAATGTAAACCCTCTGGACTGCCGAAGAAGTACACGAGTGGGAAGAAAACCCTCCAGAAAGGATCTGTTGAAAAACTGTATAACCTGGGGCTCGGTCATAGACATCGGAACAACATCCGTCACCAGTCTCTCCCTCAAAGCTCGGACAATCTGCTGAGGGTACCTATATTGTCTGCTCACCAATGATGGGACACAGAAAGAAGATACATGCAAGCCTGGCAGTCTGACTACTATTGATCCATCCTGAATGTCTCTCATGGTCTGTAAATTCCAGGCAGGAATCCAAAAGCTCAGATCAGTAATCCCGTACCGTGACAATCTCATCTGCCAACTGTCAGCAGCCTCAGCCCTCAGCACTCTGCGTTGCCCCGTCACCCAAGGCATAGAAATTTGACCCGTTGGAAGTGGCATGATCAAGCGTAGCCTCTCAGAAAACCACAAAGACAACAAGCTGGGGCTGCCTGCTCCCATGAAATCCGATCCCCCTGCTAGCCTGTCAATGCCATGGTAAGTCTCAGCCAGCAATAGTGGTACAATTTCCATCTCCCCTTGACCCAACCTGATTTGACAAAGATTCACACCCCGATCACCTCTCAGTTGCCTAACAGTCTCCAGCAACGCACTTGGGTAGACTCCGGCATATCCACAGAAGTAGTGAGCTGACAAGCTAAACAGCATGAACATATCCAGAGACGTAGAAATATCAAACAGCTCAGGACTGGACAAGCATAGCCTAGCCATCCGAGTCAAGTCTATGGACCCATCACCCAGAATCATAGATGACACCTGATCCGCTAACAAGTAAAGGAAGGCTGACAATTGCTCCACAATCGACCGGCCATCCCGTGGGATTGCTGCAGTTGCCGCCTCTCCCAGGCCTGTCAATGCCCTAAAGTCTTCCATGGTGGGAGTCAAATCATTGTATGACAGAGTAAAGACATGACGCTCTGAGTCCCAGAAGCAGGATGCAGCCCGAAGAAAATCCCAGTCGACCCTCCAGTCTTTTAAGGACCAGAGACACGGCATACTATACCTCCTGTCAATAAGCTCCCTATGATGCCTCCGGTGATAATGTGAAATTTCGAGAAAGTCTTGGCGGAATTGACGCTCTCGAGAAGCTATTTCCCTGTTATAATGCTCCATCGCAGCTAAAAGTATCAATCTTGGCCAAAGAATTCGCTTATCTGACAAGTCAGGGTAGCTGGTTTCCTTTACTGAAGAGACAGTGTTTACAAAATGAAGCCTGAGCCGATTTTAAAAAGAGCCTGTTACGAGTCACTCCTGGTCGTGCGACACAACATGCCAAGTAGACATGGCATGTCGGGCGACACATTTGGTTGACATCAGACAGTATGGAAAGGCCTGCAGTGATTACCCCAGAGCACCTTTCGACTCGCCGTCGCTGTAATACACCTCCTATCCCCGCATACATGCCTATGAAAATGCACGGGAGAGGACCCCTACTATACGCACCTATCCGAGACAGTCCCAAAACCTCATACACAAACCTGACAAAGCCGACCTTTTAACACAATGATCGCGTTTCCTTCCCAGAACAGACAGACTCGTGCAAACAAGCTAACCTAGGTTAATCTTTGCTAACAAGATAGATTAGTTAGATGCAGCGCTGGAAGTTGTCGTTTCTCCCTCGCAGGTACAATGATCAACTGAGTCTCGCCACACCTCGAAGACTGGCCCTCAGGTCAAACCAAAAAAAAAAGAATACAAAAAAAAAAAAAGCCCGTATCTGTGATAACCTCCCAAGTAGAACTCAACAGAATCAACGGCCCCAAAGCACCGAAAGAAGCCAACTCCCCAGAAAGCAGAGTCTCCGGCTTATCAAACAAAAGCAACAAAATCAACGGCCCCAAAGCAAAGAAAGAAGCCAACTCCCCAGAGATGCAGAGTCCCCGGCTTACCAAGCAAAAGGAAAGAAGCTGACTCCCCAGAAATGCAGAGTCCCCAGCTTACCAAGCTAAAAGAAAGAAGCCGGCTCCCCAGAAATGCAGAGTCCCCGGTTTACCAAGCGAGAAGATCAGTAGCCTCAAGGCCCAGACAAAAGCAGAGTCCCCGGCTTCCCAAGCAAAGCTCAGGGCACAAAAATAAAAGCAAACAATCAACAACAACAGTCCAACAACAAATTCAACAAAAGAACAACACAGAGCAAAAGAAGTAGCGTGAGACCCCTGGCAGCTACACTTATCCCCAACAGAGCAGCAGCAGTAGCATGAGACCCCTGACAGCTACCCTGCACCAGTAAAAGTGGTATGAGACCCTCCGGCATCCACGAAGAGAAGCAACAGTAGTGTGAGACCCTCCGGCAACTACCCTGCACCAGCAAAAGTGGTATGAGACCCTCCGGCATCCACGAAGAGAAACAGCAGTAGTGTGAGACCCTCTGTCAACTACCCTGCACCAACAAAGTGGTATGAGACCCTCCGGCATCCACAAAAGACCAGTTGCAGCATGAGACCCTCCGGCAGCTACAACTCGTCAGCAGCGATAGCATGAGACCCTCCGGCAGCTACTCGCAAAGTACCAGTTGCAGCGTGAGACCCTTCGGCAGCTACAACTTGGCATAAAAGGCAGCTACTAGCCAACCGCAGTAGTACCTACCCCTAAAGAAGTCACATGTAAGCACAACAAAGGTATGAAGACACATCTCTACCCCTTTCTTTCTTGTGGATAGTAATTCTGAACTACGATTTGGCTTGATTCCCTTCTTAAGGGATACGTAGGAATCCTTTCTCAGAAAGGTCCAGCCATTAGACTCCCCGATTCACCCTCTAGCCCGTTACCTTATCCCTTGATGCTCATTGGGATTGGGTCTTATTTTATCGACAACCCCACTTTTTTCCAAAAGTGACGTTGCCGAGGGGCTCTGTAAGTACGCCAATCCAATTCGCAACCTTTTAGATGCATTTTAATGTAATAAAATTGCATTAAGGGGCATTTTGGTAAATTCCCTGCCTATCCCGAGACTTCCGGAAACATTTTATAAGTTTCCCGCGAAGGAGGTACCTTTTGGTACCTTACTCATGCCAAGGGACCTGTTGGGAATAAACATTTTTGGACTTTTTAGGTATTTAGGCCTGAATGTTCCAGAAACTGGTTTTGGCGCCAAAAACGGTTGAGGCCACCTTGTGTCACGCGACAAGTCGAGGCATGGAAAGTGGTTGCATATAGTCGTGCGACACAAGGTGACCACTAACTGCAGCCTATAAATAAGACCCTCCCCTCTCAGAAATGGATCCTAACTTCAGCCTACTGTTACTCTGCAGAAATTGCATCGTAACAAAGCCCCCCAAACACAATTCTCTCTCTCTCCTACCTTCAACCTACCCAATTCCCTCCAATCCAAACCCATTTTCTCAAACCAAGCCACTTAGATCCTTTGCACCAATTCTCTCAGGACCCCAAGACCAGAAGCAGTGAATTGAAGGGTTCTGTATCTAACTTGATACAGAACTCGTGGAAGCAACAAGGGTAACAAATCTCAAACTCCCTCTTCTCTCTTCCTTCTATTCAATTCTTCATAATTCTATTGTCTACTTCTGTTAGGATTCAGTAATCAGACTCTATCTGTCTAGATTACTGAATCCCAATCGCAATCTCTCTGTTTAACTTGTTTAATCTGTGTAATTGAATTACTATTGTTGAATATTTGCTTGAATTTGGTGTTTTAACCCCAAGGGGGTGTGGATCTACCCATATCAACACTCCCGGGGCCAATTTGTCGTTATTTCTATATTTCGTATCTAATCTAGTAAATTAATCAGATCTGTATTAGTTGTTGTTGATTCTGGTGTTCATTATGTAAGTTTCTGCAGATGGCCTCCGTACGTCACGTGACACATCGTTCCAAGGTGATCTTGTGTCACGCGACATATGTGGTCACCTGTATCATGTGTCATGCGACATATCGTGACCTATCTGCAGAAACCTTTTCTCTTGTAATCTGTTTTAGATTGTTGTAGCAGGGATGTGGCCTCCCTAAATAATGGGCTCACGAGTTGTAAATCTCGATTCATATTAAATAAAATGCATGTTTACCACACTTATTCATTGTCAACATTTGCACACACTTTTGGATTGGCTTGGATGTTTAATTGAAAGACTCGTCTACGGACGAGGCGTGTTGGGTGAACTCTCGGTTCTTCCCAACACGTAACCTGACCCCCGAACCCGTGTTTTCTCTCTCTAAAAAAAGGTTTTCAATTTTTCCTCTCAAAAACGGCATGGCGACTCCTTCATTTATTTCCGAAAACTCAAATTTTCGGGCGAGCGAGCATTCAGAAGGACTTGCTAGGAATTAAAATTCCACGTAGTCCTTCGCTGGAAAAGACCTTCTTGAAGGCCACCTTGCATGGTTCTAGAAATAAGCTGAGTCATCTCTGGATAAGACCGCACGGCTTCATTAGCCCTGAGGTTACAGCCGCACGGCTTCATTAGCCATCACCAGAGTGCCGATAAATAGAGGCCTCCTCTACCCATTTTGATATATAGTTTTTAGCATTGTTACTCTGCCAAAATTCCTACATAAATTTCCAGAGAGATGAGAGCAACCAAAACCACCTCCCCCTCCTCAAAAACCTTCAAAAGTTGGTCCTTCCCTAGGCAAACTTCAAGGAGATAGAGGGACACCACCATTAGTAACCTCTCCTCCCTTTTTTCTTGAAATATACTTGTTATTACTTGTCATATTTCTCCTTGCTTTACATATTGTCATATATTTGCTTGGTATTTGATATATTGTCATTAAAGATCACATCTTTAGGCATGTAAATCATACATACCCCATTCCCCTATCACATAGGATCCATGGAAGATTCAACCCAAGGATGAACAATAAGACCTCAAAAGGCTTGTTCTAGGGTGGATCTCTCACATGGTGATGTGAAAATAGCATCCTTTGCATATAAAAATGTCATCTTTATATATAAAGTAGCATCCTTTGCATATAAAATGTCATTTTTTGCCTATAAAAATGTAATCTTTTCTATAAAAATGTCATCTTTATGCATGAGTGTCATTCCCCCTTCCCATAGACCTTGTTTTTGAGGATTTTCCACCTAAAAGGTTCATAAAGGACATAGGAAACCATAGAGGTCCTTCCTTTTATTTCCTAGTCTTAGCTTGCATCATGTTCATTACATATGTTAGTGTAAAAATGTCATCTTTAGCTTAAAATGCATTCCCCATGTCCCTCATGGTTGGATCTCTCTCCTAGGATTGCCTAGTGACCTTCAGAAGGTACAAAAAGGCATATGATGAGTATAAAGATCCAATCTTTATACCCCTCCCCTAGTCCCCTCTGGTACTTGGAGCATCTCTTGGAGCGAAATGGTGTAAAGGTCCTATCATTACATCATTTCCTCCACTTAAAGATGCCATAGACGGATTCTCCTTTAGAAAAGGATGAACTTGAGCCACATATTTCCGATCATCACTTGAGACGAGCATAAATGTCCCGAAAGAGCTCAAATTGTCTCAAGATGTAGGATTGATGGGCAAAGGTCATTCCTTTCAAAAGAGTCTCATCCTTGGACTATAAAAACGGTGTCCCTATTCCGATCACATGTGACCCAAGGTCTCATCATGATGATCCTAAGTCCAAGATGAGAACGGGACCAAAGTCCCTAACACATCAAAAATCCAAGAAATCCCAAGCGATAACCAACTCATGGTTTATACGTCCGGAAGACCACTTGGTACATTCCCTCCTTTTCAAAGCACACATCCCACACACGAAAACACTAAGGCAAGCATGAAAATTGGATCTTGGAAGACTTGCTCCGGCAAGGCTCTTTGGGTGAACGACAATCCGTTCTTCCCAAAGGGTAACTTAACCTCCGGACCCAAATCCTTTTTTTCAAAGTTTTGAGGAAATCAAAATGGCGTGGCGACTCCATTTTTCAATTTAAACCGGATGTTTCCAAACTGATGTGAGGCGGTGATCCCCCTTACACGAGAAAGCGGTTTCCAAACAAAAAATAAAGGAAAGCCGCGATCTTGGGCACCACATTCACAGTTTGGCGACTCTGCTGGGGAGAAAACCAAAGGAGAAAGCTTTCATTTTTTAAAATAAAATGATACCCGGTATATAGGTGGAAACCATTAAGCTTCCCGTATTGCTTCCTCACCCGAGGCTTGGGATAAATTATGGTCTAACAATCCCACGTACCGGTATCTCTTTTCGAAAAATAAAAGAAGAAAGCTTTTTCCGAGTGGGTTAGCCTTCCGCCGCGGATCCGACTCTCATGTTTGCCTTCCTTTTTCTTGCATTGCATTGCATGCATCATTGGTTCTTGGAATAGTGCATTGTTTGAATGCTGAACAGGAAGCTTGCTGGAAGCTGAAAAAGGTGCCAAAATGGCCGGGGAAACAACCTGCAGATCAAAGGAAATGGAACCTGGAAAATTGATTGATGTAGCCGTACGGCTTGATTCTCCTTGAATCCTAGCCGGGCGGCTTCATTAGCAATTCCACCAGGACAAAAATTGAGATTAATCTGGAAGCCTTGGCAGCTTTGGGCTATTCAGTTCCAAGACTGACCGGGGCTCCCAGAAAATTTACGTGCTTATTTGCTGCATTTCCCCCGTCCCGAAAAATCATTCCTTTAAAACACATTTCTGAAAATTTATGTTTTAACTCAAAAAGGAATATTTTTAGGAGGCCGCACACTACGCGCACCTTATATATCCTGTACACTTTGCACGCACGTCCCTTTAACCTGGGATGGTTGTTCAGTTGCAGTCACGGACAGTATTACGATGCTCTCGGGCGCGCACGGAATCACCCCAAACTCCCCATGGCAGCCAGTGTCGACCAATGCACAGTCCGTGTCACACATTTTAAAACCGTGACTTTTGGTTGGTTTTTGGTCTAGTCCGTGTCTTATAGCCCAGTTGCATACCCCCGTAAAGGTCAAACCTTAGCCCATGACGGAAGTCAAGATCTTTCGCGCAAGCGGAGCTCTGCCGAAATTCCGACAAGGAAAAATTGGCAAGATCTTGACTCCGTCGTTTGACTTTGACCCACACGGGATACGTAGGAGTCAAGCCCGAGTCCGTGCCAAAAATCCAAAGATCTTTTGCGCAAGCGGAGCTCTGCCGAAATTTTGACAAGGATAAATTGGCAAGATCTTGACCCGGCATTGACTTTGACTTTGACTTACGCAACATATGCAACGAAGTTCAATGTGACATTGTGTCATCCTGATTTAACCGCCCGACCCATGCCTATTATCTTCTTGGACAATGCCAAAAAGTCAAAACGTCAATCGCGCAAGCGAAACTCTGCCGAAATTCTGTTAAGGCTGAAAGACGAGACTTTCCCAGCATTGCCTTGACTATAATCCGCATCGCTCGCGCGTTAAAAGTTCCTATGACCCGCTAGACCCGTTAGGAGCGTTCTTCTCTCTCGGTCAGTGGGATCCGCGTGCCCTATAGGACCCTCGCCCGAGGCTGTCTACCCTGGGAGGTCGAAATACAGGTGGAATACGAGGGGCTTATAGACGTAGTGACGGAACCCACTGATCCAGGATCTAGAGTAGTTGCGAAAAAGAAGGGCAACCCCTTTTCTAACCAAATAGAAATTAATAAAAGACACCGTTTTAAGTAAACTGGAAGATTCTTAATTTGCATATTGCTTGAGCCTTCAGCCTAAACACCTACCCCAGAGTCTAAACCTCTCCTATCCCTTTCCCGCAGTGAGAAAGAATCGGGTGAGAATATCGGGTCAGCAGTGTGTCGGTGCAGAGGTCTCATATAATCCGTCAAAATCTTTAGTTTCAACATCCCAGTGTTAATAATGGCCCATGTGGTAATCAACAATGGATATAACCAAGTACTTGGAGGGGTCGTCCCATCTCAACCCAGGCCCCACATCTGGTATGACGTGTGGGATTGTGATGGTTGCTTGGAAGATGCTTATCAAGATTGGATTAACGAGGATGGTCCTTCAAGAAAGAAGAAGAAGAGGAAGTACAAGCAACATAAATTGAAAGAAAGGTACGAAGCTGGAGACAAGAGTGTGGGAACTTTAGGAGAGCCCTCAGGCAAATTTGACTATTACGTCAGTTATGCCAAGGAGCCTTCCATAGAACCAGTCAGCCAAAACAAAGTCCAGCCCGGCACTCCCGTCATCATTGATCCTCTTGAGGCAGAGAGCTCTGAGTTTGTTGCCATTGTGAAGTTCAACGAAAAGCTAGCAGATTTGGAAACAGAATACAAGACTCCAATAGAATACATGGCTAATCAAGGAAGAATCAAAGTCTCTCCCGAAGAAGATTTCATCAGCATCATCCAGGCCAACCCTCCCGTTGGCTACATAGATAAGGTTGTGATATCAAAGATTGGCAAAGAGAAGATGACTTATCAGCAGTGTATTGACAAGATGAGCCAGACCCCCCCAGTCAATGAGTCCGGTCGTTACAGACGAGCTCGCCGAGAAATTGCAGCAGGCTTCTCTGAATCCCCGCACCATCTTTCCAAGGTACCGGCCTATGAATGACTTTCGACAAGTTTTCGATCAGTTCGAAGTTTCCACCTTTCTGAAGAATGCTGACAAGACTGCTACTCCCCAGGGCAACAGCAGGAAAGAGTGAAACCCCAGTCCAACCCGTGTCAAACACTTCGAGTCAATAAGTAGTGTAGGGTCCAGAGTCGGTAGGGTCAAGAGTCATGTGAGTCAGGAATCTTTGAATTCTTGTCCTCCGAGTCATCCGAAGGCCTCACGCCTGAGGATTATGAATATGTAGCCAATGTCATCTTTCCTTTCGCTTTGAATGAAATGACAGATCTTTCTGAGTATCCCCTTATTGCCAACTTAACAAATGATAAATTAACTCAAAACTTAACAACAGTTAATAATGAATCATTTGAACAAGATGCAAACACACTAAACGAACAATACATTAAAAAAATCTTTAAGCAGGTTACAGAAAAAGAGGAAAACTGGGCCCAAGCTGCCGAGGAGGTTTTGACAAGTGTTAACTTGGGTACTGTCGAGGAACCTAAAGAGACACAAATTGGAAGCTTCTTCCAGGGGGTTGAACGGGACAGACTGGTCAATCTGCTCAGAGAATACATGGACGTGTTTGCATGGTCATACAAGGATATGCCGGGGCTAGACAGTTCGATTGTAGAGCACAGAATCCCTCTAGCACCAGATGCTAAGCCAGTAAAGCAGAAACTGAGAAAGATCAAGCCAGAGTGGTCTCTACAGGTCAAAGAAGAAATTGAGAAGCTACTGCGGGTAGGATTCATCAGAGTCATCGAATATCCGACATGGCTATCCAACATTGTAACTGTGACTAAGGCCAATGGGAAGGTACGCTGCTGTGTAGATTTCCGGGATCTGAACAAAGCCAGCCCCAAGGACGACTATCCCTTGCCGAACATAGACATTTTAGTGGACGCCACTGCTAACTATAAAGTCAAATCCTTCATCGATGGCTTTGCTGGCTACAACCAGATCAAGATGGCCGAGGAGGACCAGGAAAACACAGCCTTCACCACACCGTGGGGAATGTACTGCTATACAGTGATGCCGTTTGGGCTCAAGAACGCTGGGGCTACTTATTAGAGGGCAGCGACCGCACTCTTTCATGACATGATCCACAAGGAGATTGAGGTCTACGTCGATGACATGATAATCCACTCAGAGGCGAAGATGGACAGCACTTTGTTGACCTACAAAAGTTCTTTGAGAGGTTGAGACAGCATTCCATGAGACTAAACCCTGCCAAATGCTCCTTTGGAGTGACAAGGGGAAAAGTACTTGCGTATATGGTCACGGAGCGAGGTATTGAAGTCGACCCCTGAAAGATCAAGGCCATTATGGATATGAGGCCACCTCGAACCCAGACAGAAGTCAAGAGCTTTATGGGCAAACTACAGTACATCAGCCATTTTGTCAACCAGTTGACTACCATGTGCGAGCCCATCTTCAAGCTCATGAAGAAGAATGCAGACACATAATGGACCGAGGAATGCCAAGACGCCTTTGACCAGATCAAGGCATACCTAGTACATCCTCCGGTGCTATGCCCCCCACATAGACAGAAACCTCTTCTGCTCTATCTCACTGTCACTGATACGGCAGTTAGGGCTATGCTTGCTCAGGAGAAGAAAGACTCTCGGGTAGAAAATGCCATTTACTTTGTAAGCCAGATGCTGCAGGGAAGTGAGCTCAATTACTCAGCATGTGAAAAGACTTGTGCAAGACGGTGCAGGTAGTCGGTAGTCAAGCATTACATGCAAGCCCACTCTGTGAACTTGGTCTCGAAAATGGACCCCATCAAGTACATCTTCGACAAGCCTTCCCTCTCGATGTGCCTAGCAAAGTGGTCATTCTTCTTAGCTGAGTATGACATCAACTATGTGACGAGAAAGGCAATCAAGGGTCAAGCGCTGTCAGACCATCTGGCAAACTTCCCTAGTAATGAGGACCGCGGGCCTGAACCCCAATTCCCAGATGAAGGAATTTTCGTAGTTGAGCCTGAGAATCGATGGAAGCTATTCTTTGATAGAGCTGCTAACAAAAGAGGAAATGGCTTAGGAATGCTGCTGGTCGATCCGAAAGATGATCACACGCCCATAGCCCTCAAGTTGAACTTCTCTGCCACGAACAATGTCACCGAGTACGAAGCTTGCATTGCTGGTTTAGAGGCTGCCTTAGAAAGGAATGTCTAAGAGCTCGAGGTTTATGGAGACTCAACCCTGATCATCAACCAGATCTCCAACAAGTGGAAGACTATAGACCCTAATCTTCAAAGGTATCATGCCTACATGGAAGAGTTGACTGAGAAGTTCAGAGAAGTGACCTTCCATTACCTGCCAAGGGAAAAGAAAAAATTCGCAGATGCCTTAACCACTCTAGCCTCATTGGTAGAGAACCCCGAGGGAAAGGCAATAAAACCCTTCAGAGTGGGTAGAAGAGAAGCCCCGGCTTTCTGTTGCGAAATAGACTTGGGACCCGAGCCTGTCAAGGAGCCCTGGTACAGTCAGATTTACCAGTTCCTCAAAGATGGAGAGTCAGCTTTCAAAGACGAAGAAGGTAGACCAAGGGAAGGTATCAAAGCCAAGAGCTTACAAGCCCTGAAACGGTTGGCCTCCCATTATGTCATCCTAGGGGGCAACCTGTACAAGAAACGGTACCAGGGACCACTCCTCCTGTGTGTCACCCAAGAAAGGGCCAGAGAGTTAATGACCGAAGTCCACAATTGTCCATGTGGTCCTCATATGAATGCCAGAGCATTGATGCAAGTGATCCTCAGAATGGATTACTACTGGATTTCCATGGAAACAAAATGTGTCCAGCATGTCTGAGCATGCGACAAATGCCAACAGTTTGCCAACCTAAACCATCTTCCGCCTCATGACCTATACTGCATGACGACTCCTTGGCTGTTTGCAACTTGGGGTATTGACGTGATAGGAAAGATAGCCCCAGCAGGAAGCAATGGGCAAGAATTCGTGTTAGTGGCAGTCGACTACTTCACCAAGTGGGTAGAGGCCAGGTCCTACAAGGTCCTCACTTCCAGAAAAGTGGCCCAGTTCATCAAAGAAAACATTATGTGCAGATATGGGGTGCCTAATGAGGTCATTTCAGATAACGGGTCGCACTTTTAAGGGGATTGCGATAGATTACTGTCAGAATTTAGAGTCACTCGCCACAAGTCATCCCCATACAGACCTCAGACTAATGGAGCCGTGGAAGCTGCCAATAAGACGCTCGAGCGGATTATCCGAAAAATGGCCACCCGTGGTCGTGACTGGCCTGACAAGCTGCACCTGGCATTCTGGGGCTACAGAACGTCTGTCAGAACAGCTACAGGTGAAACTCCCTTTGCCCTAACTTATGGGATGGAAGCAGTGTTGCCAGTGGAGTTGGAAATCCCGTCACTAAGGGTCCTCCTGGAAAATAGTGTCAATGAGGTAGAATGGCTACGCAGCCGGCACGATGAGTTGGCCCTACTCGACGAAAGAAGGCTAAAAGCCATGGAGCACACCCAAGCCTACCAGAGGTGAATGGTCAGGGCGTTCGACAAAAAAAGTCAAGGCCAGGGACATCAAAGAGGGTGACCTAGTGTTGAAGGTGAAGCCCCCTACCAGAGACAACCCCCTGGGAAAATGGGAACCCGTTTGGATCGGCCCGTATGTGGTGCAGAAGATACTATCGGGAGGAGCAATGAAGCTTGCAGACCTGGACGGAAATCCTTTTGTCCACCTAGTCAACGGTGATAAGCTCCGCATGTACTATGTCCAAAAAAAATTAAAAAAAAATAGTGCAAAAAGAGTAATGCCCAGCTAGGCTGAAAACCCCAAAAAGGGTGGTCTAGGCAAAAGACAGGGTTTCACATAAAGAAAAAAAAAGAAGAAAAAAAAAAGAAAAAGAAAAATATCTCAGTGCAAAAAGAGTAATGCCCAGCTAGGCTGAAAACCCAAAAAGGGCGGTCTAGGCAAAAAACAGGGCTGCCCATAAAAAAAAAGACCAAAAACAAAAATCTCGTTAGTTCACCAGAGTGAACTACGAAGACCTGAGCCCCTTAGTCTTTCTTGTAAAAGGGGAACGTAGGCAGCCAGCAATGGTTCGGTCTAACCAATAAATAAGACATCTGAAATTTCCATGAAATGTGTCTTATAATTTCTAAGATAATATCTCTTGTTAATTACAAGTTAAAAACTCCTTGATGAGTTCAAGCACGGTCTACTCTTGACTCTGCTAACCTGCTACAAAGATCTAAAATACAATAAAATGCCTAAAAACTACTGTGTTTGCAAATGGCAATAAGGGAATCCTAAGAAAAGACCTATCAGTTGTCATTCACTGAGTCTTCTTTGTTCTTCTTCCCTTTACCTCGACCTCGTCGAGTGTTCTTCCTCTTCTTCTCTAATATGTCGGTCTCCCTCATCCCAACTTCAGGTATCCTCACTGGAGCCTCCATTAAACCCGTGTCAATAAGTGCCCTCTCAACCCGAGCATGAGTCCGCACTTCCTCCCTCTGAGCCTCAGTCAAGGGATCGACTTCCGAAAGCCTCTCATACCAAGCCTCCATATCCCTGATAAGGTCACCTGACTGGTTATGGTGACTAGCCTTAGCCTCAACTTCCCTCAGAGTCCTACTTGAGTCGCAGTCAGCCCCCAATAAAGCATGACGTCTCTCTCCCAAAATGACCTAAGTCGCTCCCATCTCCCTCTCATGCCATTCTAAGTAGGCCATAGTTAAGATAGTACTCTTCCTGCTCTTGAGAATAGCCCTGGGTGGGAAAACAGTATATGTCCAAGCCCTCGAGAAGAATGAGAAGCTGGCTGGATCCCTCATGTCCAAAGGCACCACCTCCATGATACGGATGTCTTCCCAATTGCCCAACGGCTACTATAATGCCCCGAATTGCCTGGATACCAAGAAGGGTATATAAAAGGATGACCAAGAGAGCCCCGGAACCCTCACTATGTAGGACTCCTGAAACGTCCTCCGAGTCTGCTGCCTCCAATGAGGTACCCACCAATGGATGTCAGAGGTAGATAGCCGAGCCATCATCAGCTTCCAGCTACCCTGGTCTTGCTGCCTAGGTGCATCCCTCTGAGAAATCACCCATGGCCACTGAGTAGGCGAAGCCCCTGGCAAAGCCCCAAGCCTCTCCTGCATCCACAAAGTCAGCACCGCCGGGCTCCCAGACCTCATGAAATGGTCTCCCCTAGCCATCCTATCAATGCCATGCAGGATCTCACCCAAAACCAGTGGGATAATATCCTTCCCGGCCCTACAATACCTGACCATGTCCAAAAGGCCACCATGACAAACCCCTACCAACTCAGCAGTGAACAGAGATAAGAACACGCAGAGGATAAAGGCATCCATAGCCACTGGGGTCGTAGCCATACCCGAAAACCCAAACCTGCTCGGGATATCAGAAAGGTCAATCCTATCAGGGGCTACCATCATCCCCTCAGCCTCTCCCAGAGAGATTTGCAGAAAAGATGCCAGCTTTACCGCCACTGGCACATCTCCGATCGAAGGAATCGATACGGCCTCAATTTCTGGACCCCCAATAAATGCTCAGAAGTCTTCATAGGTTGGGACGAGCTCATTATAAGAAAAACAGTAAACATGTCTCCGGACGTCCCTAAACCTCGCCGCGGCTCTCAAAAGGTCCTAATCGTGCGGGAGATCCTTCAAATGCCATAAAGATTTGATCTTGAAGGTGGTATCAAACAGCCTCTTGTTGGATTGGAAATTGCGTCTCATCCAAGATTGAAGATCGGACAGAAAACGATCCCTCTTCCCCTTTTGCAATCTGACGGGTTTCTCCATTGCAAGGTGATCAAAGTTAATGTCTTTTGGTCAAAAATATGCTCTGGGATCAGTTGGGACAAGTCTAGGGTGAAAATGAAATGAAAGGGTCAAGCCTTGGTTTTATTTTGAAAAAAACCAGTTCAGACAAGACTTCCAGCCGCACGGCTTCATTTGCCTCAAGACCTGGCCGGACGGCTTCATTTGCCTTCTGCAGAAAAAATCTGCAGCAGCTCTAGCTGCTGCCCAAGTAGGGTTCTCACCCCACTTTCTCAATGAAACCTGTACAAAAACATGTCCAAATACCATCCATGTAGTTATATCTCATCACAAACCATTTTGGCCCAGTTTCAGCACCATTTCCAAGCAAAAAAGCAGCCCCGAGGCTCAAGTAATATGCAAATTCGTAAAGCATAAATTAGAAAAGCAAATAAAATACCAATACATTGTTTTCACCCCATCGGCGCCCAAATAAAACGAAAAATAGACAAATTGTGCATAAAAGTGTTCATTGTTTGTTTGTTTCTCTCCTAGATCAGTCTAAGGAATCCTAAGCCTCCGACTCCTCATCGTCGCTACTCAGCTTGTAGAAGCTAGGATCCTTCAGCAAGTCCTCAGCGTCACTCACATCCGATAAGTTCACGTTCACATGCTCGTACTTCACCAGCTGCTTGGGGTTCACCCCATCTTTCTCAAAGTTTGGCATCCTGTCCCATAGCTTCACAGCAACCTCAGAAGGTCCCCTCGACTTGTTCTCCTGTAGGAAAACACAACAAAAAATGTGTCAGTCCTTCATCTCATCTCAAAAGCATGCATATATTCAAAAGAGCACACATTTTCAAAGAAAAGCATTCATAAGAGATTTCTAGCATCTTTTGCCTAGAAAACGTGTCTTTCATCATTTGAAACACGCCATGTCGAGCACATTGCTCTCCTAAGCACAAATTTCCAATTTTCACAAAAATTCCTTGCACATAAGCATTAATCTTTCAAAATGGCATGCATGAATCCTTTTCATCGTCCAAAATCTTGCTTTCCCATCCATGATCAAGAATTGACCTAGTTCTAGCACATGCAAGGACTCCGTCACATTTTAGACATCATTTTTCTTACTTTATTTTCAAAAATGGGTCATTCTCATTATTTTTCAAATAAATCACACATGCATGTTCATTTATCCTCTTAGCCTCATAGGTTAATCATCAAAATTCCAAAATCATCAAAATAAATCCTAGGAAAATTTGAAAAATTCCTAAAATTCGGGTCAAGCCCTAAATCAATCAAAATTCAATCAAAATTGACAAAATCAAGCAAATCAAGAATGCTTACCCCAACAGATTGAGGTTTAGTAGATTTGTGCTCTTCCCTACCGGGATAAAGCTCCGATGGAGGCGTGTTGAAGTCATACTTCCTCTCCGTTCGAACGAGCTCCCTCCTCCTCCTCCTAGCGGCTTCGGATATGTTCCTCCGTGCTTGCCTAGGCATTATGTTCCCTTCCGGATCCATCCTAAGCCAAGAAAGCAAGAGAATTGAAAATTTTTGAAAATTCTCTCTTTTCTCTCTCCCTCTTCCTCAGCACAAGCAAAACAGCAATGCAGTTTGCCCGTTCAAATCCAGTTTAAATAATCTGGTGAAATTATACTCCAAGCCGTACGGCTTCTTTTTCCCCGTCTCTCGCCGGGCGGCCTCATTCGCTCTGAGCAGAAATTACATCTTTGCCCCTAGACTTTCCACTTAGGCATACAATTCCCGTTATCTCTTAACTAGAATAACGCTGTTTCCAAAAGATATCCGTTATCTCCAAAGCAAATAAGATTTTATCCCGAGTCACCTCCCTTACTTACGTTATAACGGAATAAACGTTAGGTGACACCCTCTAAATTGTCAAAGCTTCAAACTTAGGCTACCTCTATCTCATAGATAGTGAAGTACGCTCAAGTTTTCCAAACTTTAGCTACCTCTATCTCATAGATGGTGAAGTACGCTCAAGTTTTCTAAACTTTAGCTACCTCTATCTCACAGTTAGTGAAGTACGCTCAAGTTCTCCAAACTTAAGCTACCTCTATCTCATAGATAGTGAAGTATGCTCAAGTTCTCCAAACTTTAGCTACCTCTGTCTCACAGATAGTGATGTACGCTCAAGTTTTCTAAACTTTAGCTACCTCTATCTCATAGATAGTGAAGTATGCTCAAGTTCTCCAAACTTTAGCTACCTCTATCTCATAGATAGTGAAGTACGCTCAAGCTTTCCCAACTTTAGCTACCTCTATCTCATAAGATAGTGAAGTACGCTCAAGTTTTTCAACTTTAGCTATCCCTATCTCCTCAATAGAGACGTAAGCTTTAGTTTCATCAGGTGACAACCACCATTAATTGTCAATCAGGTGACAACCTCCATTAATTGTCAAATCAAGTGACAACCTCCATTAATTGTCTAATCAGGTGACTCCTCCATGAATCGTCAAAACCTCAAGGATCCTAGACACTGTTCCTAACTATCTAGTGAGACTTGAACTACGATAAGGCTTGATTCCTCCGGGATACGTAGGTAGCCTTTCATAAAGGTCCATCCATCCGACCGCAGTGGTCACCCTTTTCCTTCATCACTCCTCAGTGGTGAGGCAGCCTTTCATAAAGGTCCAGCCATCCGACCGCATTTGTCACCCTTTTTCTTCATCACTCCTCAGTGGTGAGGCAGCCTTTCATAAAGGTCCAGCCATTCGACCGCAGTGGTCACCCTCTTCCTTCATTATTCCTCAGTGGTGAAATAGCCCCTCATAAGGTCCAGATATCAGACCACATTGGTCACTTTCTTCATCTAGCGTATCCCCAGTAGGATCAGTCATTTGACCTCCTAGGTCACTTTCCCTTCTATTTCCCCAGCAAGAGACCAGTTTCTCTTCGCCATTCCCCAGTGGATCTTTTCCAAACTACGACCTGTCTTGATTCCTCCGGGATACGTAGGAAGCCTACTTTAGGTTCAGCCAATTCGTCACATATGACACCCCTTACCCCAGTGGATCTTTCCCGAACTACGACCTGGCTTGATTCCTCCGGGATACGTAGGTAGCCTACTTTAGGTTCAGCCAATTCGTCACATGTGACACCCCTTTCCCCAGCGGATCTTATACGAACAACGATTATGGCTTGATTCCCTTGGGATACGTAGGTAGCCTTCCAAAGGTTCAGCCATTCGACCACCTTGGTCACCCAATCCGTCTCGGCAGTTCGCCAGATTGGATCCTTTTTCATCGACAACCCTACTCGCCCTGCAAGTGACGTTGCCGAGGGGCTTCTGTAAGTACCCAAATCTGGCTCATGCCTTCCGGTTAAGCTTCCCGGCAATTTCCCGGACTTTCCTAAAGTTCAGGGGCAATTTGGGAACTTTTCCAAACCTTCCGAGGGGCGAAGGACTTGCTAGGAATTAAAATTCCACGTAGTCCTTCGCTGGAAAATATATTATAGAAGGCCACCTTGCATGGTTCTAGAAATAAGCTGAGTCATCTCTGGATAAGACCGCACGGCCTCATTAGCCCTGGGGTTACAGCCGCACGGCTTCATTAGCCATCACCAGAGTGCCTATAAATAGAGGCCTCCTCTACCCATTTTGATATACAGTTTTTAGCATTGTTACTCTGCCAAAATTCCTACACAAATTTCCAGAGAGCTCAGAGCAACCAAAACCACCTCCCCCCTCTATAAAAACCTTCAAAAGTAGGTCCTTCCCTAGGCAAACTTCAAGGAGATAGAGGGACACCACCATTGGTAACCTCTCCTCCCTTTTTTCTTGAAATATACCTGTTATTACTTTTCATATTGCTCCTTGCTTTATATATTGTCATATATTTGCTTGGTATTTGATATATTGTCATTAAAGATCACATCTTTAGGCATGTAAATCATACATACCCCATTCCCCTATCACATAGGATCCATGGAAGATTCAACCCAAGGATGAACAATAAGACCTCAAAAGGCTTGTTCTAGGGTGGATCTCTCACATGGTGATGTGAAAATAGCATCCTTTGCATATAAAAATGTCATCTTTATATATAAAGTAGCATCCTTTGCATATAAAATGTCATCTTTGCCTATAAAAATGTCATCTTTTCCATAAAAATGTCATCTTTATGCATGAGTGTAATTCCCCCTTCCCATAGACCTTGTTTCCGAGGATTTTCCACCTAAAAGGTTCATAAATGACATAGGAAACCATAAAGGTCCTTCCTTTTATTTCCTAGTCTTAGCTTGCATCATGTTCATTACATATGTTAGTGTAAAAATGTCATCTTTAGCTTAAAATGCATTCCCCATGTCCCTCATGGTTGGATCTCTCTCCTAGGATTGCCTAGTGACCTTCATAAGGCACAAAAAGGCATAGGATGAGTATAAAGATCCAATCTTTATACCCCTCCTCTAGTCCCCTTTGGTACTTGGAGCATCTCTTGGAGCGAAATGGTGTAAAGGTCCTATCTTTACATCATTTCCTCCACTTAAAGATGCCATAGACGAATTCTCCTTTAGAAAAGGATGAACTTGAGCCACATATCTCCGATCATCACTTGAGACGAGCATAAATGTCCCGAAAGAGCTCAAATCGTCTCAAGATGTAGGATTGATGGGCAAAGATCATTCCTTTCTAAAGAGTCTCATCCTTGGACTATAAAAACGGTGTCCCTATTCCGATCAGATGTGACCCAAGGTCTCATCATGATGATCCTAAGTCCAAGATGAGAACGGGACCAAAGTCCCTAACACATCAAAAATCCAAGGAATCTCGAGCGATAACCAACTCATGTTTTATACGTCCGGAAGACCACTTGGTACATTCCCTCCTTTTCAAAGCACAAATCCCACACACGAAAACACTAAGACAAGCATGAAAATTGGATATTGGAAGACTTGCTCCGGCAAGGCTCTTTGGGTGAACGACGATCCGTTCTTCCCAAAGGGTAACTTAACTTCCGGGCCCAAATCCTTTTTTTCAAAGTTTTTAGGAAATCAAAATGGCGTGGCGACTCCATTTTTCAATTTAAACCGGATGTTTCCAAACTGATGTGAGGCGGTGATCCCCCTTACAGGAGAAAGCGGTTTCCAAACAAAAAATATAGGAAAGCCGCGATCTTGGGCACCACATTCACACCTAGTTATTGTGAATAACTAGTATAAGTTGGTAATGGATAATCATAGAGATGATTATATGCATAGGGATGCACATTACACTTATGGGTACTTGTTAGAGAACAAGATACTGGACTGACCCATCTATGAGATTTATGACATGGTCTATGGTCATATATGTCATGATTAAATCTCATGATAGTTGTGTCATTAGAATCCTTAGTACCTGAAATTATCATCGTCTTCCATATGATGAACGTTATGTTTGATATAGTCTAACACTATCTTTAATAGTATAGCAATAAGGGCTATGTTGGCATGACTGGATTCTTGTAGGGAAGAATGATAAGTCAAGATGGGATTTGTCCCTTATAAAGAGAGATGTCTGCTTGGGCCCCTCGATGAATTGTGTTGATGAAATGTGTGGCCACACTCAAGAGATTTGATAGAGATCAAATGCACTTGGATTATCAACATATTCGGAGTCGAGAAAGCATTGAACAATATAAGTTGATGTGGACCATGACTTATGTTCAATATGACATTGTGAGACAAAGGGATTATGACAATGATCTATCAAGGAATCAAGCTTTGATATTATATTTAATTGGGTGGACATATCCTACCTGAGGAGATTTGATTCATTCTGAAATTGTTTCATTCAGAATATCATAATAAACGGGCTCACTTTGACTATTAAGAGTCAGTAAGCCATTTCTATTGCATTCTATCCCATCGTATCACATTTGATTGAATATTCAATCAAAAAAAAGGCCAGTCCATTTCGACAAACGACCCACACACAAGTTCCATAGCTTTTGGGCCGCTATCCCGATCGACCCCCCAGCAGGGGCCCTTTTGGGAAGGGTCTGGGCAAGGAGGGATTCGAACCCCTGTGGCTTGCTAGAGACCTCTTATGTCTTATGAGATTGATGTTTCAACTCACTACCAGCATAAAATATAATTCCTAAAGGGGTCACACACAAAGAACGGATTGAAAATGGCTAAAATATGGAAAAGGAAAGGGGGCGATCACGCGCCCTAAGGGGGGCGATCGCGCCTTTTCTATGGTCTAAAGGGGAGACCGCGCGGTATGGTATGGGTGATTGCGCCTTTTCTCTCGATAAAGGGGGCGATCGCGCGCCCTGGAGTGGGCGATCGCGCCCTGTCGTCTGTGCAGTTCTATTTTGGATTTGGATTAGGGCTTTTCTCCCTAACTTTCGGGATATTTATAAAGTATAAATAGCCCCTTTTGCCTCAGCCAACACACATGAATTTTAGGGTTTTAGAAGCACAAATATCTTGATTTTGATTACGAATCAAAGATCAAAACATCCTAGATTCAATTCCATATTAGCCATAAATTGTTGAAAAGTGTTTCAACAATCGAGGATCATCTAGCAATCCAACAAGATTCGATATTGGTTCATTCGCGTGTGGATTATCGATAAAGGGTGATTGCTTTATCACCTTTATCACCTAAAGCTTGAAGACCTAGCATTGTTGATTCATCACAAGGAAGAAGATCAAAAGTTTCGTCCATGACTCAAGGTGAATTACGATTTGTGTACGAAAGACAAATTCACAATAAAGGTTAGTAAATCTATATTCATAGTTTTAATCTCTTCATATTAGACGAATTCATGGCTAGAGTTTTGTGATTATGTTAAATCTTCCGCTGCGCATGTAACCCCAAAACCCAGTATTGCCAAGTATAACTTTGGCATTTCTTGGACAAGCAGCTCTTTTCTTAAGTCTTAAGATTTTTGGAGTTGCAAATCTTAGACTGGTCTCACCTGCACCTCTGGTGTTAATCTGATGGGGAGTAGTTTCAACTGGAGGATCACCAAATTCCATAGTTTCAACCACATTAAGAAAGACTTGCATTCTATCTTGCCTCCTTTGACGTTGAAGCTCATCGGCTATAGATGGAGATATAGGCATTGGTTGAAGCTTGCAGTGACTTGTGACCTTCTCATGAATGTCAAATAGAAACATACCGTTTGACAATCGGGGAATGGAGGCTCCAGATGTATAATAATTCAGGGTGGACATGAGATCCTTCTGGTCCATAGAGAAGTCAAAAGTAGCTGGAGGATGTGCAACATCAAAAGGGTCATATTTAAAAGGCAGAGGTGGCTTGAATTCTATCTCATCATCATCCTCAAAAAAATCTGAAGGGTTGAGATCCTCCTCCTCAAAATAGGATGACTCTCCTCCTCAAATGATTTATCCTTTATCTGGGCACTAGCCTGACTGACTAGGAGGGAAGTTTGAACGGCAGCCTTAGCTGCTAACTCATCAGCTGATGAACGTTAAAGGCCCATTTCAGATTCAAACAAGCTAGCTGCCATAGCCTTTTATAGTTCAACCTCATCAGCAACAACATTAATATCAAAAGGCTTCTTCTCCTCAATTGGTTCAGTAGATCCATCGGTTGAGGGCATCTCAACCGGTTGATTAACCAGTGAGGTATCAGACACAAATTTTTTTCCTCCTCCCAAGCCAGTAACCGGTGAAGTATCGGTTATGCATCCTCCTATCTTCCTAACCGGTGCCATCAATTGAGGAGTAAAAAAATCCATCCTTGACTGATCATCACCACTGGAACTTGAACTTGACCTAGATTGCTCACTTTTATCACCTACCTCATCTTTTTCAGCTTCAGTATCCTTAAACAATTCTTCAATCTCCTCATCAGTAGTGGATGTCCACTTATTTTTGTTAGAATGAACATAGGAGAATAAGTCAGCCAAATTCACGTTACCCATAGCCTATAGCTCTATATCTACTTCCAGCATATTTTCAATTAGGTCCATTACATTTCTAATCAGTTGGTTTCTCCTTGGACCCAAAGAAACTGGTTCAGAATCGAATGAAGGAAGTAGATCGTCAGGATGGTCATATCTGCCCAACTGTTAGGGGTCAAATTCCTTTAGAGTGTCTTCGATGCCATAAAGCATGGCAAAGTTTGTCCACACTGCATG
Organism: Adenophora triphylla var. japonica; assembly: GCA_022495995.1. Classification (NCBI taxonomy): domain Eukaryota; kingdom Viridiplantae; phylum Streptophyta; class Magnoliopsida; order Asterales; family Campanulaceae; genus Adenophora; species Adenophora triphylla. Next base: position 514,827 of record JAFEMH010000008.1, read on the forward strand.
AACCATCATATCCTGGTGCAACCGATCTTGAGCTAAATAGATGGCATTCCATAAGTTGGGAAACATATCAAAGTATCGGTTGTAGAACTTTACCATGTCCTGCTTGGATAAGGAGGCATCGTACTCATTCAACTGGCAATGTTTGCTGAAGTAAATGCCCTTGTCTTAATGAGTATTCTCAAAATCTACATATTTGTGAATATCTCCACCAGGAACTGAGTTTTTATTCAACTCATGGAACTGTAGAAGTTTCCTGAGGAATGGGGGAAGGTGATCAATAGGGTAGACCCATTTGGGAGAAAGAATAAGCTTGTCACTTACAACCCAAGGGTTGTTGTAAAATATGTGGAAGGAGGGGTCTCTGATAGGTTGACATTTCCTAACCGACGGATGAGAAGTATGGCCAGTTATGGGTACCTCATCGGTCAAGAAATTGTGATTGAACAGCCTTTTTGAAATGAAGGGGACAAAGGTTGTGAGGTCAGTTTCAATCATTCTATTTATCTCATCATTTTCTCTGGCTAGCTGAGAGGATGATTTCTGTATGGGTTTAGATTTTGGTAAGGAGGATGAGGTAGTAGGAGTTGGGAATTTTTGGACTTGGGGTGGAGGTGCTAGTTTTCTGGCAGTTTTTCTAGGTCTGATTGTTGATGGAGAGGCTGAAGGATTAATCTCTTAAGTAGACTGTTGAGTAGAGGGAGTTGGTTGTGAAGGGGCAGTGGCCAGTTTAGGCTTAATGATCGATTCATTAGTTACCTGCCTTTTAACCGATAAAGTAGTAGTTAGTTTAGAGGATTCAGGCACATCGTTTGACTTCTTGACCTCAAGCTTGAAGGCCTTATTCTTCTTCTCAACCGGTTGAGCGCCGGTTGAGGCTTCACCAGTTGAAGCATCACCGGTTGGGAGTTTGGCTTCTCTAGAAATTCTTGCCCAGTCAGATGTATCGAAAGATTTAAACCAAGTCTGAGGGTAGATTGGCTGACCGGCTGAAGCAGCTAAAATAGTTGAGATTCTCCTCAAAACCCTACTGATCAACAAGTAATGGCATGGCCTGGCCTTGTTGGCTCTGGCAAGAGGCTTTTCCTTTTGGAATCTCATGAAGGCAGTATCTATGATGTTGTAAATAAATTTGAACCAGGTAAAATCCTTTTGTAGAATAATAGCAGCCATTGCTGCCCACTGAATCATAGTGATACAGTGATGTGATCCAGACCGGCAGATAATGCATATTTCAACCAAGGCACAATTTAGGGGATCTAAATCAGCCTTCTTGTTGCCTTCACCGGTAACGAAAGGCTCATCTCCTCTGATTTGAGACCAAGCCAGCTCCATATGCTTCATTTGAACGGTTGAAGGACCGATTGAGGTAAGAATGGGAATGAATTTAGAGATAGAGGTTGGGGAGAAAGTAGCTGGGACACCAGCAATTGTGGAAACAATAGAAGGCATTTCTCCAGCCTTGAAATTTTCATCCAAACTACCATTGTCAAACATCTCATTCACGATCTCATAATAGATGTCTTCAGAACTCTTTGGCAATAAGAACGGAAGAACACCAGCACCAGACAAAGTAGCTTTGAGCAGCTTTCCTTCTTCAGATTTGAAGAAGCTTGACAGAAAGTAACCTCCATATATGTCTTTCATTGGGATAGGTTGTTTAGGAGCCATCTATAAAAATCAAACATCAAGAACACAACATTTTATGTTAGAATATTTTATCAGTTATACAAACAAAAAATATTCATAACCTAGAAAGATTTCTAAAAGTTCTAAGTGTTACCAGAAAAGTTGATGAAAGATGAAGAAGATAAAGTTCTGATGAACTTGATGAACTTCGAAGGACATACAGATCTTAACCGGTTGGAAACTTGAGATTTTTAGAAAAGCTAGAGAGAGTTTGAGAATTTGAGTTTTGAAACTTTCAAAAATGAGCTTATGAATTCCTTATATAGGAAGAGAGAGAAATAAGGAGGCGAAAGGGTTTGTGTATGGGGAAGAGAAAAATAAGTTTAAACGTTTTAACTAATTGCGTAAAAATAGGGATAATGAATCACGATTTTAAATATGGAAGCTTAAAATAGGAACGTGTGTGCAACAGTTAATTTTTAAACATAATAATGAACAAAAAGATAACATTTTTGATAAATAGGAATGATACAGAGATTACCTTTTTTATCAAAATTTAAATTTTTGATCAACCCATGGAAGAAAAGTTGGTAAACAACTCACTGTTGTGTCAGACAGCGGCTGACAAGATTGAAAGGACAGCATGGTGGCAGACATGCCAGTTAAAACGAATTGGATTTGGCCGCAGTTCATTGTCGGTTGAAAAATTTGTTGATCGGTTGAACTTGGTGGCCGGTTGAGCACAACCGCATGAAGGTTTGACCAGTTATGGAGTATGACCGGTTGAGAGACAATGATCAGTCAGGGGTGTGACCGGTTGAGAACATGCCATCGGTTTGTTGCCATCGGCTAATGTTGAGAAACAAAGGTAGATAGGGGTAATGTTGGGATTTCACCTTTTGATCAGTTGAGAGCTTACACAAATAACAAAGTTAGCACAGTTTATTCACGAATATCTATCATGCCTAGTTCACCTATAAGGAATTCAAAATGTTTAGTGTCTAAGGGTTTTGTCAAAATATCAGCTAACTGATAATCAGTATGAACTTTTAAAAATAATAGCATTACCCTTTTCAACATGATCCTTGAGGAAGTGGTATTTGATGTCTATGTGCTTTATCTTGGAATGCATCACAGGATTGTTGGAGACTGAGATTGTTGAGGAGTTGTCACAGTAGATGGGACAAACTTATGTATGATTTTCATAGTCCACCAGTTATTGCTTCATCCATAGGATTTGTGAACAGCAACTTCCAGCAGCTATATACTCAGCCTCGATTGTAGAAGTGGAAATTGAAGCTTGCTTCTTAAATGACCAGTAAACCAATTGGTGACCTAGAAATTGACAAGTCCAACTAGTACTTTTCCTTGTGACCTTACAAGCTGCAAAATCAGCATTTGAATAGCCAATTAGTATAAAAGATGAATCTCTAGGATAACATAAACCTAAGTGAATAGTTCCCATAAGATATCTTATGATTCTTTTAACAGCTTGAAGGTGAGATTCTCTATGATCAACTTAAAACCTAGCAGACACCATACGGAAAACATGATATCTGGTCTAATAGCAGTCATGTAAATTAGAGATCCTATCATACCTCGGTAAAGTATCAAATCTACTTTCTTACCAGACTCATCTTTATCAAGATGTACATTAGTAGCCATTGGAGTTCTTTAAGGATGAGCAGAGTTAAGGCCAAATTTCTTGATAAGATCATTTGTATATTTGGCTTGATTGATGAAGATTCCTTCTTGAATTTGTTTAAATTGAAGCCCAAGGAAGAAAGTTAGTTCTTATCATGCTCATCTCGAACTTGCTTTGCATAAGTTTCTCAAGTAGAACCAAATATAATATCATCTACATATATTTGAACTAACAATGAATGACCATTATGCTTTGCAATAAATAAGGTTGTCGATTTTACCTCTTTTGAACTTCTCACTGAGTAGGAATTTGGAGAGGGTTTGATACCATGCTCTTGGGGCTTGCTTGAGGTCATACAAGGCTTTGTTTAACCTATAGACATGATTAGGCTTCTTGGACTCTTCAAACCCGGGAGGTTGATCAACATATACTAGCTCTTGAAGTTCTCCATTTAGGAAAGCACTTTTCACATCCATTTGGTATAAGTTAAATTATTTGAAGACAGCATAGGCAAGGAACAACCTAATGGCTTCTAATCTAGTAATAGGGGCAAAAGTCTCATCATAATCTATTCCTTCTTCTTGCATGTACCCTTTTGCTACAAGTCTTGCTTTATTCCTTGTAATTTTTCCAGACTCATCCAATTTATTTCTAAAAACCCATTTCGTTCCTATCACTGTCTGATCATTGGGACGAGGCACCGATTCCCATACTTTGCATCTGTCAAACTGATTAAGTTTTTCTTGCATTGCTTCTACTCAGCTGGGATCATTGAGTGCTTCTTCTATCTTCATTGGTTCTATATTTGAGACCATTGTAGAGGAGAATAGACTATGTTGTTCTTCTATACTCCTCTTTTGACCTCTAGTTATTTTGGGACCAAAAACATCACCAATCACATTTTCTATTGGGTGACCTCTAGCTAGTCTCATATCCCTTGGAAGGTCTTGCCTGAACGATTCTTGTATTAAGGTTTCTAGGGGAGGAACATATCGGTTGAGGGAGGTGTGATCGGTTGAGGTGATCGGTTAGGGGTAGGTGAGTTTGACAGAAGATCAGATTCTGGTTGAGGTGAAGGAAATGGTAAACGAATATTTGAAATTGGTTTAGGTTCAGTTGGTGTAATAGGAACATTGATAGAGGGACTAGCTGGTAGAGAATCGATTAAGGGATTTTAGGAATTATTCTCTTCTAACCGATTGAGGGAATAATGAGTCATCTACTAGGGTTCTATCGGTTACACCACCTTGTAAGCCTGAATTCTGAGCTGGATGATGATTTGCATTGGTATTGGTGTTTTAATTGGAGTTAGAGTTGTGGGATTCACCTATCTAAAAAACACTAGAATCATTAGTACTATTTTGAGCCTTGTCGGTCTCTAGCAAATCAAATTCATCAAATGTAACGTGAACAAGTTCAACAATTTTCAACAGACGTTTATTAAATATTCTAAATGCCTTACTGTACTTGGCATAACCAACAAATATACCTTCATCGGCTTTCTCATCAAATTTACCTCGATATTCTTTACCGTTGTAAAGAACATAACATTTGCAGCCGAATATTTTGAAGAAACCGATGTTGGGAATTCAGCCACGCCAAATCTTGTAAGGAGTCTTGATGTGAAATTTGTTGACCAGAGACCGATTCTTAGTGATGCATGCTGTATTGATTGCTTCAACCCAAAAGTACTTGGGTAGCCTTGCTTCAGATATCATTGTTTTGTCAGCCTCGATCAAGATTCTGTTCTTTCTCTCAACAACACCATTTTGTTGTGGTGTTCCAGCCGCTGTGAAATTATGATCTATTCTGTGATCATCACAGTACTGAGCAATGCCATTATTCTTTAACTCTGTTCCATTATTGGATCTCATACTGATGATGTCACATTCCTTTTGAGTTTGAAGTAGATGAAAAAGCTTGGTGGAAACTCCATAAGTGTCATCTTTAGAGCTGAAGGTTTCCACCCAGGTATATCTTGAATAGTCATCTACAACAACTATGACATATTTGCTTCCCCCTAAGCTGGCAGTTGTTGTGGGGCCAAACAGATCCATATGTAGCAGCTGAAGGCACTTAGATGTGGACATGCAGGGTTTGCTTTGGAATGATGTTTTATGTTGCTTTCCTAGCTGGCATACTCTGCATTTCTTTCCATGATCAGCAGACACTTGAGGTAAGCCAGTGACCAAATTTGCATTGGCTAGCTTGGATAGATACTTGAAGTTCAAATGATTGAGTCTCTTGTGCCATAGCCAAGAATTCTCACTGATGTTCTTTGTTATAAAACAAACATTAGTAACACTAGAAATAGCATTTAAATTTATAGCATATATGTTACCTTTTCTTTGTCCAGTGAGAAGGGTTTCTCAATAGCAATGTTTTTCACATAACAATTGGAAGAAGTAAATACACAATGCATACCTTTATCACAGAATTGTGATATGGAGAAAAGGTTATGTTAAAGACCATCCACCAAAGATAACTTCTGCACAGTAACTATGCCTCTAATGATGGATCCACGACCTATAATTTTACCCTTTGCGTTGCCACCAAAGACAACTGGAGGACTTGATGCATTTTCAATATCAGTAAGGAGATCAGCATGGCCAGTCATATGGCTTGAGCATCCACTATCCAAGATCCAAATGTCCTTACTTGGATCGGTCGAGGCCATAAAGCATTCCTAAAATAAAACAATAAGCTTATGGTCCTCCTTATTCTTTCAGGTCCAAAGAGTTAGTTACTCTTTGGCAGCCATACCTGGCCACCACTTGATTTTTGAGGCTCAGTGGGTCCAGACAGGTGCTTCAAGAGGCATTCATGAGCCTTGTGACCGAAATCTCCACAATTTACACATTTAATTGAAATAGGCTGTGAGGAGGTAGATGAGTTGATATTCAATTTGATCATTGCTTCAGAAGGTATTGATGTTTGAGCATGAATAAATACTTTTGGGACAAAGGTGTTGGTGTTTCCTTTGGTGGTAGGTTGCAGTTGTTTGGAAAATCCTTTACCGGTTAAGGCAGTTTTACCGGTTAGGACACCTTTACCAGTCTGACCGGTTGATGTTCCTTGACCGGTCACAACTGTATTACCGATTGAGGTTTCCAAACCTGCAGCTTGACCAGCAATGTGAATACCAGCTTTGCTGTCACCATCACCAAGTGGGACATAGGGTCCCAGCTTAGGATCAGCTACCTTAGTCCATTCTGACTTGTTTTTGTCAACCTTCTTGACCTTGATCTGCTCCTTCACTTTTGGATAAGTAAGAGGAATAGAACCAAAGTACAAGTACTACTTTTCTTTAGCAGGTCAGATGGACTATCATCAAACTTATCCATCAAGTTCTCAGTGATAGACTTAATACATGTCTTGTCTTTGCTATCATTATTGCTGGAGTTAAATCCTAAACCAGATTGGTTGCATCAAAGGTTTGAGATTGGGAGGGGTTTTGCTTTAACCATAGAGAACTCCACCTATACTCTGAATTTTGAAGTTGTAAGGATTATTAGCCCTATGTACAGGTTTGTCATAATATGACAAGGGAGATCTCAAAGGTGTAGTTGTGTCATTGTAAATGTTTGACTGGTCAATAGAGGTTCTACAAATTGGTGACTGTAAAAGAGTGGGTCTAGAAGCTTCAGTTCCATTAAGAGCTACAAAACTGACATCAGCATCTTCATCTGAGTCAGCATTATCATCCTCTGAATCGGACCTCAAACCAAACAGGCATAGCCTTTTCTATTCCTTCCTCGGCTACTAGGCTCTTGGATCTGGGATTTTTCCTAAATATTTTCTTTCTAAAAAATTCATACTTAGGTTGAGGGCATTTAGAAGCAAAATGGTCGGGCTTCCCACAATTGTAGCAAACAAACTCACCTTGGGCATTTTTGCCATCGATTGAGGTTAAGGTTTGGCCAGATCTTTAGAAATTTCCAGACCTTTGAAAGGATGAAGGTTTGGAATGGAAGGATTTGCTTTCATGTTGTTGGGACTTCTTAAAGTCTTTGAACTTTCTATAGTTTCGGGCAAAGGCAGCAAATTCATCTTCCTCAGAAGGCTTACTATAGTTTACATTGGTTTGGGATGGTTTAGACTGAGAGGTAGAAGGAGATTTATTGGCAGATAGGTTGTTGAACAAGGAAAAGCCTGGGAAGATCTCAATTTGAGCTGGCAGAGAGTGGTTTTTAAATTTTTTTTGAACTCCACCCAGCATGTTGAGGTCTTCCTCATACAGAAATAAAGTAGAAACAATATTCTGAATGTGAATCTTGTCTAAGTCTCTGCATTATTTTAGAATAGCTACCTTAACATGCCATAAGTCTCTAAGAGAATCAAGGAAACGCATGTTAACATCGTTCATGTTATATATTCTACCTAAAGATGCACAAGAATTGCTTACCTCACAAAAACGATCGTAAGTTTCTATGAGGGACTCACTAAGGTTCTTCTTGAAGGACTCGAACTCAGCTACACTTTTGTACAGTCGATTGTCCATTGCCACTTGATCTCCTTCAAAGTATCTGAGGATACTTTGCCACACTTGCTGAGCTGTCTCATAATTTTGTACTTGTTTGTACAGTCTATCATCTAGACCAGAGGTCAGAATGTTCATAGCCTTTTTGTCGAGGGCTACACATATCTTATCCTCTTCGGTCCATTCTTCACGGGGCTTAGGAACAATAGTTTCATAAACTTCAAACTCTTGTTCTGATGATCTATCGGCATAATCCATGAGAGGATATTTTGGAGCTCTTGGCATAGTGTTGGCTTTGATAGGAATGATTGGACCATCTCTAACTGCAGTCATTAATTTGTCGTCAATTGAATCCATATACCTCATGATTCTGTTTTTCCATACTGGAAATTCATTTTCGTTTAGCATGGGTATCGTTTCCATGTTCCATGTTTGCATGAGTTTTCCTGCCATTTTAGAATCGGCAATTCAAGCTGTGAAGCTTGGAAAAATATTTTTCAAAAATTGATAGCTCAAATACCAATTGTTAGGCTCAATTGGCAGGAAAACAGGCTAGAGGGGGGTTAATAGCCTGATTCAGTTTCTTTTTAAAACCTTTAGAAAATATCCAAGTAACTTATCACTTGCTAAACCGATGGTAACCAGTTGCACAACGGATAAAATATTGCTGGTTTACTCACACAAAAGTGTTTGATTACATAAAGAGGTTTCAAATAAAAGTAAGTTAAAATATCATGCAAGGTTATATTCCAGTAAGACAAATAATACAACAGTTAAGGATTCAAAGGTTGTAACTGGTGATAGAGTTCAACTGGTTACAAGGACATAATAAATGAACAAGCAAACAAACAAAGAGAGACGGTTGTTTGGAGAGGTTCACAGTATTAAATAACTGCTACGTCATCTACCAAGTTTGGTCAAAACTTGGATTTGTGAAAAGGTGCACTATTAATGTCACAAGTCTATTACAAGTTGCAAGCCTTATGATTGAAGGCTGCCTAAAGTAAAGTGATCACTAATTGATCGTGATACAAGTTTGACCAGGTGTATTCAAGAGATGTGTTATCAAGTTGAATTGATTTCTCTTTGGTGTGTAGTGTGATCAATCAATGTGTTCCAAACATAGTCTTGTAGGGGAACACTTACACAATTGATTGAGGTGCACAGTGTATGTCCTAATAAATAATCTAGTGAATATATGGACAATGTCTTGAACTTCAATGCTTGAGCACTCGCAGTTCTTGACAATCTCACTCTCAAAGTCTTTAATGTACCCACCCTCTTCAATGCTCTAAGGAAGGTATTTATAGTGACTTCAAGAAGAGCCGTTGTCTTTGAAGGGTTAAAGGAATGACTTGGTCTGACAAGCATTTAATGAGAATATCTTCAACATTAAATGCATGAGATTTGATGTACCATCATATTTGAATTTTCCACTGGATAAAGAAGTTGATGTGAGTACTGGTAATTGGAACATTCCTGAAGTAGTTACTGACAAGGCGGCATCAAAGTTTTCATAGGAACTGTTCTACCAACTCTAGCTAAGTTATGGGCTAAGTAGGTGAGAACATTAAATGCTTCAACTGATAGAAAGCTTGCTGAGGAAGCTTGGCTGGTTGCAGCAACAAGTACCTAACCGGTTGACTGACTCAACCGGTTGAATGGTTGGTCAGCTAAGGGGCGTAACCGGTTGAGGGTGTCAACTGGTTGAGGCTTTTGCAGAACAAGTAACCTGTAACACCTTGGAAAATCTCTAGCTCTTCAAGTCTTCAATAAAATACAAGTGAGAAACACTGGCACTAGCACTAAGGGGAACCTAAATGTACATAGAAAAATCTAAGTAGTCTAGTTAAAATTAGGGGTCCTCAATAATGCTTATTATTATTGGGATTAAGCAATTCTAAAGTTATACAAATATTTGACTAACATGAATTCCGAATTTGACTTGGATTTAGCCGATTTTGGTCATATTTTGGCTTCAAATTAGGAATCTCTCCTCCCTCCTATCCCTAAACTAGATTTTTGTATCTCTTCTCATCTTTTGCATAGAATAATACGTAGTTAAGGTTTTTACATGTTTAAAGACAAGATTCAAGTTTTTGATTATTTGATTTAAATGGCCCTTCGCGGCTAACTTATTTGATTCATGGATTAAGTTAAGTAACAATTGGATCTTTATGTTATTGATTTAATTTTTCCTATATCACTCCCATACTTGTTCTTCTCAACATTCTTAATTATTATTCATAGGTTTCAATTGTATGTTGAGATACTTTTGGCATTTGAATTTATTTGGGTATAAATCATTTCAATCACATTAATGATTTATACATTGTCCATTGTTGAGAGGATTATATTTAATTGAGGATTTCACTGAAATCAATGAATCTAGGTTCTTATGTGATTTATGAGATTAAGATCGAGAACACTTTCTAATATTATTTCAATTAGATAATTGTTTATTTTCTCCTACTTCACAATCCACCATGACACATGCATGGACTATAAAGTTGCTACTTGCGAAACCCTAAATTAACACAATCTTAGGGAATTCTAGCAATAAATAAATAAAAAGGATTTAACAATCGGTCTACTTGCAAAACCCTAAAAATCAATTTAATCAATCAAGAACAGAAGAAAATATAAATAGGATAAAAGAGATGAAAAGAAATTAACCCCAATTGAATTCAAGAACGGTTCCAATAATTAAATCCAAAGCAAAGGGATTTAGTTCTCCATGAAAAATAATAAATCTCTCAAAGACAAATAAAAGTTGGAACCCTAAATATTTTCTAAAAGGAAGTATATATACTCCACCCTAAAAACCTAAAACTAAAAGGAAAAGAAAAAGGAAAATAAAGAAAAATAAAAAGCTTCCAAACACACGCCAGGGAGGAAAAGGAAAATAAAGAAAAAGTTTTCAAAGTCAACGAAGCGAGGTCACATCACTTGGGAACGAGTCATGAGAATTTTTACACTCGTGCTGATTAGGCAAACTAATCGTGCAAGGGGGCACTAGTCGTGCTTGTTTGCTGCCAATCCAACTTCCAGTTTTTCACTTTGGTCACTGGACTTTCCTACTTTTCACTTTAGTCCTTCAAGTTTACAGATTTGCAGTTTAGCCCCTAAACTTTATATTTCCAGTTTACTCCCCAATTTTCCTTAATTGCAGTTTGGTCCCTGGATTTCTCAGATTTCTGCAAGACAGTCTTCAGCTTCAAGATCTTGACTTTGACTCCTCGAGAGTATTACATACGGATATGAAATAAAACAACTAAACTACCATCGGATTACAATAACTCTCAACAACAGCTCACTTTAACATATTATCCCAAAATTACATCGAATCTAAACTAAATACATCAAAATAAGAATAATAGGGATGGAAAATATAGGAAATAGATAGTACAAATCCGTCCTATCAAATACCCCCACGCTTAGACCATTACTCTTCCCTGAGTAATATCCTAATCTCCAATCTAGCATGGGTCTAAAACAGATGCATGGAGGGTAAATGATTCCTAGTCTCCTCTAATCCGCCAACACAACTCAATGAAAAATAATAACCATCGGAGTAATAGAAACTCCGTCTCCTTATAACACCAAAATATAAATAATGAAAATAATGACCTTAGCATTGATACCAACTCCCATAATAAAATGATATCCAAACTAAGGTCCACACAAATAAAAGCCAGGGGAACTAAATAAGTCCTATGTTTCCCGCATGCTTGGCTCACACTAAATACACCCTCATAAAAGAAATAATTGTTAAGGTTGCGATCTTTAAATAAAGATTTACCTCGTGAAAAGCAGCAACACCCCTTATAACTCCAAAAATGAACAAGGGTTTCTAATTTCTAGGAACCAATATCCAAACCTCCTACTCCAATAATGGTCCTACCCAAAACTCCAAAACCTCCCTTATGTCTCCACTCCGGTGATATAAAAGATGTCAACTCTTACATTCCTCCCCTTTTGCCTAAGTGCCCTTTCGGGTTTTCACTTAGCCTCTAGTTTTTTTTTTGAACCTTTAGATATACAATATTCATCCTTCCCCCCCCCAAGCTTAAACTAGACATTACCCTCAATGGCAACAAATCATAAAAATGGAACAATAAAACATGGGGGTAAGGGCACCAAGAGAACTAAATAGGGGACATGGAGGCCCCACCATCATGGGCCTCATCAATATAAGGGGGATGAAAGAAATATTTTCGAGTTACCTCTAAAAGATGATTCGGTTCAATGACATGCCTCCCAGTTGGAGACCATTTAAGCTTCCCCTTTTTCGTCTTCACTTCCTTTGCTTTCTTCTTCTCCCTTGGTGGCTCTCCTTTCTTCTTCTCAATTGGTGGCTCTCTTTTCTTCTTATCATCCGGCTTCACTTTTGGAGACTCAACATAAACATCATCTACCTTGACCTATCCTTGATAACTGGCTCACTCAAATTTATGGCACAAACCTTCCGCACATCCTTGGGAAAATCTTAGCATCAAATGCATTAAAACATACTGTTTTCCCATCAAAATCCATGGTTAAAGAGCCCTTCTTCACATCAAGCTTAGTTTCAGAAGTAGACATAAATGGCCTCCCCAACAGAATGGGAGCCTCATAATCAGTCTCCATATCAAGAACAAAGAAATACGCCGGAAACAATAGGTCACCAACCTTCACCTCAACATCTCTAACCACCCCTTAGGGTATGCATTAGACTTATCTGCCAATTGTATAACCACCCTAGTGTCTTCCAACTTACCCAACTTAAGTTCTTCAAATAATGCATAAGGCATAACATTAATTGAAGCCCCCAAATCAAGCATGGCTCTATGAAAATTACTCCCCCCAAACAAAATAGGAATTACAAACATACCAGGGTCACTACATTTCTTTGGCATCTTTCTCTGATAAACCGCAGACACATGCTCCAAGATCTTCACCTTTTTCTGACTCCTTTCCTTTTGATTTCTCTTCAAAGTGAACAATTCCTCAAGAAACTTTGCATACCTCAGAACTGTCTGAAGGAGATCTAAAAATGGAATGTTTACCTTTAATCTCTTGAAGGTGTCAAAAATAGCCTTGTCAGGCTCCTTTGAGGTGTCTCTCATCAATGCATAAGGAAACGGAGGAACTGGCTCATAAACAGGAAACACCGGCGGAATATACTTCACTTCAGGGATTTTCTCTTCCACCTTCTTCTCCACCTCCAACTCTAACTCAATTCTCTTCTCAATTTTCATTTCAAGCTCCACGGGCACACTTTCCTCAACTTTATTCTTCCCCCTCACATAAACAACACAAATAAATGGCTTAGGATTTGGTTCAGTTCTAGATGGCAACTTCCCCGAATCCTTAGCCTCTATTCTCCCAACTGTATCTGTAAGCTGACTCACATGCTTCTCTAAACTACTGATACTCGACTCAGTCCGCCGCTGAAACTTTTGGAAATTCTCATTCATGGTAGACACACTCTGTGCTAAAGATTGAATAAGTTCCTCTATAGACTTCATAGGAGGTTGACCCTACTGCTGATACTGCTGCCCTTGTGGTGACACCCATCTAGGGTTGGGTTGATTACCCCATGAATTGTATTGAATATGTCCATATTGTGGAAACCCCACAACATTCACCTCCTTAAAACCTTCGGTTCGACTCAACAATAATGTCTTCACCATGCCCTTCAACTCATTGACATCAGACTCAAGCTTCTCCATGAAAAATAATAAATCTCTCAAAGACAAATAAAAGTTGGAACCCTAAATATTTTCTAAAAGGAAGTATATATACTCCACCCTAAAAACCTAAAACTAAAAGGAAAAGAAAAAGGAAAATAAAGAAAAATAAAAAGCTTCCAAACACACGCCAGGAAGGAAAAAGGAAAATAAAGAAAAAGTTTTCAAAGTCAACGAAGCGAGGTCACATCACTTGGGAACGAGTCATGAGAATTTTTACACTCGTGTTGATTAGGCAAACAAATCGTGCAAGGGGGCACTAGTCGTGCTTGTTTGCTGCCAATCCAACTTCCAGTTTTTTCACTTTGGTCGCTGGAGTTTCCTACTTTTCACTTTAGTCCTTCAAGTTTCCAGATTTGCAATTTAGCCCCTGGACTTTATATTTCGAGTTTACTCCCCAGTTTTCCATAATTGCAGTTTGGTCCCTGGATTTCTCAGATTTCTGCAAAACAGTCTTCAGCTTCAAGATCTTGGCTTTGACTCCTCGAGAGTATTACATCTGGATATGAAATAAAACAACTAAACTACCATCGGATTACAATAACTCTCAACAACAGCTCACTTTAACATATTATCTCAAAATTACATCGAATCTAAACTAAATACATCAAAATAAGAATAATACGGACGGAAAATATACAAAATAGATAGTACAAATCTGTCCTATCAAATACCCCCACGCTTAGACCATTACTCTTCCCTGAGTAATATCCTAATCTCCAATCTAGCATGGGTCTAAAACAGATGCATGGAGGGTAAATGATTCCTAGTCTCCTCTAATCCGCCAACACAACTCAATGAAAAATAATAACCATCGGAGTAATAGAAACTCCGTCTCCTTATAACACCAAAATATAAATAATGAAAATAAAGACCTTAGCATGATACCAACTCCCATAATAAAACGGTATCCAAACTAAGGTCCACACAAATAAAAGTCAGGGGAACTAAATAAGTCCTATGTTTCCCGCATGCTTGGCTCACACTAAATACACCCTCATAAAAAGAAATAATTGTTAAGGTTGCGATCCTTAAATAAAGATTTACCTCGTGAAAAGCACCAACACCCCTTATAACTCCAAAAATGAACAAGGGTTTCTAATTCCTAGGCACCAATATCCAAACCTCCTACTCCAATAATGGTCCTACCCAAAACTCCAAAACCTCCCTTATGTCTCCACTCCGGTGATATAAAAGATGTTAACTCTTACATTCCTGCCCTTTTGCCTAAGTTCCCTATCGGGTTTTCACTTAGCCTCTGGTTTTTTTTTTTGAACCTTTAGATATACAATATTCATCCTTCCCCCTCCCAAGCTTAAACTAGACATTACCCTCAATGGCAATAAATCATAAAAATGGAACAATAAAACATGGGGGTAAAGGCACCAAGAGAACTAAATAGGGGACATGGAGGCCCCACCATCATGGGCCTCATCAATATAAGGGGGATGAAAGAAATCTTTTCGAGTTACCTCTAAAAGATGATTCGGTTTAATGACATGCCTCCCCGTTGGAGACCATTTAAGCTTCCCCTTTTTCGTCTTCACTTCCTTTGCTTTCTTCTTCTCCCTTGGTGGCACTCCTTTCTTCTTCTCATTTGGTGGCTCTCCTTTCTTCTTATCATCCGGCTTCACTTTTGGAGACTCAACATAAACATCATCTACCTTGACCTATCCTTGATAACTGGCTCACTCAAATTTATGGCACAAACCTTCCGCACATCCTTGGGAAAATCTTAGCATCAAATGCATTAAAACTTGGTGTTTTCCCATCAAACTCCACGGTTAAAGAGCCCTTCTTCACATCGATCTTAGTTTCAGAAGTAGACATAAATGGCCTCCCCAACAGAATGGGAGCCTCATAATCATTCTCCATAACAAGAACAAAGAAATATGCCGGAAACAATAGGTCACCAACCTTCACCTCAACATCTCTAACCACCCCTTAGGGTATGCATTAAACTTATCTGCCAATTGTATGACCACCCTAGTGTCTTCCGACTTACCCAACTTAAGTTCTTCAAATAATGCATAAGGCATAACATTAATTGAAGCCCCCAAATCAAGCATGGCTCTATGAAAATTACTCCCCCCAAACAAAATAGGAATTACAAACATACCAGGGTCATTACATTTCTTTGGCATCTTTCTCTGATAAACCACAGACACATGCTCCAAGATCTTCACCTTTTTATGACTCCTTTCCTTTTGATTTCTCTTCAAAGTGAACAATTCCTCAAGAAACTTTGCATACCTCGGAACTGTCTGAAGGAGATCTAAAAATGGAATGTTTACCTCTAATCTCTTGAAGGTGTCAAAAATAGCCTTGTCAGGCTCCTTTGAGGTGTCTCTCATTAATGCATAAGGAAATGGAGGAACTGGCTCATAAACAGGAAACACCGGCGGAATATACTTCACTTCAGGGATTTTCTCTTCCACCTTCTTCTCCACCTCCAACTCTGGCTCAATTCTCTTCTCAATTTTCATTTCAAGCTCCACGGGCACACTTTCCTCAACTTTATGCTTCCTCCTCACATAAACAACACCAATAAATGGCTTAGTATTTGGTTCAGTTCTAGATGGCAACTTCCCCAAATCCTTAGCCTCTATTCTCCCAACTGTATCTGTAAGCTGACTCACATGCTTCTCTAAACTGCTGATACTCGACTCAGTCCGCAGCTAAAACTTTTGGAAATTCTCATTCATGGTAGACACACTCTGTGCTAAAGATTGAATAAGTTCCTCTATAGACTTCATAGGAGGTTGCCCCTGCTGCTGATACTGCTGCCCTTATGGTGACGCCCATCTAGGGTTGGGTTGATTACCCCATGAATTGTACTGAATCTGTCCATGTTGTGGAAACCCCACAACATTCACCTCCTTAAAACCTTCGGTTTGACTCAACAATAATGTCTTCACCATGCCCTTCAACTCGTTGACATCACACTCAAGCTTCTCATCTACACCACCGTTTACACCTGCTGCACTAACCTGTCTAATACTAGACCTTCTTCCATGAGTTCTTGTGCTCTTGGCCAATTCCTCTATCAACTTCTCTGCATCCCTGGTAGTTTTATTCAGAATACTACCTCCACAAGAAGAATTTACCATTCGTTTATCTTGAACAATTAATCCCCCATATAAATATACAATTAACTGCTAATCATCAAAGCCATGATACGGGAAACTTTTGCAAAGCTTATAGAACCAGTTATAATACTCGTATAAAAACTCCTCAGACCGTTGTTCCATGTTACTAATATCCCGTTTCATTACATTGATTTGATTTGGAGGAAAGAACTCATCAAGAAATACCTCTTTCAGCTGCTATTAAGACATGATGCTATTCGGTGGAAAGTGATAATACCACGCATTTGCCTTATCCTTAAGAGTAAAGGAAAATACTCTCAACAACAGTTGTTTGAGGGGAAGTACAGCCGGTTTCATGCTTCCGCAAATCTGCACAAACTGAGCTATGTGTTGATTAGGGTTTTCCCCTGGCATTCCATTGAAGTGGGGCAACTGATTCAACAACCCCGACTTCAATTCAAATGTAAACCAGTAGGCAAATCAGAGAACTGGACTGCTTCTGGTTGCTCATTCCAGTTCGGAGCAATCCTCTGCCTCAATGTCAAAAGTGGGGGAGGTGGATTATTATTACCTCTTCCATTACCGCCATTATCCACAACCTCCGGCTCATGATCACCCCTACCGTTATTATTATTCATCTCTTCCAGCTGCAAACTTCTCCTAACTTCTTTGCTTTTGTTTCTCCTGCACCTGAAATATCTTTCAATTTCTGGAACAAAGGGACTAGCAAGTTTATTAGCAGCACGGGTATGGACCATAAAAGGTTCTACACCACAAGATGGCAATAATAAAGGTCAATGAAAAGGAAACAAGAAAAATAAAAACAAATAGATTAAGAAAAAGAATAAGAGTGCAAACAAATAAACATCGTTCCCTGGCAACGGTGCCAAAATTTGATAGGCTAAAGTCGCACGCCTACAAATTTACTAAAGACATGGCCACAATAATGTAGCTAGAGCAAGTCCAGGATCGAACACGAGGAACAGTTATAAGTTCGCACAATTGTCACTTGACAAGATTTGGGGGTCTAAGATTGATTTTGATTAGTTCCTAATACGGGAATAAAAACTAGATTGTAAACAAATAAAGAAAAGCACTTTGGATTAATTAATATCTCCGTCTATTATTCAAATATCATCGGTCAATTCTTTTCAGTTTTATCCTATTCACTCAATCACGAGATGTATTTCAATCTCTATCTCTTTCTTTGATATTAGTTAATAGCAGTGACACACTCACTAATAACCCTAATCAATATTCACACCTAACTGACACAGTCTAGATTTAAAATACCAATTGATTAACGATTTAAGAGATTAAGATCGAGAACACTTTCTAATATTATTTAAATTAGATAATTGTTTATTTTCTCCTACTTCACAATCCACCATGACACATGCATGGACTATAAAGTTGCTACTTGTGAAACCCTAAATTGACACAATCTTAGGGGATTCTAGCAATAAATCAATAAAAAGGATTTAACAATCGGCCTAATTGCAAAACCCTAAAAATCAATTTAATCAATCAAGAACAGAAGAAAACATAAATAGGATAAAAGAGATGAAAAGAAATTAACCTCAATTGAATTCAAGAACGGTTCCAATAATTAAACCCAAAGCAAATGGATTTAGTTCTCCATGAAAAATAATAAATCTCTCAAAGACAAATAAAAGTTGGAACCCTAAATATTTTCGAAAAGGAAGTATATATACTCCACCCTAAAAACCTAAAACTAAAAGGAAAAGAAAAAGAAAAAGGAAAATAAAGAAAAATAAAAAGCTTCCAAACACACGCCAGGAAGGAAAAAGGAAAATAAAGAAAAAGTTTTCAAATTCAACGATTTCAAAGTTAACGAAGTGAGGTCACATCACTTGGGCACGAGTCGTGAGAATTTTTACACTCGTGCTGATTAGGCAAACAAATCGTGTAAGGGGGTACTAGTCGTGCTTGTTTGCTGCCAATCCAACTTCCAATTTTTCACTTTGGTCACTGGACTTTCCTACTTTTCACTTTAGTCCTTCAAGTGTCCAGATTTGCAGTTTAGCCCCTGAACTTTATATTTCCAGTTTACTCCCCAGTTTTCTAAAATTGCAGTTTGGTCCCTGAATTTTTCAAATTTCTGCAAAACAGTCTTCAGCTTCAAGATCTTGACTTTGACTCCTCGAGAGTGTTACATCCAGATATGAAATAAAACAACTAAACTACCCTCGGATTACAATAACTCTCAACAACAGCTCACTTTAACATATTATCCCAAAATTACATCCAATCTAAACTAAATACATCAAAATAAGAATAATAGGGTCGGAAAATATAGGAAATAGATAGTATAAATCCGTCCTATCAACGGCTTGCAAAGCTTTAAGGGCTTTGTCCCTGCGAGCCTTTCGAGTTTCATCTTTGTCCTAGAGGTGAGCTTCTTGCACAGCCAATTCCATGAGGGCTTTTCTTACGAGGGTCAAGCATTCTCCGTACGTACGCATTGTCTTACTGTTTTCTAAGACTGTTATCACATCAAACTTTCCAAATGGTGGAAATATTTGGATTATGTTCACGAAGGAAGTTATAGTCGGACATTCCATTCAGCCTTCTCTGATCTCGACTACTAGAAAATATGTCCACATCTGGTCGATTAAACCGACAGGTGTTTTAAATTCAGCGATGTTCATGGTCTCATAATCCCGATCGAGAGCCAATTCTATCAATGCCAGCAGTTCATCGGTGGGATGCTTGGATCCGTTATCGTGATGGCTGGGAGGAAGATCAAATTCAAGCATATTGACACTCGAGTAGTCATTCCTCCTTTTTGGGGCCTGACATTTCTCATCAGAAGCCTATTTGTCGATGTTTTCAGGGTTGCTGTTGGAGGCATTTTCGAAGTCAATCTTGACTATAGTTAAGTGAGGAGCTTTTTTTCCTTTATCCAGGCATTCGGCCTTGGCTGCTTTCTTAGCTATGACCATGACTGACAATATGGGCTGGCTGCTACTGGTATGGACACTCAGGGATTAGGGGACTTGAGCTCTTTTTGCGAGGGCCTCATTTACTATGACCAGACAATCGTCAAGGGTGATTTCCCTATCGCAAAATCTGACAATAAGGATCGGGTTCTTGGTCTCGTCAGGGTATTTAGAGAAGATGATACTGACGAAGTCGTCATCAATTATGTGGTCGGAAGGATTTTAGGTCATATCAACCATCTTCTTCCATTAGCCGAACAACTGTTTGTACATGACGTTGAACTTCACGATCTCCATTGTATTTGACCCTTCAACATAGGTGACTTCATCTGAACTTGAGCCATTCTCAATCTGAGCATGTTCACATATGAGTTTCCATGCTGGTTTGTTGCACCTTCTATGCCAGAGAGTTCTAATTCATCTTTGCTTGGTGGTTCGACCCAAACCAAAAGGCATCGTGTAACCTGCTGTGAAGATGGTACCGCGAGGAAAACATCGTGTCCTCTGCTTGAGCAGAGGAGCCTATTAGGGAATTCCATGTTTAATGTTTCCTTGATGGATGCCATATATTACTCGTAGGTGTGCTTGTGTCTGTTGACCTTTAACATGAAGATTTCTTTATTAGGTTGGGCCGAGGGCTTTGCTTGAAGGATGCTTACGAACATATGGTTGGAGAGGGGAGGTTTATGTCCCTGTATCATCGAGATTTCTAACGTTTCCTTCCATTCAGAATCCAAGTCTCGAAAGAGACAGTTGAATATTATGAACTTTATTGCTTCAGGCTCCTCCTACTCGATGGCATTGACGTAATTGGCATCTCCGGACTCGGCGGTATACCGATGAGATTTTCCCCGATTCTCCCTAGGATGGTCCGTGCGGGGTGGCATATTTGCACGATCGAGGCTATATTTGGTTGGTACCTCATCTTCGTTGCTCTCGAGAATGCTATCTCCTTTGATGACCTCGAGGTCTCCTCTGCGGTTTATGAAATTCACGCATTAATGGAGGGTGGAGGCTATGGATTTCATGTGGTGCAGCCATGGGTATCCTAGCAAAGCTGTGAATTCGGACGGGATATCCATTACTTGGAATTTTACCGGCACCATTTGAGCTTTAAACCAAAGTTCTAGAGTTACGGTTCCCAGGATGGGGCGAGACGTATTGTCATAGGCTTTGATGGTTCGGGAGGATGGGATCATGTGGCTTTCATTGATGCGTAATGCTCGCATCATGCTGAGAGGAAAAATGTTAAAGCACAATCCGTTGTCTACCAGAACTCCCGGAAGGGAAATGGTGTTGAGTAGAATGGTGATGTGTAGTGCCTTTTTATGTTCTATAACCCCCCTTGGCAAGTCCTCGTCACAAAATGTGAGCTTACTGTCGTATAATCTTGGATCATACACTTGATCTCTTTCAAGAGAAGGGGAATCATCAAGCCAACCATTTCCCATCTTTGTTATGAGAGGCAGAGGTCTTAGTAGAACCTCGGGCCTTGGGTTCTCGTTCTCGAGATTCCAATGAGGTCGCTTATGGCGGTTTCCCTCCCTTGTTAGCACATTGACGGCCGGGATTCGTTTGCTGGGGAAAAGGGTGTTCGTGTTGGTGTTATGCCCTAGGCCTATGATTGATAGACTTATGTGTTGACATTATTTATTATTATATGAGATGTTTATTATTTGATTATTATATGTTTTGTATATTTGTTTATAATAATCACTGTCCCTAATTATTAAGAGAATAGATTAGTATAATTGTCAATGGATAATCATGTGATGATTATATGCATAAGAGATGCACATTGAAATTATGGGTACTTGTTAGAGAACAAGTGACTGGACATGACCCGCATGAGATTTATGTAATGGTCAAATGTCATACTTAAATCTCATACGGTTACTTCATTTATTTCCTAGACCTGAGACTATCATAACCTTACATATGATGAAAGCCATGTTTGATTTTAGTCAAACGATATCTTAACACGATATCTATAAAGACTATCATTGGCATGATCGGATTCATGATGGGAAGGATGATAAGTCAAGAAGGAGTTTGTCCCTCGGAAGAGAGATGTTATGCTTGGGCCCCTCGATGAGTGATAATGATGAAAGTGTATGGCCGTACCCCAATATGATTGGAATTATCATTATACTCAAGAATCGAGAAAGCATTGAACAATAACAAGTCGACAAGGACCATGACTTGTGTTCAATATAACATCGTGAGACAAAAGGGATAAATGGAAGTACACCGTTGGAAACGTGAACTCTTACGTTGCATCATTTGGGTAGACATAATGGCTTGCTAGAGTCCGCTTATGTCTTATGAGGTTCGATATGATCGATCTCATTGCCAACATGATGTAATCCTATTGGGTCACACACAACTAGAATGAATTGGTTAAACCGGAGGAAGAATGATTGAGAGACACGAGCGCTATTTATGTCACGCGACATATCAAGCCAATGGCTTGATATACCGCGCGACATAATAGGCCAATACGCGTTTTGACAACTGTCTCTCCTAATTTGATTAGAAGAGGTATTTACACTATTTGTAGTATAAATACGGGGGTTACATCACCAAAAGTCTAGCCGAAATTTTAAAGCAAAATTCACAATCAAATTCTCTCAATATTCTTCAAGGTTTAGATCTAGCAATCGACAAGAAATTGTTCTTGGATTCATTCGAAGGTGTGGATACCAAAAGAGGGTCTTCGCTCGTTCATCGATCAAGACCTAGAGTTCAAGCAAGTTGAAGAACGAAGTTTGTGATTCAATATCACATAATCAAATCGTTCGATAGCTCAAGACCGGAAAGCGTTTTAAGGTTGGTTTAATTCTATTTCATTGATATTCAAATTAATTGTATAGAACGGATCCTAGGGCTTCTTGGGTTTTATGTTTTTAATGCTTAATTCCGCCGCACATGGACCCGTAAAACCCAACGGTGGTATCGAGCCCCGTTCGTATGATTAAGTTTGAATTAACATGCTAGGTTTAAGATATAAATTGTTTGTATGCTTATTGCATGTTTTGTATGTGATAGAATTTTAATTGTTTATGTGAAACAATGTGAAAATCGTTTTCAATTTATCTTGAATTAAATCAGTAAAAAGGCCGTTTTATGTGATTTAATTGGTGTATCTGTATTGGTTCGAATCTGAAATCACTGTAACACTGTTTGCCTATGTCGTGCGACATATCGAGCCATGTGGAATTCAGGTTAAGCGGCATGTTAGGTCGCGCAACATATTAAGCCTATGGGCGATGTTGTCACGCGACATAACAAGCCAAAACCGGCGAGAATCTGTTTGTTCAAATTTTACGCTATTCTATGATTGTGTTTACAATCTGATATGTTAATATGAAAAATCTGGATGTTATAAAATTAAGTTTATAAGTCCGCGATAGATTGATTCATTGATATACATGATTAATTGATTAAAATATGATTTTAATAATTATTGCAATGTGTATGAAAACTGGATGTTATAAAATTGAGTTTATAAGTCCATGCTAGATTGATTCATTGTTTATGCATGCTTAATTAATTTAAATGTGTTTTATTAATTGTTGCGATGCATGAATTATTTGTTCTTAATTGTTAAGAATTATTAAATTAGATGTTTAGTTGAAACATGATATTTAGTTTCCTAATATGTTTAGATTTAGACATTGTAAATTTTGGATCTTATGATTGTTTATGGAAACAAGTCATAAATACGCGAAATTTAAAAGGAAACGATTGTTTATAAAAGGTAAGGATTATGTTGCCTAATCGAGTTGATTTCTAATTATGCATGTCTAGGAGAGTTACTGTCTAAGGAAGAGTTGGTACTTAAGAAGTCCTTGCGGCTCACCTATCTTCACGGGAACTTACCTGGTGCATGATTTTGACTATCTTTCGATGTGCTTATAATCTACCTTTAAAGAACCTTCATTTAACTTTTAAGTTCTTTATGCCAATTCATGATTAAAAACACTTGAGACCATTCGGATAGTTTTGGGTGGGCTTGCCATAGCAAGGTGCTTTGATTCTATTCGAATGCGAGCAAGATGAGGAAATGGTGGTTCCTATACGTTTTAAAGTGAATGAACTTAATTGGGTTATCAAAATGGTTTTGGACCCAAGGCATAAGATGAGATTAAAATATGCCTAGACATATGATGTCTTGAATTGATCTCATAAAAGATCTAAGAGTCATATATGTGATATGATTGATGTTTTCTACCTAATTAATTTAATTTTGAGCGGTTTGCCATAGCAAACTTGAAATTGAATTAAAGTTGGATCTTAGCCCATTAAATGTATATTATGCTTATTTGCATTTGAAGGTGTATAATTTAGTGGGAGCATTTATTTAAATGCACTATACTTCTCATATGATATGTTTACTTATATGTGTTCATATTTTATGTATATCTTTTTGTAGAATAAATGGCATCAAACAATAATCACTTTTCATCAAGATCGTCCTTGAGAAGGAAAAGTTGGAAGAGAATGGTACAAACTATATGGATTGGATCCGTAGTTTGAGAATTGTTCTCAAACAAGAGGAGAAACCGTACGTTCTCACCGAACCTATTCCACGAACCTCGCCAATGCCGCTAGAGCAATAAGGGAACAATATCTCAAGCACAAGCGTGACTCTGAGATGTTAGTTGCCTTATGCTATCCGCCATGTGCAAGAGTCTTCGTAAGAATCTTGAGCACTTGGGGACGATCGACTTAAACAATCGGCGATGGAAATGTTCCAAATTCAAGCTAGGCAAGAAAGGTACAACACGGTTGCATCCTTGACCTCATGCAAGATGAGTGAAGGACAAGGCTGTTGGTCCCCATGCTCTCAAGTTAAAGGGCCACATTGAGCATCTTGAAAGGCTCGGTTTTCCAATTAGCCAAGAGTTGGCTACCGACATATCTTGAATTCATTACCTAAAAGTTTTAGTCATTTCATAATGCACTATAACATGGGTGGAATGAATAGAAACCTTTCCGAGTTAGTTCAAATGTTGACTCTTGCGGAAACCGTATTGTCGAGAAGAAGACCGATCAAGTGCTAATGGTTAACAAGGGGAAAGGGTTCAAGGGTAAAGGAAAAGCAAAGGTTGCTAATCCTAAGGCAAAGGTTGCCAAGCCCAAAGAGGCCTCCAAGCCTAAAGAGGCTAAGCCTAAGTCCCAAGAGGACGCAATGCTTCCATTTCAATGAGATTGGACATTGGAGGAGAAATTGCGCAAAATACAAGGAAGCAGAAGAAGAGCAAAGGAGTTGCTTCAACTTCAGTATCTTTGTTATAGATATATTCCTATCTACTTCTAGTTCTTGGGTATTGGATACCGGATGTGGAACTCACATTTGTTTAAATGTGCAGGGTCTAAGAAACGAGAAGGATGCTTAAGGAAGGTGAAGTGGACCTACGTGTGGGGAATGGAGCAAGAGTTGCCTTTGCATTAGCCGTAGGAACTTATGAAGTTACTTTACCTAGTGGACTAATACTTGTTTTGAACAATTGTTATTACGTTCCAGCTTTAAGTAGGAATATTATTTCGATTTCATGTTTGGATAATGAAGGTTTTAATTTTCTTATATGTGATAAGAAATTTTCTATTTACAAGAGTGATATGCATTATTGTACTTCTTTGTTTCATTCAATGGCCTTTATATTCTTGATGTTGAAAATCGCGATAATAATGTCTATAACATTAACAAGAAATCTAAACCCAATGATGTAAAACACACTTACTTATGGCATTGTCGTCTTGGCCATATAAACGAGAAACGCATTTCTAAACTCCACAAAGATGGATTTTTGGACTCACATGATTATGAATCATATGAGACATGCGAATCTTGTTTACTTGGCAAGATGACCAAGGACCCATTTACCAAAACCGGTGAAAGGGCGGGCGACTTATTAGGACTCATACATACCGATGTATGTGGGCCTATGAGTAGCGATGCTAGGGAGGATTTCGGTACTTCATAACATTCACCGATGATTATAGTAGATTTGGATATGTTTATCTAATGAAACATAAGAGTGAATCGTTTGAGATATTTCGAATATTTCAAAATGAGGTGCAAAATCAACTTGGCAAAACTATTAAGGTACTTCGATCCGATCGAGGTGGTGAATATTTGAGCCAAGAATTTGACATCATCTTAAGAGTTGTGGAATCGTTTGTAACTCTCTCCACCCGAACACCACAATGGAATGGTGTGTCCGAAAGGAGGAATAGAACTTTGTTAGACATGGTTCGTTCTATGATGAGTCAAGTTGAGCTTCCTTTATCCTTTTGGGGACATGCACTAGAAAGCTGCCTTTCACTATAAACAGTTCCTACCAAATCGGTTCAAAAGACCCCATATGAGATGTGGCATGGAAGAAAACCTAGTTTGTATTTCATGAAGATTTGGGGTTGTGATGCATATGTCAAGAAGTTAACTTCGACAAGCTAGCACCTAAATCGATAAATGTGTTTTTGTGGGATATCCTAAGGAAACCAAAGGATACTATTTCTACAACCGAAACGAGAACAAAGTGTTTGTTGCTCGAAATGGTACTTTCTTAGAAAAGGAGTTTCTTCGCAAAGGAACCGGTGGGAGTAAAATAGATCTCGAAGAAGTTCGAGAACCCGAAAACAACATTGAACCAATGGTAGAAACCTGAACCAAGTTCACAAACCGTTGTGGAACCGGTTCAAGATGCACAAGTTCCTCGCCGAAGTGGTAGATCACGATCCGAACCCGAGAGATATGGATTTCTTGTTACGGAAAGTGATGAAGTGGAGTTAATCGAAAATGATGAACCCACTTGCTATCAAGAAGCGATGTCCGCTCCGGATTCGGAAAAATGGCAAGAAGCCATGAAGTCCGAATTACAATCCATGGCTGATAATCAAGTTTGGAACTTGATTGATCCACCCGAAGGTGTAAAAACCATAGGGTGCAAATGGGTCTTCAAGAAAAAGACCGACATGGATGGGAAGGTGCACACCTATAAGGCTAGGTTAGTAGCTAAGGGATATAGGCGATTCATGGCATAGACTATGATGAAACCTTTTCGCCTGTAGCTATGCTTAAGTCTATTAGAATTTTACTTGCCATAGCTGCATATTATGACTATGAGATATGGCAAATGGATGTCAAAACAGCTTTCCTTAATGGGAAGTTACTTGAGGATGTATACATGATACAACTTTGAAGGTTTTGTCGATCCAGAAAATTCTAACAAGGTGTGTAAGTTGCGTAATCCATTTATAGATTGAAGCAAGCTTCAAGGAGTTGGAATCTACGTTTTGATGAAGCAATCAAGGAGTTTGGTTTTATCAAGAACGAAGATGAACCTTGTGTATACAAGAAAATTAGTGGGAGCGTAGCACTATTTTTAGTGTTGTATGTCGACGATATCTTACTCATTGGAAATGACATTCCTGCACTAGAGACTGTCAAGTCTTGGTTGGGAAAGTGCTTTTCAATGAAAGATATGGGCGAAGCCGCATATATCCTTGGTATCAAGATCTATAGAGATAGATCCAAGAGGATGATTGGTTTAAGTCAAAGTACCTACATTGACAAAGTCCTTAGAAGATTCCAAATGGAAAATTCTAAAAGAGGGAATTTGCCAATGTTGCATGGTATATCTCTTAGCAAGAATCAATGTCCAAAGACTAATGATGAGCGAAAGAGAATGAATGGTATTCCATATGCTTCGGCAATTGGGTCTATCATGTATGCTATGTTATGTACTAGACCCGATGTCTCGTGTGCTCTAAGCATGACGAGTAGGTACCAATCGGATCCCGGTGAACCACATTGGATAGCAGTCAAGAATATCCTCAAGTACTTACGAAGAACTAAGGATGCATTCTTGGTCTTTGGAGGAATGGAAGAAGATCTTGTAGTCAAAGGCTACACGAGATGCTAGCTTCCAAACCGACAAAGATGATTTCGATCGCGATCTGGATTTTTGTTTATGCTTAATGGAGGCACTTGTGAGTTGGAAAAGTTCCAAGCAAAGTACCGTCGCCGATTCTACAACCGAAGCCGAGTACATAGCGGCATCCGATGCGGCTAAGGAAGCGGTTTGGATCAAGAAGTTCATTAGTGATTTGGAAGTTGTTCCAAGCATCGGAGATCCTATTGAACTTTCTTGTGATAACAATGGTGCCATTGCACAAGCAAAGGAACCAAGATCACACCAGAGATCCAAACACATACTTCGACGTTTCCACATTATCCGTGAGATATGTGAAAGGGAAGACGTTAAGATATACAGAGTAGACACTGATGACAACGTGGCGGACCCACTAACTAAGGCTCTCTCACAAGCTAAACATGATGGTCATGTTAGGTCCATGGGTATTCGATACATGGTAGATTGGGCCTAGTGCAAGTGGGAGACTGTTGGTGTTATGCCCTAGGCCTATGATTGATAGACTTATGTGTTGACATTATTTATTATTATATGAGATGTTTATTATTTGATTATTATATTTTTTGTATATTTGTTTATAATAATCACTGTCCCTAATTATTAAGAGAATAGATTAGTATAATTGTCAATGGATAATCATGTGATGATTATATGCATAAGAGATGCACATTGAAATTATGGGTACTTGTTAGAGAACAAGTGATTTGGACATGACCCGCATGAGATTTATGTAATGGTCAAATGTCATACTTAAATCTCATACGATTACTTCATTTATTTCCTAGACCTGAGACTATCATAACCTTACATATGATGAAAGCCATGTTTGATTTTAGTCAAACGATATCTTAACACGATATCTATAAAGACTATCATTGGCATGATCGGATTCATGATGGGAAGGATGATAAGTCAAGAAGGAGTTTGTCCCTCGAAAGAGAGATGTTATGCTTGGGCCCCTCGATGAGTGATAATGATGAAAGTGTATGGCCGTACCCCAATATGATTGGAATTATCATTATACTCAAGAATCGAGAAAGCATTGAACAATAACAAGTCGACAAGGACCATGACTTGTGTTCAATATAACATCGTGAGACAAAAGGGATAAATGGAAGTACACCGTTGGAAACGTGAACTCTTACGTTGCATCATTTGGGTAGACATAATGGCTTGCTAGAGTCCGCTTATGTCTTATGAGGTTCGATATGATCGATCTCATTGCCAACATGATGTAATCCTATTGGGTCACACACAACTAGAATGAATTGGTTAAACCGGAGGAAGAATGATTGAGAGACACAGAATCGGCTACTTATGTCACGCGACATATCAAGCCAATGGCTTGATATACCGCGCGACATAATAGGCCAATACGCGTTTTGACAGCCTGTCTCTCCTAATTTGATTAGAAGAGGTATTTACACTATTTGTAGTATAAATACAGGGGTTCTGTCAGACCAAAAAGTCTAGCCGAAATTTTAAAGCAAAATTCACAATCAAATTCTCTCAATATTCTTCAAGGTTTAGATCTAGCAATCGACAAGAAATTGTTCTTGGATTCATTCGAAGGTGTGGATACCAAAAGAGGGTCTTCGCTCGTTCATCGATCAAGACCTAGAGTTCAAGCAAGTTGAAGAACGAAGTTTGTGATTCAATATCACATAATCAAATCGTTCGATAGCTCAAGACCGGAAAGCGTTTCAAGGTTGGTTTAATTCTATTTCATTGATATTCAAATTAATTGTATAGAACGGATCCTAGGGCTTCTTGGGTTTTATGTTTTTAATGCTTAATTCCGCTGCGCATGGACCCGTAAAACCCAACAGTTCGGGCTTACATTGATGGCCGAGATTTGTTTTGTGTCGGACTTACAATGACGGCCGGGATTTATTTTGTGTGTTAGGGACCAAATTGCATGAATTCTACAGGAAATGGCTTTTGGACAGCCATGGGCAAAGTTTGTAAGGGCAAAAGGGAGAATTGCCTGGGCTTGCAAGGATGTCCGCATGGACAGACCTTGCATTTGCAAATAGGTCCGTACGACATGTATGCAAGTCAGATGTTTTTAAACAGATTCAGCTTTGAACAGGTCGCCATTCCATCTTATTTCTTCAGTTTCAGCCGCAGAGGAAGAGAGAGAGAGAGAAGAAATCTCCATTTTTAAGCCTAGTTTTCCCGAGAGAAGAAATCTCATCATGGCCGAAGGAAATAGGCGAAGTCGTCACCAAAGGGGTCGAGAGGCCATGGAGAAAAGGTTGGATTTACAAAGAAATTCCTCCTTCTACAAGCCTTCAACCATCAATCCGGATGAGTTGTATCCGGGTATGGACGTGCACAATTCAAGGGGGAAAAAGTGGAGGTAAGAAATCAAATTTTGTCTTTGATTTTTATTTGAATGATGTGTGCTAGAACAAGGGTTTGGTTCTTGCAAATTTGGGGGTTTTGTGCTTGTTGTGATTGTTTTGTGAAATTGACGATGAATTGTTGAAATTGAACATGTATGGATAGTGGGTATGTGATTTTTGTCAAAAAATATGGAGTTTAACTCTTATTTGTGAAAATAAAGTGTCTCTCCTTGAAATGAAATTTGTGCATGCTTGGGTGACTTGTACCTTGATGGTGTTTTTGTATGTACATGTGAAAATGGTTTTTTTTTTTTGAAGTAGAACATGTTGTGTTAAGATGAACTTTTTTGGAATAAAACTTGCCGTGTTGAGACGGACTTTTTTTGTGAAATGTGTGATGTGTAGGAACGGTTTTTTGTTGTAAAAGTGTGTGCCGTGTAGGGATGGACTTTGTGTAAAACTGTGTCATGTTTGTATGGTTTTTGTAAAATGTGTGCCGTATAGGGACGGACTTTGTTGTGAATGTGTTGTGTAGGGACGGACTTTGTGTGAAAGTGTGTCGTGTTGGTACGGTTTTTATTCGTGAAATGTGCAAAAACTTGCCGTGTTGGGACGGTTTTTGTTGTGAATGTGCCGTGTAGGGACGGACTTTGTTCGTAAAATGTGTGAAAACTTGGCATGCTGGTACGGTTTTTGTTTGTGAATGTGCCGTGTAGGAACATTTTTTGTTATGAAATATGAGTCGTGTTGGGATGGACTTTTGTTGTAAAATGTGCATGATATATGTGTCGCATTTCTGTAGCGTTTATATTTTGTTAAGTATCATATTGACGTACCTTTGCTGTGTTTACCTGCAGGAGGATGTGCCTTTATCCGGGAAGGCAAAGAGGATGAAGTCACGGGGGTCCCTTGAGGCCTTTGTTGAGGATTGGAGGAGTATGCCCGATATCTCTTGGGAGGGGAGACCTAGTTCTTGGAGGCTAGTTATTGACTCGGGCCTGAACGTATTTGTTGAAAATTTGGTTGGGTTAGCGGAGACCCAGAAAAACAAGGGTGTTTTTCTGGCACTGTCAGAGTATTGGTGGGATACAACGCACACCTTCCACTTTGGCTTGGGGGAGACAACGGTGACTCCCACTAACTTTGCTACTATCACTGGTCTCTCCTTTAAGGGGGAATCAGTGAGATGGAGTGATCGGATGTCCGATGAGCGTCTGATCGAGCTGCTGGGATTTGCGCCTTTGCCCCGAAGGGTTTGGGCATGTTATACAGCAATGTGGAGGCGAATATTACGACCAACATTGGGGAGTACCGGCAAGGTCCAGGGAGAGTGTCGGTGGAGCAGCTGGCGCACTCATTTTTGTGGTTTGCTCTTTCTGAGACTTTGTTCTCAAACCATTCCACCACCGCTCTTTTTCCTCTCCTTGAGAGTTTGGTGGATTTGGCGAGGATGTGCAAAATATCTTGGGGAGAGGCAGGCCTGGCTGAGCTCTATTTTGCCTTGGACAAATTTAGCAGGGGCGCGATCAACTCCTTGGGGTGCTTCAATTTTGCCTTGGAGGTATGAGTTTATTGCTTTTGTAATTTAGCGTTTCATCATTTCTTTCTTTCTTTTTTTTTCCTGACATTATCTGCTTTTTTGTGGCAGGTGTGGTGCTATGAGATCTTTCAGTGCCAGGCGTGGGATCTGCACGACGAGGCTATGATTGGGTATCCCGCTATGATGTGTTGGGCACGCTCTTTGAGGAAGAGGAGGGGTAGCAGTGGGAAGGTCACGAACACCTATGTGGAGGTGCAGAGGTTCTTGAAGAGGGATAGCCCAGACGGTTGCCAATTGTACCCCTGGTCACAGTATGGCGAGGACAAGTTGGAGGGTGCACCTTGGGTGACGAGGCAGACGAAGCTTCTAGGGGGACTCACCTACGACTCGATGTATTTTGGGGAGAGGGTCTTCTGGCAGCATGGTGCCGGTGTTCCTCCTTGTGCTCTGAGGGATCCGTCGATACATATGATGAGTCATGCCAAGATGGACGTGTTGGAGTTTGAGAGGTACCGGGCCGGAGCAGACGTCGGGGAGTCCATCCTGGAGAGCGAGGAGTATGAGGCCTTTGTGTGGAGGAAGGTGAGGACGCCTTAGGTTCTAGCTAGGGAGAGGCGGGCTGGTTCGTCAGTCCCTCAAGATATCCCGGTGCCTGGTCCGGACTTCACCTGCATCCGTGGGGACTCTTCTAGGAGGTGGGTGTCAGTGCCCATCCCGGAGCAGCTTTCTGCCGCTTATCGAGTTGATCCAGATGCTGCGGTGAGTTGTTACTCTTTTCCTTCTGGCATCGCGTTCCTTTTTTTTTTTTTTTGCTTATTTCTTTTGTTTATCTCTTTTTGTGAGCATTTTTTTTGTTTGTTGTGCAGGTCTCGGGGCGGACCGTAGATGTGATCACTCGCCGGTATTTGGGGCTGAGGGCTTTCACAAAGAAGCTCTTGAGGGGGATGTCCTGCGGGTCATCGAGGAGTGCGGCGGCTTACGAGCCAATGCCTTCGAGGAGATCCATGGATATTCCTTCTTCAAGGGCAGACACGGGTCCACAGCCTGCTCTTCAGCCTGATATGCCGACTCGGGGGTGGCACAGCTACGATGCAGGAGCCTCTGTGGAGGGCCGAGGGGCGTGGTCGTATCACCAGTTCTTCCCTCCATCAGGTGCACAGGGTGAGGGTTCATCCTCCTTTCCCTTCTTTGATCCTTTCTCTGACCTTACCCCTGCGGACTACATGGAGTACTCGATAGAGGAGAGGGTCGAGTTCTATGATGACGATGAGGTGGCAGTCGAAGGTAACAGGATGCAGGGGTCTCCATCGGGCGGTGCTGATGATGATGACTCAGAGTAGGACTCCTCTTTTTTTCATTTGGAATTTGTAGAGCAAAACATTTGTATTTATTGACAAAGTATTTTACTTATATAATGTAATGAATTCTTCATTTGCAATTCCGTGGGGATTGGCCTAGGAGTTATTTCTACTCTTTTTGTTTGTTTTGGTGCATGTCGCATGAGCTTGAAATGTGTTATTTAGTGTATGGGGGCTGGAAACAGCTTTGGCAGGTTTTTGAGCAGTCGGGTGCAAAATCTTGCTGCGGCCAGCAACTGTTTTATTGCTGCAGATATTTTAGTAGTTGGGGAGCAAAGAGGTCCGTACGGACCACTCCTGCATGCAAAGAGGTCCGTACGGACTCTTGTAGCTTTGCAGAAGGATGATAAAGCTTGCAGAAAATCTGGATTTTCTTATCCTCTTCATTTCCAAACAACAACCATTTCGGTTCTTCTTCTCCATTTTGCAAGAAAAACTCCATTTTAGGCATGGATTTGACGTTTGTCCTGAGAAATCTCATAAGGCTTTCAAAGGAGACGCAAGTGAACTTCCTCGAGTGGCTTAATAAGTGGATGAGGCACCACATGAAGCACAATAAATGAGCTTTTGAGGTAAGATTCCAGCTCAAGTCCATTTAGTCTCTTAAAGAGTTATCTCCTGATTGGGAGTTGTTGCGGGCGGCCGCGAGATTCTGGGACACTAGGAGGCACGTGTACAGCTTCTTCTACAACGAGATTACGCCTACTTTTGAGGATTTTCAGGCTTTGCTTGGAGGGCCGAAGGTGGAGGCTATCTCTCTTCCTTTGGTCAGGGGTGCGACCGTGAGCATGAAGCTCGCGTACTTTCTTCGAGTTTCGTTGTAGGAAGCACAAGGTATGATGCTTGATTCTGGTCATATGGATATTTCCGAACTGCCCGAGAGATTTATGGGTGATGATGAGAGTGATGTCTCGTGGAACACATTTGCTTTGTGCGTGATAGCTACGCTTTTCATGGTCATCTCCCTTGGGATATGCGACGGCGCTCTGTTGGATGTGGTAGGCCACTTTCGAGCGGGCAAGGATATCATTCGTTTGGTTCTGGGGGAAACCTTCAACGATATAGATCTCTTGGCGATGGGGGACAGATTTATGCGTTGGGGAAGCCCAGCTTTGCTCACTTTATGGTTGCGAGAGAGGCTTCAAGCTATGCATGTATCTCCGACATCCTTCACTCCGTGGACGTTTGCTCAGCGGCCTCTTATCTTGGATATGGATCAGTCCGCTTGAGAGAGGTGGATGGCTGGGCTTGGCATCCGTTGGTGGGTTCCTCATAGGGGAATTGAGACTTGAAGGACCTTTCAGAAAGGTTCCTATGTTGTCAGGGTTCCAGGGTTGTATTATTCTTCTTTCTACATCCCGTCGCTCGTTTCTCGACAGTTCGGGATGAGGCAGGAGCCTTTTCTGGGCTGGAGTGACATCGTCACCATGGAGGTAGCCTCTTTCTCTATGATAGACCTAGATTCTTTCCTTTTCTTTCTTAGTATTTGGAAGTATGCTGCTCTTCCTCCTGTGGTACTCCTCAGATGCCGGGAGAGTGTTATTTTGACTACCAAATACTTGGACTGGTATGAGCAGCATCTCGGGCAGACTCAAGTGAGTTTGGGGACCAAGAGCGAGGCGATTATGGGGCAAGATTGTCATTTCAGCTACAACCTTAGGAGCATGGAAGCTTGGGCTAACCCTCAGGATGTCACGAGGGATGCCTTGTTTGATTACGAAACTAGAGTTGATAGATTGGCGGAGAGAGGTCCCCTTTTGCAGACTCGTAGGGAAGAGATTCGAGCCGAGGCACGGACGAACGAAGCTCTGAGAGTGACTGGATTGCTTGAATCGATAGGGAGGACTCCTGATCTCGGAAAGAGGGAGACAGAGCTAACTCACGTGGAACGAAGGAAGACTCGATGGGGACGAAGGAAGAATGGCGAAGGGACAAGCGCTAGTGGCGCAGAATGACCATCTCAAATTCTAAGTATCCAGTCATGGTCATAGCAGACACATTAATTGTTAAATTTATTAAGTTGTATTTTAGCATGTTGTGAGTTTGAGAGTAGACCGTGCTTGAACTCATCAAGAAGTGTTTTAACGGTAATGATTTGTGATTTACTTTTAAAGCTTTATCAAGACGCAAAATCTCTTGCCTGAGCTTTGTCTGAGCTTTGATAGCGTCCAATATTTTGGATTTTTGTTTATTTTTTTGACCGAACCAATGAAGTCTGCCTACGTTCCCCTCAGACTGAGGGGCTCAGGTTTCCGTAGTTTGACACTTTTGTGAGTGAAGGGGAGACGAAAAAGGGGGAGAATGGTGAAACCCTGATTTTACCTAGACTGCCCTTTTAGGGTTTTCAATCTAGTTGGGTCTGTTCTTTAGCACCTTTGCATTTTTTTTATATTTTGTGTATAGAGGGGAAAAGGAAGACTCGATATTCTTTAGGCGAAGTAACGACGTAGCTTGCTTCCATTGACTGGGTTCCCGAAGGGATTTCTGTCCAGATCTGTTAATTTCATGGCACCTCTTAAGAAGACTTTCTGAACTACGAACGGGCCGATCCACGTTGGTTCCCATTTTCCAAGTGGGTTGATTCGGGTGGGAGGCTTTTCCTTGAGCACTAGATCGCCTTCCCTGATATCTCGGGATTTGACCTTCTTGTCGAAAGCTCTAGCCATTCGGCTTTGGTAGGCTCGAATGTGTTCCATGGCCTTTAGTCGGCGTTTGGCTAGTATAGCCAATTCGTCCTGCTGGCTTTGGAGCCATTCCACTTCTTGATTTCATTTTCCAACAACACTCGGAGTGATAGGATTTCCAACTCTATGGGCAATAGTGCTTCCATTCCATAGGTCATGGCGAATGGGGTTTCCCCCGTGGCAGTCCTGACTGATGTTCGGTAGCCCCAAAGTGATAGATGCAGCTTCTCGGGCCAATCTCGTCCTTATACTGTCATTTTTCTGATGATCCTTTTAAGGGTTATTTTTGATACTTCCACTGCGCCATTGGTTTGTGGCCTATAAGGGGAGGACTTATGGCACGTGATCTTGAATTCGGCCAATAGTCTATCGTAGTCTCCCTCGAAGTGAGATCCGTTTTTTTGAAGAACTGGGCGACCTTCTTGGAAATCAACACCTTGTAGGACTTGGTGAAATTACCCAGATCGTGCGTGGAACGCGGCGAGCGGCTTTCGCAACATGGACCTCGCTGAAAAGAGAGAGTCGCCACGCCATTTTGTATTATGAGCCTAAACTTTGAGAAAGGCTGGTTTGAAAAGGAGGTCATTTTGATTGGTAGCCAAAACTTGGAAAAGGCTTTGAAAAGGGGATCATTTTGATTAGTAGCCAAAACTTGGAAAAAGGCTTTGAAAAAGGGGTCATTTTGATTGGTAGCCAAAACATGGAAAAAGGCTTTTTTGAACAGAGATTGTTAGGTTCAGAGGTCACGTTACATTTTGGGAAGAGTATATTGAGATCACCCGAAATGCCTCATATGACGAGTCTTTCTACCTTTCTCGAAAAGTGTGCGTGTGTGTGTGTTTGTGATGCTTTTGAAAATGATCTTGAATGACAAGCTTTAATCTTGGTTTGAATGACAAACGTTGATTGTGGTAAAAACGAGCGTTTGAATGACAAATGTCGGTTTTGAGTTTGAAAAGGGGTTCGAATGAAGAACTGAATCTTTAGTTTGAATGACAAACGTTGATTTTGGTAAAAGAGCGTTTGAATGACAAACGTCGATTTTGAGTCGGAATTGAGCGTTTGAATGACAAACTTCGATTTTATGTTTGAAATGAGCGTTTGAATGACAAACGTCGATTTTGAGTTTGAAATGAGCGTTTGAATGAGAAACGTCGATTTTGAGTTGGAAATGAGCGTTTGAATGACAAACGTCGATTTTGAGTTTGAAATGAGCGTTTGAATGACAAACGTCGATTTTGAGTTTGAAATGAGCGTTTGAATGACAAACGTAAATTTTTAGTCGAAAATGAGCGTGTGAATGACAAACGTCGATTTTGAGGGGTTTTGAAAAGGAGTTCGAATGACGAACTTCGGTTTTGAACCGGGCATTATGATGTTACTAATTTTATGAAAAAGGGTAATAAATGAGATGCGATCAACGAGTCATTTTGTGACTCGGACATTTGTAAGTAAATACTATCAACAAACCTAACGGCTTGGACTTGTAAATGACAGTATTGAAATGCGGTATCAACGGATCGAACGATCCGGACAGTAAAAAGTACGATCGACGAGCCAAACGGCTCGGATTTGTAGAGGTGCGTAAAGTAAAAAGCAATATCGACGGATCAAACGATCCGGACTTGTAAATGACAATCACGAACCAAACGGTTCGGGCGGTAAAAATGCGAATCAACGGATCGAACGATCCGGACGGTAAATGACAGAAAAGTAAAACGGGACTTGAACGTCGTTTTAACCCGAAATTACTTCTCTTACGAGAGAGAAGATGATTAGGGACTAAAACGTATCAAGCCCCATAGACGGCGTTACGTCTACATTTTGAGAATTTTGACCGGATCAAAAATAGAGTATGATGCGAAAATCGAGACGAAATGGAGTTTAGAGAGAGAGAGTGTGTTACCAATGGCTAGGTATTGACTCTTTGGCTCGAAAAGGCGTATACGGGATATGATTTAGTGTTTGGGAGGTGTTTCGGAAGTGTTTGGCTCGTGTTTGGTTGGAAAACGTGGTTTTCACGCAAATTGAGGCGTTTCCAGGGCTCGGGAGGGGGTTTGGTTGGCTGGAACCGTGGGATATTGATGAGAGGTAATATTTTTTTTGACCCTTTTACTAAATGACAGCCTCTGTATTGATAGGAGGTAAAATTGAATAACATGTCGGACGGCCTTTCCTTCAATTTGGGGGGTTTTTGGGTATTTTGGAAATTGAAGGGGCTTGATGAGGATTCTTGGTTTTCATGAAGAACAAGCCGGACGGCCTATCTTTCAATTTCAGGGGTATTTTGGTCTTTTCACCCTTGAATTTGATTGATGTTGATTTGGGAAGCTGTGCATGTGTGCCACGTGTCCCTGTGAGTCACCAAGGTAGGGTTTTTTGTCCCGTTAATCCCGATTTTGACTGTTTTTTAAATAACTATCCGAGAAAATGTCCGTAACAGCCCTGAAAAGTCCCGGAAATTGCATATTTCGAGGAAAGTGGTACTTTTACGTGTGATAACGTGTGTTGAGTACACTTTGAAACTTGGATGCACGGGGCAGTCCTGGGAAGTCTCGTTGACTCGAAAAGGGGGAGTTAACGGATTCCAGTTAACTTGGAAAGGGCCAGTTAACGGATTTCGGTTAAATTTTAACGGATTGTAACGATCCGGATTTGGGTACTTATAGTAGCCCCTCAGCGATGTCACTTTCGAAGGAAGTGGGGTCGTTGAAAAAGATAAGGATCCAAATCGGGGGATGCCTTATGGGAGAGACCTGAGTGGCCAAATGACTAGACCATTAGAGAAAGTATTCCTACGTATCCCAAGCGGGAATAAAGTCGATCGTAGTTCATGGGTGCGAGGGCATTTCGTAGGGGCCTCGACCTGTGGGGGAATGATTGGGAGGAGTTCGTCCTGGTTGAGACTGATTTGAAGGTGTCTAAACCTGAGTGAGACTGTTTGGAGGTGTCTGAACCTAAGGGAGACTATTCGAAGGCGTCTGAACCTACGGGAAACTGTTCGGAGGTGTTCTAACCTGAGTGAGACTGTTCGGAGGCATCTGAACCTAAGGGAAACTATTCGGAGGCTTTCTAACCTGCATGAGACTGTTCGGAGGCGTTTGAACCTAGTGGAAACTGTTCGGAGGCATTCTAACCTGAGTGAGACTGTTCGGAGGCATTCTAACCTGAGTGAGACTGTTCGGAGGCGTCTGAACCTACGGGAAACTGTTTGGAGGTGTTCTAACCTGGGATGAAGGTGTTCGTGCCTTGGGACTAATTTTTGTAAGGCGTTCGTGCCTTGGGTGCTGGACTTATGATGACAGCCATGGTTTGTCTGCTGGGGATATGGTGGAGATGATGGGAATGGTTGTGTTAAACTGGCGTTTTTAACAACACGAAAAGATTGACGTTCCAACATCGGGGTTAGGAACTGAATGTGATCTCGCGAGAGAATGACACATTGCAGGGGAAAAGCGTCCCGAGTTCTAACAAAGTTAGTTGGGAACTAAGGAGATTGATTGACGTTCCTTTAGAAGGAGTGTCTTAGAATCCTGCTGGGGAGAAATGTTCGGGCTTACGACGGCGGCCGAAGAGGGATTGTTGTGCGGGCTTACATTGATTGCCGTTGAAATGAGATGGCCGGGCTTACGATGACTGCCGGGGAAGTGATTGTTCACCTACTGGGGGAAAGATACTCGGGCTTACAATGATGGCCGAAGAGGGATTGTTGTGCGGGCTTACATTGATTGCCGCTGAGATGGGATGGTCGGGCGTACGATTGACGGCCAGGATTTAACATTGGGAGAGGGGCGTTAGAAATGTCTAACTGGAATTTAACCTCGGAAGAGGGGCGTTAGAAATGTCTAACTAGAATTTAACCTCGGGAGAGGGGCGTTAGTAATGTCTAACTGGAATTTAACCTCTGGAGAGGGGCGTTAGAAATGTCTAACTTGAATTTAACCTCGGGAGAGGGGCGTTAGAAATGTCAAACTGGAATTTAACCTCTAGAAAGGGGCGTTAGAAATGTCTAACTGGAATTTAACCTCGGGAGAGGGGCGTTAGAAATGTCTAACTGGAATTTAACCTCGGGAGAGGGGCGTTAGAAATGTCTAACAGGGGAATTTTTAACTTTTGAGGAAAAAGTGTCAAATTTGGAATATGAGGGGCTAAATTGGCATTTGGGCCAAAATGGCCCATCACGTAATATAGGCCGGACAGCCTTTCTCTCAATTTGGACAAATTAAAAGGAGCCGTCGGCCATTAGAGAGAAAGAGAGAAAAATTGAGTTTTCTGCCGAGAGAAAGTGAGAAAAGAGAGAAAAATTCATCATTTTTCTTCGATCTTTGTTGAAATCTTTGAGAGATTATTGCTATGGAAGCAAGATTGGGGCCGAGGGGTCGACATAGAAGGACCGACAACGAGAGGAAGAGACTTAAGAGGATGGTGCGAACAACCACTCTTCCTATGGATCCGATCGAGTTTTACAAAGCTCGGGATAGCCATAAATCCATGGAGGGGATAGCGAGGAAGGTAAGCATCCTCTAAATTCCTTTGAATTTTAGAATTTGCATTCTTGAAATTTTGGAATTTTGATTTGAATTGAGTTAGGGTTCTTGGTGCCCGTTTTGGGGCTTTTGACCTTGCGATGCCCTTTTGTCGAAATTGACTTTAGCTAAGTGCAATTGATGTTATGGGTAGACAACGTAGAAATTTTGGTAGAAAAATTCCATGTGTAGGGGCATTTTCCAAAATTAAAGTGAGTTTAATTTGGGACGGAGTAATTTTGAAATGTTTGAAAGTTCCGCATTAGACGGGTTTTTCGACACGATTTTGAAAGTTCCGGGTTTGACGGGTTTTATGAAATATTTTGAAAGTTTCGGGTTTGACGGGTTTTTCGAAATATTTTGAAAGTTCCGGATTTGACGGGTTTTTCAATTTGTTTTGAAAGTTCCGGGTTTGACGGGTTTTTTCGAAATGTTTTTAAAGTTTCGGGTTTGACGGGTTTTTCGAATTTTTTTGAAAGTTCCAGGTTTGACGGGTTTTTCGAAATGTTTTGAAATTTTCGAGTTTGACGAGTTTTTCGAAATGTTTTGAAAGTTCCGGGTTTGACGGGTTTTTTGAATTGTTTTGAAAGTTCCGAATTTGACGGGTTTTTCAACTTGGTTTTGAGAGTTTCGGGTTTAACGGGTTTTTCGAAATGTTTTGAAAGTTCCGGGTTTGACGGGTTTTTCAACTTGGTTTTGAAAGTTCCGGGTTTGACGGGTTTTTCAACTTGGCTTTGAAAGTTTCGTGTTTGATGGGTTTTTCGAAATGACTTGTACGTTTCTCACAAACAGAATCATCACAAGTTCAAAACTTTGTAAATGATAATAGTAACGTCTAAACGAGTTTGAGACTGAAAACTATCATTACAAGGCTTAGGGGCTAAACATCATCACATATCACGCTCATGCTAAAAGTCAAGAACCAAGAATTAAAGAAAGTCTAAGGCGTTGCGCTACTCAACTCCAGCTTTGAGAGTACAAAAAATAGAATATGAAAGCTCTGTAGGTTGATAACTAGTAAAGAGTGGCCAAGGCAAAAGTTAGAGCACATAAAAATACTCTCAAGCTTTCATCACCCCATAAAGAATAAGCTTCAAGCAATTACAACGAAGATAAGTAGGATTCCTCAACATCATCTCCTCTTATAACAGAGCTCAACAACAATGAAAAAGAAAGCGACTTTCAGTGTCAAGACCATCTCCATCACTAACTCCATCATTCATGAAGAAAACATGTTTAACCCTAGGTCATCCTAATGATTGGCCTTTTTCTTAAAACTTGTAAAGAAATTAAAATAGACATTTAAGATATCGAAAGATAAAATACATGAGTCCATTCCTAGATCTTTGAGCCATGTAGAGTTCTTTGTTAAGTCTAGGGGCTTCATTTTCTCCACTCTCATACATTCTCTTAAAATCCAAGCATCAAAACTTGGATTTCCATCATTTCCTTCCCCAGCTAGTCTCCTCTCGAGCCACATGAACTCTTCAAGCAAGAAAATCTACACTAGGGGCTACCTTCCCCTCCTTCTAGTATAATACACGAAAAGATTAATCACAAATATAAATCTCAAAAATTTGATGCTTGGATCACCTTCCTCAAAATTGAGTTGGCATCTCATAACTCCTTCACCTCAACATACCCAATGTCTTGTTTGTCTCTCCCAAATAAGAGGAAAATGACTCTCAGCTTTGAATACTCTTCGAGTTAACATACTCTTCAGAAAAAAATGAAAAGAAAAGGTGCAAAAGAGATGCCTGCTAGATTGAAAACCCGAAATGGCGGTCAAGAA
Source organism: Adenophora triphylla var. japonica (assembly GCA_022495995.1). Taxonomy (NCBI): domain Eukaryota; kingdom Viridiplantae; phylum Streptophyta; class Magnoliopsida; order Asterales; family Campanulaceae; genus Adenophora; species Adenophora triphylla. Next base: position 556,550 of record JAFEMH010000008.1, read on the forward strand.
AAAAAAAAGGGTGCATCACAAAAAAAAATAGAAGAAAAAAATCAAAGACAAAGGGAGAGCATCCTTCAACTTTCTTCAAATTGACTGGCCTCACAAGCCCAATCACAAAGTCATCTACAACATACAAGATTCTTGGGGCTTGATGCGGAGGAAGGCATTGGATAATACATGCTTTGGAGTAAGAATCACAAATTCTAAAGAAGTTTTTGGAGTTGTTTAGACCTTGTTCAGTCAATGATCAACACGTCAAATAAAATTGGGGTTCGATGATGAAGAATTCCTATGACAACAATCAAATACTTGAAGTATTCTGAGCCTTAGCATTGAACTTGGGTTATCTCGATAAAATCCTATTAGACGATTGTCTTATTCGATATTTAGATGGGCCTCACGAGCTTGTCTTTCAAAAACGAAATCTTGATCAAACAATTTCCAATCCAAACAAAGTAGAACTACACTAGTCTGATTCCCTCCTAAGGATATGTAGAAAATGTCTGGTCCGACCAACCTTTAACTCACACCCCACTGATTCATCGAGTCGAGTGCACATTAATCGTCATGAACAGACAATGCAATAATGAATGATGCTACAGAACTGCTCTCACTAACCCTCTTGCAGGAACACAACGAAATACATATTACATGTCGAGATAATCATAGTTGAATTGCGAAATCACAACAAAAAAATGCATCTCTTGATGATTTGGAGTGTAATCAAGTCATTTGGTTCAAGCATACTTGGATCGTCACACCATCCTCCGCATGATTTGGAGTCATCCGGTTCAAATATACTTGGATCATCATACCATCCTCTTGGTGATTTGGAGTGTAATCAAATCATCCGATTCAAATATACGTGGATAGTCAACAAATTTCATCAACAACCCACCTCTTGATGATTTGGAGTGTAATCAAGCCATTCAGTTCAGACATACTTAGATCTTCAAACCATCCTCTAGAAGATTGGAGTATAATCAATCGTCTGATTCTGATGTGACTAATCCTTGCAAGTGCACAAGTTATCGATGCAGTATATGCGGTGCAGGGTGTTGAACCTTAAGGGCTAGTTCGAGAGAAGCAGTGAAAACAGTAAAAATAATAAATAACAAGGGGGTTAAGATTATGATTCTAAATTAACTATGAAAGCAATTGAATAACAAAGAGCAGATTAAACAAATTCAGAAGTGAGAAGAGACTATGGATTAGATTCACTAGTATTTTTTACCTATGCTTATTTAAATAAAGATGTCAATTACTGTTGAGATTTGCTCACTCATATAAGTATTTCCTAATGTTGTACTTTCTGCAAAGTTCATACAACAGTTAAGAAACTCGTTAAAAACCTAGGAACAATGTGAATCTAAACTCGAGATCCCAAACAAATGACTCACTCAAGTTTAAATATCAAAATATGGCTAGACGTATAATTAACCCACTGACATGTAATTAATTATATCCAGTTAAAGCATAAGAATCCATGCTAGTTACCTCACATCCATAGAAAAAGAAAATGAGTTCATCATAGCTTGATGAACAACAATGGAGAATGAAAAATAATTCATAAATCTAGAAGATGATGAAGAGAAATTAATCATGTCTCCAATCTGAATCTCTAAAAGCTGTCTAACCTATAAAATAGGTAATGGTTTCCTATTTATACATGGAATAGAAATAAGGAAATAACAAAATACTAAAATTCCTAAAGACTAGGAAAGTGGCGTGATCTCAATTTTCCTTGCAAGGGTTGGAAATTCGAATTTCCAAAAGATCCCTGCTATTTTGATAAACTCCATTTTGGTCCTCCAATTTCTTGAAATGTCAGAATAGTCTTCAACTTTAGATAATTGCCAACAGGTCTTTGAGCTTCTGTAAATTGCAGATTAGTTACTTAGTGTCATATAATGCACTTCAGTCATTGAACTTCAGTAAATTCCTCTTAAGCCTCTGGAGTTTCAAATTTTGCCATGTTTGGTTTGTATTTTGCACTTTCCACCTGTTTAACCCTGTCTTTAACAAAAACACTAAAACGCGCATAAAATACCAATAAACTCAAGGGTTTTGCTAGGAATAAGTCTAGAAAATACCCAACATCTAAGTATAAAACTCATCCATCAGGCTCAGATATACTTTGAACATCAAACTTCATCTGGTCCAGATATACTTGGAACGTCAACTTCATCCGGTCAAGATATACTTGGATCATTACTATTAGGCATTGGTTTGGAACCCAAATAGGTGGATCATATCTTCCTCTTAAAGATTGGAGTGTAATCAATCAATAGATTGTTTGGAACTCAAATAGGCAGATCATCATCAATCGCGATTTAGTTCGGAACCCAAATACGCGGATCATCTTTTTCCTCTTAAAGATTGGAGTGTAATCAATCATCAGATGGTTTGAAGCAAAAACTAGAAGATCATCAATCAGGATTTGGTTCAAAACCTAAATAGGCGAATCATCTCTTTCCTCTTGAAGATTGGAGTGTAATCAATCATCAAATGGTTTGAAACCCAAATAGGCAAATCATCGTCAATCAGGATTTGGTTCGAAACCCATATAGGCGAATCATCTCTTTCCTCTTGAAGATTGGAGTGTAATCAATCATCAGATGATTTGGAACCTAAATAAGAAGATCATCATCTATCAGGATTTGGTTTGAACCCCAAGTAGGCAAAACATCTCTTTCCTCTTGAAGATTGGAGTGTAACCAATCATTAAATGATTTGGAACCCAAATAGGCAGATCATCATCTATCATTATTTGGTTCGGAACCCAAATAGGTGGATTATCTACTTCCTCATGAAGACTGAAGTGTAATCGATCATCATATGGTTTGGAACCCAAATAGGCAGATCATCATCAATTACGATTTGTTTCGAAACCCAAATATGCGAATCATATCTTTCCTCTTGAAGACTGGAGTGTAATCAATAATAAGATGGTTTGGAACCCCAATAGGCAGATCATCATCAATCAGGATTTGGTTCGGAACCCAAATAGGTGGATCATCTATTTTCTCTTGAAGATATGATTGTAATCAATCATCAGATAGTTTAGAGCCCTAACATGCGGATCATCAGCAACTTGGTTTGGAGCCCAAACAGGCGGAACATCATCAACTTTGTTCGGGGCCCAAAAAGGCTGATCATCATCAACTCAATTCATAGCTCAAATAGGTGAATCATTATTATTCTAAAAGTTTGATAGGCTCAGAGCCCAAACAGAGGAATCATCGGACAAGTATCTTCAGAATTTGGTCAAGATTTGATTCCTTAGTATGATTTTACCTTGTCTTAAAAATTGTTTTTCAAAATACTTGAAATAGCCTTTTTCGAGTATTTTTGGAGTTTAACTACGTTTGGTATGATTCATTGATATAGATATATAGGCAGCCATTTGGCACGACCATCTTGATATTCAGAATGATGTCTTTTCAATCGACGACACTATCTCTTTCTTGATTCCTACTCATCTAATCTGGGATTAACCTAACTTGTGACCTTCCTAAAACCTTCCTTACAGATTTGTTGCCTAAATCAACCTCTCCAAATATACACTTTGATTTCTTCCATGATTGTGAATCATTGGCTTGATTGGTAAGTCACCCTAACACTATAAATACAAGGCAGTCTCCCTTGGTTTAAGGTGGACATTTTCTCTATGGAATATCTGATTCAAAGACACGAAAATGCACCCTAAAAGCCCCTGAAAATGTATGCATAAATCATCTCTAAAAATCTAGAATCTTCCCTCAAATGATCATACTTTTGGTAACGAACATCTATCGAGGTTATCCCTTGGATTGCTCAAGTTTAAGGTAAATTTACTAAACTCCTCTCTTTTAATTTCTCATCATCATCTTCTTCTTCTTCTTCTTCTTCTTCTTCTTCTCATTTTCTATATTTATTTTAGAGTAGTGTAATCCCATCAAAAGGATTATCCTAGAGTCCCTTCAATTCATTAAGGTGATCTCGAAGCACATAATCTGACATTCCAACTAACTAATAAATTAACTTGTTTTCTGGTTATTTACTTTCTTTGAATGGATTGAAAACACCTAATTCGCCAGACCAATCCTAAGATTTGGTAGAATTGGTGCTCCTTAAACTTCCAATTCCATAACTTAACCCCCGAACCCTCGAATCTCTTGAAATCATTAAAATGGTTTTCTTATTTTTTTCCTTGAATTAAACATTAAGTGACGACTCATGCAATGAAAATTCACCATACTCACACTAGGTAGAAAATCAAAAAGGACCGTCCTTTCGATGATGTTTAGGAATAAAAAAAAGTATTTTCCTTATTTTGTGAGTCGTGTACCCAAGGTGTGTTTGTTAATGCTCATCCTCCTCCATCGACATGTTACTAAAATCTGATGGGGACCCATTCTCCTTTATGTCCGATTACAAGAAGTCATGCCTCTCCAATGGCCCGTAACAATAGTAACGACAGTGGTAACCCCTCCAACAAAGAGATGTTTGACATGATGAAAGCTATTGAAGAACAACTGGACACCCTCAAGAAGGATGCTCAACGGGGGTATAATTGTGGCAAGACTGACTGTTTAATTCTCCCTATCTCACTACCCACAAGAAAAGGGAGGAAACCAAAGGAAACACCAAGGTGGAAATGGTAAATACATTCATGGCATATGTTGACCAATGTCTTAGTAGACTCAGTTTGAATAGGGTCTCAAATTCTAGTCTTCATCAATCTTCGTAGTTCGTGAACACTATGGAGGCTCTTCTCGAAAAATTCAAAATGATCGATATTTGCAAGTTCAAGGGGAACTCATATCCTAATGCTCATATTGACTCTTACATTTGGGCCATGCTTTCAAAGAAGGTTTATTCTAAAATCATGGCCCAATACTTCCCTTTAACATTGGATGGGGCTGGTAAAGATTGGTATATGGGTCTGCATGTTTCCACCCGTCTGAATTGGGATGCCGCAATGAATGACTTCAAATCTCAATAGCAAGGCAACACCACACACAACCCCACAAAATAGGAACTAGAATGTACCATCCTTGAGGACAATGAGTTGTTTGTTGACTTTGCTCACCGTTGGAACAACAAGTTGTTCGAGATTGTTGATAGGCCTTCAAAGAAAGAGGAAATGGATATCTTCTTAAAATGTTTAAAGATTGATTACTGCACCCATCTTAGTGGAGGCTTCTCTCCAGATTTTTCTCACATGTATGAAGTGGTAATTATGGTGGAAGACATACTTCTTGAAGCAACCTAAGACTGCTAAAAAATGGAATCCAACATCGAGAAGACTCCGGAATTGAAATATGGGAAGCTTCAATGACTATCCCCCTCTCTAAAAAAACTAACTAGGATTTCCTCTTCCTTGTTGAAGTGTGTATTAAGTTTGTGTCGAGATTCAAAGTTAATAAAATTCATTTTTGTCCTCACATAATATTCCAAATTGTTATATCTTCAATGTCATTCAATTTTTAATTATGCTTGGCAAATGATGAAAAGATGTCTAAACGAATTTAAGAAGGAAGGATGTCACTTAAACATCTAGGGGCTAAACACCACAACAAAAGAACAAAGAATATACAAAGACGTTGTTGCAAACACTCAAGCAAAATGAGGAGAACAACCATGTTCACCTCACAAGCCATTTTATCAAAAAGGGGCTATGTGTACATCTCAACGTGGATACTTGAAATCACTTACACCAACTTGTTTGATCATCTGATTGTGAACTCTACATTTTGTATGTTAAAAAATGTTGACTTACTTTCTTCCTAATGGATATCTATCAATTAGTGTTATAAATTAAAGAGAAAAGCTGCTTCATCCGTTATATGAAGCCAGTCCAATAGGATCAAATGATGCCCATGATAATAGTTTGGCTCAAATTTGAAATAACAATTTGTGAAAATGGCTATCATTGGGATTAAGAAGAGTGAAAAGTACCCACCAAACAATTCCCATATTAAAAAAATGGATAGGCACATTCTAGAGGCTGAGCAAGATTAGGCACATTCTAGAGGCTGAGCAAGATTGGAAATTTGGTTCATTGACTTCTTTTGAAAGGATGAGTCCGTGGATGAGATTTCATCCCATAAGACTGAGATGTATACTTCAAAAAGCTCGCTATGAAAGCATCAAAATACTCAAACAAAAGGAACATCAACAAGAACTACGTCGAACTGAGCTTCTCACCATGAGAGGAATGTAGGCAACATCCATGTTCGGTCTCATTCAACAAAGAACACATGTTTACCCTAGATTGTTATTGTGATTAGCCTTCTTCTCAAAATTTGTCAAAACATCTTTGTATGACTCATTTGCAAAGTAATTAAAATGGCCATTACCATAACTGAAGATAGAACAACTTTATTAGAGTTGGAGTCATTCATGTTCCTTGTAGAGTCTATAGGCTTCTTTCATTCAGCTACGCCCCAGCTTCTCGCAAACAAACTAGGGCTCACCTTTTTTCATCTCTCTAAGGACTCATACTCGTCTCCTTGTCATCCCCAAAAGGGTCAATACTAGGGGCTGCTGCAAAGTGCATATTCCCTAAGGTCAACAATATTCCCCCACAAAGTTAACAAATGTATCCATCTCCACAAATCGAGTTGGTGTCCTTTTTCCTCTCTAAGTTCATGGGGATCCCCCAAAACAAAAGTATCTCTCACAAAATTCAGATCTCTCTCTCCTCTTTTATAGAGTCAATGCACACTTCCTCCCCAATCAAATAAAGAGGCTTTCTCTCTAGGAATCCAAATAATAGTGCATAAGAAACGTCCGCTAGATTAAAAACCAGAATGAAGGTCTAGGCAAAATAAAGGGTGAGCTATAAAAAAGAGAAAAAGGAGAGTAGGAGAACTTCCGTCTTCTACAAGGAATGCAGTGTCACAGATCTATAAGGATATCCTCTCAGAGTCAATTTAAGCATGCAAGTGGCTTGAAGCGCTTCAAATCTTTCAAGATCTTACTTGTCTTCACTTCAGAAAAGTGGTTCCTTAGCCTATGACATGGCAAATTAAACATTAAAGTCTTTCAGGGGCTTCACACAAACAAAAATCTCTTGGGGTTTTGCATCGCATTTTTTGCTCCACAACATCAACATGACGTAGAGCGCCAGAACATGCTATCTCTCTCTCTCTCTCTCTCTCTCTCTCTCTCTCTCTCTCTCTCTCTCTCTCTCTCTCTCTCTCTCAATTCAGACAAATTCCAAGCACCTCTGCCTCTAAATGAAGCACAAAAAAGTTCACTCAGCAAACACAAACACCTTTGGGCATGCATCTAACATAGAAATTCTAACTGTAGATTAAAACACTTGGACTTAATGAAATCAAAAAAAGTTCACTCAGCAAACACAAGTCTCTATAATGGACATTCATAGCGAAAACGCAACCGCATTTCTTGTGGCGTACCTTGGTCCTCCACACCCCCTATGGCAGACTTTTGCAGCGAAAACACAACCACATTTCTTATGGGGTACCTTGGTCCTCCACACCCCTCTTTGATGGACATCCATAGCGAAAGCGCAATTGCATTTTTATGGTGTACCTCGGTCCTCTTCACCCCTCTATGGCGGACATCCGCAGCAAAAATGCAATCGCATTTCTTGTGGCGTACCTCAGTCCTTCACAACCATCTATGATGGAGATCCATAGCAAAAACATAATTGCATTTCTTGTGGCATGCCTCGTTCCTCCATACTCCTCTATGATGGATATCCATAGCAAAAATGTAACCACAATTCTTATAGCGTATCTCAGTCCTCCACACCCCTCTATGGTGGACATCCTCAGGGAAAATGCAACCGCATTTTTGTGGTGTACCTCGGTCCTCCACACCCCTCTATGATGGTGTAGAAAACCCATCTTGGACCTCTCACACCTGATTACATGCATAGTCTTTCATTTTATTTCTTTTCATTAACTTCTATCTGATTTCGTCAAGTTTCTAACATATTTTGTTGATTTTGGACTAATCTGAACAACATAGTTAACTTTTAGGGTCTTTTTTGTCCTTTAAACTTTTCCAAATTTGGGCGAGTCACGCCACTACTCTTTAACTCGTGCGAGTTTGACTCACTATACATGACTCGCTTGAGTTTCTAGTCAGTGACTAATTTCCCTCCAAAAATTTCTCTCTTTTTTGATTTGTAACTCCCCATTTCATTTACTCCAAGCCTGATTCGGGGCATGCTATCTCTTTGTGATCAAAAACACCCCTCCCTTTCCTCTTCACCTACAAAAAGGATTCTCAAACCACCTTAGATAAGGTAACAAACATTTGCCTAAATACTCAATCTTTAAACTTTCAAACCTCAAACTTCCAACTCTAAATTAAACTAAAATGGAATATACATCATAGGGAAATACATCTCACCTTTTTATGAGGTATCTACAGTGGAGACTCTGCTGGGAAAAGAATTTTAAAAGAGGGTTAAACTTGCTGAAATTTTAAGTGTTATGTTTTTTCTGCATTTTCAGTTCTCAGAGTGTCAAAATTGTGCGAGTTTGGCTTGTTTAGCCAGAATCGCGATAGAGTTTGACACTCCTAATGAAAATTGCATGATTCTTGGTCTATGTATTAAGCATGCTTGTTCTGTTAAAAATTTCTACAGATGTAGTTAATGGTTTTGATAATGGGGTTTATTTCCCTAATCCCAAGTATTTCTAGAAAAAATTCCCTAATTCGCGCGAATTAAGGATTTATGGCAAGAATCGGGCGAGTTGCATTCCTTATTGTTGAGTATGCTCACTCATAAACTCTTGAAATTGTTAGATTTGTTTGACACCATCACCTAAGTTTATTTTGTGGACTTAGGACCCTATGTAAAAAGGATTTATACTTCATTTTGTAGCTAAGTCCATTTGTTACCAGTTAGGCTTTTTAGGACTGCTCTCTTGTTTTGAGGCACCTAGAAACTCCACATTGGTGAAGTGCTTGGAAACTTGAATATTTCAAGTGCCTTCTATAAAGAGGCTATCATAATGTAGGAAACTCATGGTAGTATAAACTCCTCAAACTTAGAAGATTGGAGATTTGAAGGCTAGCCCAAGCACTTGGAAATCCAACGATGCATAAGAGCTTAAGTGGATATCCCAAGATGAAGACACATGTCCATTAACAAATCACTTTCTTATCCAAAATGTTTTGTACCTAACGGCTCGTAAAGTACAATTGGACCAATTCACATGTAACAACACATTGTCCATTTTATACTTACCTCCAAAGATTTCCAACGGCTAGTTTTGAAGGCTCTAGTATAAATACCCCCTAACTTCAAACTTTGAAGTTGCTTGAGATAATTCTTGAGAGACCTTCTTGAAGATTTGAAGATTGCTCATAGATTTCCAGATTTCACATGAACAACCTTCATACCTTCATACTCATCATTCCAAGTCTAGATTCTAAAGCCTTGTAACACTTAGAAATTACTGTGCTCTAAATCATATAGACCAAAAGAGCCTTAATTTATAGAACACACACACACACACACACCCCTCTTGAAGATTGATCATTTAGATCTTTCTTATAGAGATACACTGGTTATAGTCTAGGATTTTCTTTAAAGTTCGATTTTTGATTTCTACTCCCCACAGTTTGTAAACTCCCAAGAAAAGATATCAATACAAAATCTAGTAGTTAGAAAATCTAAGACTAACAATCTTGGTAGAGTAAGTAAATCTTTTAACGATTGAACCTCTCTATATATTGTGTATTTACTTTCTGCTCTATACATTATGCTCTTACTTACTCTTACTTGCTTTACTTGTTTGATCTTAATAGGTAATGAGTTTGATTTATTTGTGTAATAGTTGAAATTGCCTAAGCTCCATATTTTGAGACTAAATTTTAGCTAAGCGCTTTTCAAATGTGTGAGTTCTAAGCGCCCCAAAATATTCCGATGTGCATTTCACAAACTCTTTAAGCATTTTTCATAACGTTTGTTGAGTTAGTGGGCATTAGCCGTTACTTTGTAAAAAGGTTGAAAAAGATTTTCAAAACAGCTATTCACCCCCCTCTAACTATTTTTCACCCTTGTTGCCCCTTTAGGACCAACAAGTGGTATCAAAATGAACACCTTTAAAACTAATTTTTGTTTTTCGAGCTTCACAGCTCAGGGTGCAGATTCAAAATGGCAACTCACCAAGCTATGGCTATGGCTATGGCAATGGCTAACTATTCACATGTTCCCATTGAGATGCTCCCATTCTCAATGAAGATCACTTTGGCATCTAGAAAAACCGGATGATGACCCATCTGATCTCTATTGATGAGATGATCCTCGATTGCATTCTAACCGGACATTTTGTTCCCATAAAAGCCAATCCTGATGCTACAATAGTTACTATCATTCCAGAAATCAAGAAGCGAAAGAAGGAATGGAGTAATGAAGAGAAAATAATTGTGGCGCTCGATGGAAAGGCAAAGAACATAATCCAAAGCACTCTAAGCTTACCAACTTACCATCAAGTTATGGAGTTCACAACCGCATAAGAATTGTGGTATGCAATTGAAGGATATATTGAAGGAGATGTTGAATGTAAAACTAGCAAGAGATATGCAGTCGAAAGAAGATTCAATGAATTTCATAAGAAACCTCACGAGACACTTAGAAAAGCCTATGATCGCTATGGTAAGGTAATTAATGCTTGTATTTATCTTGGTAAGAAACACACTAAAAAGGAAGTCAATGTAAACTTTCTAAATGCTCTTGGCTCCAAATGGTTGAATAAATCTACTTCCTTAGAAGATACACAAGATCTAAATGCTTAGACTCTTAGAAATCTGTATGCCAACCTTAAGTCTTATGAGCTTAAGTTATAAATCATTGTTGAACTTGAAGGGAATACTAAATCACTCTCAATGTCATTTGTTGTTAGTCATAAGGATAATCATCCTCTAAGCGTACCTCAGACTCCAATATTTCTGCCGCCTCTATCATCGATATGGATGATGAAGAATTTGCTATGTTTGTAATGTGCTTTAAAAAATTCCAAAAATCTTTGAAAACCTTTTCAAAAAGCAAAACTCCAGCAAAATTTTCAAAGGGTAGTGTGGTTCAAAGAGCGAGGAAGGTCTTGTTTGCTACAATTGTACAAAACCTGGCCACTTTGCTTCTGAGCGCCCCACGCCCAAATATGAGTATTTGAAAAATAAAACCTACCCTTCAAAAAAAATCGTCAAACGGGTATGATTGCTGAGAACTTGCAACATGGATTGAACAGATTCTGAAGAGGAAAGTGATGATGATGATACTAAAGAGGTACATCTTAGCCTTGTTGCTAAGGATACTTCCTGTGACTCAGAAGATGATTCTTCATCCGTGTCATCCAAAAAAGGAAAATGAGGAAATCCTAAAGCGAAAACCAAAAGGACCCACTACGGAGGAGCTTATCAGCAGAGGTAATTTAACTCCCAGTGAAAAGATTGGAAACTACTCTTTTTCTCGTCCCAATTTTGGCCCAAAAAACCTACAATTCCTATTTCCTAAATAAGGGTTGTTGATGATGATTCTAACTAGGAACAAGAATATATGATCAAAGAGACTGAAATAGTGATCTCTAGATACCAAAATTTTAAGAAAGCTTTAGCACTATCAACTGATGAAATTTTAGAGCTTAAAACAGAGAAAACTCTTATGAAAATTAAGATTCAAGCGCTTAAGGATGAAATTAAGAGCACGACTCCTCTTACTGAAGAAAACCTTTCCATGAAAACTAAGAACTTTGCATTGCAAATGAGAAACAATGACTTGGTTGCTCAAAACGATGATCTCAAAAAGTTCATTGATGAGTGTACCAAATCTCGTGTCACTATGGATTAAATCATAAAACCCCAAAAGTCTAGTGGTGATAAACAAGGCTTGGGTTTCTCAACTAGTGACAATTTGAAGTGTTCTTTCTGTTGTGAAAAAGATAAGGAGTTTTCTAAACAAACTCATGAAATTCCCAAGGCTAAGCATTCTAATTCTAAGGGTATAAGACAGGAACCAGTCAAAAAACAAACCTTCCATTATGTCTACCCAAAAAATCAAACTAGGAAAGGCAAGATGAAAGAAAAGGCTATAGAAGAGCTAGCGCTTGAAAAAGTTGAACTTGAAACAATAAGCGATCCTTCTCAAAGTGCTCACCCTACTCCCTCGAGCAGTGTAAGCACCTCTAGAATGTGCACCTCTAAATTTGAAAGGTTTTACTTTGTCAATGCTAGCTCATCTAACCCAGTTGAGAATGCCAAGCCTAAGAAAAGTAAAGAGTTTGTAAAAACTCAGCTTAGTGGCTTTCAATATTGTTCTGTGTGTGATAGTTTTGGTTATAAGGCTACTAAATGTCTTTTGAGATTCACTTCAAATGGCAAGGGAAATGAAACTCCCAAAGTCAGACAGAAGTGGGTTGCCAAAAGGTGCTAACCCTAGGACCCAAAGTATAAACAGGACATGCGCTTAAATGTTTATTTTTTGTGTTCTCTGATTCATGACTGGATCTTCAAAGTCAAAATTGAATGAATGGTATCTTGATAGTGGTTGTTCCAGACACATGACCGTAAATATCTACTTGCTCGAAGAAGTCAATAAAGAGAGAGGTCCATCAGTTACTTTTGGTGATGATAATAAAGAAAAGATCATTGGATATGGAAAGATTCGAAAATGAAAAATCTCGATAGAAAGAGTAGCTCTTGTTGAAGGTCTCAAGCACAATCTTCTCTCCATATCTCAATTCTGCGATAATGTATTGCATTGCCATTTTAATCAACAAAATTGTTTTATCAAATAGGGAACCTCCAACGTCACTTTGCTCACAGGGACTCGTCATAATAATGTTTACATTATTGATTTAAACTATATAAATGTTGTTACTAATCTCTGTTTTGTAGCAAAGAATGTGAGCAAAAATAGTTGTTTATGGCACAAGCGCTTAAGTCATTTGAACTTCAAGTATTTAGCGAAGCTAGAAAGGGGATAATCATGTCAAAGGGTTGCCCAAAGTAGCTGATCACCATGACAAGAAGTGCACTACTTGCCAACTTGGTAAACTACATAAGGAGTCTTTTCCTTGCAAGACCGCTCCTTCAACAACAAGATGTTTACAACTGCTTCACATAGATTTGTTTGGACCAGTCACCACCGCAAGAATTGGAGGAAAAAAATATATTTTAGTTATGGTGGATGAATACTCAAGATATACATGGGTGGAAATGATGATTTAAAAAGAGGATTGCTATGATATCTTGACTGCTCTTTTTTAGGCAATTCCAAACTCAAAAAGAAGACGACATCACGAGCGTAAGATCAGATAATGGAACAGATTTCAATAATAATGATGTTTCTCGATACTATGATTATCATGGAATATATCACTATTTTTCTAGGACTGGGGAACCTTGATTGAGGCTGGAAAAATGATGATAGCTGAAGCAAAAATCCCTTAATATTTATGGGCTGAAGCTGTCAACACTGCATGTTTTATTCAAAATTGTTCCCTCATCAACAGAACTCCCTATAAACTTTGGAGATAAAGATCCCCCAACATTGCTTTCTTCAAGATTTTTTGATGTAAGTGTTTTGTTCTCTACGATGGAAAAGAATACAGAGGTAAATTTGATGTTAAGGCTGATGAAGGTATTTTTGTTGGGTATGCTAAACATTTTAAAGCTTTTCATATTTTTAATAGAGCATGTTTAAAGTTAGTATAATTTGTCCATGTTACTTTTTATGAACATTCTTTCCTTGAACCACATATGGCTCCAAATGATTTTGATGATTTTGTTGAGTCTAATAAGACAGGTGTACCTCCAAGAAGTACTCCTGAACCAGAACAGAATCAATCAATTCAAGAAAATCCATCTTCATCTCAAGCGCCCCTTCCACTATATGAAGCTCCTGAATTTCCTAGTCCAAGAGCGTCTGAATTTTCAACTCCTGAAACTCCTCAATCTAGACAAGCATCTAATGTTGCCCTCTTGCATTTTGTTGAACCCCTCCAACAACTAACTTATGATAACTTTGATGCTGGATTATATGATGTACCTATAGAAGATCTTCAACGACCTCAAACTCAACCAGATTTACCTCTATAAGTTCGTGAGCATAAAATTCACCCAATCTCAAATATTATTGGTGATCTACATGTTGGTGTTCAAACAAGGAGAACCTCAAACTATGATGAATATACATCTTTGATCTCTCAGATTGAACCCAAAAAGGTTGATAAAGCGCTCCAAGATCCTAGTTAAGTTGTTGCTATGCAATAAGAACTCAATCAATTTAAACGATGTAAGGTTTGGATGTTGGGTTTTATGGGTCCATGCGCAGCGGAATTAGCATCTAAATAACACAAAACCCAAGCCCTAAGATCCGTTCTATACGATTAAATTGAATTCCTATGAGATAAAATTTACCAACCTTAATTGTTCTCCGGTCTTGAGCTATCGAACAATTTATCGGTGTGATTTTGAATCACATTCTTCGATCTTCAAAAACCGTTGAACCTTCAGATTGCTTTGGACAATTTGAACTCTAGGCCTTGATCGTCGTACGAGCGAAGACCCTCTAGTAGTATTCACACGTTGGAATGAACCAAGAACCGTTCTTGAGAATTGCTAGATTCTTAAACCTTGGAGAGAATATTGAGAAACCTTTTGTTGTGAATTTTCTATTGAAAAATTCGGCTAGCTCGATTAGGGTTTACAGACCTCATATTTATACTACCTTAGTATTGGTATTAGTTTCCTAATCGTATTAGGAGACTGTCTGCCAAACCGCATCAGCCTTGTTGTGCCGCACGACCACAAGCAGCCCATGGGCAAGTTGTGTCGCGCGGTGCAACAAGTCACATCAGGATTTCTCAATCCTTCTTTCTTTGGTTTAACCAATTCATTCTAATTGTATGTGACCCAGTATGATTATGTTATGTTGGCAATGAGACCGATCATATCGATCCTCATAAAATATAAGCGGACTCTAGCAAGCCATTATGTCTACCCAAATAACATAACGTAAGAGTTCACGTTTCCAATGGTACACTTCCATTTCTCCCTTTGTCTCACGATGTTAAATTGAACACAAGTCATGGTCCTCGTCAACTTGTATTTGTTCAATGCTTTCTCGATCTTGAGTATAATGATAGTCCAATCGCCTTGGGGTGTGGCCACACACTTTCATCATTATCATTCATTGAGGGGCCCAAGCATAACATCTCTCTTTCGAGGAACAAATTCCATCTTGACTTATCATCCTTCCCATCATGAATCCGATCATGCCAAAGATAGCCTTTATAAATATCGTGTTAAGATATCGTTTGACTAAAATCAAACATGACTTTCATCATATGTAAGGTCATGATAATTTCAGGTCTAGGAACTAAATGAAGTGACCATATGAGATTTAATTATGACATTTGACCATGACATAAATCTCATACGGGTCAAGTCCAGTCACTTGTTCACTAATAAGTACCCATAATTTCAATGTGCATCTCTATGCATATAATCATCATATGATTATCCATTGAAAATTATACTAATTATTCTCTTAATAATTAGGGACGGAGATTATTACAATAAATATGCAAAATATATAATAATCAACTAATAAACTTAAACGATAAGGACGATACATAACGGTTTTAAGTTAAACATAACTAAAGCCTAGGGCATTACACCAACATTGGACTCTCGTGCCAATACCAAATGATCAAATATTTATAGGTACCAAGTGTATTTTTAGGAACAAGATGGATGATAATGGAGACATCACAAGAAATAGAACAAGGTTAGTAGCTCAAGGTTGGCAAGAAGAAGGAAATGATTATGTTGAAACCTTTGCTCCTGCAGCCAGACTTGAAGCTATAAGAATATCTTTAGCTTATGCCTCTAATAAGAAATTCAAGCTTTATCAAATGGATGTTAAGAGTGCATTTCTGAATGGTGAACTCCAAGAACAAATCTATGTGGCTCAACCTCCAGGATTTGAAGAAAACAAATTTTCAAACCATGTCTACAAACTCCAGAAAGCTTTATATGGAATCAAACAAGATCCAAGAGCATGGTATGATACTCTATCTAGATTTCCGTTAGAGAAAGGAATCAAGCATGGTAAGATCAATAAAACTCTTTTTATTGCCAAACATAATGATCATTCCTTAGTTGTTCAAATTTATGTCGATAATATTATTTTTGGTTCTAGTAATGAGAATATGTGCAAGCGCTTTGAAATGCTATGAAGCTCCTGAATTTCCTTGGAATTCGACTTGTTGCTTGGGCAAGTAAGAAGCAAGCAGCCGTATCCATCTCCATAACAGAAGCTGAAAACATTGCAGTTGGAAGTTGTTGTTGCCAAATTATATGGATGAAGCAACAATTGGTAAACTACGAAATTGAAGAAGGAAATTGTCCAATTTATTGCGACAACTTATCAACAATCGTTGTTTCCAACAAACCTGTCATGCAATCAAAAACCAAGCACATTGACATTAAAAGATATTTCTCAGAGACCACATGGAAAAGGGAAATATTCATTTAGAACACGTGGCAACATATAATCAAATTGCTGATATCTTGACAAAAGCTCTTGACTCAAAGAGATTTGCTTTTATGAAAGGAGAAATGGGTATGCGTGAACTCAAATAGTCCATATGATTTGTCAATACTAACTAACAGTACTCCCATGCGATGCATGGCAAAATCATGTTATTGTATTTAACAATTAAAATTTAATATATAAAAGATTATCTTTCTCCACTTGATTTCCTTACAACATTTTCTCATTCAAAATATTTTTAAAAAAGTTTATATTAAGAAATAATGACAATAAACTAAACATGAAATATTCAATTTAAATATATTTTAATATAATGAAATTAATTTTAATTTTATTAGTCACATAAAATTTATTCATAAAAAATGAAATTAATTTTTTAACAACAAATAGAAAAGTTTTAAAGTGCATCGGCTGTAATTGTTAAAGGGAAACAAATCCCACAAAATAAGGAAGAAGAGAAAAATAAAATATATCATCACTCAGCAGCAGCAGTAGTGCATCGGCTAGTGCATCCATCGGCTAGTGCGTGCATCGGCTACATAACCATTTTTTTTTCAACACACCAATTGAACTTGCACAAATAGGATGAATCCAACTTTAATTTCCAATATGCCCTTTCTTTTAAGATCCCAACTGGTACCAACTTTCATCAGTAAGACAGTAACCATTTTGCAATCGGTAATTCATATCGGTAATGAACATTAGCAACACATACAAATCAGTCACACAGGTCGGTATTCCACATCGGTTGTAAACTCGCTACATCATATAGCGAGTTCTAAAAATTTGGTCATTTTAGAAAATAGTTTCAAATATAATTTATTTTGGGATTTATAATTTTAAAATTGAATTATTTCAGAAAAACATCCGTCTCCAATAAATTATTTAACTATTTCTTTAAATGTGGGCCCAAAAAAGAAATATAAAACTAAAACCTTATGTTCGATCGGTCAAGACTTTGCACATATTCATTGACCGGTTACTTCCTTCCAAGAAGGATTCAAAACATATTCATTGACCGGTTATGCTCATTTTTAAATGGAATTATTTCAGAAAAAAAATCCATCTCCAATAAATTTTTAAAATATTCATTGGGAAGAAGGAAGTAATGCTCATTTTTTTGATAAAAAATGTAGTATTATTTTTTGGTTATTCATTTTGAGTCGAAAGTAATATTTATTTTTGAAATGAATAATATAATTTTTTATAGAAGTATATTTTTTAAAGTATTTATTTGTGATGAAAAAAATAATATTTCTATTTAGTTTTCTTTATCAATAATTATTATTTTGTAATTTAAAGTGAGATGGAGTTTGTACCTTGGACCATCTCACAACAATCGCCCAATCCAAATTGCTACAATTGCCCAATCCAAATTGCCTAAGAAATGAATGACTGTACCACTCACACACACAGTGATTATTTTTATTTATTCCTTTGAAATTTGACGTTGCCTTGCCTGCCTTGACCGATCCTTGGCTTCCCTTGCCTTGACCGATCCTTGCCTTGACCTTGACCGATCCTTGCCTTGCCTTGCCTTGACCGATCCTGACTATTAAATAAAATTGAACAAATTTAAATTCGCTACACCGTGTAGCGATTTTAACCAGAAAAATTATTCAAAAAGTTTGTCATTTTCCAAATATTTCAAATGTGGGTTATTTTGAGATTTATATTTTAAAAATGGAATTATTTGAGAAAAAAAAACCATAATTTTGCCGTGCATCGCACAGGAGTACTTCTAGCGAGGTTGTTTGACAATAATACAATTCAACATCGATTAAAAAGTATGACCGAATACCGATGTTTGTTTACAGCCCATTGTTTGACCGATGTTGCCACCTCACTTGCACGGCAAAATCATGTTATTGTATTTAACAATTAAAATGTAATAGGTCTTCAATTGTTTATTTTAAAATAATTTATCGATTTTTTCTCAAATAATTCCATTTTAAAAATCTAAATCCCAAAATAACCCACATTTGAAACTATTTGCCAAAATTAACTTTTTTGTTATTCATTTTGTGTCGAAAGTAATATTTATTTTTGAAATGAAGATTATAATTTTTTTATAGAAGTATAAATTTTAAAGTATTTATTTGAGATGGAAAAAATAATATTTCTATTTAGTTTTCTTTATTAATAATTATTATTTTGTAATTTAAAGTGAGACGGAGTTTGTACCTTTGGTTTGGTTTGGATTGGTTGTGGCCTGATTGGTTTGGATCGGTCATCCACTTATAAGGACCTTATTATTGATCGGTCACCATTGTGACCTCCACTTATTATTGACATTATTATTGACCGGTCACCATTGTGTCCTGGTTGATTTGGATCGGTCATCCACTTATTATTTATTATTGACCGACCACCATGTCAATGATTTACCGATCATTGTCACAACATATCCTTGTGACCGGTTGAACTCGTCACGTTTCCCAATTAAAAAAAAGGAAATTTGCATGCATACACGTGCCTCAGTCGGTGCGTTCATTGCACGCGCCATTTTCCTCCCAATCACTACCTGCCACATGTAATTTGCGTAGCATATCTTCAATTATGCCATGGAAGGAAATGACTAAATTGGCCCTGAAATTTTGGCAAAAATTTTGGCGCTATTATTGTTCATTGGATGACCTGCTTTAATATATAGATAGATGATATTTTGTTTTCAAGTTGTTAAAATTTTTAGGTTCTGATAAAGGAAATAATATTTTAAGTGCCTCAAGGTATATAATATCTCAAGGTTTTATAGAAACCTTAAAGACTCCTCAAAGTTTCCAAAAGCGCTCCTTAGAACTTTTCAAGCGCCTATCTTGTTTCAAAGTTCAAGCACTCAAAAGTATAATTTTCAAGCGCTTAAATTTGTTATGAATGTAAGCATTTCAATCCTAATATTTCTAAGCACTTATTCCATTGACACAAGGACCATGTACATTTTCTTTTCAATAGTTACTCATTGGTCATTGTCTCACTTCAGACAAATAATAATTGCTCAAGGGTACTTTTTCAATTATTTTTCCCTCATTTTTAATTTTCAAATTTATTTCTCTGTGGAAATCAATCTATCATGATGTACACCCCCATAATCGTCAAGACAGTCGTCTTGGGTGGTGGTGCAAATATACCAAGGCTTTCATTACACTAATGAGGGAAGTACTACAGTCATTTTGTCCTACTACACTTCTCCACTCATTAGCTGCCACATCACCTCTTAATTCCCCACTCTCTCACGTACTCCCACAAAATCCTCCCCCACTAAGTCAATCTACTACTTAACCCTCCACCACTTCCAAATTCCATTCTCTTGCTCCGCCTTCTCTGTTCTTTTCTGCTACATCATACTCTCTCTGCAAATTTATTTTACAAACTAATCATATTTATGTAATATTTATTCAATGGCTCCCAAAGTATCATCTTCAGTTCCTTCGGTAGAGATTGAATCCAAAGACATGGTATAATTTCTAAAAAAAAATCTTGTTCTTGTTGTTCATCTTTCTGTTTAATACAGAAGGACCATCTCTATTATCTCCTTGGATCTGTGCTTTCACTTGAAATTTCTTGTTGGGTTTTGATCATTTGATGATTTCGAACATATATCACTACTAGAAACTGGTCATTTAGCGACGGAGGTAACAGCGACGGAATACTCTGTCACTGTTCAGTGACGGAATAACCATTTTAGCGACGGAAATCCATCGCTGATTATAAATCAGTGACGGATTAATTTCCATCACTGAATTTCGTAGCTGAAAAGCATCTTTTTAGAATATCCTTTCATTTCCGTCGCTGATTCACTATTTTCGTCGCTGATCAGAAACAGACATGTCATCGCTATACAAACACGGACTTGTCCATCTCTGGTATGGCATTTCCGTCGCTGACCAGTGACGGATATTTCTGTAGCTAAATAGTGGCGGAACTTCCGTCACTGATCAGATTCAGAGCTTTTCGTCGCTAGATCAACAAATACCGTTTCTGAATAGCGACGAAAATTTCAAAATTCCGTCGCTGACCAGGGACGGATGTTGATGTAGTTAAATTGTGACGGAACTTCCGTCACTGATCAGATTCAGAATGTTTCGTCGCTAGATTATCAACTCCGTCTCTGAATAGCGACGGAAATTCCAAAATTCTGTCGCTGAATTTGATTATTATATTTTCTCTTGAATGGTACGAAATTAAAAGATTTAATTAATTATTATTATTACTAATGGTATATATCCATACCCTAACCCCTATATATACCTTAAATCATATTTATACCCCATACCCTAACCCCTAAACCTTATATATATATCCCATATATACCATACCCTAAACCCTATAAAGCTTACCCATACCCTAAACCTTATATATATATCCCATATATACCATACCCTAAATCATATACCTAATTAAACTCTAAATTATATACCCCTATACCCTAAACCTTAATTATAGTATATATATATATATATATATATATATATATACTCCCTCCGTCCCATTTCAAGCTTCACTTTTTGTCAAAATGGATGTCCCGTTAAAAGCTTCACCTTTCCTAAAATGGCAATGAATCTTTACTATTTCACCCAGTAATTCTCTCTCCTGTTTCACTATTATACTCACAACACTTTTCAAATTTACTATTTTCTCCACTCATTCTCTCTCCTATTTTACTTTTACACTCACAACATTTTTTTCACTTACCTTTTTCCTTAATTTACGTGATTTGAAAAAAGTGTGAACCATGGAGTGGGACGGAGGGAGTATATATATACCACTATACAGTACTTATAAACCCTAAACCCTATAAAGCCCATACCCATACCCATACCCATACCCTAACCCTATACTATACCTTATACCTTAAACCTTAAACCCTAAACCCTATAAAGCCCATATATACTCATTTCCTATCCCTATACTATATACCTTATATACCTTATACCTTATACCATATACCCTATAAATCATATACCTAAACTCTTTAGTATATACCGCTAAACCCTTTCATTTGTTTAGTTTTTTTTTATCTTTTTATATACCTTTTTTTTTAAAATATCAGTAATAAAAAAAGTATAAATTATTATTTCCTAGTCAATAAAAAATAAAAATAAATAAAGGATAGTCCGGGCCAAACGAGCGGGCTTGGACCAGGAAAAATAGGCCGGGCCGGGTTTAGGCCCGTTTCATCAAACGTGCTGACGGGTTTCACAACCCGTCCCGCTTGCGGGTTTGTCCGGACGGACCGGACCGGGCTGTTTCTAATATTCAAAAAAATGATTTTTTTTAACTAGTGTTACACCCTGCGACGTACGGGCTGTTACTAATATTAAAAAAATGAAATTTAAAATAAAACAATCAGGTAACAAATATGTTTTTTTTTAATTATGGAAATTATAATACTAATCTTATTAAGAATACGAAATTTATTTATATAAAAAAAATCTAATGAGAAACAAATAACATTGAAAAAATATTCATTCATATTTTGGAAGCTTTAAAATTACCCTTATCATCCATCTCCCAAATTATTGCCTTGAAATTTCAGGTTTGAATTTTGAAATTAATTTTTAAATTTTGAAAAGTTAGGGCTCGAATACTATCTCTCAATCTGAAATTTTGAAAAGTTAGGGCTCTCTCTCACTATCTCTCAATCGCTCCTCTCTCTCTTACTATCCGCTCCTCTCTCTCTCTCGCCGGCCGACGCTCCTTTCTCTCCCTCCCCGCTCATCTCTCTGTCTCCGGCGGCGCATAGCAGCTACTCTCCAGGTGCTTTCTTCCATCGGTTCCTCCAGTGGTATGAGTTTCTTTCCAATCTTTTTTGGTCAATTCCATTTCCACTACAACAAAACTGCAATTTTGAAATACAATTATACATTATTATTTCGTTGATGATAAACGAATTTTGCTGAATGTTTCTTCTCTCTCGCAACTCATATTCCTCTGTACAACAAGCAAATCTCTCTCGCAGCTCATATTCTAGTGGT
Organism: Adenophora triphylla var. japonica; assembly: GCA_022495995.1. Classification (NCBI taxonomy): domain Eukaryota; kingdom Viridiplantae; phylum Streptophyta; class Magnoliopsida; order Asterales; family Campanulaceae; genus Adenophora; species Adenophora triphylla. Next base: position 579,047 of record JAFEMH010000008.1, read on the forward strand.
ATGAGTATTTCTTGTTTCTTTCTTTTCTTATTTGATGTGCCCTTTTTTCACTATCTCTTAATTGTGAGACCTGTTTCCTTGGAATGATGAAAGAGGTTGGATGTATAATGCTACAAAATCGCTAGATGTAGTAGTTGGTTTTTCAATATCTGGGATGAATTGAATACGGTAGCTGATTTTTGTTGCATCTTCTGTTAGGTGCAGCCTGCTTGGTCTGTAGTAAGGGAAATAATTTAGTGCTAAAGAGGTTTGAAATGAACTTTTTAAATGGGGAAGATGGAGTTGTATATTTGTTTATGTTACTTGTATCATTATTTGTTCTATTTGTATGAGATGAACATAATCCGAGACGTACCCTAACATGTTTCATATGAGTTCATGCAGTAGGTGTGCCTCGGCAGCCAAATTTGTTGCTCTTCATTTTGGGACATAGGGAGTAACTAGGATACTTAAATTACTATCTACCTTATAAACACATAGTATTGCATCTATTAAAGGTAAACTTAGTAACTTCCTTAAAATTGGATACTTGACAATATCAGTAGCAACTCTATGAAATACCAAAAAAAATCAACAAACAAGGAATATAAATCCAACAATTAATGACCAAATAATTAATTAGATAGTAATTTAAGTATATTTAACAATTTCCCATTCAATTTAACAAATTCTCATTCAATTTCCAATATAAATATAAAGAAAAAAGTACCATAACCAAGGAGGACAGAATTGAGAGAGGCAAAAACAGCACAAGCAAAAACATATTTCCTTGTTGTCCTGCTCCTCTCAAGCGGCAGATGATGTTTGGAAACAACTTCATCATCCAGCTCCATATCATCTATAAGCCCTGAATCCATCCTTCTGTACTTGTTAGGATACATTGGGTCGGATAACGTTTAATATATAGATTTTAAATGCAGGAGTGATGTCTACTAATGATCGTAGTTGGATGTATAATCGGAGGTTGCCAAATTAAAGGGGTATTATAGATGAGTTCAGAGAGGTTTAAATGTGTTTATTGAGTTTTCTAGAGCTCATCCCAGCTACATGGATGGTGAGAAAATTAGGTGTCCCTGCGTCAAATGTCGTAATAAGAAGTTCCTACACGTGATGGCTATAGAGAAACACCTTTTGTAGCATGGGTTTCAAGCCGGGTACTCATGGTGGGTAGCTCAAGGTGAGGCCGTCATAGTGCGTACAGATGTTACGAATAATCCCTAAAGGAATCATGTTCCTTCATCTGAACCTCAACCCGAAACTATGATTGTTGATGAAGAACCATCTTTGAATATGGATGATATGGTTAGGGATGCAGCCGGTCCTGAATTTGACTGGTCAAAGAACCCCGAGCAGGAACCAACTCCTGCAGGGAAGAAATTCATTGATGCTATGGACTCTGTAAAAGATAAGGTTTATCCGGGTTGTGAGATTAATGTGTTGGAGGCTGTGGCTGAGCTCCTTAACATAAAGTCTGATTGCAATAATAATCAGTCAGCTTACAATCGTATCGTGAAAGCAATTAAGCAGTTGTTGCCGAAGGGGAATAAGATGGTTACTAAATTTTATGAGACAAAGAAGTTGGTTGGGCAGATTGGACTTGGTTATGAAAAGATTGATGCGTGTAAGAATGATTGTGAAATTGTCACGGCCAGAATCACAAGTGATATCCAAGGTGATAACAGCACCAACGATAGCACTTGGGATAGCATACACACACTTCGAAAATAAAAACAATTTTGTAAAAGAGATTGCAGCAGAATAATAACACCAAAATTGTTTTTCTCAAGTTATACAAATAATATAACTTGAGGATGCCTCTTAGGCAAGACTTTATCACTTTATAAAAAGAATTACATAAAGCCGAAATGTTTCCTAAGACTAATACAATGTATGCTCTATGGAACAAGAGATAAAGAATGGAATCCAATCCTAGCCTACACACAACTTGATACCAAGGTAATCAAGTGCGTAATTACAAGGGAGGATGGATGAAAATAACCAAATAAAGAACTCTATCTCTCTATGCTTCGAAGGTGTGTATAAAATGGTTTTTCTTGGCTCATCCTCAAATGAATCCTTCCAAGCATATTTATAGTCTTCAATTACTTGAAGGCTACTCAAATAATCAGCCTTGGGGCTGTCTTGGACATTGAGGGAGAGTGGGGAGAGTGGTTGGGCTTGTTCCTCACTTCATGCGCCCACTTCCTTAATTATAGCAACCATATGCTTGTTATCCAAGTTCATGCTTCAACGCCTTGTACTCCCAATCATTCTCAGCCTTGTACCCTCTTTGAATCAGCAACAACCATCTTGACCAAGTCTTCACACGTTTTTGTTGTTGTCGACATAAACAAGGCTTGTTGAAAGATTATGCATAAAACGACATTTATGCATAACTTTCTCTTTTCCAAATTCCTCCATGTTTCTAGCTCATTCTCCAATCATATTGCAACCTAAAATATGGACATACAACATAGACTATATATATTACATTAGCACATTAGTACATAAATTAATAATCAAGAAATGTACAATTATGTAAATTCCAGCACAGAAAATCATCTGCGATATCATCTGGAATTTGGGAAATCATTCAGGAAAGCACCTGCATTTTACACAAATAATCTCCCCCTTAGTTGGATATTTCTTCTCAAACCTAATGTGCTGCTTACCTGCAATATATCAGTCCATAACAAGAGCATAGAGCATAGAAACAAAGTGTAACATCTCCACGAAAATTAACTCCCCCTTAATCAAGGAGCTAATCTAAACAATGATTTATCAAAATAAACTAATTTATTTCAAACTTAAAAAGTTTTAAATAAACTAAGTTAACCATTAAGAAAATAAACCATTGTACCAAAATATCATCCAAGCAAGCAAAACAACCTAACGATAAAAGTTTTAAACAAACCATCTAAAGTGTTTTTCCACTAACATAAACAAAATAAAAGTAAATTGTTTAGAAACCACATCACCAAATAAAAAGAAATTGTTTAGAACACCACAAACCAAATCCACCAACACAGTAGTGGCAACATCAACCTTCAAGTTCAACAACCTTTAGGTTTTCAGTTTTCTTCTTCTTCAAACTCCTCTTCTTCTTCTTCCTCCTGATCTCCTTCCCTATCACCTCCACCATCACTTGGTCCAGCACTGGTGGTAGCACCTGCAGTAGCACCAGCTCCAGAAGCTGTAGCAGCAGCACATCCTCCCCCTGTTTGGGAAGAAATTTCATCAATAAAAGTATCAGTTACCTGCTTAAGCTTGACCCACCCTTCGACGAGTTCTCCAAATGCACTAGATTGTTTGTGCAAGAAATTCAGCATTGTCGTCTTTGGGATTGATGGAGAAGTGTTGCCCAGAAGATTGATCATATTAGACAAAATACTTGCAGCATCAGTTCCTGCAAACATATTAGGGGCAACACCTGTGGAAGCACTTGGGATGTCATGTGAGGTAGTACCAGGAAGAATAGAAGTTGTTTCATCATATTTTTTCCAAGGATGATCTTTAGTATACCTGTTACACTTTTTCAGTTAAGGATCAATGGTATACTACTCAGGTTCAGAGGTGAAAGCATCAGAGGCTTCAATAGACAAGGATTGAAAGACTAAAACTTTGAAGATCAAAGAAGGATAGGGGAAAAGGTAGTGTTCATTTCTTTCTTTCTACCCCATGAAGCTAAGTGTTTGAACACTAATCTTCCAAAGTTAATCCTATGATTTTTATCCAATTCGTACAAAACATTAGCATGCTCTAAGGTAACAATAGGTTCATTCGTAGTAGGGAGCCAATTGAAGATGCAAAGCTTGTGAAGCACAGAGTACAGAGAGGTAAGCCTAGAAGCATGAAGCTTTTCCTTTAAAGGCCAGGACTGAATTTTGTTGTGAGTGAGGAACTTAACAATTTCATCTCTATTAACCCTAATGCTCTCATCATCTAAATTTGGGAGGCCTAGAACTTTGTTAATAATGGCTGGAGTAAATGAATAAACCTTACCCAGCACAAAAAATTTCCCAAATTTCTCAGACTCTTCATTATCCAAATGAGCATGTAGGTTAGCAAAAAATTTTCTCACAACAATTTCATAAAAAACTGAGGCATGATTGTTTGCCTTAAAGAAATTTCCGTCCTTTAAAAACTGAACCATCCCTTTCTTTTCTAACTGGCCCTCATCAATATGCTTTTCTTTTAACAATTTCTTACTTAAAATGTTAAGCCAAAACTCCATGTTTTCTTTCTTATAAAATTCCAAAGTAAGAAAAGGTTTTGGAAAAGCTTTATCCTCTTCATTCCGAATAGACCCATCACCAGATAATTCATTATTACTAGGAAAAGATTATGTAGGAACAGAGAAGGGGGCAGGTGTTACTGTAGCGTTGTGAGAAAAGAATTTTATCTTTTCATCTTTTTGAGTCGCCACCTATATTATTCGTTTGGAAACATAGGAAAACCATTTTTTGAAAGAGATTTGGGTTCGGGGCTTAGGTTATGAAATGGGTAGGTTTAGAAGGCATCCATTTCACCCAATCCTGAGATCGGTCTTGCTAAAGAAAAGAGAGGTTTTCAATATTTTTAATAAAATAATTAAAGAAGAACAGATAAACCCTAATCAATTCCTTGATTAGGAATGTCGGATTGTATGCTTCGAGATCGCCTTCATTGACTGAAGGGACTCTAGGCTAATCCTTTTGATGGGATTACACTACTCTAAAATCAATAGAGAGGTTGAGAAGAGAAACGAAAGTTTAAAGGATGATTACCTTTTGAGAAGAGATTCGGACAGAGTTTCGACTCAAGTTTAGAGTCGAACCTTGATTTGGACAGAGCTTCGCCTCGATCCTTGATTTGGATCTTGATGCGGACGGAGCTTCGCCTTGTTCCCTTGATTCGGGCTTCGATGTTTGTTAATCAACAAGGTTGATGAACAAACTTTAGGAGTTGTTTGTGAGTGATTTGAAGGAATCTTTCATGGAAAGAAACCAACAAATTGTGTGTGTTGGGTGTGTTCTTGATCAAGGATCAGAATTGTCGACCTCAAACACACGGAAGTCATCCAGTATTTATAGGAGGTTGGAGAGGTGAAGGTGGAGAGGGAAATTACCCTAGGAAGGTTCCAGAACTCAGTTCTGATTGGATACCCGAATTGATAAGGTTTTATCCAAAAAGAGAGTTTGAAACGGAGAAGGAGAGTAATTTCTGCACATCCTGTCGAGGGGTTATCTCGCGCGAGATATGATATCTCGTGCGAGATAACTAGTCTGATGACTATTTTGTCCTCTTCAGTTGTTCCGTTAGTCAGTTAGGTCCAAAACTAACGAGGTTAGTTAGAAACTTAACGAAACATGACGAAACTGATATGCTTTCATCAAAACATAAAAGAGAGATGAAGAGTAGCGTAATCATGTAATTATGGGTTCAGAATGGGGTGTCTACAGAGCCCCTCGGCGATAGGTCTTATGAAAGAAGAAGTGTCGTCGATAGAAAAGACATCATTCTGAACACTGGGATGGTCGTGCCGCACGGTTGCCTACTTATCTCTATCGGAGAATCAGACCAAAACGTAGTTTGACTCCAAAACACGAAAAGGTTGCTTTAGGTATTTTGAAAATCATTTTTTTGAAAATCGAGGAGATTTTATTTTTGAAAAGGCAAATCCATACTGAGGAATCAAATCATGACCCAATTCTGAATATACCTGTTTGTCTGAAGATTCGCCTGTTTGGGCTCCGAACCTGCGGGGAAAGATGTTAGAAAAACAAAGATTTACCTGTCCGGTCCTTTGCATTCTGTTGGGTTTTCTTTTGAGACTGAAGTGAGGTGACGATCCTGGAGATTCAGGACCGAGCTTTTATTGAGGTAACGATCCTGGTGATTCGGGACCGAGCTTTTTGATGAGGTAAGTATTTGACATACTGACCCTAGATGCTTGACGCATCTTAGATGTTTGACACACCTAATTGTTGATGATCCACCTGTCTGGGCGTTGAATCGGGCTTTTGGTAAGGTAAGTATTTGACATACTGACCCTAGATGCTTGACGCATCTTAGATGTTTGACACACCTAATTGTTGACGATCCACCTGTCTGGGCGTTGAATCGGGCTCTTGGTAAGGTAAGTATTTGACATACTGACCCTAGATGCTTGACGCATCTTAGATGTTTGACACACCTAATTGTTGACGATCCACCTGTCTGGGCGTTGAATCGGGCTTTTAGTTGGAATATGCTTGACGCATGGCACTTGACGTGATGGATGCTTGACGCGATGGTTGCTTGACGCAATGGTTGCTTGACGCGATGGTTGCTTGACGCAATGGATGCTTGACGCTATAGTTGCTTGACGCGATGGTTGCTTGACGCAATGGTTGCTTGACGCGACGGTTGCATGACGCGATGGTTGCTTGACGCAATGGATGCTTGACGCTTGAAGAGATGCTCGACGCACTTAATGGGATACATTGACATATGGGGAGGTAGATGGAATCCAAACACTCAACATGTTTGATCTAATTTTTGAAAGTAGGCACTTGACGTGCCTTACGCATTTTAATTCCTGCAAGAGGGTTTGTGAAAGCATTTGCATAACAACATACATTCACTTAAGCATTTGTTTGTTCAAGATGATCAATGTGCACTCGACTCCAAGAATCAGCGGGGAGAATGAGTTCTATTATGTGAGAATTGAAAATCGTTTGTGTGACTTAGATTTTGGTTCTAGAAGACCAACTCGTGAGGTCCATCTAAAGATCGAATGAGACAATCGTCTAATAGGATTCCGTTGAGATAACCGAAGTTCAACGCTAAGGTTCAGGATACTTCAAGGATTTTTCATTGTCGTAGGACTTTTTTTTTTCATCGCCAAGCCCCAAGTTTCTCATATGATGATCATTGACTGACCAAGGTTTAAACCACTCCAATGGTTTTTGCTATGTAGAACTGATACTGTCTAACCTAAAGCATATATTTTCCAAGGCTTCTCTTGACACTAAGCCCCAAGACTTCTTGTATGTTGTAGATGACTTCGTGAACAGGCTTGTGAGACTGCGTGAATCGAAGAAGGATCCCCTCCTTTTTCCCTTTGATTTTTTTTTTTTTTTTCTTTGTGACGCACCCTGGTTTTTGCCTAGACCGCCCTTTCGGGTTTTCAATCTAGCGGGCATCTCTTTTGCGTCTTTTGTTTTTGTGCTCTAACTTTTGCCTAGGCCGCTCTTTACGAGTTTTTCAACCTAGCGAGCCTTTTTTTTGAAAAGTATGTTTACTCGAAGAGAATTCAGTTGAAAGAATCTCATTAAGGAGAAAGAGGAGATCTCAAGTTTAGTTGGGGAGAGACGGACTCTATTTTTGGAAGGTTATCCAAGCATTGACTCTTTTGGGAGAGTATAATCTCTAATAATGAGAGTGAGAAACGAAGAGGAAAGCCCCTAATGCAGATTTGATTACTCTCGAGAGTTTGAGTAGGGATTGACTGGGGGAGGAAAGGTTAGGAAGCCCCAGTTTTGATGCTTGGATTTCAAGAGTGTGTATGAGAATGGCTAAGAGGAAGCCCCTAGACTCAACAAAGAACGCTACATGGCTCTAAGGTCTAGAAAAGTTGTTCTACTTTTAATGGACCTTGCATCATTTAGAAATTTCTTAACGAGTTTGAAAAGAAAGCCAATCATTAGTACGACTTAAGGCTAAACATTTTTCTTTATGGATTGATGTTGAAAGTCTTCTTCATTCGCGTTGCCATTCGGGCTTCATTGTAAGAGGATGTTGAGGGATCCTCTTTTCTTCATTGATATCACTTGACTCTTCTTCTTTGCGGGAGAGTCCTTCTTGCCTTTGTTGAAATTTCATCCTTGTTGTGGGGCGATGAAGGCTTGAGAGTTTTTCTCTCTTTTTTTTTTTTTTTTTTTTTTTTTTTTTGATGCTCTATTTTTGCCTAGGACGAATTGAGGAGTTTCGACCTAGCGAGCTTTTTATTTATTTTTGTACTCTCAAAGCCTTGAATTGAGTAGCCTCACTCTTCTTGGGATGAATGTTGATAGTAGCGCCTTTGGCTTCCTTCGTTTGTTGATCTTCGACTTTCAACAGGAGTAATGTTTAGCCTTAAGCCTTCTAAGGATACTTTTCATTTCAAACTTGTTTAGATGTGACGATTGAAGGAATGAAGGTCCACTATTCAGCATGGATCAAATGATACTCATAAAGAAAAACAACTTTTGGGAAAGTGTTTAGGATAAATAGATAACTTTTATTGATAAGAAAATTTGAAACAGACTCGATAGTTCACTTGACACAAACTAGAGAGGATAGAGATGGACTAGAATGACAGAATGACTCTTCGAGGACATACTAGGAAATTGACCTAATCTATATTTTTTTTCTTTTTTTTTCCTTTTTTTTTCCAAAGGAAAAAGGGAGAGGACAATCGGAGCCCCAAGGTGGTGATGCTTCAGTTGATCTTGCCGGCTTCATACAAGTCTTGGATGGCATCCCTCAAATTATAGCAATTGTTGGTGTCATGACCACTAAACTGATGGTTATCGCAAAATTTGTCGTGGTCCCAATCTTCTCTCATTTTCTTAGGATGATAGTCTTCCATTGGCTTCAGTTTTCCTTGGCCTACTAGATCATCGAACATTTCCTTAAGAGTAGTTCCACCAAAATCATGATAGGTACGACCGGTGCTCCCCTTTGTTGGACGATTCTCTATTTCTGAATTCTTTCTAAGACGGATCAATTCATCAATTCTAAGGCCCAATTTATGGAGCTCGAGGAAACTTGGGAAGTAATTGCCGGCAAGCTTCTCTTGGTACTCTTCGCGGAGACATTGAAGTAGGATATGAATTTGTTCGTCTAGGCTTGGCCTATCAACGATTTCAGTCAGTTTGATCCTCCATCTCTTGACGAAGTCTGCGAATGATTCATTCGGAAGTTGCTTGGTTTGCTCAAGGTCTCTCCTAGTGGTGCGGTAAGTGGAGTTGTCCTCATATTGTTTTTGGAAGGTACGACTAGCAAGTGGCCAATCGAGCCTTGTAGAGAGGGGAAGATTCATGTACCAATCTCTAGCGGCACCATCGAGAGTTTGTGGAAAGCATTGGGCTAGTAGGTTGTCATCAACACCCATAGGTAGCATGGCCCAAGAATAGGTCTCCAAATGTGATTTGGGACAGGTAGTGCCATTGAATTTTGCAATGTCGGGTGTCTTGTACTTTCTAGGAAGCTTTGATATGGATTGACGAAGAGTGTCATAGTCAATAGAGAGCGAGGCTCCCTTACTCACATCGAGGGATGCAAGTTTCTTTTCTAGCATTGCCATGGTAAGAGGTTCGTCCTTGCTTTCTTTCTTGGAAGCATAACTCTCATTGTCAGAGGAGGAAGATGATGAGCTAGACTCATACACCCTTTTCTTGTGCTTGCGGTGTCTTTTAGCCTTCTTAGTGTATGATACTTCATCATCGGAAGAGGTCTCATTCTCTTTCTTCTTTGAGCTTAATTCGACCACTTTTAGTTTCATGGTTTGGAGTTCGTCAACCATGGCTTTCATTTCCCCGGCTTGGATTCTCCTTTCAAGTTCTAATCGGGCCTCCATTTCATCGGCTTGGGCTTGTAGCATTTCTTCATATCGAATCCTTTGATCCTCCATTTCCTTCTTGAGTGCTTCGGAATTCATCGTGTCGGAAGGAAATTGATACGCTACCGTTGGAGAGGTAAGGGAGCTTGGCGGCCTTAGAGATGAACTAGATATCCCAACGAAACGTCTTTTAGAATATTAGCCCCAAACGATCCTAGATGGAGAAAGGATGATGGTTAAAATTACCTCACGAGTGATTTTTTTTTTGAAGTTTTTATTTTTATTAGAGACGGAGTTTTGACTCAAGGAGGGAGCGCACATCGATCATCAATTACAAACACAGATTCTGCAAATAATATCTCGCGCGAGACTAGGTAATCTCGCACGAGATAACCATTCGGAGAGATGGATTTTATTCCTTTTTATTTCCTAAATTCATGGTCGGACGGACAAAGATCCGTTTTCTATCTAGCATCCTAGGCAAAACTTGCAGGCGTACGTAATTCGAACCAAACCTAGGGACTCGGTAATTGACCATTCTTTGAAAAGTAAAGCCACGTAAAATTGACCGGAAGGATTTTTTTTTCTTTAAAGGGACTTCCGAAAGGGTCATTCCGAAGGGACATTTCCGAAGGGACTTTTTCTTTTTTTTTTTCGAAGGGACTTTTCCGAATCCTTTTCTCGATAGTCAATTTTATATGAACTTTATTTTGGTCAAAGACAAGAAAGATTACCGAGTCAAAACCGACCGGTCACGGAGTGTTCCTAAAAAGGACAATCTACATGATATGTGGCGATGCAGGGCTGGAAGGCTAGGCTCCCCGCGATATGACAATCTAGGTGGATTGAATACGCGAAGTGGGATGATCCAACTTCGGAGAGACCGGCGACTAGGTGGTTACCGTCATCCGTCCTTAGTGTGGGTCCCGGGTTTATCAAGGGTATGTAGTGCAATGACAGATATAATATGAGTGCGCGTGTGTGAGAGTCAATCTAGGTGATAGATAAAATAGAGATTTTTTTTTGAAAATCAAAAGGAAAACAAATAATGGCCGCACCAAGTGGTTGCCTACGTTTCTCCCAATTTGGGGAGACTCAGGCCGTCGTAGTTCCACATAAAGAGAGATAAAGAGAGATAAATAATTCAATTTACAACTCCCGAATTCCCAATGGACCGGACTTTAATTAAATAAAACCCAATCACACGCAGTTCATAAATAATAATAAATTATTTAAGGGAATTAAAGGTTCGAGTTCTATACCTTAAGGGAGGCCTTAAGATGCGAGAACTCTGCAGATAATGAATTCTGGGATCCCCCTTGCGTGTTCGACCCTCGTCTTGGACCACGGGATGAACAGGAAAAACCAGAAAACAACCAGATTGCCGAAGCCATATCTCGCGCGAGATATGATATCTCGCCGCGAGATATGCTTCATCTGAGAGCAAAAAATTCGAATTTACTAAATTTTTGAAAACCTCTCTTTTAATTTTGACGCAAGTTTAAGCCTCTTAATTTTCAGTCCCCAGCGGAGTCGCCACTGTAGCGTTGTGAGAAAAGAATTTTATCTTTTCATCTTTTTGAGTCGCCACCTATATTATTCGTTTGGAAGCATAGAAAAACCATTTTTTGAAAGAGATTTGGGTTCGGGGCTTAGGTTATGAAATGGGTAGGTTTAGAAAGCATCCATTTCACCCAATCCTGAGATCGGTCTTGCTAAAGAAAAGAGAGGTTTTCAATATTTTTAATAAAATAATTAAAGAAGAACAGATAAACCCTAATCAATTCCTTGATTAGGAATGTCGGATTGTATGCTTCGAGATCGCCTTCATTGACTGAAGGGACTCTAGGCTAATCCTTTTGATGGGATTACACTACTCTAAAATCAATAGAGAGGTTGAGAAGAGAAACGAAAGTTTAAAGGATGATTACCTTTTGAGAAGAGATTCGGACAGAGTTTCGACTCAAGTTTAGAGTCGAACCTTGATTTGGACAAAGCTTCGCCTCGATCCTTGATTTGGATCTTGATGCGGACGGAGCTTCGCCTTGTTCCCTTGATTCGGGCTTCGATGTTTGTTAATCAACAAGGTTGATGAACAAACTTTAGGAGTTGTTTGTGAGTGATTTGAAGGAATCTTTCATGGAAAGAAACCAACAAATTGTGTGTGTTGGATGTGTTCTTGATCAAGGATCAGAATTGTCGACCTCTGAAACACTGGAAGTCATCCAGTATTTATAGGAGGTTGGAGAGGTGAAGGTGGAGAGGGAAATTACCCTAGGAAGGTTCCAGAACTCAGTTCTGATTTGATACCCGAATTGATAAGGTTTTATTCAAAAAGAGAGTTTGAAACGGAGAAGGAGAGTAATTTCTGCACATCCTGTCGAGGGGTTATCTCGCGCGAGATATGATATCTCGTGCGAGATAACTAGTCTGATGACTATTTTGTCCTCTTCAGTTGTTCCGTTAGTCAGTTAGGTCCAAAACTAACGAGGTTAGTTAGAAACTTAACGAAACATGACGAAACTGATATGCTTTCATCAAAACATAAAAGAGAGATGAAGAGTAGTGTAATCATGTAATTATGGGTTCAGAATGGGGTTTCTACAGTTACCTCAGATGATATCCTCTTCTTTGTAGCACCCCTTGGTAGCACTCACTGAAACTTTGGCCTTGCCCTTTCTCTTCTGAAAATTAGACAAAGTTTCCTTCTCATCAGCATCCACCCAGGCATGGAAAGAGTCCACATAAGGTTCCTTCTCCTTTGTAGCTTCAAAGTTCTCATCACTCACATGGGGTGATGACATTTCTAAGGAGCTTTCTGAAACATCAACAGGATCAGAGGTAGTATTAGATGTTTCCTTGGACCTTATTGACCTGATTCGATTGGAGGACCTCCTCTTTGCTACTTGAGGAGACAACTTAGCTGAGGGAGCTTTTCTTTTCCTTTTTGGTTCGGCTGGGATGAGTGTGACCTTGGGAATGCCTTGATCAAATGAAGACACAGGGGCAGCAGCTGGAACTACAGCCATTATGGGAGGAGAAGAGCTTGGTGTAAACATGGGAGAAGTCTCCATGGCTGAGAGGCTACACTTGGGGAAATGCTAGGTGAGATGTCCATTTGGTCGGTGTTTGAGGGTTCGGTGTTGGTTTTGGATGGATACGCCATGGTAATTTTTTGGGAATTTTTTGGAACGAATTTGACCTAGGTTGGGAGAGAGATGATGACGCTGAAAGGGGTTAAAAGGGAGGAGAGAGAGACGATTAGAAAGATAAGGGGAGTTAGAGAGAAAATGGGGAGATTAAAGAGGAAGAAGTGGATAGGGAACAAAGGTTTTAATTTGATTTGACATGATTAACTACCCATCCCATCTTAAACCCCATAAAACCCTCTCAATATCCTTTCATTAAAAAACTCCTATTTAACCCTAACCACTCATTTTAAATAAAACCCCAACAACCCAAATTAACAACCACACGCCTGTTCTTTTAAAAATTAAAATTTTTTTTTAAGTAAAACGAAAATTAAAAAATGAGTAAACAACATATTTATAACTAAATCCGAAAATTATGAGCACAAAATTAATTCAAATATGGGTTAGTTACAAAACAATGTTTACCAAAAATCAAGGAAACTTGTTAAAGACGTTTTCAAAATCGTAAACTCTTTAGTCAAAAATACTTTCAGATTTTAAAAATTTAATCAACAAAATTTCGAAAATGAAGTAATAAAAAACTAATATAGCACACACTAATGTGTTAAGTCAATGATGTAAGTAACACCTAGGATAACACATGTGATATAAATCCCCTTGATAAATATTTCCATTTTCAAGCATTTCAGGTATAACAAGCTTATCCATTTTTAAGCATTTCAGGCATAACAAGTTGAGCCATTTTCAAGCACTTTAGGCATAACAAGTCTATTTTTGTAAGTACATTGCTTATTATAAAAGATCAATACACTTCTTTAAACAAGGAAGCATCGTAGTAACGAGCTCCGTGACCCGAGTTTTATTTCAAGTATAAAGATAAAGTGATTTATGCCTTTCAAGTAGGGTACTGTAGTAGCGAACTCCATGTCCCTAATACTAAGCATAAATCACCTCATACATTCTCATTGGTAAGAGTACATCGTTGCAGCGAACACCGTGCCCTGAGCTCGAGGGAATCGTATGGAAATAATTGCCTTTGCCTTTTATTTATCACAAAGAAAGATTAGTGACTATGTCACTTTTAGCATACGAGGGGAATGATATCAAACATGTTAACCCAAGTAATAACCTACCATAACAAAAAGGTCAGCATGTGCCAGGGTCAGAACTAAGCTAACAAGATTAAAAGAATATAAAAGCATTTTTTTTAAATAAACAGAAAAAAATACACTAATATACAAGTTTTACCCTGAGTGATAACATCACCTGGGGTAGCACAGAAAAACAGACTCAAAGATTGCAAAGACCAAGAGATCTTTTCAAGCTAGAAAATCTCTCGTGGTCTAAAGCCTTGGTGAAAATGTCAGCCAATTGATACTTAGTATCAATATGATCAATGTTAATTAGGCCTTTATCTACCATATCTCTAAGAAAATGATGACGTATATCTATGTGCTTAATTCGGGAATGCTAAACAGGGTTTTTTGGAATGTTGATAACACTCAAGTTATCATAGTACATAGTCAATGAATTACTCTCAAGTCCATAATCATCTAGCATATGTTTTAGCCAAATAAGTTGTGAGCAACAACTACCAACTGCAACATACTCAGATTCAGCCGTGGAAAGAGAGACACAATTTTGTTTACAACTATACCATGAAACTAAATTGTTACCCAAGTAAAAACACCCCCACTAGTACTCTTCCTATCATCCATATCCCCCGCCCAATATGAGTCGCTAAAGCCTACCAAATTGGTGTTAGTATCCTTACTAAACCAAATCCCTAATTCACTTGTTCCCGAAACATATTTAATTATTTTTTTGACAGAATTAAGGTGGGAGACTTTAGGATTGGCTTGATAACGTGCACAGACGCACACGCTAAACATGATATCAGGACGACTAGAAGTGAGATAGAGAAGGCTACCTATCATGGAACGATATAATGTAGGAATAACATCCTCACCTATATGGTCTCTACCAAGTTTGAAAGATGAACACCTAGGGATTTTTGAACTCTTTGCCCCCTCCAACCCAAACCGTTTCACTAGGCTTTTTGCATACTTGCTTTGTGAAATAAATATCCCTTCACTTGATTGTTTCACCTGCAAGCCTAGGAAGAATGTTAACTAATCAATTATGCTCATTTCAAATGTTGACGTCATAGCCTCTACAAAATATTTTAAACAAGTTTGAGAAGTAGTGCCATAGACTATGTCATCAACATAGATTTGAACAATGACTGTTTCTTTTCCATGCCTTAGAATGAATAAAGTCCTATCTGCTTCACCTCTTGTAAAACCATATTCAAGTAAGAAAGAGGTTAAGCGACCATACCATGCACGTGGAGCTTGTTTCAAGCCATATAAGACTTTATCAAGTCTATATACGTGGTTTGGTAGATGAGGATCTTCAAATCCTTTTGGTTGTTCAACATAAATTTCTTCTTTTAAATAACCATTTAAAAAGACAGCTTTAACATCCATTTGAAACAAGGTAATTTTTAGATAACAAGCTATTGCCAAGAGGAGTCTTATGGATTCTATTCTAGCAACGGGAGCCAAGGTCTCATCAAAGTCAACACCTTCAATTTGTGTGTAACCTTGAGCTACAAGACAGGATTTGTTCCTAACAATATTTCCTTGCTCGTCTGATTTATTTTTGAAAATCCATTTTGTACCAATTACATTAGTGTTAATGGGACGTGGTACTAAACACCAAACTTCGTTACGAGCAAATTGTTCAAGTTCCTCTTGCATGGCATGTATCCAAAAATTATCTTTTAAAGCTTCCGAAACATTTTTAGGTTCTAAAGAGGAAACAAAATAGAAATATTTTACCTTATGGTATGTGGTGGACATACACACATACCTCACCATTTCACGGTTACTGAAAGGCTCATTGTTCCTTATTCGTACCCCTACATTTGCTTCTTCAATAATCTGAGAAGAAGGATGATCTCTTCTGATCCTAGCTGGTGGATCCCTTCTTAAATCTCCATGCACATCCGTATTATTATCAGCCTGTTCATCATTTTCAGTTGTTGGACTATCTTCAGCTGATACCTGAGATGATATCCCTTCAGTGGTAACATTCTGGTCAGCACCTGAGGTATCACTTGCTTTACTTGGTTCCTCCAGTTCATCCAGCAATATTAAAGGAGGTTCCTGCACTCCATCACCTGTAACACTTGCTAAGTCATCAAAAACAACGTTAACTGACTATTGTATGGTCTTTAACCTAAGGTTATAAACCCTATATTCTCGACTATCCTGAGCATACCCAATAAATATAGCCTTATCACTTTTAGAGTCAAATTTGGCTAAGTAATCCCGATCATTTAGAACAAAACACACACACCCAAACGTATGAAAATAATAAACTTTTGGTATCCTACCATTCAAAATTTCATAAGGTGTCATTGTAGCACCGGGTCTTAGAAAAACACTATTGGCCGTGTGACAGGCCGTGTTTAAGGCCTCAGCCCAAAATCTTTTTGAAATTCTTTTTGAAAACAACATCACACGGGCCATTTCAAGTAAGGTCCTATTTTTTCTTTCAGCCACCCCATTTTGTTGAGGTGTTTTAGGAGCAAAAAATTCATGTTGAATTCCTTTTAATTCACAAAAAGTTGAAAAAAAGGAATTATCAAATTCCTTTCCATGATCAGACTTTATTCGCATGATAAGAGCACAAAACATGTTTTTGATTTTAGCATGTAAGATCTTAAACTTTTCAAAAGTTTCTGATTTTTCTTTCAAAAAATACACCCAAGTAAATCTAGAAAAATCATCAACTATGACAAAAGTATATCTCTTACCTCCTAAACTTTCTACCTCAACTGGACCCATTAAATCCATATGCACAAGTTGGAAACAGTGAGTTATTCCAGAGTACTCCTCATGATGTTGGGTAGCACTATGGGCAACACGTGTCTGTTTACCTTTGAGACAATCTTCACAACAAATTTTCTTGCTTATGTCTAGACTAGGTATACCACTTATAGCTTCAGCCTTAATGAGTTTCACAATGTTTCAAAAATGGACATGACCCAACTTTTGATGCCATAAGGTAGCATCATCAATTCTTATAGAATGACACACTTGTTTATCCTCAACAATATAACAATTATTACTTAACCTAGTACCGGACATAAGAAAGTTATTGGTACAATAAAAAACTTCACAAGTGTTTTTATTGAATTTTACTTCAAGATTGTCATCACAAAGTTAGCTAATACTAATCAAATTAGTTACAAGTCCATCAACATGCAAAACATTTTTCAAAGCAAGAAATCCAGGTATATTTAAAATGACTTTTCCTACTATATTACTCTTGCCACCACCACCATATGTAACACTACCACCTTGAATTGGTTCATATTCTTTTAAAAACATTTTTGTTCCTGTCATGTGACGTGAACAACCACTATCAAAATACCATGAACCTTCAACATTATTTTTTAAGGCAGTGTATACAACATCACATCTCAGATTAGACTTAGGTTTCAACACTTTCCTACTTTGATTATTTCTCTTCTGACTTTAGGTGATATCTGACATGCTAGGCAACACTTCAAGTAGCACTGTCGAACTGCACTGTTTCTTTAAAAGAGTTTTACAATCATTTTTCAAATGTTCAGTAGAGTAACAGTAGTTACATACTTTAACTTTGTCAGAAGACTTATCAGAAAACATTAGTTCGACATTATCTCTTTCTTTAACAAAAATTAATTTATCTTCCTTATTAGCAAAAGTAGATGTAATAGCATTTAAGGACTCTTGAAAATCCATACCTGCCTTGAGTGGTTTGCTCACCCCAAGAATTTTATCCAGTTTGGAAGAACTTGTGTTGAGTTTCTTAAATGTGGAATCAGCTAGAGTAAGCTTGGCCTTGACTTTGTCCAGCTCCACATCCTTCTTTGTGAGTTAAACTTACAATCTAGTCAAGCCATCAGTCAGATCTTGAACCTCTTTGGATAGAGATACTACCTTCTTGTTCTCTTTCTTCCATTCGTCAACCAATTCTTTGCAAAGGTTCTTAAGACCGCAAATGAGTTCATCCTTAATGAACTCAATACTTTGTTCACCCTCTTGTGAACTACCTGCATCCATGTTAACAGAATCCACCCAACAAACAGCATTAACTAAATTGAAATATGTATACCTGCTGGATGATATCTCAGGTGCTATCCCAATTTAGATATCACATGAGGTATCACAGACAGAGTCCGAGTCACAATTTGTGACCACCATTGTTATTTGATCTGAATCTTCAGAATGATTGGTCTCCTCATCTTCATTGTCACTGAGGGGTACCCATAGGTTCTTACCCATCTTCCTTAGAGTGTTAGCACACTCATTTGAGTAATGACCCCACCCAGAGAATGCGTGACATTGGATTGATTCAAGGTACTTCGGATCAGATCTAGATTGATCTGATGATGCTCTTCTTATGGGACCACCTTTCTGAGTAGATGGAAATGTCCTTTTCAGCATGGAATTGTACACCTTGGTTTGTTGCTCTTTAGCCTTAACCTGCACATTTTCTTTATTAAACTTTCGTAACATAGAATTATATTTCCTAGCAAGCAAGGCAACACTAGTATCTTCACCTAATTTCTCAAAAAATTAATCATCCTCATTAGTTGGTAAACTCGAGGATTGAACTTTTAAAGCAACACTCTTGCCTTTAGAAGCTTCACTTTGCTCAGCAAGGTTTGACTCAAAAATTTTTAAAATGCTCATTAAGGAATTGATATCCATAGTAGAAAGGTTGTGAGCCTCTTCTATAGATGAAACATTCATATTAAAACGCTTAGGGAGAGTTCTAATAGCCTTTGAAACCAATTGTATATTTGTAAAAGGTTCACCTAAAAGTTGACACTCATTAGCAATATCAAATAATTTTTTCAAAATAAGAGGAAATGGTATCATTTTCACCCATTCTCAACCTTTCAAATTTGCTAGTAAGACCTCTAAGTTTGTTTTCATGCACACTAGAATCACCTTCACAAAACCTTTGTAAAATATTCCAAGCTTCCTTGGCTTTGGAACTATTTTGAACAAGTTTAAAAATGTGCATGTCAACCCTCTCAAAAATAGCATTAAGAGCTTTCTCATTGTAGTTAGCAAGGACAATCTCTTCATTAGTCCACTCGCCTTCAGGTTTAACCTGAATATCACCGTCCTCATCAGGAGGTAACAGTGGAAGAGTATATCCATTAACTACAGATCGCCATGCTCGAAGATCAATTGATTTGATATGCGAGCGAAGACGGATCTTCCAATATGCATAATTCGAACCATCTAAAATAGGAAGACGTTTTTGGTTTGGATTTGCAGGATCAAAAGCCATGACACCTAGACCAAGAACTTAGTAACGTCAAGTGACCTGCTCTAAAACCAATCGAAATTGTCACGGTCAAAATCACAAGTGATATCCAAGGTGATAACAGCACCAACGATAGCACTTGGGATAGCACACACACACTTCGAAAATAAAAACAATTTAGTAAAAGAGATTACAGCGGAATAATAACACCAAAATTATTTTTCTCAAGTTATATAAATAATATAACTTGAGGATGCCTCTTAGGCAAGACTTTATCACTTTATAAAAAGAATTACACAAAGCCAAAATGTTCCCTAAGACTAATATAATGTAAGCTCTATGGAACAAGAGATAAAGAACGGAATCCTACACACAACTTGATACCAAGGTAATCAAGTATATAATTACAAGGTAGGATGGATGAAAAGAACCAAACAAAGAACTCTATCTCTCAATGCTTCGAAGGTGTGTATAAAATGGTTTTTCTTGGAACGTCTTCAAATGAATCCTTCCAAGCAAATTTATTGTCTTCAATTACTTGAAGGCTACTCAAATAATCAGCCCTGGGGCTGTCTTGGACATTGAGGGAGAGTGGGGAGAGTGGTTGAGCTTGTTCCTCACTTCATGCACCCACTTCCTCAATTAGAGAAACCATATGCTTGTTATCCAAGTTCATGCTTCAATGCCTTGTACTCCCAAGCATTCTCAGCCTTGTACCCTCTTTGAATCAGCAACAACCATCTTGACCAAGTCTTCACACGTTTTTGTTGTTGTCGATATAAACAAGGCTTGTTGAAAGATTATGCATAAAACGACATTTATGCATAACTTTCTCTTTTCCGAATTCCACCACATTTCTAGCTCATTCTCCAATCATATTGCAACCTGAAATATGGACATACACCATAGACTATACATATTATATTAGCACATTAGTACATAAATTAATAATCAAGAAATGTACAACTATGTAAATTCCAGCACAGGAAATCATCTATGATATCATCTGGAATCTGGGAAATCATTCAGGATATCACCTGCATTTTACACTAACAAATTGCATGCACTTTTACAAGGAAAATTCAGACAAGATAGAGTGTTCAATTTGTGGAAATAGTAGATACAAGCCGAAGTGGAGGGGTAGTTCAAAACATAAGCAAAACATACCACATAAGCAGTTACATTACATGTCACGACCCCAATATTAGGCACTATTTTAGCACACATTGATCACGTGGGGTTGGGTTGGTAGTATCTCATTTTATGACATTTATGCTACTTGTGAAGTTTTATGCGTTTAATTATGTTTTTGATGATTTATGTGAAGTTAGGATGAAAATGAATTCATGTTAATGATAAAGGGTTAAATGGAATAAAAATAAAGTGTGTAGTGATTTTATAATATTTGAAATTTTAAAGTATTAAGTTATATGTGGTTGAGGTGTGTAAGTACCCAAATCTGGCTCATGCCTTCCGGTTAAGTTTCCCGGCAATTCCGGCAAGTTTTCCGGTAATTCCCCGGACTTTCCTAGAGTTCCGGAATAATTCCGGAACTGTTTCAAATCACCTAAGGGGATAAGAGACTGCTTGGAGCCAAAGAAACACGTTTTTATTTCATGAGGAATTCCCTTCTAGAAGACTGCCACCTTGCATGTTTCTAGAAGGATCCAGATGTGGCTACTTATGTCGTGCGACATAATAGGCCATGAAACCTTCTAGAAACCTGCCACCTTGCATGTTTCTAGAAGGAACTGCATGTGGCTACTTATGTCGTGCGACATAACCAGCCAGAGAGAGTTCTAGAACCATGCCACCTTGCATGTTTCTAGAAGGAAAACGGTTATGGCTTATCATGTCGTGCGACATAACAAGCCCATGCAGGCAGCCTATAAATAGAGGCCTTCACCTCTCATTTTGGACACACCTCTTCCACCCCTCAGTCACCCTTTATAGGGAATATGCCCCGAAGCCTTCTCTTTTCTAACATACCCCCCCAAATCACCCCAATCCTCTCAAATCAATTCTACACACACTTCCCACACACACACACTTCATATATACATCAAGAATCAAGGAATTCTCACGGTTTCAAGGCTGGACATCAACTCCGGAGGAGGATGCTAGAAGGCTCCTATATCTAACTTGATATAGGAGTTGTGGATCTTCAAGGGTAACGAGTTTCTACCCTTTTCCACTCTCTATTTTCATTCAAATGTGAAATCTCTATGCTAAATGCATTTATAATGTAGTATTCTGATTAAAGTTGCATACTTTATGTTATATTACCCAGATCCACATTTTATTTCATTGCATTTCATATAAAAGCTCCGGTTTAACTTGGTTTTGCATGAACACTCAAGATGAGTGTGGATCCCTCATATCCACACCCTCTTGAAGTGTTCATTATCAATAAACATGCTCTCGAGATTTGTTTGTGAAGTAACTTGACCATTTTGGTGCCTTGTTACCTCTGCAAATCTCGCTTGTTTAGGCTTCTCGCAAAATGGCTTGTTATGTCACGCGACATAGGCGGCCTATGTCACGCGACATAAGTAGCCGCTTGCGATTCCTTATCTTTTCAGCAATCCTGATGTTTTCCTTTTCTAATGCATCAATCTGCATTTAAACTAAAACATTTGCATACGGAAGCGGCATCATTTGCATTAAAAGGATATCTTTTTCATCAAAATGACATCTTTGCTTTAATGGTGCATCCTTTGCACTAAAAACCCTTTTCACATTAAAGATTCACTCTTTGCATTCAAAAACTCATTTTCATACTCAAAATGCATACTTTGCATTAAAAATCATTCTTTGCCATTTTCATGCATCATTTGTGCATTAAATGCTATTTTCCAACATAAAAATGCATTCTTTGTATAAAAACATTTTCTTTGCACAAAAAGCATCCCTTGCAACCAAAAGACATGCTTTACATTCTAAAATGCCATCTTTTCACTAAAGTATCATTTTTACATGCATTCCCCCATGTCCCCATTAGCAACCTTGGAACGGACCGGTATAAAAGTTCTCATCTTTGCATCGTTCCTTCCATTAAAGGTTCATTATTTCTTTAGAAAGGGACACCTTGAACCCTATATCTCCGATTATCGCTTAAGAAAGAGTATGAAGCATCTATACGAGCTCGACCGTCTTAAAGCGTAGGATTGATGGGCTAAGGACCCTCCTTTTCTAAAGAACCTCATCTTTGACCATAAAGAGAGTCATTCTCTCGATCACGCAAGTCCCGAGGGTCCCGAGGTTAAAATGCGATGATCACAAGTCACAAGATGAGGGCGGGATCATAATCCCGAACACATAAAATTCCAAGGAATCCCGAGCGACAACCAACAAATGGTTTGTACGTCCGGAAGACAACTTGGGACATTCCCCCCTTTATTTTCAAACACATGCACACAAGAAAGCACGCAAGCAAGCACGATTAATGAAATCATGGGAGACTTGCTCCGGCAAGGCACCTTGGGTGAACGCCAAACGTTCTTCCCAAGGGGTAACTTAACCTCCGAACCCATAAAACCTTTTTTTCAAAGTTTTGAGGTAATCAAAATGGCGTGGCGACTCCGTTTTTCAAATTAAACCGGATGTCTTCAAACTCGCGTGAATCCAACACAAACAAAATTTGGGCACACATTCACAGTTTGGCGACTCCGCTGGGGAAACCCAAAGGAGAAAAGCTTTTATTTTCAAAACAAAAATCGATACTCGGTATATAGGTGGAAACCACTTACCCTTCCTGTACACTCCCTGATGTGGGAGTTGGGATAACCGGTGGTTTAACAATCCACGTACCAGTATCCCTTTTCGAAAAAAAATTTTGAAAAAAATAAAAGAAAGCTTTTCCCTTTGAGCGGGTTAGACTCCCATCGCCGATTTCATTAATCATGCTTGCTTTCTTTACCATGCATTGCATCATTTGCATCTTGGAATCTGTGCATACTTTGAAACGGGAAACAACCTGAAAAATAGCAAAGGAGTGGAACCTGGAAAATTGATCCATGCAGTCGTACGGCTCAATCCTCATTGGATTCTCGACCGGGCGACCTCAGTGGCAATTCCACCAGGAAAAATCATGGTTAATCTGGCAGTCCTAGCAGCTTGGGGCTACTCAGCTCCATGACTGACTGGGGCTCCCAGAAAATTTACGTGCTTATGTGTTTGCATTCTCCCCGTCCCGAAAATCATTCCTTTAAAACACATTTCTGAAAATCTCTGTTTTAACTCAAAAAGGAACATTTTTAGGAGACCGCACACTACGCGCACCTGATATATCCTGTACACTTTGCACGCACGTCCTTCAAACCCGAGGGTGGTTCCAGCTGCAGTCACGGACAGCCTTACGATGCTCCCGGGCGCGCACGGAATCATCCCAACCTCCCCATGGCAGCCAGTGTCGACCAATGCACAGTCCGTGTCACACGTTTCAAAAAACCGTGACTTTTGGTTGGTTTTTGGTCTAGTCCGTGTCATATAGCCCAGTTGCATACCCTCGTAAAGGTCAAACCTTAGTTCATAACGGAAGAAGAACTCTGCCAAAATTCCGACAAGGAAAAATTGGCGAGATCTCGACTCCGACATTAACTATTGACCTTGACCTGCACGGAATGCGTAAGAGTCAAGACCGAGTCTTTGCCAACAAATCAAAAGATCTTTCGCTCAAGCGAAGCTCTGCTAAAATTCCGACAAGGAAAAATTGGCAAGATCTTGACCCGGCATTGACTTCGATTCTAACTCACGCCCGGCGTATGCAACGAAGTTCAATGTGACACTGTGTCATCCGGCTTTTGCCGCCCGACCCATGCCTATTATATTCTCGGACATTACCGAAAGTCAAAACGTCATTCGCTCAAGCGAAATTCTGCCAAAATCCAATCAAGGCAGAAAGACGAGACTTTCCTGGTATTGCCTTGACTATAATCCGCATCGCTCGTGCGTTGAAAGTTCCTATGACCCGCTAGACCCGTTAGGAGCGTTCTTTACTCTCGGTCGGTGGGATCCGCGTGCCCTATAGGACCCTCGCCCGGGGCTGTCCACCCTGGGAGGTCGAAATACAGGTGGAATACGAGGGGCTTATAGACGTAGTGACGGAACCCACTGATCCAGGATCTAGAGTAGTTGCGAAAAAAGAAGGGCAAACCCCCCTTTTCCAACCAAATATAAATAAATAAAAGACATTGTTTTAAGTAAACTTGAACAATTAATGTAATCATAATTGCATGGTCCTGTCTCTGAAATCCCTAATCAAGACCTCCTCGGTCCGATTTCCTATCCCGACCTTTCATGGTCAAATCCCTAATCGATACCCCCTCGGTCCGATTTCCTATCCTAACCTTTCATGGTCAAATCCCTAATCGAGACCTCCTCGGTCCGATTTCCTATTTTCCTATCCCGACCTTTCATGGTCAAATCCCTAATCGAGACCTTTTCGGTCCGATCTCCGATTTTCGATCTTGTCTTTTCAAGGTCTCATCTTTTCCGATCAATTAGGATTAGGAGAAAATGTGTTTTAAGCAAAAGTTAAGCGATAAGTGCATGTTACTTGAGCTTTCAGCCTAAACACTTGCCCCCGAGTCTAAACCTCACCCATCTCCGAGTCTAAACCTTGCTTACCCCGAGTCTAAACCTTATCCACCTTCGAGTCTAAACCTCACCCATCTCTGAGTCTAAACCTTGTTTACCCCGAGTCTAAATCTTGCATACCCCCTAGTCGTTTGGATTGTTACAACCTATAGCAGATGGTTTGAAATTGATTCTAAAAGAACCTATTTCACCAAGTAGTGTGATTCTCAATTTGAAAGTATTAATTTCTTGAAAGTCTTGAGAGAGACTATCGAGCCGCAAGTCGTCTAAATCAATCACCTAAATTCATTTTTACCTTGCCTATCCCTTTCCCGCAGCGAGAAAGAAGTGGGCTAGAATACTGGGTCAGCGGCTTTTCAGAAAACCTTAGGTTCAGACAGTTCATCAGCTCAGAGAGTCAGAATGGCAGATTTGACAGAAAACAGTGAGGGTGCAGGAAATCAGATGTTTAGGAAGGAAGAGTTAGTCCTGGCTTTGGAAAATGCCCAGAAGGTTCATGAAGAGCAGCTGTCATTGCTCATCGGTGCTCTTCGCCGCAATGGAGTTCAAGTAACAGTTGACTCCAACGGTTCTCTGGTAGTGGTCGAAGATGAGACTCCAGAAGTAGCCATCTCAGCTCCCCCGACCTATAACCAATACCTTCCTCCATCCACATATGATCCCTTGCCAAGGATCACTTCTCCTCGGTCCTTTCTAACATCCCAGCTCATCAGGGCTCCATCCCCCTCAGCTCCTCAGAACGGATTAGGCTTTACCCCACCTGTCTCTCAGTTTCAGCAATACCTGCCAGTCTATACTCCAGCTTCACATAATCAGTCTGAGATATGTGGCTATGTTCTGAAACCCCTATACCCACCTGAATGCGATCATGAGTTGCCAAAGGATGATCCAAGTTTTCAGCTGTCACCTACCGCACTTAATGAATTCGGTAGTCAGTTTCACCAGTTTGCTACTATGGCTCCCTCTGCTGATACAAGTCCTGTTGCGAGAGTTCCCGTTGACCCCCATGTGGCAATACTGATGGAGCAAGTGAAACAAATACAAGAGAAGCTTGACCTCATGATGAGTATCAATACTCCATTGACCCAAGATGTTGAACCAGGCAAGGAAATGACTCCACCAAGCATAACCCAATGCCATCGCACTAAGCAAAGAATCGTACCCACTGGCTCCACCAGTTCCTCACAAAGGAAAGGGTGTCGTAGCTTCCTTCAGCCAAATCCAACAGTGGAACCAACTGGACAATGGAAATCCAAGCCTGGAGAATAGCAATGTCTCCCGAAAACCCCGCTCCCTTCATTTTTACAATGCGGAGATGCCTTTAAGCGAGATGCTGAAAAAACTGATGAAAGAAAAGTTGATAAAGCCATTGGAAAATTGGAAGCCCAGGAATCACAATGCTCAGTTGGATGAGTCTAAGCATTGTCTTTTCCATCAATACCCTGGACACGACACTGATGATTGCACCTATTTGAGGTATGAGATCCAGAAGTTGATAGAAGATGTGAAGCTCGAGAACCTCCACGGGCCAAAAACAGAAAGCTATGGTAAGAGGTCGATTCGGGAAGTGCAAGGTCAGAAACGTCAGCCTGATGATTTTGGGATGCCCATGAGCAAAGTTTTCGGCGATTTGGTGAAACGAGGCCTTCTCACACCTCTCGAGAATTATAAGCCGAGAAACCCAGGTAGTGTTGACAGGACCAAGTTTTGCGAGTATCACAAGCATTTTGGGCATGTGACAGACAAGTGTGTGGGTCTGAAGAAAGAAATTCAGTGACTGATCTATGAAGGAAAGCTCAAGCTCCCTGACAGTCCAACCAGTGAAGAGTAGCTAGACTAGGGTATACCTATCCTTAAAAAAAAAAGAAAAAAGAAAAGAAAAAATAGTCTCTCAGTCGACCTTCTTAGGTTCTAGTACTTTTTCCCTTTCAATCAGGTCCTCTACGGACATTGTAATAAATCTTCAATTTTCTATAAAAAGTCTTCTTCTTTTCTTGCTAGGCTTAAGACATTATTTGCACACCTACATTACATTCAATGAAATGGTTTTATTTTATATGATCACTTGCATTGCTCAACGAATAATCTCTCGAAATAATTAACATTCTGATTAATCGGTGTGAGAAAGTCAACTAATGCCATCAAGCCATACACTTTCCTCACCCCGCAAAAGGCCTTCATCAAAGCCATACACTTTCCCAAACCATGTCCTCCCCATCACCTTGACCAAGTCAACAACGACGGCATCATCAAGGGACAGCAAAAGGCCACTCAGCTTCAAAAGATTGACCCCGTGTCGGCAACAACCTCAAGGGTATCAAGAATGTTCAAGCAGGGGCTCGCCTTGGTCCTCGGGTGCTTTAGAAAATAAAAAATGTGTAGTGCAAAAAGAGTAATACCCAGCTAGGCTGAAAATCCCAGAAAAGGGCAGTCTAGGCAAAAAACAGGGTTGCACATATATAAAAAAAATCTTAGTGCAAAAAGAGTAATACCCAGCTAGGCTGAAAATCCCAAAAAGGGGGCAGTCTAGGCAAAAAACAGGGTTGCACATATAAAAAAAAAAAAGAGGCCAAGGACCCAGCACCGCCCATTAAAAAGCTTGACGGAAAGGCAAGATCAAAGCTCAGAGAATGAAAGTTGTCGATCGGGCGGTCGAAGCAAAGTCAGAAGCATTTCATCCTTTCTCCCCCAATGAAAGAGGAAGCAATTGAAGCAGCCGTCCAAAAATGACTTGGTCAAGGAATCATCCCGAGGCCCACGCCTCATTATCATCTCATCCTATGCCTTTTCACTAAAGGAACCACAAATCCCAAAGCCTGAAGCAGCCCGGCCAAGGCCGAACTACGGCGACCTGAGCTCCTCACAATGAGGGGAACGTAGGCAACCAGAAATGGTCCGGTCATAAACATATCCAAATTCCTGAAAACCCGGTCTCATCAAAAGACCCCTCCCATAAACACATCCAAATTCCCGAAAACCCGGTCTCATCAATGACCTCCCTATACACAAACTTTTCTTTCACACCAGCCAACCTTGATCCACGACATTGGTTGACTTTCTCCTCATGATTAATAAGAATGTTTTTTCATATCGATATTAGTGGTTGAATAACCCGAACATTAACAAAGGGTTTTTAAGCAATCTTGTGATCATTGTAAATAAAACAAGTTTTCAGATGTCTTGACAAGTCTTCCTTTTCTACATCTTAGGAAAAATAGTGCTAAACACTGATTTTCTGTCAGCAGGGGCTTCCATACACTTTTACTAACCCTTCTACACTTATACTCTCTCAAAAGAGTCAAACCCAAAGCGAGTTTTTGTGCCTACATCGAATAAGGCCATCAAAATAACACAAAATCGGGATTTATTCCCACCTTTCGAAAAGATATGCCCCTGCATGTATACATTTCTAAAATCTTTTCTTTCACATCTTCTTAAGGTTGACTGATTGACTAAAAAAAAAATAATAAAAAAAGGGATAGGTTTTCCCTCTTCTGCTACAATTCGCATTAGGGCTGCCTTGGAACTCTTCAAAGTTGGGTCTTTGCCAAAGTCATTCCTTTAAACTGGGGCTTCTTTAGCCATTTTTGGGGTTCGCATCGAGTTCTTCACTAGGTCCCTAGATGGATTCAGTCTTGGTCGAGATTAACCCCGTGATCACGTTCGCAGTACCAATCGATTGGGATTTTTGCTAGGTCACTGACTGGGCTTCGCCAAGTCACTTCGCCTACTCGGTTCATTCAACCGGGGCTTTGCCAAATGAAAGGATCTTTCCTTGCTTTAGTAAGACATGGGGCTTTGCAGAAGTTTTTCCTCGACCGGGCTCCGATAAGTCACATCCATCCCTAGAAGAGAGGTTTGGTCACTTCAACATCTCGCTTTGGTTATAAAAGCCTCGTCGCATCGCCTTCAAGCGCCGTAGTTTAAGAAAAGGACCTTAATCAAGACCCGAGGTTTAAACCAGCCTCAGCCCAAGACGGAATTCTAGTCCACGTTGACAACATCTCAAAGAATAACAATGTTCGCCCGCACCCAAGGGATACGACCCCACCTGCTTGAAACCCGTCTTAAACAATTTTCAAACACATTCCATATGTACATCCAGACCCAGTCCCTACCATGTTTCCAAGAAAAAAAATCACCCCTAAGCTCAAGTAACGTGCCAATTGCTAATGATAATATTTTCTCCCAAAAAAGCGCCTCCGTTATTCCCTTTATAATGAGATAACGCCAGGCGACAGTTTCCGGATTGTCAAAATCCAAACTTTAGCTACCTCTATCACGAATAGTGAAGTATGCTCAAGTTTTTCCCAACTTTAGCTACCCATATCTCTGATTCGAAAGAGATTGAGAAGTACACTCAAGTTTTTCCAAACTTTAGATACCCATATCTCTGATTCGAAAGAGATTGAGAAGTATGCTCAAGTTTTCCAAATTTTAGATACCCATATCTCTGATTCGAAAGAGATTGAGAAGTACGCTCAAGTTTTTCCAAACTTTAGATACCCATATCTCTGATTCGAAAGAGATTGAGAAGTACACTCAAGTTTTTCCAAACTTTAGATACCCATATCTCTGATTCGAAAGAGATTGAGAAGTACACTCAAGTTTTTCCAAACTTTAGATACCCATATCTCTGATTCGAAAGAGATTGAGAAGTATGCTCAAGTTTTCCAAATTTTAGATAGTCATATCTCTGATTCGAAAGAGATTGAGAAGTACACTCAAGTTTTTCCAAACTTTAGATACCCATATCTCTGATTCTAAAGAGATTGAGAAGTATGCTCAAGTTTTCCAAATTTTAGATACCCATATCTCTGATTCGAAAGAGATTGAGAAGTACGCTCAAGTTTTTCCAAACTTTAGATACCCATATCTCTGATTGGAAAGAGATTGAGAAGTATGCTCAAGTTTTCCAAACTTTAGATACCCATATCTCTGATTCGAAAGAGATTGAGAAGTATGCTCAAGTTTTCCAAACTTTAGATACCCATATCTCTAATTCGAAAGAGATTGAGAAGTATGCTCAAGTTTTCCAAACTTTAGATACCCATATCTCTGATTCGAAAGAGATTGAGAAGTATGCTCAAGTTTTCCAAACTTTAGATACCCATATCTCTGATTCGAAAGAGATTGAGAAGTACGCTCAAGTTTTCCAAACTTTAGATACCCATATCTCTTATTCGAAAGAGATTGAGAAGTATGCTCAAGTTTTCCAAACTTTAGATACCCATATCTCTGATTCGAAAGAGATTGAGAAGTATGCTCAAGTTTTCCAAACTTTAGATACCCATATCTCTTATTCGAAAGAGATTGAGAAGTACGCTCAAGTTTTTACAAACTTCTGTTACCCCTATCTCCTCGATAGTGACGTAATGCCCTGTAGCCTATTTTACAAATTTACCCCTGTGGCTCATTTTGTTTGCCATTGGCATTTTCAATTCTATTTTCAAATGATTTGGGTACGTCCCGTTTCTTTACAAAATTATCGGGTACATCCCACTTTCTTTACAAAAATCATCGAGTCCTTCTTACTTCTTTACAAAATTTCGATCTCTCTCGCGATCTCCGTCATTCCAAGGTGGAAGAATGACATTTCGCTCTTTCTTTCGATCTCCGTCATTCCAAGGTGGAAGAATGACATTTCGATCTTTCTCGCGATCTCCGTCATTCCAAGGTGGAAGAATGACATTTCGCTCTATCTTTCGATCTCCGTCATTCCAAGGTGGAAGAATGACATTTCGATCTTTCTCGCGATCTCCGTCATTCCAAGGTGGAAGAATGACATTTCGCTCTATCTTTCGATCTCCATTATTCCAAGGAGGAAGAATAACATTTCGATCTCTCTCGTGATCTCCGTCATTCCAAGGTGGAAGAATGACATTTCGCTCTATCTTTCGATCTCCGTTATTCCAAGTTGGAAGAATAACATTTCGATTCAGTCAAAGCTCGAACTACGACCTGGCTTGATTCCTTCGGGATACGTAGGTAGCCTCCTGTAGGTTCAGCCAATTCGTCACATATGACACCCCATTCCCCTGTGGATCTTTTCCGAACTACGATTATGGCTTGATTCCCCACTCGGGATACGTAGGTAGCCTTTTATAAAAGGTCCAGCCACTCGACCACCTTGGTCACCCAATCCGTCTCGGCATTCGCCAGATTGGATCCTTTTCTATCGACAACCCCACTCGCCCGCAAGTGACGTTGCCGAGGGCTTCGTAAGTACCCAAATCTGGCTCATGCCTTCCGGTTAAGTTTCCCGGCAATTCCGGCAAGTTTTCCGGTAATTCCCGGACTTTCCTAGAGTTCCGGAATAATTCTAACTGTTTCAAATCACCTAAGGGGATAAGAGATCGCTTGGAGCCAAAGAAACACATTTTTATTTCATGAGGAATTCCCTTCTAGAAGATCGCCACCTTGCATATTTCTAGAAGGATCCAGATGTGGCTACTTATGTCGTGCGACATAATAGGCCATGAAACCTTCTAGAAACCCGCCACCTTGCATGTTTCTAGAAGGAACCGCATGTGGCTACTTATGTCGTGCGACATAACCAGCCGAGAGAGTTCTAGAACCATGCCACCTTGCATGTTTCTAGAAGGAAAACGGTTATGGCTTATCATGTCGTGCGACATAACAAGCCCATGCGGCTACTCTATAAATAGAGGCCTTCACCTCTCATTTTGGACACACCTCTTCCACCCCTCGGTCACCCTTTATAGGGAATACGCCCGAAGCCTTCTCTTTCTCACATACCCCCAAATCACCCCAATCCTCTCAAATCAATTCTACACACACTTCCCACACACACACACTTCATATATACATCAAGAATCAAGGAATTCTCACGGTTTCAAGGCCGGGACATCAACTCCTGAGGAGGACGCTAGAAGGCTCCTATATCTAACTTGATATAGGAGTTGTGGATCTTCAAGGGTAACGAGTTTCTACCCTTTTCCACTCTCTATTTTCATTCAAATGTGAAATCTCTATGCTAAATGCATTTATAATGTAGTATTCGATTAAAGTTGCATACTTTATGTTATATTACCTGTATCCACATTTTATTTCATTGCATTTCATATAAAAGCTCCGGTTTAACTTGGTTTTGCATGAACACTCAAGATGAGTGTGGATCCCTCATATCCACACCCTCTTGAAGTGTTCATTATCAATAAACATGCTCTCGAGATTTGTTTGTGAAGTAACTTGACCATTTTGGTGCCTTGTTACCTCTCGCAAATCTCGCTTGTTTAGGCTTCTGCAAAATGGCTTGTTATGTCACGCGACATAGGCAGCCTATGTCACGTGACATAAGTAGCCGGTTTGCGAGATTCCTTATCTTTTCAAATTTAATCGATGTTTTCCTTTTCTAATGCATCAATCCGCATTTAAACTAAAACATTTGCATACAGAGCAAAGATCATTTGCATTAAAAGGATATCTTTTTCACCAAAATGACATCTTTGCTTTAATGGTGCATCCTTTGCACTAAAAAAACCCTTTTCACATTAAAGATTCACTCTTTGCATTCAAAAACTCATTTTCATACTCAAAATGCATACTTTGCATTAAAAAATCATTCTTTGCCATTTTCATGCATCATTTGTGCATTAAATGCTATTTTCCAACATAAAAATGCATTCTTTGTATAAAAAAACCTTTTCTTTACACAAAAAGCATCCCTTGCAACCAAAAGACATGCTTTACATTCTAAAATGCCATCTTTTCACTAAAGTATCATTTTTACATGCATTCCCCCATGTCCCCATTAGCAACCTTGGAACGGACCGGTATAAAAGTTCTCATCTTTGCATCGTTCCTTCCATTAAAGGTTCATTATTTCTTTAGAAAGGGACACCTTGAACCCTATATCTCCGATTATCGCTTAAGAAAGAGTATGAAGCATCTATACGAGCTCGACCGTCTTAAAGCGTAGGATTGATGGGCTAAGGACCCTCCTTTTCTAAAGAACCTCATCTTTGACCATAAAGAGAGTCATTCTCTCGATCACGCAAGTCCCGAGGGTCCCGAGGTTAAAATGCGATGATCACAAGTCACAAGATGAGGGCGGGATCATAATCCCGAACACATAAAATCCAAGGAATCCCGAGCGACAACCAACAAATGGTTTGTACGTCCGGAAGACAACTTGGGACATTCCCCCCCCTTTATTTTCAAACACATGCACACAAGAAAGCACGCAAGCAAGCACGATTAATGAAATCATGGGAGACTTGCTCCGGCAAGGCACCTTGGGTGAACGCCAAACGTTCTTCCCAAGGGGTAACTTAACCTCCGAACCCATAAAACCTTTTTTTCAAAGTTTTGAGGTAATCAAAATGGCGTGGCGACTCCGTTTTTCAAATTAAACCGGATGTCTTCAAACTCGCGTGAATCCAAGACAAACAAAATTTGGGCACCACATTCACAAGGTGCTTTTGTGTAAATAATAGAAGTTGAGGTGTTAGTTGCATTGCCTTAGACTTTGGAGGAGCTTTAATGAAAACTTGCTTGTTTTATCCATGGAATTAATAAAAGAAAACCTCATTTTTCACTTCCTCAGTACTTCCTTCTTCTCCAAAACCCCATGAAAGCTTAAACCCTAGCTTTTCTTCCAAAAATTATTCCAAGTTCAATTCCTTTTCGTTTTCAAAACCGTTCGCGTATTCTTTTTCATGGGGGCGAGGGGAGGGCATCTATCCGGTCAAATAAATATTTCATTTCGCACTATTTGGTAAGTTATTATGATTTTCTTTCAAATCTTGTTCATTGAGTGTATTATGTTGATCTTGTGGTGTTACCATTATTGTTTGGTAATTTGGAGTAATTTCTTAGAGTTGGAAATGTAGGAATTGACCTACGTATGGTGTTGTTGTTCATGGAAGGTTGTAGGAACTAATTGGTTGTTGTTATAATGAAAAAAAGCTAGTAAAATGGAATTTGGTAGTGTAATGGGTGTTATAGTTGAGTTTCATGTAAAGGTTGAGTAAATTCTTATACTTAGAAGGTTATAAAATGATATTGGTACTTTATACTTGGGTTAGAATGAGTATAGAATGGTTTGGTATGAGTTAGAGTAAGGTTTGGTACTTATTTTATGTCTTTAAAAACTGAGGAAATTGGTTTGGGTCACTTGGGTTTTTGGTTGCTGATATTGTTGCTAATTTCTGGTTTCTGGACAGAGGGCACGACTCGTGCTCAGTGGCACGAGTCGTCCCTTGGGGTGGACTAGTCGTGACCATGTGGGGACGACTGAATCTGAAGGGGTATACATTGGGCACGAGTCGTGCCCTGGGGCACGAGTTGAGCCCTGCCCTGCAACCTCACAAGCATTTTCCAAGGTCTAGAAACCTAATCTACCTAGGATATAAATGAACCCTCTTTAACTAAGATTAAAGTAGAGCACTTTAACTATATAATGGTATCTTACTTGGTCAAAAGGGAATTGTGGAAGGGGTTTTAATATTGATCGGAAAATGGTTGGCAGCCTTGTTTTGTAACTTAACCAAAGTGAATCAAACTTGGTAATTTGAACTTGGACCTTTATAGAGGTTATGAATTGTTGTGTTATGATCATGTAGGGCTGGTTTATGATGCATTGTGGTGAGTTCATATCCATAGTTTATGATTACATTAGTGTATGAAATGTAGGTTACACTATGGTATTGATTTAAACATGAGTATGCTTTACCATGTTGTTATATTTCTTATCCCTTTGGTGGATTTCATTTCAAGTAACTATTATGTGCTTGAACTTGTGTTAATTAGCTGATGTTTAGGGGTATAACAGAATATGATCAATTATGGAAAGTGTGACTGTGAGTACCCCAATCCAATTCGCGACCCTTTCTAAGTGTCTTTTAATATAATAAAATTGCACTAGGGGTGTTTTGATAAATTTTCGGTCCATTCCGAGACTTCCGAGAACTTTTTATAATTTTTTTGCAAAGGAAGTACTTTTAAGTATTTTCTCCAGGTAAAAGGACCTAAAGAGAATTATTCATTTTGGACCTAGGAGGAATTTTCTCGGAATGTCCCAGAACCGGTTGTTGGCGCCAGAAACGGTTACTGGCTCGTCAAGTCGTGCGACACAACGAGCCATGGAAAACACAAGCGTTGGGTCATGCGACACAACTGGTCACTCATTAGCAGCTATAAAATGGACCCTCCCCCTTTCATTTCTGGATCCCTTCCAGCCTCCCTAAGGTTACTCTGCCAAAATATGCCCAAAAGCTAGTCTCTCTCCTAAAACACACACAGCACACACCAATTCCCTCAAATCTCTCTCTCTCTCATACACAATTCACCCATCTACTCTCATACACTTCATACCAATTGGAGATCCAAGTCTCCTATCCTTTCGGGATTCAAATCCACCATCTGCAGCTGATTTGAAGATCCCTACACCTAACTTGGTGTAGAGATTGTGGATCTACAAGGGTAACAACTCCCTCCTTCTCTCTCTCTTATATTTGCTCTTTGCACAATTCATATGCAATTTCTATTCACAACTTGATAATTAAGCTCCATTTGCTCTGATTATCAAGTTGCAATCGCCATCTCTCTGTTTAAGTTACTTTGCTTTGTATTATTTCATGTCTATGATGTAATTTGAATATAATTGTGGTTTGTTCATCAAGGGAGTGTGGATCACTCCATATCCACACCCACTTGAGTGATTGAGTATTGATATATGTTTTCCCTAAATCGAATCTCTGATGTAATTCAGTTTAGGTGTTCCTTTGTGCACTCTATAAGTAAGCTGTGTAAAACCTCTGCAGAGTGGCAGGTTATGTCACGCGACACAACTGGCCACCCCAGGTCCTGGGTCGTGCGACATTACTAGCCACCTGCAGAAGGTTCATTTCAGTTGTAACCCCTGTTCAATCTTCATTATAATTGGGATGTGGCCTCCCGTACTAATTGGCTCACAAGTTGTAATCTCTTTCGTTGATCATTAAAGCAAAGCATTAACATGCATTTTATCACATATTTTATCTCACACAAATTGCACACACGTTTGAATGATTTGGATGTTGAACATTGAAAGACTCATTCGCGAGGCGTGTTGGGTGAACTCTCGATTCTTCCCAACACGTAATCTGACCCCCGAACCCACGAATTCTCTTTTCAAAAGGTTTTCAATGTTTCCTTTAAAACGGCGTGGCGACTCCCAATGCTCATTAAATTTTTCGGCGAGCGTTCATTTAGTGGCGACTCCGCTGGGGACTTGAAACCTGTTTTTAAAAGTGGGTCAAGCTTTCGTTCATGTTCAACATCTTTCTCATTCATTTGTGTGTGCTTTGTTTGTGACATTATATGTGTCATTTGCATCTTATGTGCTTTGTTGATTCTTTGTTCTCCTTGCTTCCCATTTTTGTTGTGCTGAGGCTTAGGGAGGTTGCATTGCTTGGAGGCTAGGGGCTGGTTCTACCTTCTGTTCAGATTCTGGAAGTATGGCTCCTTGTGTCACACGACAGAACTTGCCTCATCATTCCTGTGTCGCGTGACAAAGTTTGCCACTATGCATGATTTTGATCTCCTTGGTACAGGTTGTGATTGTGGGCAGTCCCCATGATCAACGTTTATGATAACTAGTATAACACCCGTGCATTAAATGCACGACCAAAAAAACTTTGATAAATAACATGAACTAAATAATATAGTTAATATAACTATCTCATTTGATTTGCATGATTGTCATTAAATAAAAATAATTATCTCATTTTCAAGTAATTAATATTATCAACAACTCTATTTTTTTTTCATTAATTTGCGTCTTTTAAAAAAAAAATTTGGATATAATCTTATTATAAAGTCATACTTCGTATTTCTAACCAATATTATATACTCCCTCCGTCCCACACCAAGGTTCTTTGATGTGGATTTCACGCTTTTTAAGAATTTTTTTAAAGTGGGTAGAAAATTTGAGGAGAGAGAATGTAAAAGTTAACTGTGTAGTAGGGAATAGGAGAGAGAATGTAAAAGTTAAAAATTTTTAATAGGAGAGAGAATGAGTGGGAAAAATAGTAAGTTAATGATTGATTTTTTTGTAAATATGTTAACTTTATAAGGGTATAATGAATTGTTTTTTTGTAAATATATGGAGATGATAAGGGTATAAATATATGGAAAACTTTCCATTTAAGGAATGGAACCTTGAAGTGGGACGGATCAAAAGGGAAATGTGGAACCTTGAAGTGGGACGGAGGGAGTAATAATATTCTTTTTTTTTTTTTAATTATCTTATAGTTTTTATTTCGAAAAACCCATATAAAAAAAATCATTTTCGCAAATAAATGAACCTAGTCACCCGCACACTACATCACTAGATTTAGAACCCATTTGGTGCGATTCAGGGCATCGCGGACGGTGATGTATATCGCCTACGCTTGAGCGCCTAATATCAAACCTTTCCCCCTAGCGCATCATAGGTGGAGCCACACTTTTTCATCTTACCCAATGGTTGGCTTTTGACACAACGTTTTCAAATACACTAAAATGAATTGTTTCAAAACTAATAATAGACTTTCATACCTATCCTAAAACCTA
Organism: Adenophora triphylla var. japonica; assembly: GCA_022495995.1. Taxonomy (NCBI): domain Eukaryota; kingdom Viridiplantae; phylum Streptophyta; class Magnoliopsida; order Asterales; family Campanulaceae; genus Adenophora; species Adenophora triphylla. Next base: position 616,256 of record JAFEMH010000008.1, read on the forward strand.
GCACGTGTGGGCATGTTGCCATTGCAACATGGTTTCACGTATGGACATGTCGCTCTCACGACATGTTCTAACGAGAGATCATGTCGCCTTGTCAACGTGCACCGACGAGAGGTCATGCCAGATTTTTTCCTTGAATTTCTTCAGGAATACCCATCATGCTGTCCAAATTTCTCCAGAAATTTGGACTGCTTGTCCATCCTATAAATGCTTCGGTTTTATTTAGGTATTATTGCCTATTATTTATTTTTGATCAATACATTTGGTGTATTTTTGGATGGTGTGTCGCTAGATTCCCCCGAGGTTTAGATTGTGAAAATAAAGGCTTATCCTTTTCCAACCGTTCCTAGGACTTAAAAGACACTGCTTTCTACTTGAACATTAATAAGATGTTGCACGAGTCCATCTCATTTCCCATTCTTCCCTCTCCCATACCTTCTCAAGGTTCTTTCCTCTACCACCTTATACACCTCTTTACCTCTGTAGATATGGCAAGTTGGGTGTGTGCTCCCGTTCTCGGCGCTCGTTTAGTCCGTATTCCCGAGATGGAGGCAGTGTCAGTGTCCGAGTGGTCCTTATTTGATTCAGAATCCGAGATGTCTGGTGCAGAGAATGTGTTGGCTAGCCAGTCTGGAGGTTCCCCTGCTTCGGGTCGGCTGGATTTGAATGATATGTCTGATGTTGAGTTGCGAGCTTCTATCGAGGCCACTTTGGTTCGTGAGAGTGAGGCTCAATTGCGCATTCAAGCTGCTAGGGCTCGAGAAGAGGAAACGAATGCTAGATTTGTGGAAGCAATGCGTGTCCGAGGGATTTCCATCATTCGTCGTGAAGATGGGTCTTATGAGGAGATCCCCATTGCTTTCAGCTCGTTACCTATGCAGAGTCAGTATCCGGGATCGATTCAATATTTGACTGCTAGTGCTCCGCTTTGGAATCAAATGTCCTCCATTCCCATCACGACTCCTATTCGTCAAGTGCCAATACTCTAGTCACCTCCAAGGCGGGTTCAGATGAAGAAAGAAAAGAGACACTATGATGATGTGGGGATGCCTATAGATGAATTTTTTGAAATCTTAGCAAGCGGAGGACTTGTCCAGCCATTGGTAAATTACAACCCTGCTAAGCCCAATCCAATCCTAGACACGAGCAAGTACTGCCGATACCATCAGTATCTCGGCCATGTCACCAATGACTGCACCCCTCTGAAGTTGCTCATTCAAAGGCTTATGGACGAAGGGAAGATTGAGAAGGGTCCTTGCCCCAGTGTTGTCACCAATCCTTTTTTGTGATATCAGCAGAATCCAAGGGGCCTCCTATCCAAGGTTGATGCAATCAGTCTTTGTAGGGTCTAGATGGTCTGTCATGTTATTAATGAATGTTCGTTGTTGGGCACGAGTCTGTTAAGTCCAAGTTGGACCAGTCTTTTTCTTTCAATAATAAAAAGCTTTATTTTTCTTCTTGCTAGACTTGAGACATCACTTGCACACCACATTACACTTAATTGAAATGGTTTTATTCTATTTGATCACTTGTGCTGCTCAACCACTAATGCATCGAAATGATTAATATTTAGATTAGTCGGAGTGAGAAAGTCAACTGATATCCTTCTCAAATTGGGGCTCACCGATTCCTTATCTTGCATCTCATATGCTCACATCTCTTTCATCATACTCATCAGTTCGTCGCTCAATGAATTTGCATTAATCTCTCTCAATTAAGCTTAAGCAAGCAATGAAGACTTAATCTCGTTTAGATCATCCAGTAAGGATTGCGGTTGAAGCCTTTCACCATAGGAAATCTATTACCATTCCCTCACCAAACAATACCCCTTCATTTCAAGATCGGCATGTTTTGAAACCCCGTTTAGCCATCTCCAAAAGAAAGAGGGACTATCCTCGAGGCTCTCGTAACTTAATAAAATTGACCGCCTCCAAGCTCAAGAATGGTGGAATGCAGCGATCCATACTAGGGGCTAGCATAAGTTCTCTCTCAATATAAAAAAGAAAAAAAGAAAAGAAAAAAAGAGGAGAGCCTAGTCCCTAGCAATCTCAAAAGCAAATAAGGATCTAGTTGGGAGTCTCTTGAATAATAAAGGGTCAACATGGATTTCCCCTAGCCAGCATCCACAAACAAATCCCAAACCATCCTCTCGCTTTTAGAGGATATTCCCATTACCATTGCCCTTGCCTTTAGCCAAAGCCAATTTCGACCTCTCTTTTCTAGAGGCAATCAATATCCTCGCCATAGAAATCCCAAACACATCCTTGAAAGCCAACCTCTCATCTTTAGAGGTTTAAGTCAGCAAAAAGCCCAGTCGACCTCTCATCTTAAGAGGTTACATTTTTCCAAATCACCTGATGGCCGATCGAAGCCTGAAACCTAGCTACAGTTCCTACCGGATAGCAGTTTCATTCCAATTTCATCACGATCTAAATCAAATTAATGCTTTGTTGCTTGATTGAATTTGGAACCTAATCCATCTTGGTTCGTGACCATCAATCAGAGATTATGCAGATCCAATTCATTTGACATTTCATTTCTTCTCCACAAACACTTCCCGTGAATGCCTCACTGGGGCTTCGCATCCGTGTCTTTCATTGACACTCCAAGGAGACATGTTCTTCAACTCTCCAATTCTCGAGAAAAATCATCAAAATCCTCAAAAGTTCTCAAAATCTCGAATCTCCACACTCCTTCTCGTTCAATCGAGACTTGCCCGAACTACGGTGACCTAAGCTCCTCACATTGAGGGGAACGTAGGCAACCAGAAATGGTCCGGTCACAAACACATTCAAATCTCAGAAATCCGGTTTCATCAAGGGCCGTCCCTATACACAAATTCTCTTTCCATCTTTCCAAATTTGATTCTTGATACCAGTTGGTTTTCTCCTCATAATTAATCGAAATATTTGTTCATATCAGGATTAGTGGTTGAATAACCTGAACATCAATAAAGGATTTTAAGCAGCCTTGTGATCATTATGAATAAGACAGGTTTTCAAATGTCTCGACAAGTCTTCTCTTTCTACATTTTAAGAATATAGAGCCAAACACTGTCTTTCTGTCAGCAGGGGCTTCCATACACTTTTCCACACCTTGTGATGCTTATACTTTCTCAAAAGAGTCGAACCCAAAGCGAGTGTGTTACACAAAATCGGGATTCATTCCCACTTTTCGAAAGATGTGCCCCTGCACGTATACATTTCTGAGTCTTGTCCAATGACTGATTGACTAAGGTCTAAAATGATGGGTTGCCTCCTTGGCCACATGATGATTCTGTCTGCAATAGGGCTGCATTAGATCTTTTCAAGCTGGGGCTTTTGCTAAGCTACTCTCTCAGGCTCTCCCGTATCGGTATTTTTTTGTCAGGGTATTCTCTGCATCCACCTTGCTACATGATGGACTTACCCCTTATTGGATTCACTTCAGGATTGCTTTGCATCACCAACTGGGGCTTCGCCAAGTCACCTCCTCAAAATCTGAGCTTTGCCTAGTCATCTCTTCAAAGCCAGGGCATTCTCTGCACTTCCTCTGCTGCTTGCTGTCTCGAGCCTGCGACACACTTTGTTCTTATCAGTAACAATCAACTGGCTGCAATTTGCACTCACTCGAGAACATCCCCGACTTGCCTAGGCTGCACCATGTCATCCATACATTTCTCATCCATCACTCATACACTCCTCAAATGCGTGGGAGAGGGTTCACAACCCATACATCATCATACATATATACATCCATCCCATATACAATCCATCGTTTGCTACATATATATCAGCTCGTCGAGCCATGCAAAGTCCTCATTCCATTTTCATCCCCAACCGAGATGGACTCGTGCATCAAGATTAATAATGCATAAAATTAACAATAATTGAGTTCAAATTAATGCAAAGTGCCTAGAGTATTGTGTTCCCCCCCCCACAGGGTATAATAATCAAGTGGTCATAATCTGATCATTGGGATTGCTCCTCAAATCAAAATCTGGACAAAGATTTCAAATCCTGCAGGTGGCACGTTCTGCCTTCATCATCTTCATCAGTCTCATCTTCTTCAGACTTATCAACATTGTCTGAAAGAGCCTTAATACGTCTCAGTCTCCAAGCAATGCTCGTCTAACTCATCGTTTGAAAGAGTTTCAGCTGCCTCAATCTCCAAGCATTGGTGCTCATTAGTCTCATCGACACGTCGTCATCAAAGCCCATTTGCACCGGCACATCTTCATCAAAGCCCGTTTGCACCGACACATCTTCATCAAAGCCCATTTGCACCACTGTGAATGTGTGCCCAAATTCTAAATTTTGTGTTTTTTAGATCGGATTCACGCGAGTTTGAAACACATCCGATTTAATTTGAAAACGGAGTCTCCACGCCATTTTGATTTCCTCAAAACTTTGAAAAAATGGTTTTTATGGGTTCGGAGGTTAAGTTACCCCTTGGGAAGAACGGATCGTCGTTCACCCAAGGTGCCTTGCCGTAGCAAGTCTCCCTAGATTCCGTTTATCGTGCTTGTTTGCGTGCTTTCTTGTTTGCATGTGTTTGAATAAAAGGGGAGGAGATGTCCCAAGTTGTCTTCCAGACGTACAAACCATTTATAGGTTGTCGCTCGAGATTTCTTGGATTTTATGTATTCGGGATTTTGATCCCGTCCTCATCTTGGACTTATGATCAACGCTTTTTTTAACCTCGGGACTTGCGTGATCGAGAGAAAGACTCTCTTTTATAGTCCAAAATGAGGTTCTTTAGGAAAGGAGTAACCTTAGCCCATCAATCCTACACCTTAAGACGATTGAGCTTATATGGATGCTTCATGCTCGTCTTAAGTGATAATCGGAGATATAGGTTCAAGGTTTATCCCTTTCTAAAGAGATTGTGGCACCTTTAATGGAAGAAACGATGTAAAGATAGGATATTTACACCGATTCGTTCCAAGGTTGCTAATGGGGACATGGGGGAATGCATATAAAAATGACATTTTTAGTAAAAAGATGACATTTTTGGGTTGCAAAGGATGCATTTAATTTGCAAAGGATGCATTTTTATATAAAGACATAATTTTTATGCAAAGGATGTATTTTTATGGGGAAAATAGTATTTAATATGCAAAGGATGCACAAAGATTACATTTTGAAAGCAAGGGATGCTAATTTGATGATAAAAAGATGATCTTTGATGCAAAGGATGCATGAAAATGGGTTTTAGATGCAAAGGATGCACCTTTATGGTAAAGACATGATTTTTATGTGCAAAAGATGCATTTTTGATACAAAATGGGGGCTTTTAGGTGCAAAGGATGCACCTTTAACATAAAGATTACATTTTTATGAGCAAGGGATGCTAAAGATCACATTTTTATGAGCAAATGATGCCTATTTCATGCAAAGGATGCAAAGGGGGAGGGGATATGATAAAGATAGGATCTTTAATGATAAATACCAAGTCCCAAGCAAGATAATGACAATATATGAATGCAATGAGCAATTAAATCACATAGACAAGCATCATGCAAGGTAAGGGAGTGAGAGGTTACCAATGGTGGTGACCTTCTCTTGGGGTTTTGCCTAGCGGAGGGACCAACTTTTGGAGGCTTCAAGGAGGAGGGGGTGGCTTCTTGGCACCTTCAACTTCCTGATCTTCGTGGAGAGAGTTTTTATACTGGTAATTCTCTGATTGTGTTGTTGTTGGTGTCTAAAATGGGAAGAGGAGGGCTCTATTTATAGGCAGTCTGGATAAGGCTAATGAAGCCGTGCGGCTAGAGGTCCTTGGCTAATGCAGCAGTGCGGCATTATCATGTGTGACTCAGCATGTTTCTAGAATCATGCAAGGTGGAAATTCTAGAAGGTCTTTGGGATTAAGAAAAACGTGTTTCTTAATTACCAAGCATTCCCTTCAGCCCTTAAATGTTTTGGAACAGTTTCGAAACAATTCCTGAACTCTAGGAAAGTCCGGGGAATTACCGAAAAACTTTACCGGAAGGCATGAGCCAGATTTGGGTACTTACAGAAGCCCCTCGGCAACGTCACTTGCACGGCAAGTGGGGTTGTCGATAGAAAAGGATCCGATCTGGCGAATGCTGAGACAGATTGGGTGACCAAGGTGGTCGAGTGGCTGAACCTCTGGAAGGCTACCTACATATCCCGGAGGAATCAAGCCAGGTCGTAGTTCAGAAAAGATCCGCAGGGGAATAGCAGAGAGAAGCTGGTCTCTTGCCGGGGAAAATTAGAAGAGAAAGTGACCTAAGAGGTCAAGCAATTGATCCTGCTGGGGACATGCTAGAGGTGACCGATGTGGTCGGATATCTGGACCTTTATGAGGGGCTATTTCACCAATGAGGAGCGATGAAGGACAAAAGGGTGACCACTGCGGTCGGATGGTTGGACCTTTTATGAAAGGCTACCTACGTATCCCGGAGGAATCAAGCCTTGATCGTAGTTCAAGCATCACTAGATAGGTTAGGAACGATGTCTAGGATCCTTGAAGTTTTGACAATTAATGGAGGTTGTCACCTGATTGGATACTAGAGCTTACTTCACTATCGAGTGGATAGAGGTAGCTAAAGTTTGGAGAACTTGAGCGTACTTCTCTATTCGTGATAGAGGTAGCTAAAGTTTGGAGAACTTGAGCGTACTTCACTATCTGTGATAGAGGTAGCTAAAGTTAGGAGAGCTTGAGCGTACTTCACTATCTGTGATAGAGGTAGCTAAAGTTAGGAGAACTTGAGCGTACTTCACTATCTGTGATAGAGGTAGCTTAAGTTTAGAGAACTTGAGCGTACTTCACTATCTGTGATAGAGGTAGCTAAAGTTTGGAGAACTTGAGCGTACTTCTCTATTCGTGATAGAGGTAGCTAAAGTTAGGAGAACTTGAGCGTACTTCACTATCTGTGATAGAGGTAGCTTAAGTTTAGAATTCTGACAATTCGGAGGTTGTCACCTAGCGTTATCCCGTTATAACGGAGGTAACGGAGGCGACTGGGAAGAAAGTCTATTTGCATAAGGAGATAAAGGATATCTTCTGAAAACGATGTTATCCTATTTAAAGGATAACAGGAATTTTATGCCCAAGTGGAAAGTCCAGGGGCAAAGAGGTAATTTCTGCTCAGAGCGAAAGAAGCCGCCCGGCATGAGAGGGAGGCAAAAGAAGCCGTACGGTCAGAATCCTAATTTTGCCAGATTATTTAAAACAGAATTTGAACGGGGACTGGGCATTGTTTCCGCCCAAGATTGCCGAGGAAGAGAGAGAGGAGGGAGAGAATTTTTCCAAAATCCTTCAATTCCCTTTGCCTCTACTGATTTGGAATGGATCCGGAGGGGAATCCGATACCAAGGCAAGCGAGGAGGAACATCTCCGAGGCCGCTCGGAGGAGGAGGAAGGAGCTTGTCCATACGGAGAGGAAGTATGACTTCCTTACACCTCCATCGGAGCTTTACCCGGGTAGGAGGGAGCACAAATCCACGAATCCTCAATCGGTTGGGGTAAGCATTCTTAATTTGCTCAATTTCGTCGATTTTGATTGGATTTTGATTGGTTCTAGGGCTTGACTCGAGTTTTAGGAATTTCTCGAATTTTCCTAGGATTTTTGATGATGATTTTGAAATCTTAATGACTAACCTATGAGGCTAAGAAGATGAAAGAACATGCATGTGCAATTTATTTGACAAAAATAATGAGAATGACTCACTTTTTTTTCGAAAATAAAAGTAAGAGGGATAATTGTCTAAGAGGTGACGGAGTTCTTGCATGTGCTAGAACTAGGTCATAGATGAGAAAACGGGATTTTGGACGATGAAAAGGATTCATGCATGCCATTTTTGAGAAAAAATTAATGCTTATGTGCAAATAATTTTGAAAATTGTGATTTTGTGCTTAGGAGAACAATGTGCTTGACACGATGTGTTTCAAGTGATGAAAGACACGTTTTTCATGCAAAGGCTGCTAGAAAAATTTTATGAATGCTTTTCTTTTTTTTTCTTTTTTTCTTTTTTTTTTGAAAGTATGTGCACTTTTGAATATATGCATGCTTTTTTGAAAAAGACTGACACATTTCTTTTGTTGTGCTTGTCTACAGGAGAACAAGTCTAGGGGGCCTTCCGAGATTGCAGTCAGGCTATGGCAGAGGATGCCTGATTTTGAGAAGAATGGGGCGAACCCTAAGCAGCTGGTGAGGGCTACTGGCTTGGATCTGTTCATTGAGGCTATCGGCAGAGGTATTCACATTACCTCCAAGAGCAAGGGCTTGGTCCAGGCCCTATCTGAGTTCTGGTGGGACACCACCCACAGCTTTCACCTTAGCTGGGGGGAGCTTACGGTGACTCCGGCCGATTTCACTGCTATCACGGGCTTACAGTTCACCGGGAGGCCTGTGACTTGGAGGGACCATATCACGGCGGAGGAGTTCAGGGCTTTGGTCGGGTTTGAGCTTATTCCCAAGGGGCTCGGAATGGAGACGAGGAACGTCGAGGTGGCAGTCCAGAACTGCATGCGGGATTTTGCTGCTAGTGAGGTGACTGCCCACCAGCTTGCTAGAGCCTTTGTGTGGTTGATGCTGTCAGTCACCATCTTTGCCAATTCTGGGACTCTGGCTATGACTTGCCTCCTCGACTCTCTGGAGGATGTTGATGGGATTGGGACGGTCTCATGGGGTGAGGCCGGATTGGCGGAGCTATACTTCTCCCGGGATCCGCAGTACCGAAATAAGGCTGCCTCCATGGATTGTTTCTCCTTTGCTCTTGAGGTAGTCTCACTTTCCTTTCTCTTTTACTTTCTGTCTTTGAGACTTTTTATGAGAGAAAATAACCTTTTTGATGTTTTGAACATGCAGGTCTGGTTTTGTGAGGTGATCAGGTTCTTTCCGTGGAACCAACAGAGCGATGCTACCATCTTTCCCGCTATGGTCCGCTGGAGGGGAGATGCGAGAGATAAGTTCACCGGGAAGACCCGGATCACCTTTGATTACAAGATGGTGAGGCCAGTTATCAACAGAGATGGGCACGATGGGGTGGACTTTTATCCTTGGGGGAGGTACCCAGAGATTCTGCTAGGAGAGGCCGTGGAGGTGACGAGGCAGAGGCGGTGGTTGACCGGGCTGACATGTGATGTCATCTATCTGGGGGATCGATTTTCTAGGCAGCATGGCCATATCCCTCCACTGGATGCCATTACCCCTCATGATCCTCCAGCACGGATGCTGCAGCCCCGGGATTGGCAGGCGGATGAGATAGAGAGATATCAGGCAGGCGTGGTCGCTGAGGAGTATTTTGATCTGGATACCCCATATGCTGTGTTTGTGGAGCAGCGACTGAGGACACCACAGAAGCTAGTGAAGCTAGCTATCACTCAGGGATATGGGGAGGCCGAGCCTTCTGATCCGCCGATCCCTCCTGCTCACCTTTCTTACGTGGTGAATGGGGTACCGAGGAGGTTCAGGATACCTGTCCCCGACACTAGGGAGCCCCAGTATACTCTGCCGCCGGACAGCACTGTAAGTACACTTTTAGGGTCTTTTCCCTTCTCTTTCAGATTTCTTTGCTTTTTTGCAATTCTGAGATTTTTCTGAGATTTTCTTTTCTTTTTTTTCTCAGGTTCCAGCTCGGACTTATGACAGCTTGGTCAGGCAGAATAGGGGCTGGAAGGACGTGTGCCGGTCCCTTCTGAGGAAGCTGGCCTGCACTTCAAAGGCGGCAGCGAACGTGCAGGAGCCCGGGCGCAAGAGAAGGCACGTCGAGAGCACGACATCCACCTCTTCAGCCTCAGAGTACTCTTCTAGTGCCATTCCTCGGGGGCAAGGACCCAATGCTGGCATCCTGGAGCAGCTGGCTGAGTACGAGCACGAGAATGTCCATCTTTCTGACGTGAGTGACACGGAGGACTTGATGAGGGAGGCTAGCGTCTATGAGCTGAGTAGCGATGAGGAGGAAGGATCGGAGGCCTAGGAGGTCTCTAGAGTTGATTTAGGAAGAAAAAACAAACAATGAACAAGTTTTATGCACATTTTGTCTATTTTTTTGCTTTATTTGGGCGCCGATGAGGCGAAAACAATGTACTACTGTTTTATTTACATTTCTATTTTATGCTTTATTAATTTGCATATTACTTGAGCCTCGGGGCAGTTTTTTGCTTGGAATCGGGGCTGAAACTGGGCCAAAATGACATATAATGATATATAACTGTATGGATGGTCTTTGGACAAGTTTTTGTACAAGTTTTGGTTGGAAAAGTGGGGTGAAAAACTCCCTTTGGGCGGCAACTTGGTTGCTACAGATTGTCTTTTACATCAGGCAAATGAAGTCGTGCGGTCTGGTCTCTGGAGCAAATGAAGCCGTGCGGCTCACAGTTCTGTCTGGACTGGTTATTTTTAGAATAAAACCAAGGCTTGGCCATTTCATTTCATTTTCAACCTAGACTTGTCCCAACTGTTCCCAGAGCACATATTGGACCTAAAGACACCATCTTTGATCATTTTTCAATGGAGAAGCCCGCTAGATTGCAAAGGGGGAAGAGAGACCGCTTTCTGTCCGATCTTCAGTCTTGGGTGAGATACAACTTTCAATCTCACAAGGGATTGTTTGATTCTTCATTCAAGATCAAGTCTTTATGGCATTTGAGGGATCTCCCGCCCGATTGGGACCTTTTGAGAGCAGCAGCAAGGTTTTGGGACGTCCGGAGACACGTTTACTGCTTTTCTTACAATGAGATTGTCCCAACGCATGAAGACTTCCGAGCCTTGATTGGGAGTCCCGAAATTGAGGCTATATCGATTCCGTCAATCGAAGACATGCCAGTGGCGACAAAGTTGGCATCTTGTCTGCAGATTCCTCTGGGAGAGGCTGAGAGGATGATGATTGCTCCAGATAGGATTGACCTTTCTGATATCCCGGGCTGGTTTGGGTCTCCAGATATGGCTACGACCATGGTGGCTATAGATTCCTTTATCCTCTACGTATTCTCAGCTCTGTTCACTGCTGAGTCTGTGGGGATCTGTCATGGTGGTCTTGGACATGGTCAGAGATTGCAGGGCTGGGAAGGACATTGTCCCACTGGTTTTGGGTGAGACCCTTCATGGCATTGATAGGATGGCTAGGGGAGACCGTTTCATGAGGTCTGGGAGTCCGGCTGTGCTGACTTTATGGCTACAGGAGAGGCTCGGGGCTTTGCCAAGGGCTTTGCCGACTCAGTGCCCTTGGGTGATTTTTCGGAGAGGTTTGCCTAGGCAGCAGGCCAAGATGATTGGGAGCCGATGATGGCTAGGCTATCCACTTCATACATTCAGCGGGTACCTCACCGGAGGTTGTAGACCAGAGGATATTTCAGAGTCCTATATAGCGAGGGTTCCGTGGTTCTCGCCGGTCATCCTTCTACATACCCTGCTTGGTGTCCAGGCAGTTCGGGGCCTTACAGGAGCCGTTGGGCGATTGGGAGGACATCCGTACCATGGAGGTGGTGCCATTAGCTATGAGGGATCCAGCCAGCTTCTCATTCTTCTCGAGGGCTTGGACATACACTGCTTTCCCACCCAGGGCTATCTTTAGGAGCGGGAAGAGTACCATCTTGACCACGGTTTACTTGGATTGGTACGAGAGGGAGATGGGAGCGACTCAGGTCATCTTGGGAAAGAGACGTCAGGCTTTATTGGGAGCTAACTGCGACTCGAGTAGGACTCTGAGGGAGACTGCAGCTAAGGCGAGTCACCATAACCAGTCGGGTGACCTTATCAAAGATATGGAGGCTCGATATAAGAGGCTTTCTGAAGTCGCTCCCTTGACTGAGGCTCAGAGGGAGGAAGTGCGGACTCGTGCCCGAGTAGAGAGGGCACTTATTGACACAGGTTTGATGGAGGCTCCAGTGAGGATACCGGAGATCGGAATGAGGGAGACCGACATCATAGAGAAGAAGAGAAAGAAAACTCGACGGGGTCGAGGCAAAGGGAAGAAGACCAAAGAAGACTCAGCGAATGATGACTGGCAGATCTTTTCTTAGGATTCCCTTATTGTCATTTTGCAAACACAGTAGTTTTATTAGGCATTTTATTGTATTTTAGATCTTTGTAGCAGGTTAGCAGAGTCAAGAGTAGACCGTGCTTGAACTCATCAAGAAGTTTTTAACTTGTAATGAACAAGAGATATTATCTTAGAAATTAATCAAGACACAATTTCATGGAAACTTCAAATGTCTTATTGAGTAGGACCCGTTTTATGAAAACTTGAATATCCTTTATTATTTAGGACGCATTTCATGGAAACTTAATCGTCCTTTTTTATTGTTTAGACCGAACCATAAATGGCTGCCTACGTTCCCCTTTTACAAGAAAGACTAAGGGGCTCAGGCCTTCGTAGTTCATTCTGGTGAACTCTTTTTTTTTTTTTATGTGCAGCCCTGTTTTTGGCCTAGACCGCCCTTTTTGGGTTTTCGGCCTAGCTGGGCATTACTCTTTTTGCACTAAGATTTTTTTATGTGTAACCCTGTTTTTTGCCTAGACCGCCCTTTTTGGGTTTTCAGCCTAGCTGGGTATTACTCTTTTGCACTAAGATTTTTTTTTATTTTCTATTTTCTATTTTTTTTTATATTTTTTTTTAGACATAGTACCTTCGGAGCTTATCACCGTTGACTGGGTGGACAAAGGGATTGCCGTCCAGGTCTGCAAGTTTCATGGCTCCTCCCGATAGTATCTTCTGCACCACATACGGGCCGATCCAAACGGATTCCCATTTTCCCAGGGGGTTGTCTCTGGTAGGGGGCTTCACTTTCAATACTAAGTCACCCTCTTTGATGTCCCTGGCCTTGACCTTTTTGTCAAATGCTCTGGCCATTCGCCTCTGGTAGGCTCGGGTGTGTTCCATGGCCTTTAGTCTTCTTTCATCGAGCAGGGCCAACTCATCATGCCGGCTACGTAGCCATTCTACTTCGTTTACACTGTTTTCCAGGAGGACCCTTAATGACGGGATTTCCAACTCCACTGGTAACACTGCTTCCATACCGTAAGTTAGGGCAAAAGGAGTTTCTCCTGTGGCTGTTCTGACAGACGTCCTATAGCCCAAGAGTGCCAGGTGCAGCTTATCGGGCCAGTCACGACCACGGGTGGCCATTGTCCGGATGATCCGTTCGATCGTCTTATTAAGCTTCCACGGCTCCGTTAGTCTGAGGTCTGTATGGGGATGACTTGTGGCGAGTGATTCTGAATTCTGAGAGTAACCTATCGCAGTCTCCTTCAAAGTGTGACCCATTATCAGAAATGATCTCATTGGGCACCCCATATCTACACATTATGTTTTCCTTGATAAAATGGGTCACCTTCTTGGAAATGAGGACCTTGTAGGACTTGGCCTCTACCCACTTGGTGAAGTAGTCGACAGCTACTAACACAAATTCATGCCCATTGCTTCCTGCCGGGGCTATCTTCCCTATCACGTCAATACCCCAAGTTGCAAACGGCCAAGGAGTCGTCATGCAAGACAGTCATGAGGCGGGAGATGGTTGAGGTTGGCAAACCGTTGGCATTTGTCGCACGCTCGGACATGCCGGACACACTGCTGTTTCCATGGAAATCCAGTAGTAACCCATTCTGAGGATCACTTGCATTAGGGCTCTAGCATTCATATGAGGACCGCAGGGACCATTGTGGATTTCAGTCATCAACTCTTTGGCCCTTTCTTGAGTGACGCATAAGAGGAGTGGTCCTTGGTACCGCTTCTTGTATAGGTTGCCTCCTAGAATGACATAATGGGAGGCCAACCTTTTCAGGGCTTGCAAGCTCTTGGCTTTGACACCTTCTTTTGGTCTACCTTCTTCGTCTCTGAAAGTTGACTCTCCATCTTTGAGGAACTGGTAAATTTGATTGTACCAGGGTTCCTTGATAGGCTCGGGTCCCAAGTCTACTTCACAACAGAAGGCCGGGGCTTCTCTTCTACCCACTCTAAAGGGTTTTATGGCTTTTCCCTCGGGGATCTCTACCAGTGAGGCTAGAGTAGCTAGGGCATCTGCGAATCTGTTCTTTTCCCTTGGCAAGTAGTGGAAAGTCACTTTTTTGAACTGTCCAGTCAAACTCCTCCATATGGGCATGATACCGCTGAAGATTAGGGTCGACAGTCTTCCATTTGTTGGAGACCTGGTTGATGATCAGGGCTGAGTCTCCATAAACTTCGAGCTCCTTGACATTCCTCTCTAGGGCAGCTTCTAAACCAAAGCAATGCAGCTTCGTACTCGGCAACATTGTTCGTGGCGTGGAAGTTCAACTTAAGGGCTATGGGAGTGTGCTCATCTTTCGGATCGACTAGTAGCATCCCTACGCCATTTCCTCTTTTGTTAGCAAACTCCATCAAAGAATAGCCGCCATCGGCTTTCGGGCTCGATCGCGAAGATCCCTTCATCCGGGAATTGGGGTTCGTGCCCGCGGTCCTCATTACACTGGGAAGTTCGCCAGTGGTCTCGACAATGCTTGACCCTTGATGGCCTTTTTGGTCACATAGTTGATGTCGTACTCTGCTAAGAAGAAGGACCACTTTGCTAGACGCATCAAAAGGGAAGGTTTATCAAAGATGTACTTGATGGGGTCCATTTTTGAGACCAAATTCACAGGGTGGGCTTGCATATAATGCTTCAACTTGCCGACTACCTGCACTGCCCCGCACAAGTCTTTTCACATGCTTTGAGTAATTGAGCTCACTTCCCGTAGCTTCCGCCGACAAAGTAAATGGCATTTTCTACCCGAGAGTCTTTCTTCTCCTGAGCAAGCATAGCCCCAACTGCCGTATCAGTGACGGTGAGATAGAGCAGAAGAGGTTTCTGTCTATGTGGGGGGAATAGTACTGGAGGATGTACTAAGTATGCTTTGATCTGGTCAAAGGCATCCTGGAATTCTTCGGTCCACTCTGTATCTACATTCTTCTTCATGAGCTTGAAGATGGGCTCGCACATAGTGGTCAATTGGTTGATGAAACGGCTGATGTACTTCAGTTTGCCCATAAAACTTTTGACTTCTGTCTGGGTTTGAGGTGGCCTCATGTCCATAATGGCTTTGATCTTTCGGGGGTCGACTTCGATACCTCGCTCCGTGACCATATACCCAAGCACTTTTCCCCTTGTCACTCCGAAGGTGCATTTAGCAGGGTTTAGTCTCATGGAATGTTGTCTCAGCCTTTCAAAGAACTTTTGCAGGTCAACAAAGTGCTGCCCATTCTCGCCTTTGGAGTGGATTATCATGTCGTCTACGTAGACCTCAATCTCCTTGTGGATCATGTCATGAAAAAGCGCGGTCGCTGCCCTTTGATAAGTAGCCCCGGCATTCTTGAGCCCAAATGGCATTACTGTATAGCAGTAAGTTCCCCACGGTGTGGTGAAGGCTGTCTTTTCTTGGTCTTCTTCGGCCATCTTGATCTGGTTGTAGCCTGCAAAGCCATCAACGAAGGATTTGACTTCGTAGTTGGCAGTGGAGTCCACCAGGATGTCTATGTTTGGCAAGGGGTAATCGTCTTTGGGGCTGGCCTTGTTCAGATCCCGAAAATCTACACAGCAGTGCACCTTCCCATTGGCCTTGGTGACGGTCACAATATTGGACAACCATGTCGGATATTCGATGACTCTGATGAATCCTACCCGCAGTAGCTTCTCAATTTCTTCTTTGACCTGTAGAGACCACTCTGGCTTGATTTTTCTCGCTTTCTACTTTACTAGCTTAGCATCCGGTGCTAGAGCGATTACGTGCTCCACTATTGAACCGTCTAGCCCCGGCATATCCTTGTACGACCACGCAAAGATGTCCATGTATTCTCGAGCGAGATTAACCGGTCTGTCTCGTTCAACCCCCGGAAGAAGCTTCCAATCTGTGTCTCTTTAGGTTCCTCGACGGTACCCAAGTTAACACTTGTCAAAACCTCCTCGGCGGCTTAGGCCCGGTTTTCCTCTTTTCTCGTAACACCGCTTAAAGATTTCTTTAATGTATTGTTCGTTTAGTGTGTTTGCATCTTGTTCAAATGATTCATTATTAACTGTTGTTAAGTTTTGAGTTAATTTATCATTTGTTAAGTTGGCAATAAGGGGATAATCAGAAAGATCTGTCATTTCATTCAAAGCAAGAGGAAAGATGACATCGATTACATATTCATAATCCTCAGGCGTGAGGCCTTCGGATGACTCAGAGGACTGGAATTCAAAGATTCCTGACTCAACTGACTCTTGACCCTACTGACTCTGGACCCTACACTACTTATTGACTCGAAGTGTTTGACGCGGGTTGGACTTTCCTGCTGTTGCCCTGGGGAGTAGCAGTCTTGTCAGCATTCTTCAGAAAGTTGGAGACTTCAAACTGATCAAAAACTTGTCGGAAATCATTGACAGGCCGGTACCGTGGAAAGATGGTGAGGGGAGCTAGAGTAGCTTGATGCAATCTCTCGGCGAGCTCGTCCGTGACAACTGGACTCATTGACTGAAGAGTCTGACTCATCTTATCAATGCACTGCTGATAACTCATTTTCTCTTTACTGATCTTGGACACTACGACCTTGTCAGTATAGCCAACAGGAGGGTTGGCCTGGATAATGCTGATGAAGTCTTCTTCAGAAGGGATCTTGATTCTTCCTTGATTGGCTACGTATTCTATGGGTTTCCTGTATTCTGCTTCTAGATCTGCTAGCTTCTCATTGAACTTTATGATGGCAACGAATTCGGAATTCTCTGCTTCAAGAGGGTCACTGATCACAGGGATGTCAGGCTGGACTGTGCTTTGAATGACGGGTTCCTTGGCGGGCTCCTTGGCATAACTGACGTAGTAGTCAAACTTGCCTGAAGGCTCCCCTAGAGTTCCCACGCTCTTGTCCCCGGCTTCATACCTTTCCTTTAATTTTTGCTGCGTGGACTTCCACTTCTTCTTCTTCTTCCTTGAAGGAGCGTCTTCATTGATCCATTCTTGATATTCATATTCCAGACAGTCTTCACAATCACATACATCATACCAGATGTGGGGCCTGGGTTGGATTGGAATGGCCTCTCCGACTGCTTGGTCATTACCATTGTTGATCACCATGTTGGCCATTTTGACACTGGAAAGCTAAGGCTTGAAGACTTTAATGGGTTACTTGAGATTTTTATGCCGACGAACTGCTGTATCGGTGCTCTCACTCACTTCTTTCTCGCTGCGGGAAAGGGATAGGAAAGGTTTAGACTCGGGGTAGGTGTTTAGGCTGAAGGCTCAAGCAATATGCAATTTAAGAATCTTCCAGTTTACTTAAAACAGTGTCTTTTATTATTTTCTATTTGGTTGGAAAAAGGGTTCTGCCCTTCTTTTTCGCAACTACTCTAGATCCTGGATTAGTGGATTCCGTCACTACGTCTATAAGCCCCTCGTATTCCACCTGTATTTCGACCTCCCAGGGTGGACAGCCCCGGGCGAGGGTCCTATAGGGCACGCGGATCCCACCGACCGAGAGAAAAGAACGCTCCTAACGGGTCTAGCGGGTCATAGGAACTTTTAACGCACGAGCGATGCGAATTATAGTCAAGGCAGTACCGGGAAAGTCTCGTCTTTCAGCCTTAACAGAATTTCGGCAGAATTTCGCTTGCGCGATTGACGTTTTGACTTTTCGGTAATGTCTGAGAAGATAATAGGCATGGGTCGGGCGGTAAAAGCCGGATGACACAGTGTCAAATTGAACTTCGTTACATACGCCGTGCGTGAGTCAAAATCGAAGTCAATGCCGGGTCAAGATCTTGCCAATTTTCCTTGTCGGAATCTTGGCAGAGCTTCGCTTGAGCAAACGATCTTTTGGAATTTCGGCAAGGACTCGATCTCGACTCTTACGCATTCCGTGCGGGTCAAGGTCAAAGTCAATGTCGGAGTCAAGATTCTACCGATTTTTTCCTTGTCGGAATTTCGGTAGAGTTTCGCTTGAGCGAAAGATCTTGACTTCTGTTATGAACTAAGGCTTGACCTTTACGGGGATATGCAACTGGGCTATATGACACGTACTAGACCAAAAACCAACTAAAAGTCACGGTTTTTTGAAACGTGTGACATGGACTGGGCATTGGTCGACATTGGCTGCCATGGGGAGTTTGGGGTGATTCCGTGCGCGCCCGGGAGCATCGTAAGGCTGTCCGTGACTGCAGCTGAAAAACCACCCCGGGTTTAAAGGGACATGCGTGCAAAGTGTACAAGATATATAAGGTGCGCGTAGTGTGCGGTCTCCTAAAAAAGTTCCTTTTTGAGTTAAAACAGAGATTTTCATAAATGTGTTTTAAAGGAATG
Organism: Adenophora triphylla var. japonica; assembly: GCA_022495995.1. NCBI lineage: Eukaryota > Viridiplantae > Streptophyta > Magnoliopsida > Asterales > Campanulaceae > Adenophora > Adenophora triphylla. Next base: position 634,482 of record JAFEMH010000008.1, read on the forward strand.
ATTTTTCGGGACGGGGAAAATGCATCAAATAAGCACGTAAATTTTCTGGGAGCCCCAGTCAGTCTTGGAACTGAGTAGCCCCAAGCTGCCAAGGCTGCCAGATTAACCTCAATTTTTCCTGGTGGAATTGCCACTGAGGCCGCCCGGTCAGAATCCAAGGAGGATTGAGCCGTACGACTGCATGGATCAATTTTCCAGGTTCCACTCCTTTGCTATTTCAGGTTGTTTCCCGAATATTTTAGGCACCTTTTAGCCTTGAGAAGGCTTCCTGTTCAAAGTATGCACAAATCCCAAGATGTAAATGATGCAATGCAAGGCAAAGAAAGCAAGCAAGATAAACGGAATCCGCGATGGGAGTCTAACCCGCTCAAAGGGAAAAGCTTTCTTTTACTTTTTTTTTTGAAAAGTGATACCGGTACGTGGGATTGTTAAACCACCATTTATCCCAAGCCCCGGGTTAGGGAGCGATACAGGAAGGTTAGTGGTTTCCACCTATATACCGGGTATCGTTTATTTTAAAAATAAAAGCTTTTCTCCTTTGGGTTATCCCCAGCAGAGTCGCCAAACTGTGAATGTGTGCCCAAATTCTAAATTTTTGTGTTTTTTAGATCGGATTCACGCGAGTTTGAAAACATCCGGTTTAATTTGAAAACGGAGTCGCCACGCCATTTTGATTTCCTCAAAACTTTGAAAAAAAGGTTTTTATGGGTTCGGAGGTTAAGTTACCCCTTGGGAAGAACGGATCGTCGTTCACCCAAGGTGCCTTGCCGTAGCAAGTCTCCCTAGATTCCGTTTATCGTGCTTGCTTGCATGCTTTCTTGTGTGCATGTGTTTGAATAAAAGGGGAGGGGATGTCCCAAGTTGTCTTCCGGACGTACAAACCATTTATTGGTTGTCGCTCGGGATTTCTTAGATTTTATGTATTCGGGATTTTGATCCCGTCCTCATCTTGGATTTATGATCAACGCTTTTTTTAACCTCGGGACTTGCGTGATCGAGAGAAAGACTCTCTTTTATAGTCCAAAATGAGGTTCTTTAGGAAAGGAGTGACCTTAGCCCATCAATCCTACACCTTAAGACGATTGAGCTTATATGGATGCTTCATGCTCGTCTTAAGTGATAATCGGAGATATAGGTTCAAGGTTTATCCCTTTCTAAAGAGATTGTGGCACCTTTAATGGAAGAAACGATGTAAAGATAGGATCTTTACACCGATTCGTTCCAAGGTTGCTAATGGGGACATGGGGGAATGCATATAAAAATGACATTTTTAGTGAAAAGATGACATTTTTGGGTTGCAAAGGATGCATTTAATTTGCAAAGGATGCATTTTTATATAAAGACATAATTTTTATGCAAAGGATGCATTTTTATGGGGAAAATAGTATTTAATATGCAAAGGATGCACAAAGATTACATTTTGAAAGCAAGGGATGCTAATTTGATGATAAAATGATGATCTTTGATGCAAAGGATGCATGAAAATGAGTTTTAGATGCAAAGGATGCACCTTTATGGTAAAGACATGATTTTTATGTGCAAAAGATGCATTTTTGATATAAAATGGGGGCTTTTAGGTGCAAAGGATGCACCTTTAACATAAAGATTACATTTTTATGAGCAAGGGATGCTAAAGATCACATTTTTATGAGCAAATGATGCCTATTTCATGCAAAGGATGCAAAGGGGTAGGGGATATGATAAACATAGGATCTTTAATGATAAATACCAAGTCCCAAGCAAGATAATGACAATATATGAATGCAATGAGCAATTAAATCACATAGACAAGCATCATGCAAGGTAAGGGAGTGAGAGGTTACCAATGGTGGTGACCTTCTCTTCTTGGGGTTTTGCCTAGCGGAGGGACCAACTTTTGGAGGCTTCAAGGAGGAGGGGGGTGGCTTCTTGGCACCTTCAACTTCCTGATCTTCGTGGAGAGAGTTTTTATGCTGGTAATTCTCTGATTGTGTTGTTGTTGGTGTCTAAAATGGGAAGAGGAGGGCTCTATTTATAGGCAGTCTGGATAAGGCTAATGAAGCCGTGCGGCTAGAGGTCCTTGGCTAATGCAGCCGTGCGGCATTATCCTGTGTGACTCAGCATGTTTCTAGAATAATGCAAGGTGGCAATTCTAGAATGTCTTTGGGATTAATAAAAACGTGTTTGTTAATTACCAAGCATTCCCTTCAGCCCTTAAATGTTTTGGAACAGTTCCGGAACAATTCCAGAACTCTAGGAAAGTCCGGGGAATTACCGGGAAATTTTACCAAAAGGCATGAGCCAGATTTGGGTACTTACAACCGGCACATCTTCATCAAAGCCCGTTTGCACCGGCACATATTCATCAAAGACCGTCCCTTGCATGGCAAACCAACAACTCTTCATCATCATCAGTCGTAGCCTCAGTCCTTCCGACAGCTACAGGTAAGCACAGCACAGGTATGAACGCATATCTCTTTCAAGCTACAAGCCATCATATTTTTTATTACAAAGCTCTAGTTATCGTTTATTTTCCTTTGAGTTTGTTTCCTTTATCTCCTCGGGTCGAGACACCTTAGTTCTCACTCTATTCTCTCCTCGGGTCGAGACACCTTAGTTCTCACTCTATTCTCTCTTCGGGTCGAGAAACCTTAGTTCTCACTCTATTCTCTCTTCGGGTCGATACACCTTAGTTCTCACTCTATTCTCTCTTCGGGTCGAGACACCTTAGTTCTCACTCTATTCTATCTTCGGGTCAAGACACCTTAGTTCTCACTCCAGTCAAAGTTTCGGGTGACTACCGTATAGTCAAAGTTTCAGGTGACTACCGTATAGTCAAAGTTTCGGGTGACCTCCCCCCATTTGTCACTCCCCCGAACTAAGATCCGGCTTGATTCCCTCCTAGGGATACGTAGGAATCCTTTCCCAAAAAGGTCCAGCCATCCAACCACATCAATCATTTTCCTTCATCTGCCATATCCCCAGCAGGTCCATCAATTTGACCACTCTGGTCTATCTTTCCCACCAGCCGCTCATTGGGCTTGGGATCCTTCTTATCGACAACCTCACTTCTTCCATAAGTGACGTTGCCGAGGGGCTCTGTGAGTACCCCAATCCAATTCGTGACCCTTTCTAAGTGTCTTTTAATATAATAAATTGCACTAGGGGTGTTTTGGTAAATTTCCGATCCATTCTGAGACTTCCGGGAACTTTTTATAATTTTTTTGCGAAGGAAGTACTTTTAAGTATTTTCTCCAGGTAAAAGGACCTATAGAGAATTATTCCTTTTGGACCTAGGAGGAATTATCTCGAAATGTTCCAGAACCGGTTGTTGGCGCCAGAAACGGTTACTGGCTCGTCAAGTCGTGCGACACAACGAGCCATGGAAAACACAAGCGTTGGGTCGTGTGACACAACTGGCCACTCATCAACAGCTATAAAATGGACCCTCCCCCTCTCATTTCTGGATCCCTTCCAGCCTCCCCAAGGTTACTCTGCCAAAATATGCCCAAAAGCCAGTCTCTCTCCTAAAACACACACAACACACACCAATTCCCTCAAATCTTTCTCTCTCATACACAATTCACCCATCTACTCTCATACACTTCATACCAATTAGAGATCCAAGTCTCCTATCCTTTCTGGATTCAAATCCACCATCTGCAGCTGATTTGAAGATCCCTACACCTAACTTGGTGTAGAGATTGTGGATCTACAAGGGTAACAACTCCCTCCCTCCTTCTCTCTCTTATATTTGCTCTTTGCACAATTCATATGCAATTTCTATTCACAACTTGATAATTAAGCTCCATCTGCTCTGATTATCAAGTTGCAATCGCCATCTCTCTTTTTAAGTTACTTTGCTTGGTATTATTTCATGTCTATGATGTAATTTGAATATAATTGTGGTTTGTTCATCAAGGGAGTGTGGATCACTCCATATCCACACCCACTTGATTGATTGAGTATTGATATACGTTTTCCCTAAATCGATTCTCTGATGTAATTCAGTTTAGGTGTTCCTTTGTGCACTCTATAAGTAAGCTGTGTAAAACCTCTGCAGAGTGGCAGGTTATGTCACGCGACACAACTGGCCACCCCAGGTCCTGGGTCGTGCGACATAACTAGCCACCTGCAGAAGGTTCATTTCAGTTGTAACCCCTGTTCAATCTTCATTGTAATTGGGATGTGGCCTCCCGTACTAATTGGCTCACAAGTTGTAATCTCTTTCGTTGATCAATAAAGCAAAGCATTAACATGCATTTTATCACATATTTTGTCTCACACAAATTGCACACACGTTTGAATGATTTGGATGTTGAACATTGAAAGACCCGTTCGCGAGGCGTGTTGGGTGAACTCTCGGTTCTTCCCAACACGTAATCTGACCCCCGAACCCACAAATTCTCTTTTCAAAAGGTTTTCAATGTTTCCTTTAAAACGGCGTGGCGACTCCCAATGCTCATTAAATTTTTCGGCGAGGATTCATTCAGTGACCTAATGTGATCGGATTACGTTATACCTGTGAGTGTCCCCTTCTGTGGCCACTGACTGGGGTTATAGCATCTGTATTGAGCCAAAAGCCTTCAGACGGGAAAAGGTAAACCAAGGTAATGTAAGGTGTTTATGGCTTTTCCAATGTGTTATATGCACCTTGTATGTGTTGCATCTTACTTGGCATATTGTTGCATTCATAATAACTTATTGAGATTTATTCTCACCCTTCTCCCTTTAATGTTTTAGATCGGCCTGAGACAGGAGGACCCGGCCAGTGAGGATGGGGAGGAGTTTGTACGCGTCTTTTGGGTTGTTGGGTATGTATATATCCTAGATGGGAGTTATAGTTATATTTTTGTTTAGCTCCTTGGTGGAGTTTGTATATATAAACACTTTGTTTCAAACTTAACATTTGGGAACTTTGGTAATGTTGTAACTAAAGCAAGTTTGGTTCTCAAAGTTTGTTTATGTTTTCCTCCAAGTGGAGATGACTTAAGTTATCTTTAGAATGGTGATGTTAAAGTTTGTGTTCTTTGCACTTAAGTCAAAAGTTTTTAAATTTCCAGGTGGTTTCTTTTAGTTGGGGTCTCTCCCGCTCGGGACACGTGTTAGGTTCCGGGTCGGGGTGCCCACAATTAGTATCAGAGCCTCGTCTAGAGGTCAAGGGTAGATGTCTAGCTTAAGGGGGAGTGTGTGATAACTGACGCCGAGTGTTTGATGCAGGAGTTTGTTCTAATGGCTGGGAATGATGAAGATCCGCAACGGGCTCAGGGCAATGTTGGCAATGCCGGGGGTGATGGAAATCCGAATGCTGAAATGATGAACATGTTTAGGGTATTCTTACAGAACATGGCGGCTCAAGGGCAAGCACAACATCACCAAGAAGGTAGACATGGGCATGGTTTGGAAAAATTCGTCAAGATGGCTCCTCCAAGCTTTAATGGAGATCCAGATCCGTTGAAGGCGGAGAGATGGCTTGAAGCTATGAACAAGATTTTCGCAGCAATGGAGAGCCCGGATGAAGAAAAGGTAAGGTGTGCTGTCTTCAAGTTGGAGGGACCGGTCGAGCATTGGTGGCACATAGTGAAGGACAGTTGGGACCGAGACCATACACCGCAGATGTGGGAGAACTTTACTCGCAAGTTCCGGGATCACTTCATTTCGATGGTTACAAGAGACAAAAAGGAGGTTGAATTTCTGAGATTGGAGCAAGGGACAATGAGTGTAGCACAGTACGCAGCGAAGTTTACGGAGCTAGCTCGATATTGTCCCCATTTGGTGCCGGAAGAAGAGAGACGGGTATACCGGTTCGTGAAAGGGTTAAGGCTGGAGTTCCGGAAGCAATTATTGACACACGACTTCACAGATTTTCAAGCAACGATGAATAGAGCCTACCGAATAGAGAACGATATTGAAGAGCATAAAGGTAAGTCAGAAGGTGGAAGTGGAAGCAAGAAGCGGTTCCAAGGTCAAGGTTTGGGACAGAGTAGAGGGCAGCAAAGATTTTCAGCCCCGGGTGTAGCAAGTGGTGGAAATGTGGCGATTCCAGTAGCTCGTCCTCCTTCAAGATAGTTTGGGATTGTTTGTGGTTTTTGCAAAAAGGTGGGTCACTCGAAAGATAGGTGCTAGAGCAAGCTGGGAAAATGCTTAGAGTGTGGAGCAGATGGTCATTTCCGAAAGAATTGTCCTAAGCTACGAGGGCAAGCATCAGGTAGTGGGCAAGGTGGACCAAGAGGAGGAGTTAAAAGAGACAATGAAGGGAAACCTAAAGATAGAGTTCAGGGGCAAGTGTTTGCCTTAGGAAGAGGTGAGGTTGATCCTAATGCCATCATTAGAGGTATTGTCCCTGTCTCAGGAGTTAAGGCCCGCATCCTTATAGATCCCGGGTCTTCCCATTCGTTTGTAGCATCTCATTTTGCATTTGCATTGCATAAGCTACCTGAATTTATGCCTTATGTGCTAGAGGTTTCGACTCCTACGGGAGAGTGCCTCACTTCTTCTTTGGTCTATAATGGTTGTGATGTGCAAATTTGTGGGCATGTATTGCCGGTGGATTTAGTAGAGTTACAAATCCGGGACTTTGATGTCATTCTTGGTATGGACTGGTTGAGTCATTACCATGCTTTGGTAGATTGTCGTAGAAAGAGGGTGTCATTTGCTATGCCTGATATGCCTACTTTTGTATTTGATGCGGATAAATCTATGTTTGGTATACATGTTATTTCTGCTTTAAAGGCTAGAAAAATGCTCTCTAAAGGGTGTGCGGGGTATTTGGCTTATGTGGTAGATTCAAGTAAGAAAACCCCTGAATTAGCTAATGTCCCGGTGGTTAATGAATTTAGTGATGTGTTCTCAAGTGAGTACTCTATGCCTCCGGATCGTGAGGTAGAGTTTTGTATTGACTTAGTGACCGGTACCTCACCTATCTCTAAAGCGCCCTATAGAATGGCTCCGGCTGAGTTGAAGGAGTTAAAGACTCAATTGCAAGAGTTGTTAGACCGGGGATTTATCCGTCCAAGTGTGTCAGCGTGGGGAGCAATTGTCTTGTTTGTTCGAAAGAAGGATGGCACCTTGAGATTGTGTATAGATTATCGTTTGTTGAATCAAGCAACCATCAAGAAAATATATCCTCTCCCGCATATTGATGACCTGTTTGATCAACTTCAAGGTTCCGTTATCTACTCAAAGCTTGATTTGAGAAGCGGATACCATCAGTTGAAGATTAGACCGGATGACATTTCCAAGACAGCTTTTAGGACGAGATATGGTCATTATGAGTTTGTGGTTATGCCTTTCGGGTTGACTAATGCTCCGGCCGTATTTATGGATATGATGAACCGTATCTTCAAGCCGTATATGGATAGCTTTGTCGTGGTTTTCATCGATGACATCCTTGTTTATTCTAAATCCCGGGAAGAGCATGAGAATCATTTGAGGATTGTTTTATCCCTTCTTCGTGAGAAGCAGTTGTTCGCTAAGTTCAGTAAGTGCGAGTTTTGGCTCGAGCAGATATCTTTCTTGGGGCACGTGGTGTCTAGTTCGGGGATATCCGTTGATCCTTCAAAAATTGAAGCCGTATTCAATTGGAAGCAACCCTCAACTGTGACAGAGGTTCGTAGCTTTCTTGGTTTGGCGGGGTACTATAGAAGATTCATTGAGGGTTTTTCTCACATTGCAACTCCGTTGACTAGACTGACTCGGAAGGATGTACCTTTTGTATGGGATTCTAAGTGTGAAGCAAGTTTTGATGAGTTGAAGAAAAGATTGACATCAGCTCCCGTTCTTACCCTTCCGGATGGTTGCGAGAACTTCGTTATCTTCAGTGACACCTCGAAGGAAGGTTTGGGATGTGTTCTAATGCAATGTGGAAAAGTGATTGCTTATGCCTCTCGAAAGTTATCACCGGCGGAACAGAATTACCCTACCCAGGACATGGAATTAGCTGCGATTGTGTTTGCGTTGCATAAATGGAAGCACTATCTTTATGGGGCGAGATTTGAGATCTTCACCGACCATAAAAGCTTGAAGTATTTGTTTACACAAAAGGAGTTGAATAATCGACAACGAAGATGGATAGAATTCTTGAAGGATTTTGATTGTGTGATTTCATATCATCCGGGGAAAGAAAATGTAGTTGCGGATGCGATTAGCCGAAAGGCTTATTTGTCAACTTTGAGTTCCCGAGAGTCGAGGTGTGAGATGATTTTTACGAATGTCCGAGCCGTTCCTACCTTGTTTGGAGATTTGATGGAAGCTCAACAAAATGATCCGAAGTTGAAGAAAATTTTGAGCCAAGTGCAAGATGGTAAAGCCGGGGAATTTGCGTTGAGTAGTGATGGAGTTTTGACTTTCAAAGGCCGGATTTGTGTTCCTTCATCACCGGAGATCAAGAAGCGTGTTCTAGAGGATGGTCATAATGTTGGTGTTATGCCCTAGGCCTATAATTGATAGACTTATGTGTTGACATTATTTATTATTATATGAGATGTTTATCATTTGATTATTATATGTTTTGTATATTTGTTTATAATAATCTCCGTCCCTAATTATTAAGAGAATAATTAGTATAATTGTCAATGGATAATCATGTGATGATTATATGCATAGAGATGCACATTGAAATTATGGGTACTTGTTAGAGAACAAGTGACTGGACATGACCCGAATGAGATTTATGTCATGGTCAAATGTCATAATTAAATCTCATACGGTTACTTCATTTAGTCCCTAGACCTGAGATTATCATGACCTTACATATGATGAAAGTCATGTTTGATTTTAGTCAAACGATATCTTAACACGATATCTATAAAGGCTATCATTGGCATGATCAGATTCATGATGGGAAGGTAAGTCAAGAAGGAATTTGTCCCTCGGAAGAGAGATGTTTTGCTTGGGCCCCTCGATGAGTGATAATGATGAAAGTGTATGGCCGTACCCCAATATGATTGGAATTATCATTATACTCGAGAATCGAGAAAGCATTGAACAATAACAAGTTGACGAGGACCATGACTTGTGTTCAATATAACATCGTGAGACAAAGGGAGAAATGGAAGTACACCAATGGAAACGTGAACTCTTACGTTATATTATTTGGGTAGACATAATGGCTTGCTAGAGTCCGCTTATGTCTTATGAGGTTCGATATGATCGAACTCATTGCCAACATAATGTAATCCTATTGGGTCACACACAACTAGAATGAATTGGTTAAACCAGAGGAAGAATGATTGAGAGTCTTTGAATCTGGCTACATATGTCACGCGACATATTAAGCCATTGGCTTAATATACCGCGCGACATATTAAGCCCATACGCGGTTTTGACAGCCTGTTCTCCTAATACGATTAGGAGACGTATTCATGCTATTGTAGTATAAATATGAGAGGTCTGTCAGACCTAATTCCCTAGCCGAAATTTTCAAGCAAAATTCATAATCAAATACTCTCAATATTCTTCAAGGTTTAGATCTAGCAATCATCAAGAAGTTGTTCTTGAATTCATTCAAAGGTGTGGATACCGAAAGAGGGTCTTCGCTCGTTCATCGATCAAGACCTAGAGTTCAATCAAGTTGAAGAACGAAGTTTGTGATTCGATATCACATAATCAAATCGTTCGATAGCTCAAGAACGGAAAGCGTTCGAGGTTGGTATAATTCTATCTCATAGGAATTTAAATTAATTGTATAGAACGGATCCTAGGGCTTCTTGGGTTTTATGTTTTAATTCTTAATTCCGCTGCACATAGACCCGTAAAACCCAATAGTGGTATCAGAGCCCCGTTCGTATGATTAAGTTTGAATTAACATGCTAGATTTAAGATATAAATTATTTATATGCTTATTGCATGTTTTGTATGCGATAGAATTTTTAATTGTTTATGTGAAACAATGTGAAAATCGTTTTCGAATTATCTTTGAATTAAATCGTAAAAAGGTTGTTTTATGTGATTTAATTGGTTGCGATCTCGAATTGGTTCGAATGAAATCTGTATTACATTTGCTTAGGTCGCGCGACATGATGAGCCATGTGGAATTCGGTTATCGGCTGTTAGGTCGCGCGACATATCAAGCCTCTGGGCGATGTTGTCACGCGACATAATAAGCCAAAAGCGGCGTAATCAGTTTGTTCAATTTTTCTGCTATTTTGTGATTGTGTTTACAATCTGATATGTTCATATGATAATCTGGATGTTATAAAATAAAGTTTATAAAGCCATGCTAGATTGATTCATTGTTTATGCATGCTTAATTGATTAAAATATGATTTTAATAATTATTGCGATGCATGTTTTATTTGTTCTTACATGCTAAGAATTTTTAATTAGATGTTTAGTTGAAACATGATATTTAGTTTCCTAATATGTTTAGATTTAGACAATGTAAAATTTGGATCTTATGATTGTTTATGGAAACAAGTCATAAATACGCGAAATTTAAAAGGAAACTGATTGTTTATAAAAGGAAGTGATTATGTTGCTAAATCAGAGTTGATTTCTGATTGTGCATGTCTAGGAGAGTTCTGTCTAAGGAAGAGTTGGTACTTAAGAAGTCCTTATGGCTCACCTATCTTCCTGGGAACTTACTTGGTGCATGATTTTGACTATCTTTCTGATATGCTTATAATCTACCTTTAAAGAACCTTCATTTAACTTTTAAGTTCTTTATGCCAATTCATGATTAAAAACACTTGAGACCATTCGGATAGTTTTGGGTGGGCTTGCCATAGCAAGGTGCTTTGATTCTATTCGAATGCGAGCAAGATGAGGAAATGGTGGTTCCTATACGTTTTAAAGTGAATGAACTTAATTGGGTTATCAAAATGGTTTTGGACCCAAGGCATAAGATGAGATTAAAATATGCCTAGACATATGATGTCTTGAATAAATCTCATAAAAGATCTAAGAGTCATATATGTGATATGATTGATGTTTTCTTCCTAATTAATTTAATTTTGAGCGGTTTGCCATAGCAAACTTGAAATTTAATTAAAGTTGGATCTTAGCCCATTAAATGTATATTATGCTCATTTGCATTTGAAGGTGTATAATTTAGTGGGAGCATTTATTTAAATGCATTACACTTCTCATATAATATGTTTACTTATATGTGTTCATATTTTATGTATATCTTTTTGTAGAATAAATGGCATCAAACAATAATCACTTTTCACTGCGATCTGTCCTTGAGAAGGAAAAGTTGGAAGAGAATGGTACAAACTATATGGATTGGATCCGTAGTTTGAGAATTGTTCTCAAATAAGAGGAGAAAGCATGCGTTCTCGATGAACCTATTTCACACGAACTGCTTTGCCAATCTTTGCTAGGGCTATAAGGGAACAATATACGAAGCACAAGCGTGACTCTATAGATGTTGGTTGCCTTATGCTCTCCGCCATATGCAAGAACCTTCGAAGGATCATGAGCACTTGGGGACGATCGACTTAAACAATCGGTGATGGAAATGTTCCAAGTTCAAGCTAGGCAAGAAAGGTACAACACGATTCTTTGTCTTGACATCATGCAAGATGAGTGAAGGGCAAGCTGTTGGTCCCCATGCTCTCAAGTTAAAGGGCCACATTGAGCATCTTGAAAGGCTCGGTTTTCCAATTAGCCAAGAGTTGGCTACCGACATAATATTGAATTCATTACCTAAAAGTTTTAGTCATTTCATAATGCACTATAACATGGGTGGAATGAATAAAAACCTTTCCGAGTTAGTTCAAATGTTGAACATCTGCGCGGAAACCAATATTGTCGAGAAGAAAACCGACCAAGTGCTAATGGTTAACAAGGGGAAGGGTTTCAAGGGTAAAGGAAAGGCAAAGGTTGCTAATCCTAAGGCAAAAGTTGCCAAACCCAAAGAGGCTTCCAAGCCTAAAGAGGCTAAGCCCAAGTCCCAAGAGGACGCAATCTGCTTCCATTGCAATGAGATTGGACATTGGAGGAGAAAATGCGCAAAATACAAGGAAGCACTGAAGAAGAGCAAAGGAGTTGCTTCGACTTCAGGTATCTTTGTTATAGATATATTCCTATCTACTTCTAGTTCTTGGGTATTGGATACCGGATGTGGAACTCACATTTGTTTAAATGTGTAGGGTCTAAAGAACAGAAGGATGCTTAAGGAAGGTGAAGTGGACCTACGTGTGGGGAATGGAGCAAGAGTTCTTTGCATTAGCCGTAGGAACTTATGAAGTTACTTTACCTAGTGGGTTAATACTTGTTTTGAACAATTGTTATTACGTTCCAGCTTTAAGTAGGAATATTATTTCGATTTCATGTTTGGATAATGAAGGTTTTAATTTTCTTATATGTGATAAGAAATTTTCTATTTACAAGAGTGAAATGCATTATTGTCTTATTTGTTTCATTCAATGGCCTTTATATTCTTGATGTTGAAAATCGTGATAATGATGTCTATAACATTAACAAGAGATCTAAACCCAATGATGTAAACCACATTTACTTATGGCATTGTCGTCTTGGCCATATAAACGAGAAACGCATTTCTAAACTCCACAAAGATGGATTTTTGGACTCACATGATTATGAATCGTATGAGACATGCGAGTCTTGTTTACTTGGCATGATGACCAAGGACCCATTTACCAAAACCGGTGAAAGGGCGGGCGACTTATTAGGACTCATACATACCGATGTATGTGGGCCTATGAGTAGCGATGCTAGGGGAGGATTTCGGTACTTCATAACATTCACTGATGATTATAGTAGATTTGGATATGTTTATCTAATGAAACATAAAAGTGAATCGTTTGAGATATTTCGAATATTTCAAAATGAGGTGCAAAATCAACTTGGCAAAACTATTAAGGTACTTCGATCCGATCGAGGTGGTGAATATTTGAGCCAAGAATTTGTGATCATCTTAAGAGTTGTGGAATCGTTTGAACTCTCTCCACCAGAACACCACAATGGAATGGTGTGTCCGAAAGGAGGAATAGAACTTTGTTGGACATGGTTCATTCTATGATGAGTCAAGTTGAGCTTCCTTTATTCTTTTGGGGACATGCACTAGAAAGCTGCTTTGCTTTCACTATAAACGAGTTCCTACCAAATCGGTTCAAAATACCCCATATGAGATGTGGCATGGAAGAAAACTTAGTTTGTCTTTCATGAAGATTTGGGGTTGCGATGCATATGTCAAGAAGTTAACTTCTGACAAGCTAGCACCTAAATCTGATAAATGTGTTTTCGTGGGATATCCTAAGGAAACCAAAGGATACTATTTCTACAACCGAAATGAGAACAAAGTGTTTGTTGCTCGAAATGGTACTTTCTTAGAAAAGGAGTTTCTTCGCAAAGGAACCAGTGGGAGTAAAATAGATCTCGAAGAAATTCGAGAACCCGAAAACAACATTGAACCAATGGTAGAAACTGAACCAAGTTCACAAACCGTTATGGAACCGGTTCAAGATGCACAAGTTCTTCGCCGAAGTGGTAGGTCACGATCCGAACCCGAGAGATATGGATTTCTCGTTACGGAAAGTGAATAAGTGGAGTTAATCGAAAATGATGAACCCACTTGCTATCAAGAAGCGATGTCCGCTCCTGATTCGGAAAAATGGCAAGAGGCCATGAAGTCCGAATTACAATCCATGGCTGATAATCAAGTTTGGAACTTGATTGATCCACCCGAAGGTGTGAAAACCATAGGGTGCAAATGGGTCTTCAAGAAGAAGACCGACATGGATGGGAAGGTGCACACCTATAAGGCTAGGCTAGTAGCTAAGGGATATAGGCAGATTCATGGCATAGACTATGATGAAACCTTCTCGCCTGTAGCTATGCTTAAGTCTATTAGAATTTTACTTGCCATAGCCGCATATTATGACTATGAGATATGGCAAATGGATGTCAAAACAGCTTTCCTTAATGGGAAGTTACTTGAGGATGTATACATGATACAACAAGGTTTTGTCGATCTAAAATTCTAACAAGGTGTGTAAGTTGCAGAAATCCATTTATGGATTGAAGCAAGCTTCTAGGAGTTGGAATCTACGTTTTGATGAAGCAATCAAGGAGTTTGGCTTTATCAAAAACGAAGATGAACCTTGTGTATACAAGAAAATTAGTGGGAGCGTAGCACTATTTTTAGTGTTGTATGTCGACGATATCTTACTCATTGGAAATGACGTTCGCACTCTGTTAAGTCTTGGTTAGGAAAGTGTTTTTCAATGAAAGATATGGGCGAAGCCGCATATATCCTTGGTATCAAGATCTATAGAGATAGATCCAAGAGGATGATTGGTTTAAGTCAAAGTACTTACATTGACAAAGTCCTTAGAAGATTCCAAATGGAAAATTCTAAAAGAGGAAACTTGCCAATGTTGCATGGTATATCTCTTAGCAAGAATCAAAGTCCTAAGACTAATGATGAGCGAGAGAGAATGAATGGTATTCCATATGCTTCGGCAATTGGGTCTATCATGTATGCTATGTTATGTACTAGACCCGATGTCTCGTGTGCTCTAAGTATGACGAGTAGGTACCAATCGGATCCCGGCGAACCACATTGGATAGCAGTCAAGAATATCCTTAAGTACTTATGAAGAACTAAGGATGTATTCTTGGTCTTTGGAGGAATGGAAGAAGATCTTGTAGTCAAAGGCTACACGGATGCTAGCTTCCAAACCGACAAAGATGATTTCAGATCACAGTCTGGATTTTTGTTTATGCTTAATGGAGGCACTGTGAGTTGGAAAAGTTCCAAGCAAAGTACCGTCGCTGATTCTACAACCGAAGCTGAGTACATAGCGGCATCCGATGCAGCTAAGGAAGCAGTTTGGATCAAGAAGTTCATTAGTGATTTGGAAGTCGTTCCATGCATCAGAGACCCTATTGAACTTTACTGTGATAACAATGGTGCCATTACACAAGCAAAGGAACCAAGGTCACACCAGAGATCCAAACATATACTTCGACGTTTCCACATTATCCGTGAGATATGTGAAAGGGAAGACGTTAAGATATACAGAGTAGACACTAATGACAACGTGGCGGACCCATTAACTAAGGCTCTCCCGCAAGCTAAACATGATGGTCATGTTAGGTCCATGGGTATTCGATACATGGTAGATTGGGCCTAGTGCAAGTGGGAGACTGTTGGTGTTATGCCCTAGGCCTATAATTGATAGACTTATGTGTTGACATTATTTATTATTATATGAGATGTTTATCATTTTATTATTATATGTTTTGTATATTTGTTTATAATAATCTCCAACCCTAATTATTAAGAGAATAATTAGTATAATTGTCAATGGATAATCATGTGATGATTATATGCATAGAGATGCACATTGAAATTATGGGTACTTATTAGAGAACAAGTGACTGGACATGACCCGCATGAGATTTATGTCATGGTCAAATGTCATAATTAAATCTCATACGGTTACTTCATTTAGTCCCTAGACCTGAGATTATCATGACCTTACATATGATGAAAGTCATGTTTGATTTTAGTCAAACGATATCTTAACACGATATCTATAAAGGCTATCATTGGCATGATCGGATTCATGATGGGAAGGATGATAAGTCAAGAAGGAATTTGTCCCTCGGAAGAGAGATGTTTTGCTTGGGCCCCTCGATGAGTGATAATGATGAAAGTGTATGGCCGCACCCCAATATGATTGGAATTATCATTATACTCGAGAATCGAGAAAGCATTGAACAATAACAAGTTGACGAGGACCATGACTTGTGTTCAATATAACATCGTGAGACAAAGGGAGAAATGGAAGTACACCAATGGAAACGTGAACTCTTACGTTATATTATTTGGGTAGACATAATGGCTTGCTAGAGTCCGCTTATGTCTTATGAGGTTCGATATGATCGAACTCATTGACAACATAATGTAATCGTATTGGGTCACACACAACTAGAATGAATTGGTTAAACCAGAGGAAGAATGATTGAGAGTCTTTGAATCTGGCTACATATGTCACGCGACATATTAAGCCATTGGCTTAATATACCGCGCGACATATTAAGCCCATACGCGGTTTTGACAGCCTGTTCTCCTAATACGATTAGGAGACGTATTCATGCTATTGTAGTATAAATATGAGAGGTCTGTCAGACCTAATTCCCTAGCCGAAATTTTCAAGCAAAATTCATAATCAAATACTCTCAATATTCTTCAAGGTTTAGATCTAGCAATCATCAAGAAGTTGTTCTTGAATTCATTCAAAGGTGTGGATACCGAAAGAGGGTCTTCGCTCGTTCATCGATCAAGACCTAGAGTTCAATCAAGTTGAAGAACGAAGTTTGTGATTCGATATCACATAATCAAATCGTTCGATAGCTCAAGAACGGAAAGCGTTCGAGGTTGGTATAATTCTATCTCATAGGAATTTAAATTAATTGTATAGAACGGATCCTAGGGCTTCTTGGGTTTTATGTTTTAATGCTTAATTCCGCTGCGCATAGACCCGTAAAACCCAACACATAAATCCAAGTTTGTTATTCATTCGGGTAGTACAAAGATGTACCAAGTCTCGAAACGGGGATATTTGTGGAATGGGATGAAGAGATAAATAGCGGATTTTGTATCTAAATGTTTAACTTGTCAACAAGTCAAGGCAGAGCATTAGAGACCGACGGGGCTACTTCAACCTTTAGACATTCCGGAGTGGAAATGGGAAGGGATTTCAATGGATTTTGTAACCGGGTTGCCTCTTACCGCGAAGAAGATGGATGCTATTTGGGTTATCGTGGATAGATTGACGAAGTCGGCTCATTTTCTTCCGGTGTCAACCAAGTTTTCGATGGAGAGGTTAGCTCAGTTGTATATGAAGGAGATTGTTAGACTCCACGGAGTTCCAGTTAGCATTGTTTCTGATAGAGACCCGAGGTTCACTTCTAGATTTTGGAGGGCATTGCATGAAGCTTTGGGGTCTAAATTATGTTTTAGCATGGCGTTTCATCCTCAAACAGATGGGCAGACAGAACGAACTATTCAGATACTTGAGGATATGCTACGGGCTTATGTGATGGATTTTCACTCGTCTTGGGAGGATCATCTACCGTTGGTTGAGTTTGCCTACAACAACAGTTACCAATCTAGCATTGAGATGGCTTCGTATGAAGCATTGTATGGTAGAAAGTGCAGATCGCCTATGTGTTGGGATGAGGTTGGTGAAGCTAAACTTTGGGGTCCGGATTTGGTTAGAGATTCAGCGGAGAAAATCAAAGTGATCCGAGATCGGTTGAAGACGGCTCAGAGTAGGCAGAAGAGCTACGCCGACAATAGAAGATGAGATTTATCTTTTCAAGTGGGTGACTTAGTGTTCTTGAAGATTTCTTCTAAGACTGGGATAAAGAAGTTTGGGAATAAAGGGAAACTAGCTCCGAGGTTTGTTGGCCCATTTGAGATTTTAGAGAAGATTGGGGAATTGGCTTACCGTTTAACGTTGCCTCCATCCTTCTCCTTGCTTCATGATATGTTCCATGTTTCAATGTTGAGAAAATATTGCCATGATCCCTCCCACATTTTGATTTCACCTCCCAAAGAGATTCAAGCGGATATGTCTTATGTTGAAGAACCGTTGAGAATCTTGGAGTTCCAAGTTAAAGAATTGAGAACAAAGATCATCCCGGTAGGGAAGATCCTATGGAAGAATCATACTATTGAAGAGGCTACTTGGGAGCTAGAGTCGGAGATGAGAGAAAAATACCCTTGGTTATTTGAGCATGCAAGTTTATCTAAAATTCGAGGCGAATTTTCTTTATGGGGGAGTGAGTGTCACGACCCCAATATTAGGCACTATTTTAGCACACGTTGAGCACGTGGGGTTGGGTTGGTAGTATCTCATTTTATGACATTTATGCTACTTGTGAAGTTTTATGTGTTTAATTATATTTTTGATGATTTATGTGAAGTTAGGATGAAAATGAATTAATGTTAATGATAAAGGGTTGAATGGAATAAAAATAAAGTGTGTAGTGATTTTATAATATTTGAAATTTTAAAGTATTAAGTTATATGTGGTTGAGGCGCTTTTGTGTAAAGAATAGAAGTTGTGGTGTTAGTTGCATTGCCTTAGACTTTGGAGGAGTTTTAATGAAATCTTGCTTGTTTTATCCATGGAATTAATAAAAGAAAACCTCATTTTTCACTTCCTCAGTACTTCCTTCTTCTCCAAAACCCCATAAATGCTTAAACCCTAGCTTTTCTTCCAAAAATTATTCCAAGTTCAATTCCTTTTCGTTTTCTAATCGTTCGCGTATTCTTGTTCGTGGGGGCGAGGGGAGCGCATCTGTCCGGTCAAATAAATATTTCATTTCGCACTATTTGGTAAGTTATTATGATTTTCTTTCAAATCTTGTTCATTGAGTGTATTATGTTGATCTTGTGGTGTTACCATTATTGTTTGGTAATTTGGAGTGATTTCTTAGAGTTGGAAATGTAGGAATTGACCAAAGTATGGTGTTGTTGTTCATGAAAGGTTGTAGGAGCTAATTGGTTGTTGTTAAAATGAAAGAAAGCTAGTAAAATTGAATTTGGTAGTGCAATGGGTGTTATAGTTGAGTTGCATGTAAAGGTTGAGTAAATTATTATACTTGGAAGGTTATAAAATGATATTGGTACATTATACTTGGGTTAGAATGAGTATAGAATGGTTTGGTATGAGTTAGAGTAAGGTTTGGTACTTATTTTATGTCTTTAAAAACAGAGGAAATTGGTTTGGGTCACTTGGGGTTTTGGTTGCTGATGTTGTTGCTGATTTCTGGTTTCTGGACAGAGGGCACGACTCGTGCTCAGTGGCATGAGTCGTCCCTTGGGGTGGACTAGTCGTGACCATGTGGGGATGATTGAATCTGAAGGGGTATACATTGGGCAAGAGTCGTGCCCTGCCTTGCAACCTCTGAAGCATTTTCCAAGGTCTAGAAACCTAATCTACCTAGGATATAAATGAACCCTCTTTAACTAAGATTAAAGTAAAGCACATTAACTATACAATGGTATCTTACTTGGTCAAAATGGAATTGTGGAAGGGGTTTTAATATTGATCAGAAAATGGTTGGCAGCCTTGTTTTGTAACTTAACCAAAGTGAATCAAACTTGGTAATTTGAACTTGGTCCTTTATAGAGGTTATGAATTGTTGTGTTATGATCATCTAGGGCTGGTTTATGATGCATTGTGGCCTTGCTTGAGTTCATATCCATAGTTTATGATTCCATTAGTGTATGAAATGTAGGTTACACTATGGTATTGATTTAAACATAAGTATGCTTTACCATGTTGTTATATTTCTTATCCCTTTGGTGGATTTCATTTCAAGTAACTATTATGTGCTTGAACTTGTGTTAATCAGCTGATGTTTAGGGGTATAACGGAATACAATCAATTATGGAAAGTGTGACCTAATGTGATCGGATTACGTTATACCTGTGACTGTCCCCTTCTGTGGCCACAGACTGGGGTTATAGCATCTGTATTGAGCCAAAAGCCTTACAAAGTTGCTAGTATCTTATATGGTTCCCTGAAAAATGGGTCTTATAAGATGTGAATATGCTTAAGCAGTTCACAAATGAGTGGAGTTTTATCTCCCAATGTTGTACGACTTATTATTCAGACGGGAAAAGGTAAACCAAGGTAATGTAAGGTGTTTATGGATTTTCCAATGTGTTATATGAACCTTGTATGTGTTGCATCTTACTTGGCATATTGTTGCATTCATAATAACTTATTGAGATTTATTCTCACCCTTCTCCCTTTAATGTTTTAGATCGGCCTGAGACAGAAGGACCCGGCCAGTGAGGACGGGGAGGAGTTTGTACGCGTCTTTTGGGTTGTTGGGTATGTATATGTCCTAGATGGGAGTTGTAGTTATATTTTTTTTAGCTCCTTGGTGGAGTTTGTATATATAAACACTTTTTTTCAAACTTAACATTTGGGAACTTTGGTAATGTTGTAACTAAAGCAAGTTTGGTTCTCAAAGTTTGTTTATGTTTTCCTCCAAGTGGAGATGACTCAAGTTATCTTTAAAATGGTGATGTTAAAGTTTGTGTTCTTTGCAGTTAAGTCAAAAGTTTTTAATTTCCAGGTGGTTTCTTTTAGTTGGGGTCTCTCCCGCTCGGGACACGTGTTCGGTTCCGGGTCGGGGTACCCACATTACATGCCGTTAATTCCAAGATTGCAATGCTTCTACGCGTCCAAAACTAATGCAGAAGAAATCCGTTGGCATAAGGAAAGTTTGCATGTAGAGGGTGTGTTGATTCATCCTTTTGACGGGGAAGCATGAAACACTTTGATAGTACTTATCCTGACTTTGCGGCTCAAGTTAGAAATATATTGTTATGTATCTGCGCTGATGGCTTTAATCCGTTTGGGCCTGAGGCAAAATCTTACTCTTGTATGCTGGTTATAGCCACTGTCTACAATCTTCCCCCGTGGTTATGTATGAGTGATCCTTACATGTTCTTGTCGTTATTCATCCCTGGACCAAACAGCCATGGGAAGAACATTGACGTCTATCTTCAACCTTTGATGGACGAATTGAAAAAGCTTTGGGAGGATGGTGTTGAAACGTGGGATGCTTTCAAACGAGAAAATTTCAACCTAAAGGCTGCATTGATGTGGACAGTTAATGACTTTCCTGCATATGGGATGTTATCGGGTTGGAGCACCCACGGGAAATTGGCTTGTCCGTACTGTATGGATGACACAAAGTCTTTCACGCTCAAGCACTCTCGAAAACCAAGTTGGTTTGATTGCCATAGACAATTTCTTCTAGAGGACCACCCTTTTCCCAAAAGAATGCATTCAAAAAGAATACGTGTGAGCATGATGAGCCCCCGATTCATTTGAGTGGTGAAGCGGTCTACAATAAGGTTGCTAAATTGCTCGAGCCTCAGTGGGGGAAAAAGTTTTCGAAGGATAAAATACAAGGGTTCGGGACTTCCCATAATTGGACTAAGAGGAGTATTTTTTGGGAGTTGCCATACTGGAAGACAAATCTGATTCGACATAACCTTGACGTCATGCACATTGAAAAGAATGTGTTTGATAATATTTTTTAACACAGTGATGGATTTTAAGGGAACAACTAAAGACACGGTCAAAGGTTGAATGGACCTTAAGGAAATCTGCAGGCGGCCTACCTTAGAGTTGACTGAGGTTAACGGTAAATTAGTAAAACCGGTGGCTGCATACGTGCTTACAAAGGAGAACAAACAAAGCGTCCTCAAATGGCTGAAGAGTTTACGGCTTCCATATGGTTATGCGTCTAACATTGGTAACTGTATCAATGTGGATGATGGGAAGGTTCAGGGTTTGGAGAGTCACGATTGTCATGTTTTGCTAGATAGACTACTTTCGATTGCTCTCAGGGACCTCTTGCCTGACAATATTTGGGTGGCCTTAACAGAGCTAAGCGAGTCTTTCCGAGCATTAACATCTACCACACTACGTGTTGATAACATGAAAAAGCTTGAGGAGAGCATTGTAGTGACATTGTGCAAACTTGAGAAGATATTTCCTCCGTCGTTCTTTGATTCTATGGAGCATTTACCGGTCCACTTGGCGTACGAAGCTAGAGTTGGTGGTCCAGTTCAATACAGATGGATGTATCCATTTGAGAGGTATGGATTTTAAATTTTATTTGTCTATAATTAATCGACAACGTACCATACCTTCTTTAACATTTGTGTTTCATTTACTAATTAATTAATAGGTATCTAGGCCGATTGAAGAGGAAGATGAGTAATCGGGCCAAGGTTGAGGCCTCAATTTCAGAGGCTATTATTATAGATGAGATTGTTGCCTTCGCTGGAACATATTTTTAAACTGATGTTGATACGAGATTGACTAGGGTTGAGCACAATTATGATGGTGGGTGGCCTGACTCTAATGGAAACATCTCAGTATTTTCACATCCCAGTCGATTCCTCGGTAAACGGTTGGGTACGCATATGCTAACTGCTAAGGAGTGTGACGCTGCAAAACTGTGGGTTCTTCTTAACTGTGCCGAGGTTGAGGACTATGTAAAGTAAGTTATAAATATGTTTACATTTTGTTGGTTAAATAATTCGCGTTTCCTTGCATATTGAGTCCTTGTTCACTCCTATTGCAGTATGTTTAAAGATTTAGCTAGAGATTTATCTCCAGACCTCATCTTTATTATGACGGAAAAAGAATTTTTTTCATGGTTGAGAAAATACGTAAGCTAGTTTTTTACTGCCAAGTTCATACACTTATTTAAAAAATCAGTCTTAAAAATGCATTAAATTGATTCAATATTGTTTTATAGATAGCTGAACATCCGGGTGATGCCAAAGCTGCGAAGCTAAAAGATTTAGCTGATTATCCGTATTTGAAAGTCAATTTATACAATGGGTATTTCGTGAATGGCTACATTTTCCATACCAAATCTTATGGGGAGACAAAATTAACGTGGAATAGCGGTGTTAATCTCAAAGGAAACCTTGAGTTTTATGGTGTCCTGAAAGAAGTAATTGAGTTGGAGTATTCGGGGAGAAACAAAGTTGTAATGTTTAATTGTGAGTGGCGAGATGCTATACGAGGTATTAAGAAGCATGACATATTTGACCTCGTCGATGTAAAAGACTCGTCCAGACATGTCGGCAACGACGTGTTCATCTTAGCATCTCAAGCACAACAGGTATACATGACACCCTACCCTCGTCGGCGATCTGATTTTAGCGGATGGTGGGCTGTCTGGAAGACCAAGGTAAGGAGCATGATTCACGAACATACAGCTACAAAGTCAGCATTGTCATTAGATAGATGCTATCAAGAGGATGAAATGCCGGTTCCACCTAACATTTTATCAGCTAATCATCCCTTGGATGATGCCACTCATATTCCTCAAAATGTAGATGAAGTCGAGGAGGATTTCTTACTAGGAGATTTGCCACCTCCTCTCCCCTGCCCAGGTCATCTCGCGATGATGGAAAGTGATGAATCAGAGGAAGAAGAAGATGATGAAGACGAACTTGAGTTTGATTCATCAGAATCCGAAGACGATTATGAAGACAAACTTGAGTTTTGTGGTGGTAACTCAGAGTCCGAGGATGATATAGAAAATGATGACGAGGAAGAAGATTCAGAGTAATTTAACAATATTTCGAAATTTGTAACAAGATCGTACTCTTTTAATCTCGTCATTAGTTATTTTTCATGACAATATGTTTGTATTTTGTTTTGTCAATGTATTCATTCTTCCAGCTGAATCTACATTCCATGTATTATATGGTTTATATAGTATGATGAAAAATAACTTTCTCCCCGGTTTAAAATTGTTGTGTTTTCTTTTGACCTATTAGCCTTTGTACTTTCTTTAATAAAATCCAGTCCAAAATTATAAACCTAGCTATGAAGTAGTCCACAGAATTGATAGGAAGATTCCTGGACACAATGTGGTGTTTAAGTTGGACATGTCAAAAGCTTACGATAGACTTGAATGGGACTTTATTATTAAGGCTCTGAGCACCTTTGGTTTTGACAGCAATAACTTGTAGCTATTCAGGAGAGTTTTTACAAGGGAACAACTACTCTATTACAAGGTGACCCACTATCACCTCTATCGTTTATCCGATATAGAATGAGTAAAAATTATAACTCCAATTCAGATGGATCTAACAGTGATGAAAGAAATGAAGTAGTTTCCGATTACGATGACTCGGATAATGCAGAAGCGCACAGGCCAGGAATGAAAAGAAAAAAAATCCAAGGGGCAACTATCTATCCTCTGGGAAAGGAAAAGTAAAAGTTAGCAAAACCAAGTTTATTGGTTGGGGATCAAAATCTCTTCCACAATCATCATTTCAAGAAAAAACAAAAAATAACACGATGGATTGGATTAAAATTGAATTGAATTGAATTGAATTGAATTGAAATAATGTGAGCGAGAAAGATACCTCTTCCTCGTGACCTATGAGTCGATAGCTTAATTGATACTCTGTGGGTAATCAAATTCCATGAATCGAAGACTAGTCTCCGATTCATGGAAATCAGACATTAGTCTCCGATTCATGGAAATTGATTACCCGGAGAGTATCAATTAAGCTGTCGACTCATATGCCACGAGGACGAGGAAGATTTCTCGCACACATTATTTCAATTCAATTTAATTTAATTTTTAATCCAATCCATCATATTATTTTTTGTTTTTTCTTGAAATGATGATTGTAGAAGAGATTTTGATCCCCAGCCAATAAACTTGGTTTTGCTAGCTTTTACTTTTCCTTTCCCAGAGGATAGATAGTTCCCCCTTGGATTTGTTTCTTTTCATTCCTGGCATGTGCGCTTTTGCATTATCCGAGTCATCATAATCGGCTTCGTTTCTTTCATCACTGACAGATCCATCTGAATTGGAGTTATAATTTTTGCTCATTCTATATCTAGTATTGCAGATTTAAACATTTAATCTCAAGGAGCTATGGCCCTTAAATTGGGTAAGAAGACCCGCCCTCTTAATACGGCTATCTCTGGGACCCAACCGGCCCCTTCTATAGCTATGTCTGAAATCGGATCGGAGATTGATGGATCTACCAACTCTTTACCACCCACTGATCCCACCAGTATTCCTGATACTACCGATGACTCTGGTCGCAGATATCTATTCATATGTGACGAATTCAGTCAGTAAGTAACTATACATTTTATATATTTTGGTTCCTTTTGTTTTATATAAAATTCATTATTTAAGTATATTAAATTCCTATTTGTGTATATTTATATTGGCAGGTTTGTGGATACTGATCCTACACCTGGATATTGGTTTGGGGAATATCTTCGGAAGCGAAGGCAACATTCCATTTGGCCCACCTATAAATTGTTGTCGAATGATGAAAAGGAAGCCTATTGGAAGGCCTTTACGGTATAGTATTAATCTTTTTTTTTTGTTTTTTGATTAATGTTAAAATGTTCTCATTATATATTTACTTTGTACTAAGAGAATACTCCAAACATACTCCAACCACCACACAATACCCCCCCACCCCACACTCATTTCTCTCTTCAATCTCTCACCTCTTTTATTATACTCTATAACTAGTAAATTGCCCATGCTACGCACGGGTAATAAAACATTTTAGGTCTCTAAAAGGATTTGCATATTTTTAAAGGACTTTTATGGAAATTTGAGAGCAAATTTTGAAGAAGCGAGTAATTGACTCAAATGTTTTCTATTTTTACAATAACCTTCCGTCGCATCCCATTATCATCTGTTTGTGTTTGGGGTTATCTATTGCATTTAGTTTCTGCGATATTAATGGGAGATGCGTAGGTTAGGTTTTTAGGGTTTTATTGCAATCGATTGCTCTACTCCTGCTTTCAATTGTAGACAGCAATCATGTCGATTTAACTGGTGGCCGTTCTCCTGGACGACACGACTGCGAGGTTAGTATATTTTTAGAAATTACTTCTTCAATTAATGTTTTTGCCTTATGTATTTGAATTAATTTGCTCTGAATATATTGAATTTGGTGTAGATGGGTCTATTTATAGGGTTATTTGTAAGAATGCAGAGTGTCCAGAATTTTGACAATCAATGGCCACGCCTCTTCAAATATTGGCGTCGGTTAGGCTAGGGTTATATTTATTAGGCGCCTGAATCTTTCCTATATATACAGACTTTGGTATATTCTATGACCATACTTGCTTTCCTAATACAATGGATTTCCTTCCTGTGCCTCAGTTTAATTTAGCTCCAAATCCCCAAATTCACCTTCTAAGTGGAAACACTATCATCTTTCGCACTCCTGAAATGTATAGCGATGTTGCTAAGCTTGTCGTAGTGGATTAGAGGTCAGATCAAGTTAAGTTTGTTATGCGTAGAGCTCATTATCAGATGTTTGAGAGGCTTGAAATTTACTCTGTACCTGATCATTTTGGGGACCGTCCTCTTGATATAGAGGGTGAAAATAGGCCATTATCTTTCATGATTTTGGCTGATGACTTTGATAGTGAAGAAGAGATGAGAACCAAGTTCAACACTTATATGAGTTTTTTTGGGTCTTGATGTTACCATATTAAGTGAAGTGTTTGGAGGTTCTAATTTCCATGAGTTGCTGATGACTTATTATGATGACTTTCGCATGATGGAACTGAGGGGAGAGGGGAAGGAGATGATTTTATGGTTTTTCTTTAAGAGTGACAAAATTTCGATTCAAGGAATGATGGATCATAATGTGAGTTTCTTAGATGTCAGTCAAGTGGTTGCAGATCGGGTGATTGTTCCAAATCCTGTGGTGGTTCCAGCTCCTGTGTTTCAAAATCACAATTTGTGTAATGGTTTTTAATTGATGATGGAGACCCTATGTTTCAGCTGTATTTTGGTTGGTTGTTCTTAACTAACAGTCTAGGTATTTGTCTTTTTGTTTTGTTTGGTAGTGCCAATGACCCTTATATTTTGGGTTAGTAAGTGTTTTTTTTTCCTTGTTGCTAGGTCCATCAGTATAACATGAAATATATATTAAGTTTCTATTTTTACTGTTATTATTTAGTTTATGTCTCTCTTGATGACTTATTATGATGATTTTCGCATGATGAAACTAAGGGGAGGAGGAAATGAGAGTATTTTAGGGCATGATTTATTTGATATCCATGATTTATTTGATATCCATGAAATAAAATTTAAAAATACAACTAAAAGTAATTATTTATACTTCCTTGGTTTTCCTAGTAATATAACAAACTTTTATTGATAGCAATTGAAACAATCTTTTCGGAACAGAGAAAGTATTTTTTTTTTAATTGAAGGGTTGATAATATTTATAATTTATATATAAAATGGGGTATTCTTTTGAATATTACATAATGAAAATGTATATATATAATAGTAAAATAATAGTAATTTTATGTATATGAACTATATTATTAATTATTAATTATTATTATTATTATTCTAGAAGTTAATAGGGTGGTTGAAGGTCCAGTGTTGGTTGCAGCTCCTGTGGTGGTCTCTGAACCCATGTTTTTTGCAGGTCCAGTCATTCCAAAGTACAATAACTTAAGTTTATGAATCTTTATTGGTTAACTAATAATTAAACATGGAGTATATTTGTAAGTACGCCAATCCAAATTCGCGACCTTTTCAGATGCATTTTAAGTGATAAAATTGCATTTAGGGGCGTTTTGGTAAATTTCCGGTTCGTTCCGAGGCTTCCGGAAACATTTCATATGTTTCTCGCGAAGGAAGTACTTTTTGGTACTTTGCTCGGACAAAAGACCTAAAAGGAATAAACCAGTTTGGACCTCTTGGGAATTAGCCCGGAATGTTCCAGAAGCAGGTTTTGGCGCCAGAAACGGTTATGGACGTGGCCCGTCGTGCGACAGTTTGAAGCATGGAATTTGGAGACGTTTGGCCGTGCGACAAAATAACCCCATTCCCAATTTACGTATAAAAACCAATTCCCATTCATTTGTAAAGGGGGCTCACACACAATAACACACAGAGACTCACATATTCTCTCTCTCTCTCTACTCTCTCTCTCTATACGTAAAACTCACCCTCACCATTGTTGCTTCCCCGGAATCGCCATCTCCATTAGCCTCCTCTCCCTTTAACCGGCGACCTAAACCCAATCAACCGACCCCCTTCAACTTCATCGTCTTCTCCACCAACGCCGCCCTTGTTATCGCCCCTTAACCGTCTTCTTCCTTACCAATCTCCTGCCAAAATCACCGTTAAAACCTCTCCCTCACAACCCTAATCAACCGGCGACCCTAAGCTCACCCAATCACAGCCTCACTGTTCTTATTCCAAGATCCAATTTCTCCTATTCAAATTGTCCAACGTCCGTTCTCTCTCTAATCCTTCACCGGCGTTTCTCTTCAACACCGAGCTTCTCCCCCAAACCAATTCCTTCTCCTTCGGCGAGCGCACATTCAGTGGCGACTCCGCTGGGGACTTGAAACTTGTTTTTCAAAAGTGGGTCAGACTTTCGTTCTTGTTCAACATTCACTTCATTCACTTGTGTGTGCTTTGTGTGTGACATTATATGTGTTGTTTGCATCTTATGTGCTTTGTTTTATTCCGTTCCCTCCTTGTGTCCCATCTCTGTTGATGTTGTGTTGTGCTGGGGCTTGGTGTTGATCTGTTGCTTGTGCTTGGAGGCTGGGGCTGGTTATTCCTCCTTTGTTCAGGGTTCTGGCAATGGGACTCCTTCTGTCACGCGACAAAGCGTACCTTTGATGTCCTGTGTAGCGCGACAGAAGGTGCCACTCTGCAGGATTTGATTTCATTGATACAGGTTGTGGTTATGGGCAATCCCCATGATCAATTTTATTGATCCTTGCTTATTGTACTCTGTGGGGTGTGTGTGCGTGTTTTCCATTTATTCCCCCTTTTCAAAAGAAAAATAAAATAAAATAAATCATCATTTTCGTAAATAAAAGAACATAGTCATCCCGCACACTACTTCACGTAGATCTAGAACCCTCGGGTGCGATTGACGGCATCGCGGATGGCCATGAAATTCGCCTACGCTTGAGCGCCTGAAATCAAACCTATCCCCCTAGTGAGATATAGGTGGCGCCACACATTTAAACCTCACCCAAAACGGTTGGTTTTCGACACGCCATTTTTCAAATACACTAAAATGAGTTGTTTCAAAAATTTTAATAAGCTTTCGTACCTTTCCCAAAACCTAGCACGTGTGGGCATGTTGCCAACGCAACATGGTTTCACGAAAGGACATGTCGTTCCCACGGCATGTTCTAACGAGAGATCATGTCGCTTTGTCAACGTGCACCGACGAGAGGTCATGCCGGATTTTTCCTTGAAATTCTTCAGGAATACCCGTTATGCTGCCCAAATTTCTCCAGAAATTGGGGCTGCTCGTTCGCCCCATAAATGCTTTGGTTTGGCTTAGGTATTATCGCCTATTATTAATTTTGAACCAATACGTTTGGTGTATTTTTGGATGATGTGTCCTTAGGTTCCCCCGATGTCTAGATTGCGTGAAATAAAGGATTAGCCTTTCCCAACCGTCTCTAGGACTTAAAACACCGATTTCTACTTGAAGATTAATAAGTGTTGCATGAGTCCATCTCCTTCCGTACTCTCCCCTCTCCCGTGCCATCTCAAAGTTCTATGCCTTCCGCCTTATACATGCTCTTACCTTTTCACCTCTGCAAGACTAAGGCAAGTTGGGTATATGCTCTCGTTCCCGGCGCTCATTGGTCCATATTCCCGAGGCGGAAGCAGTTCAAGTGCCCGAGCAGTCGTCCATCTGATTCGGAATCCAAAATGCTCGGTGCAGAGAAGACTATGGCCCACAAATCTGGAAGCTCATATCCCATGGGTCAGCAGCAGAGTGCAAAAGGGTGTGTCTATCGAAAAGTTGTGAGCTACCCTCGAAGCAGTTTTTCCTCGCAAACGGGAGGTCCGTTTGTTTGATCAGATTGAGGAGGGTCCTCACCGCACCGATGGCAACAATGCTCTTCCTCCCATCCGAAGTTGATGCAGCCAATCAGTCCTCGTAGGTTCTAGAATGTCCACTGTCGGACATGAGTCTGTCGAGTCCAAGTTGGACCAGTTTTGCTTTGCAGTGATAAAAATCTTTGTTTCTATTCTTGCTAGACTCGAGACATTACTAGCACACCTACGTTACACTCGATTGAAATGGTCTTATTCCAAATGATCACTTGTGCTGCTCACCGACCAATGCTTTGAAATGACTAATGTTTGAATCGATCAGAGTGAGAAAATCGACTGATATCATTCCCCACCTCGATTCCAATATGCTCACATATCTTCCTTCGTTCTTCCTATCTCGTTGCTCGATGGATTTGCACAGATCTTCCGCGAAGTAAGCTAAAGAAGTAACGAAGACTTAATCTCGTTCGGATCATCCCAGGGGCCGCGGTTGAAACCTTTCACCCTTAGGAAAACCTTCACCTTACCCTCACCTAAACAATACCCCTTCATTTCAAGATCGGCACGCTTTGAAACCCGTCTAACCATCTCCAGAAGAAGAGGGACTATCCTTGAGGCTCCTGCGATGCAAAAGAAGATCGACCGTCTCCAAGCTCAAGAACGACGGAAAGCAATGATCCATCCTGGGGACTAGCTGAAATTATCCTCTCAAAGTCAAAATAAAAAAAGAGAGACAAAAATAAAAAAAGAGAATAAAAAAAAAAGAAAAGAAAGAGAGCCTAGTCCCCAGCGATTCTCTCGAAAGCAAAAAGTCAAAGGATCCGGTCGTTACTCAAGAGGAGTCTCAGAGCGAACAAAGAGACAACATGGATGTCCCTCACCATTACCTCTAACCGATCCCAAGCCGTCCTCTCGATTTTAGAGGATATTTCCATTACCCTTACCTTTGCCTTTAGCTAAAGCCAGATTTGACCTCTCATCCTTAGAGGCAGCAAAGATGCAACCAGAGATTTCCCTCACCTTAGAAATCCCAAACACATACCCAAGAGCCAACCTCTCATCTTTAGAGGTTCAACCAGCAAAAAGCCCGGCCGACCTCTCGTTTTAAGAGGTCATGATATCCTAAATCACCCGAAGACCGATCGAAATCCCGAAGCCCAGTCGCAGTTCCTACCGGATAGCAGTTTCAGGACATCAAGCGAAGATTGTGCAAATTCTGTCCTTTCATTCGACGTTGCATGTGAGCATATTTCATTTCTCCTCCGCGAACACTTGCCGTGGACATCCACTGGGGCTTCACATCCGTGTCTCCCATCGACACTCCAAGAGGACATGTTCTTTCAACTCTCGAAATCACAAACAAATCTCAAGATCCGGTCTCCTCAAGGACCATGCCCATACACTGTCCATCCGTTCAAGCTTGATTCTCGATATCAGTGGGTTTTCTCCTCATGATTGATAAAAATATTTGCTCATATCAACGTTGGCGTTTGACTAACCCGAACATCAATAAAGGGTTTTAAGCAGCTTTGTGATCATTACGAATAAGGCAAGTTTTCAAGTGTCTCGACAAGTCTTCTATTTCTACATCACAGGAAGATAGAGCTAAACACTGTGTCGGTCAGCAGGGGCTTCCATACACTTTCCACACCTTATGATGCTTATACTCTCCCAAAAGAGTCAAACCTAAAGCGAGAATGTCATACAGAAGTTCGGGATGCATTTCCCACCATTCGAAATATATGCCCCTGCACGTAAACATTTCCGAGTCTTGCCAGCGACTGATTGACTGTTGTTTGAAATGATGGGTTGCCTCTTCGGCCACAAGATGATTCTGCATACGATGAAGCTGTATGGGATCCCTCAAACTGGGGCTTTGCTATGTTGTTCTCCTTACCCGATTCCCTCCAAGATTGCTTCGCACTGTCAACTGGGGCTTCGCCAAGCCAGGATTGCTCTCTGCCCCCCTCTGCTGCTTGTTGTCTCGAACGCGCGATACACTTTGTCCTCACCAGCAATGGACCTGCTGCAATCTGTACTCTCGGGAGCGTCCTCGACTTGCCTAGCCGCGCCATATCATTTTTCCCACCTCACGGGAGAGGGTCCACCTCATTATAAACACTTTCGTTCCATACACAATCCCTCATAGCATAATGGCTACCTACACATTAGCTCATCAAGCCATGCAAACCTCACTTCCCTTCCTATTCTCCCCAGCTGAGATGGACTTGTGCAACCAAAGATTAATAATGCATAAGCAAGAGACTAATAAAATGCTAGGTGCCTATAGTGTTGTGTTTTTCCCCCGCAGGGTACAATAATCAGGTGATCGTAATTTGATCGTGAGGATTGCCCCTCGAATCACAATTTTGGACAATGATTCCAAATCCCGCAGGTGTCGGACCCCGCCTTTATTATCTTCGTCAGGCCCAGTCTCCAAGCAATGATTGTCAAGAAAAGAACCCCTACATCATGATCTTCTCCGCTGCTGCCCCAGCACCATGATTTTCCTCGAGCTCAACTACAAGAGTAAGAGAAGCACAATAAGCCATCCGCCTCAGCTCGTCATCAACATTTTCCCTTATGCTCAAGCTCAAGCACTCACGATCAAACAATTCATGCCTCGACTGTCAGCGATGCCTCGATATGCAAAGTCCGCAGGTAAGCACAGCAAAGGTATGCACATATTTATCATACTCACTCTCTACTGTCTTTCATCTTTTGGGGCGACTCCCTCTAATAGTCATCTTTGGGGTGACTCCCTCTAATAGTCATCTTTTGGGGTGACTCCCTCTAATAGTCATCTTTGGGGTGACTCCCTCTAATAGTCATCTTTTGGGGTGACTCCCTCTAATAGTCATCTTTTGGGGTGACTCCCTCTAATAGTCATCTTTTGGGGTGACTCCCTCTAATAGTCATCTTTTGGGGTGACTCCCTCTAATAGTCATCTTTTGGGGTGACTCCCTCTAATAGTCATCTTTGGGGTGACTCCCTCTAATAGTCATCTTTGGGGTGACTCCCTCTAATAGTCATCTTTTGGGGTGACTCCCTCTAATAGTCATCTTTTGGGGTGACTCCCTCTAATAGTCATCTTTTGGGGTGACTCCCTCTAATAGTCATCTTCTGGGGTGACTCCCTCTAATAGTCATCTTCTAGGGTGACTCCCTCTAATAGTCATCTTTTGGGGTGACTCCCTCTAATAGTCATCTTTTGGGGTGACTCCCTCAAATAGTCGATTCTTTGGGGTGACTCCCTCTAATAGTCATCTTTTGGGGTGACTCCCTCAAATAGTCAATCTTTAATCTTGCGTTCTCACTTGTTCCGAACTACGACCGGCTTGATTCCCTTTTCAAGGGATACGTAGGAATCCTTTCTCAAAAGGTCCAGCCATCCGATTCCCCAGATCACCGTCTAGCCCTCCGCTTCATTCCCCAGCCGCTCATTGGGATTGGGTCTTATTTTATCGACAACCTCACTTTTTCCATAAGTGACGTTGCCGAGGGGCTCTGTAAGTACGCCAATCCAAATTCGCGACCTTTTCAGATGCATTTTAAGGGATAAAATTGCATTTAGGGGCATTTTGGTAAATTTCCGGTCCGTTCCGAGACTTCCGGAAACATTTCATATGTTTCTCGCGAAGGAAGTACTTTTTGGTACTTTGCTCGGACAAAAGGACCTAAAAGGAATAAACCAGTTTGGACCTCTTGGGAATTAGCCCGGAATGTTCCAGAAGCAGGTTTTGACGCCAGAAACGGTTATGGACGTGGCCCGTCGTGCGACAGCTTGAAGCATGGAATTTGGAGACGTTTGGCCGTGCGACAAAATAACCCCATTCCCAATTTACGTATAAAAACCAATTCCCATTCATTTGTAAAGGGGGCTCACACACAATAACACACAGAGACTCACATATTCTCTCTCTCTCTCTCTACTCTCTCTCTCTATACGTAAAACTCACCCTCACCATTGTTGCTTCCCCGGAATCGCCATCTCCATTAGCCTCCTCTCCCTTTAACCGGCGACCTAAACCCAATCAACCGGCCCCCTTCAACTTCATCGTCTTCTCCACCAATGCCGCCCCTGTTATCGCCCCTTAACCGTCTTCTTCCTTACCAATCTCCGGCCAAAATCACCGTTAAAACCTCTCCCTCACAACCCTAATCAACCGGCGACCCTAAGCTCACCCAATCACAGCCTCACTGTTCTTATTCCACGATCCAATTTCTCCTATTCAAATTGTCCAACGTCCGTTCTCTCTCTAATCCTTCACCGGCGTTTCTCTTCAACACCGAGCTTCTCCCCCAAACCAATTCCTTCTCCTTCGGCGAGCGCACATTCAATATTATATTATCACAGAAAATTGTATTTACATGTATTTTTTCTGTAATATACTATTGTGTAAATTTATTTCATTAAACTAATACAATTTGTTGAAAAATTTCACGGTACACAACATTTTTTGTCCAACCTCTGTATTCACCGTCGTTTTCCACAATTAGAATCTTTAAACCACCCGGTGTTTTAACTCTAGAAATCGCAACATACAATTGCCCATGGCTAAACACTGGCTATGGTAAATACAAACCAACATTTTCTAAAGTCTGTCCTTGGCTTTTGTTTATGGTCAT
The DNA here is from genome assembly GCA_022495995.1 of Adenophora triphylla var. japonica. Lineage (NCBI taxonomy): Eukaryota > Viridiplantae > Streptophyta > Magnoliopsida > Asterales > Campanulaceae > Adenophora > Adenophora triphylla. Next base: position 668,465 of record JAFEMH010000008.1, read on the forward strand.
TGCGTAATATACCCTAACAGGGAATTGTCTTCTCTTTAAAACAAAGGGTAGCTTTCCTTCTCCTGTTGTCAAGACGATTCATGGAATCATCACTTTGTTACCAATATGTGATCCCGAAATAATTGTCCCTTCAATCACCCTTTTACCCAGTTGTGAAACAATAAGCCTTATTCCATTGCACATTCCTTGGCCTGGGTTGACATTCCTAAGTAGCATAATAGGAACTCCAATCTTTAACTGCAAACAATGATTTTGTATACAGGGGAATTTGAGACTATTCAAAAACTCCACTGGATATAACATGTCATAATTATTTGTGTTTTCATTGACTTGTCAATAGTGTCATAGCTATAGTAATCTTTCACATCTCCTTCCACTTTGTCCATGATAAACTCATTTATTTGTTCCACGACTTCATTTCTAGGAGTTAAAATGGCACGATTAGTCAAGTAATCCGTGTCAAATTTTCTCATCTCAAAATCTGGGTAAGTGGAGTTGAAAATGTGCTCAATTGGACTATCAGAGTATGATAAAAGTAATTCGTCCAGTATCTTAATCCACTCAGCTTCATCATCATCACCCCGTAGCAATCTCTCGGCCTTCTCCTACTTCTAGAGTCCACTTTGAGAACTCACTCAAGGTCATTCTATTTCCATTGCTACTTGATTGATCACTTTGTAAACGCATATTCTGCCAGAGGACACAAAGCTCACAATAATTCCATAGATAAGAACTATTCAAAGAAGCAAGCACAATATCAGCCCGAGAACCTCCTGGAATAACAGGAAGTATTTGCCTGAAGTCTCCACCCATGAGAATTATTTTTCCATCAAATGGTTTTTCAGAGCTATAAGTCGGTGTACCTCGTAAAATATTTTTAAGTGTTTTATCAACTGCCTCAAAAGCATATTTTGAGTCCATATGAGCTTCATCCCAAATTATCAAAGCAGCCTTTTGAATCAGTGATGCTAATTGTGTATTTTGCTTTATGGGACATGTCGAGTTCTCATCCAATGTCAAAGGAATTTGAAATCTACTATGAGCAGTCCGCCCTTCAGGGAGTAATAATGATGCAATCCCTGTTTGAGTTCAATGTATAAATTAGCATTATGTTAGTTTCAAATAATATGTGAGAATAGAAGCTCATAGAAGATGTATTTGAAATGAAAAAGTTTTTAAATAAAGAGAAGGAAAAAGGTAGGTTAAAAAACCTGAGGAAGTGACTGCCAAGACGATTTTGGATTCTGATCTCAACTTACTAATAATGGTGGTATATAGATATGTTTTCCCCGTACCACCAAATCCATAAAGGAAGAAGAGTTTAGATTGTTGATTGGCAACTGCACTGACAACTCTTTCGTATACACTGAGTTGTTCCGAATTTAAAGAACTTTTCAATAACTCATGCTCTGACTGAAGACGCGCAATGTCATAGTTCTGCTCTTCCATTATAAGTCTGTTTTTTTAATGCTCCAACAAACTCTTATCCGGCAAAGGCATCCCCTCTATGTCTTCTAACGATCTCCCATTCTTCACCAAAGTCTTTTGCAATTCTACCAGAGTCAGATTTTTAATTTCATCTTCATTTAATACCAAAGAAGGCAGTCTCAACATTCTTCGACGCATTCTCAAAATATCATCACTAATTTTCTTCCAATTGTATTCCCAAAATTTGGCTGCATCTGAGATATCGCAAAAGAGGAATATTGTTAGGAATAAATCTCTAAGTTGTGGTCCACTTGCCCAATGATTAGCTTCATCTATAGCTTCATGCCATTCTCCATCGTCTTCTAGAAGTCCACGTGCATAGCAAGCCATCTTATTAGTAGGATAAATGACATTATTAAAAGTTCTAATCTCTTCATAAGTTTGACAGCCTTTAACTATGTTTAAAAGAAGTCTCAAATAGTATCTTTCCCCTGAGCTTGGATGCGCGTAAGTCAATCGGCCTATACTTTTTCCAGCTTTGCGACTTTTCCAAACAAAAGTCCCTTTTTTCCATACATACTTTGAAGAAAAATCAGCATAGGTTAATGACCTTGCATCGGCGTCAATTTTATTTGTCTCCATCCACTCAGTAAACATAGTTTTCCTGGCCTTTTCCGTGTTTACAACCCTTGGCAAAGGGTCTTCGTCACTGAAGATTAACATCTGCTCACCTTCAAGATGATAACACAATCTTTCAACTGATGGTCTCCTGTAATGAATAGGAAATTCAAATATTCTCCATATTGCTTCACATGACGAAATGTAGCGGCAATCTAAAAATGACTTAATTTCATCATTTTTTCTACTTCATTTTTGTAGAATCTGATGTTTCCCCAACGGAGTTTGAAATCTGAATTGTACCTCGATCTGGTCCCTTCGTAACATATTTGAAAAGATACTTGATTGCTGTTGACTTGTTGCATGCTTCCACATTTATATGGCTTTGATATTTTACTACCAAATACCTATTGTATGGAACAACAAACCTATTGTCCAACTTAATACCATTCTTTTCAACTGTAATTGGCTGGTCCCTTCTTCTGTATACACAATAGCCATTCTCATCAATCACTGTATTGCCTTGGAACGATTTTGGAAATTTCTTTGAACAAACCCCTGAAGCATTAAAAAAATTTATAATTTATATTAATGATTAAAAGTTTCTGAATGTATTCATTGCTTTTATTTTCCTGTTGAAGTATACTAACCATCAATCATGCAGGGCGAGGATAGATTTCCACATCCACATGGTCCATGCATCATGAATTGGGAAACGGCATCATATCCAACGGGATCTATTGATGGGTCCGGTATATCTGCTGATATAAGTAAGTCTACCTGTTCATTTGTCTTCAACTTTGCCTCATCATTTACCCAGAAAATTATATGAGCATGTGGTAATCCCCTTTTTTGAAATTCAATAGTGTGTAATACTGTGGGAATAGGCATAAAAACAAATTAGGGATAGTAAGTTTAAGATAGCCAATTGAAATTTGAGAATTATTTTGCTAATACCTGCATCAATTTTTCCAATTATTTCATTGTCGACGATATCATGAATCATCTCTTCCAACATTAATTTGAAAACTCGTGCCTCAATTTCTGGCCTATTTTCTGCCTTCTGCCCACCACATTCATTTAGAGTATCCTTGATTTCTTTCCAATTAGGATTGGCTGTAAATGTAATAAAGAAATATGGATTTCCAAGTACCCTGCATATCGCCATTGCATCTTGGTAATTTTGTACCATATATCTAGGACTGCCCGTAAAGGACGATGGTAAAATAGTACGCATTCCAACATTTCGCGAGTCTAAATCTCCATTTCGAATTGCATCATAAACATTCCTATACAGTTCAGTACGTAAACTTCCTTGATTTCCCTTGAGAAAACGTAATCTCTGTTGTTCAATTTGGGTATAAACATCAACTATATATTGCTGATATAACCTTCCCGAGTCTTGCAAAGTCTGCCCTTGAATATTACGCTGCTGCAAAACATAGGAATAGTATTCATGTGCCGTTACACTGCCTCTTTTAGTCTTCCTAGAACCTGAGTTTCTTACATAAGGAATTTCTAGGTGCAAACCATCCTCACCAAAGGGAAAAAGTAGAGGATATTGCAAAGCCATAAATAACGGGTGAAGATCACTAATTCTTTTCAAAGTACCATCAGTACCTTGAATAATTAGATCTCTTTCTTCATTGGTGTTAACCATATCCCCTACTATCAACATTGCAATTTCAGAGGCTACTGGTGCTGAGTATTGACGTTGTCTACTTGCCCTTTTTTTAACTAACTTGATACATAAATTCCCCACAGTATGCTCCTTATACCAATCCCTTGCAGTTCGAAAAACCTTCACCAATTCATTATGTGTATTGAGCATATCTATTAATTGTCTAATAATATCTTGGGACAAATCCTTACTACGCTCAACTCTATTGACAGCATTCAATCTATTCTGAATTTCATTCTTTGTGTCATACACATATAATTGAAGGAAGCTTGCAGTAGAACCTTCGTCTGGCAACAATGACCCTATTCTATGATAATTTTCACCACTAATTTTATACACGTAAATAGAGGCATTATTATTCACAGAACCATCAACTTTTGCACCCATCGATGTCATAGAAAACATTAAATTGTATGCTCGGATATTTTAACGGAATTTGGTTGATAAAATACCCAATGCTTCCATTCAGCAATGATTTGAGTGGTTCAGGGGCTTCTCTTCTTTGAGGCAGCTCAATCTTTCCATTTTTACAACATAATGAATGCACTGGATAGTTTTTATTCGAATGTTTTTTTACACGTTCTCTGTCCCAGAAGATTGCATGACAATACTTGCATGTGAATTGAGGTAAACCGTAGTATGAAACCTCAACCTAATATTTGTTTGTATTCAGATAAATAATTTAATATCTAATTTAGCATAATAATGAATCTAGTTTCTATTGATGATGATATAGTCAAGTACCTTGAGCATTTAAAATACGCCTTAAGTTACCAGGACTTTGTTGAACATTGTTTGATTGGACTTTCTCTCTGGTTGAGCGATTTAAATCTCGCAAGCATTTTCTCTTGTACCTTCTTTGCTTTGCATACATACGTCTTGCTTCAGCAGTTTTTAAAAAGAGTATATATATGTAAAGTAATACAAAAGGCGTAATATAATAATTTCAAGGTGAAATCTTTAAATATTACCGGATATATGCATACTATAACTTGTTGAGCCCTGATTAAAGTTGGTTTCTTCAATAATCGTAGATTTCTTGGTTCTCTTGGATGAAGTTGTTGTCCAAATGAATTGTTTAATTAGCCATCAATTTAATGAAACTTGTTTAACATAATTACTTAAATTCATTGTGTATCAACAATTGGATCTGAGGCATTCGATGTCTATCATATGCGGGGATTTAGTATTTTTTTAGAGCAAAAGTTTAAAATTTTGTGAGTGTTTAACTTATATTAATTGCATACCTGGATTACATGCCATATGAACACGTAGAGTGCTTTTCTTATGTCGTAAGGAAGCTAACATAGCTACTCTAATAGCACGATTTTCCCTTGCCTTCTCTTTTGAAATTGGGACTGCGACATAGTATTAACACATGCTTAATTAATTAAAAAGAATTTGAGACTAAGTAGATGATACTTGGAAATTGATTGAAGTTGATAACAAAGTTACCGTAACCTTGGGGTACATGATCACTGTCAAGCTGTTCACGACTACGCTTGTTAGCCATATGACTATAACTCTTGATTTAGTATAGAGAAGTCTATTTCTCCTGCATCTGTGCTGTATCAAAGAAATTTCTATATGTGAGAGGACATAAATATTGGGATGTTGATATTCCAAACTTCAATGATTTCAATATATTATTCATTTTAAATCCATCTAGAATACGAAGACAATATAAAATTCATTGAATAAACTGCATTGAATCTGTTGGATTGGGAAACAAAATGTATTCCGAGTATAAAACTTTTGAGCTGAAATAAATATATTCAAATTCCAAGCAAATATAGATCTCTTAAGATATTCCAGGAAAAAGAAACTTTCGAATTTTAACAATACAATATTACAGAAAAGTATTTTAGAAAAGTATTTTAGAAAAGTCAGAATAATGTTAGTCCAAAAGACTCCTTGATATATATAGAAAATAACATACACAACAAAGTTTCGTGAGCACAGAGGGTTAGAGAAATTTCAATGGCCATTTTTAAAAACATAATACATGCTTCCTTCGTCCCATATTAACACACTTACTGAAAGGGAAAATGTAAATTTCTTTCTATTTAAAATATAAGTTTATAAGAAATTGTAATATTCCTGTTGAGTTGTGAATAATGTTATCTACTTCACTGAGCAAAAGTATATTGAATATAACAATTATTTGTTCAATTTCCTCATTACTATGTTACGCAAGGAGTATAGATTTCAATTACCCTGCATTGTAAATGCTCCTTCTTATTTGTAATGTTTATAATTATTTCATTATTACAATACATAGTAAAATGCACTTAGGTCTCATTATGTTGTTGTTTAAATTATCCGAATACACCACACTAAGTTCATGTAAATATTTAGTCATAGGGTTTATCATAAGGCTGCAACTTGAATAAATTTTATTTTCATATAGTTAAAGTGGGATTATAGATTACTATTTTTTCTTTCCACATTGTTCCTTGCATAATCCCAATCAATTAAAATATAATTCAAATTCTAGTAGAATGGAGAACTAAACTGGGATATAAAGTAATTAGAGTAACACACTCTCAAATTCTAAAAAAGTTTACAATCTCCTTAGATTAACATCTACTTTCCTATGAGTATTCCAGTCAGCATCTACATTAAAATTCATAGCCAAAAAATGGCTTTATTACATACCAAATTCACCAAAAAAAAAATTAAAAAAGAGGGAAACCTCCCAGAGTTTTAAAAGTTCAACACTCTCTTTGCTTTCTTGTTGCTTTCGTTCCACTGCTCCCCCTCACCTTCAACTGCTCCTTTAATACATCCCTCCTCAAATGCACGGTTATTACCACTGGATCATTTAGCATAAATTTAATCAGTCAAAGTTTAGGACAACCAAAAAATAAGTATTTTTTTTCCAATATTACCTTTTCTTATTGGTGGCCCTTTTATCATAGGTATGTGGGGTCTTGACGCCTGCTGAAGAAGAAGCAAGCCTCTGATTATTCTCAGCTATCTGCACTTAGCAAGGTAAACATGAAAGTTAATAATTATTGCACATAAATTTTCCCCGTATAATATGTTAAGCCAAACATGTTAACCTTGTCATCTACAATCTCGCAAATTTCATCCTCAAATATCACCTTTTTAACAGTAAAATTTTCATTTGTGCGACCTAAACTTGTCTCGTTATGCTAAACCTGGAAAATATGGCACTTGCCTATAACTTTCCTTATTTGTCTCGGCAAAGGCTCTGCATAGCCCTCCTATTAAAAAAATTATCTTCAACAAATTAAAAGATTTGAATCTTACTACAAATGATTGAAAAATATAGCTTTAAAAATACTTAAGGGCATGGTCGGGGTAATTACCTCGTCAACCATCTGAGCCAAATCATGAGCCTTGATTTTAATTAACTTCTCAACCTCTCGGTCAAACAAAACACACTTTAACGAATTCGTGCCATCATGTAACTCAACCTCCAAACGATACCTATTCACAATCAGTGTGCGTGAAGGTTTAATGAAATTATGATATAGAAGGATTTAATACTTTATTTGTAATTAAAACAAAATAAAAAAGTATCTTAAAGAAAAAAATACCTCATGGTTGGATACAATTCATCCTTCTTACACTCTTCACAGTGTAGTTTCCCATCTTTAAGATGAACTTTTCTATTGCAAGTGCGACATGAATTATATTTCCAACCATTCTTTTCCTCAATGTGTGATATACTACCATAAACATACAACGGAGATTTCTGACAAATAGAGGAAAATGTGAGTGTAGATAATAAGAGTTAATCGTTGGAAGTATTGGTGAAACATTTCAGTCGAAGAGAATGAAAAAGTAACCCATATTTACCAACTTCTCGTTCCGAAACAACATATCCTTAATTTCTTGCATAAGTTTCTTATTTTCCTGGTAGTCATCCTTAGATACACAGGTGGATGTGATGGTGATCTTTCAGATTCCTCTTCATATTCATTACACCTACATATTTCATAGATTTTAGGAGCTATTTTATCCATAAATTGAAGATTAATTTTTAACAGTGATAAACTCATCATATATTTAACTACTTACATGCTAATAAATTCCTTAATTTCAAGGATTGAGTCATCGTTGTATAAATGCGTAGCACTGCTAGATGATATCCCTAAACTCCCTTCCAATAGAGAAGTGGCATACATAAATATAGTCAGCCGTCACATGTATTATTATTAACGATTTACTAAAGAAATCTGAGAGATATACGAACCACTGGATTCAAGTTTAACAATAGCTGACGTGATAATCCAAACACACTGATTACTTTCGGGTATTGCAGCAGCCTTATTAATGACAGCATCACCCCATAGAGTAATCCTGAATTTCAGTCCCCTACATTTATTTAAAGTAGCTTAGATATCTGGCAACCGAGTCATTACATTTAAACATCAAATAACTAATACAGGATTAGGGAGAAAACGGACCTAGAGTCTTTAAGATCTATATACTACATTGAAACTGGTTTGAAATTACTCATACGTTGAACAACATCAGAAGCACCAACCACATATCCAATAATATCTATAAATGAGAGAAATTTAGGAGTGAGATTCAATAGACTGAATTAAGTACAATTAAATAAAGGTGAATCAGGTACTTGCCACACAAATTTTTCTTGTTATCACTGGTTTCCAGAAGCATGTTGAAGGGAACAATATGGAAAAAATGCCTAGGAATCTTTGGAGGATTTCTGACAATCTCCTCTACAAATTTCAATGCATCGAGGAGCAAATAATGTTCCCTTTGTATTACTCGAAACTCTGGTTTTCGAAATTCAACTGAGAAGTTTTTTATGCTATAAAATGAGCCTTCAACAAACAATCCTTGGAAGTCAGGTATGAATCTGCTCCGAATGGTACACTGGATGGCATGATCCTTATATTTTAAAAGAGAAACAAACTTTGTTAGAGAAAAAAGTATTTATTCATCCAATGTCAGTAAGAAGTAGTGATAGTTTCTAAACTAACCTTTTCATCTATTGCCACAAAATCAATGCTCATTAGCTCTCGATCCTTTCTTGTGTTATAAGAACTTCACATGCGACTGACATGAATGACAAATTTCTTATCGCATCTCCCTCTTTGAAACTGCTCTATGTAAATTAGTTGAGGATCCATTTGAAATGATGAATTTGATTTCTTCAATTCCCTATGCTAAAACAATGTATTGATATATATGTTGAGAGTAACTGTAGTTACATTTTTAAATGGCCAGAGATGCTATTAATCATGCAGTTTGCAGGAAGCAGAAATGCAAGGAGTCACATTCATCATTCAATTAGTAATCCGGAAGGTCAAGGAAAGTTGAGTTACGTTCTAATTGCGTGGCTATTTAAATTAAGCAGTTTGCTACAAAGTGTATATAAATATTGTTACTATAAGGTGTTATAAACTCTATGATTAGAATGCACAAAGAATATATGCCTGTACTTATAGCTATATCAAGGTATACCTAATGTGTGTATCAATTAATTTACCTATTCTAGTTGTCGATTCATTTTGTCTTGTAAATGGTACCAAAATAATAGGATAAGTTATTTACACTAATTCTTATTCAGTAGATAATTATATGTACATATGGGGTACGTAGTTTCATTGCAATGTATCACTGAAACAAGTCATATGCATACATTCAGTGTAACAGTTAATTACATTAATTCACATACCAAGGGTATTAAACTGTTCATGATACCTGTTTAGTCGAATATGAAAAGCCCCCAAGTAACCCGCTGAGATGGCATGCCCGAAAAGGAGTTTTGCCAATTTTGTGCTGAGGTGTCATGCCTAGATTCATTTTGGCCTACTTTAATATACTATAAGTATAGATTTTACAAACACTAACACCCCCAAAAACAACCTAGACCTCAGTACCTATGTATTAATACATGAACTAGGAAAATAAAAAGTTGTTATGCAGACTTCTTGAACCATCTTTACTAAAACTGCCTTATCTCCCTTTCTAGACCTCTAAATGACGAACCAATTTTTTTTATGAAAGTAGACACATAGACCTTTCCAACGAGTACCTTTACGTCTTCTGGAAGTTTCTGGATCAGAACAGCTTATTTGTCAAAGTTGATCAAAAATCTAGTTTTTACAGAATCTTAAAATCAGCTTCATTGAATCTATTTTCTTAACAATACACACATACTGAAGTGCAACCATTCCAAGGTATGGTAATGAAGAATGAATTACAAACACACACACACATCGAAAATACACACATACTGAAATGCAACCATTCCAATTTGTAACTCAAAGAGGGTAATAACTTTCTCCAAGAAAAAGAAAAAGTATAATAGCGAGGAAACAAAAGCACATAGGAGATAGTTATAGATGAAAGCTTTATTAGAATTTTGACTCTTACCTTAATCTTCAATCTGGAGCTTATTTCAAGATCACCCCTAAATATAGTGATTGGGGCTATATTGCGAGTTCTAAGTGCACCTAATAACGAAGTTGAACTCTCAACACGTACAGCCCTGGCAGAAGTCTTCTTTGAAAATAGATGCAATAGCATATCGTTCTCTTCCATTTCTGTCTTATGTGCACCCCAATCCTGATTTCCCCTATAAGTTATACAATCCATTTTCATGCCACGTCCAGCCATCTGTTCAGCAATGGTTCTGACTTGGTCTTCCTTGGTTCCTTCATAAGGATCTTTAATGGGATAGACAACATTAGTAATAAGGCAAAGACACTTTTTTCCCTTTGTTGTTTCTTGTTACTTTTTTATCATCATATCCATCCCAACAACAATGGCATCAATAACTAGCATTAAGGTTAAGGGGGTTACAACCATTAAAAGACTCATCAATCATATAAACACAACAACAATCGATTCTCTTTTTGAACTTTGAGAAGAAGCTATGGAGATACATGTGATTTGTCAAATTCAAGATATTGTGAACCAATACTGAAACCATAGAGTGAAATTCAAGCTACTTCACTTGGAAAGTTCTCTAACTTAACCTATTTTACTTCTGCTACAAGGGGACATTAGACTACAACACCCAAGAAGTATCTCCACCATCAGTTTAAGCTTAATGGTTACATGACTCAAATGAGGCACAAATGTTCTAACACAATAGTATTAGCCTCAGCCTGAATGTTTATTGGCACATCCAGATAGAGGTTAATCAGTACAAACCATGGACAGTGACTATTACATCTTCTTGTTTGCTATGGCAATGAAGTGAAACTCTTCCATCCTATATTATTATGTAAGTACATGTGATTTGTCAAATTATTAAAAAATGTGATTTGGTTAATATTATATTGTAGGAGGCATATACTTGGACTTATGATGACAACGTAGTCAAAAATCTTCTCAAAAAAAATATGTAAGAATCGGTATAAGGACTTCATCTGCAACACAAAAAAAAATTATTGGGATAAAGGTAGAAACCCCACCAAGTGCCCGCTCTATATGACTGAGGATGTGTGGGCACAATTTTGCGCTCATTGGGGGTTGGAGAAGGCGATTGAAGCCTCTGAACGGGCAAAGCAAAATAGGGGAAGTTCATCAGGGACATGTACCAAACACACGTCAGGGACAATCAACTTCGCCGAGCATTACTCGCGTATGGTATGTTTATTGTCTATTAATGTTTAAACCTCTATAAATGTTGCATGTATAGTATATAGTTGGGTTGCCATGTTGATGCTATGAAATCCATGGTTTTAATTTAATGAATTTGAAAACATGCATGATATATATATATATATGTATATATATATATATATATATACATATATATATATATATATATATATATATACATATATATATATATATATATATATATATATATATATAGAGATATATACATATATATATATATATATATATATATATACATATATATATATATATATAGATATATATATATATATATATATATATACATATATATATATATATATATATATATATAGATATATATATATATATATATATATATATATATATATATATATATATATATATATATATATATATATATATATATATATATATATATATATATATATATATATATATATATATATATATATATATATATATATATATATATATATATATTGTATGTGTGTGTGGGGGGGTTGTTAGTCATAATACATGTCGTTTTAGGAGTTAAATTTTGTTCCAAAATATTTGACCTTTTTGGTTCCTTTGGTTGGATTGATTTTAGTTGTAGCGAAGGCATTATGTATGAAACGTGGTGTTCTTATTTTTCATGCAATTATATGTCTTATGTGTAAGGATACATCATTAACAAGCCTTGTTGTTTCTCAAAATCACCTCAAAAACCATGTTTTGTAAGAAGGGTCAGATCTGTCCACTTTTGGTATTATTTTTTTGCTATTCATTCAAGTTTATGTGCATATCTTTGAAAGAGTTAGGTTTAGGCATATCCATGGTACTTTAAGCTAAGTGTGCCTTTAAGTTTAAGATGCATATTCTTTGTTCGAATCAGGTTTGGAGTTAAGTTTTCCTTACCACTATGTTGATGTCCAGTCTGCACAGTTTCGGGCCACTCCTCTTTCATTTTTTATTTTAACCATGACATACTCACAATATGAGAAAAGACCAAAGATATTCTTTGTGGATAACATGTGTAGAAGTATTCACATATTTTAACTTTATTTTTTCTGTTTTTCTAAGTTCCTTTTTTTATTTTTCCCTTAAACGGTTTATGTCCAGTCTTTCGGCAATGAAGGTTCTGTCCTGATAATATCCTTACTATTTGACATAGCAAACCTAACTGGATGGACCTGAAATCTGGTGTGCTTCATTTTCAATGTGTCCTCAACAACTTTTAGGTTTTGAGTTTTATCTTATTTTGATCACAAAGGGGTATAAATGTTAAGTTTTCATGACATACACAGTGTGTTCCATTTTCTGGCAGATTGTATGGCCCAACGTTTAAATCATTTTGGACTCCTAATATTGGCCCATAAATCAAACAAAAAATCATGTGTGCTCTATGTTGTGTTAGGAAGAGAATTCCACTTTTTGTTTCCACTCCTTTTGATATTTGGACAGGTACATTTGAGGCAGTATGGACAGCAACAGCCTATACTTGGGGCAGTTTCCTTGGAATGCTCCTTTTCTTTGGGATTTGTCTCCCACATTTAACATTTTTTTTGATAATTGTATTCATTTTGGGAAAAATAATATTGGAAAATCAGACATTCATTTTGGGACAGAGGGAGTATGTCTTTAGGTTATTAATGTTTGTTTATATATATATATATATATATATATATATATATATATATATATATATATATATATATATATATATATATATATATAAGTGCTATTATTTAGTTTAACTTATAGTAACTATAATGATTGCAGACTACGAAATTTGGCCCGCACGTCTCCATTCCTGATGTCTTTGTCAGCACCCACACTATCGCTAGTGCCTCCGCCGATCAGCCTCCTCAGTGGGTTGCAAGTTGCAGAAACTACATACGTAAGTAATAATTCTTGAAGGACTTGCTATTGAATATGAAATTTTATTTATGTATTGTGTATGTGATAATATTTGTTTGTTTTAATATGACATTCTGCATTTAGTGCTAAAATGGCATTAGCGGTCGCTGAGGTTCGTTTGGAGCAGCCTATTACTGGGACCCCTGCATGGAGCAAAGAGATTTGGAATGATGTCACTGCTGATGGAAGGACGAAGAGGGGATCAAGGGTATATGGCATGGGTGAGTATGCTGGGCAGTCGTCGACGCGGTCGACAGCTCAATCCCTTGTTGTTACCAACCATGACCAGAGTGCAAGGATTGAGACTCTAGAGGCAGAGCTAGCACAACATTGGGAAGAATCAGCACAACATCGGGCAGAAACACAAGAAACAAAACAACTAATGGCCCAGTTGCTTGCGCAGATGCAACAAATGCAGCAGTGTCCGCCACAACCTTTGGTTAGTAGTACAGCGTCCCCTTCATCCGGTAGCCCTAGTTCTGCTAGGAATGTTTTCACAAGCCCCCCTCCTACGAATTTAGGGAACAATTAGTGATTTAACTATCAAACTATGTGTAACATTAATTTACTATTTAACTTGGTGTTTTTAAATTGTCATTTGAGTTTGTAACAGTATGTAATAACAACATTTATTCATTTATTGTTTTTAACTTTGTAGCTCTTTTGCATTGCAATTTAGTTTTTTAGTAATTTGTTATATCACAGGTTCAGGAAAAAATAATATTGATTTTTAAATAAAAATATTTTAAATTGGATTTTTAATATCAGCGACGGAATAATTTCCATCGCGGCGAAAAATAAAAAGATAAATATTGGCGTTAGTGACAAAATTTTCGTTACTAATCAGCGCGGAATTTAAGTTTTTCGTTAGTAGACAGAGACATTAATTATTTCGTCGCTGAAAAGTCACAAATATTTTGCAACGGAATACAGCGACGGAAATTTATTCCGATTGTAACCAGAGACGATAATAATTCCCGTCGCTGGCAAGCTTCAAAATTTAGCAACAGAATACAGCGACAGAAGTTTATTCCATTGGTCAACATAGACGGTAATAATTCCGTCACTGATTAACGACAAACATTTAGCAACGGAATGCTCGTTACTATACAGCGACAAAATTTTCCAGCAACGGATATCAGTGACGGAAATATTTCGTCGCTGTTCAGAAACGGATGCCTCTATGTTTGTTGGTGAACAGTGGCGGTATTAATTACGTCGCTGAAAAGCGACATAATTTCTTCAACGGGTATATTCCGTCGTTGGTCTGAAATTAGCAACGGAAATTGTGTTTTAGCGACGGAAAATTCTGTCGCTAATGACCAGTTTCCTAGTAGTGTATGTGTGATTTATTTGAAAATCCATGCTTTGAATCATGTCTAATTTGAAGAATTTCAAGCTTTGGGTTTTTCGGACCTTCATAATTGTTTTCTTGAATTCTGGGTTCCTATCACAATTTTTATCTATTAAAATTTACATATTTATGTTGGATTTAGATTAAGGAACATGTAGACATAATTTTTGTGCATTTTGGTTAAGTTTTTCAAAATTCATGTGTTTTCATGTTCTTCGTGTTCTTTCAAGCATTCATAGGATATTCATCAAGTTTTTCAAGAAAACTATACTATGTTGGTGTTTGATTATCAAAACTCTTGTTTTTCTATTTCAATCCAAGTTTTGGTTCATGATTCTTCATTGCATTTGTTTTTCTATTTCAATCCATGTACACTCTAGCGCCTTCTTCCTTTGAAGCGCTTGATCACATGTGCTCTTCTTAAAAAGCGCTTGTGATTCTCTTTTTAAAAAAACGCTTGGACCAACATTTGAATTTTTGGCTTAACTTTGATTCTTTTCTTTCTTTCAGAAAGATAAATACTTTCTTTCTTGTTGGGAGATTGATGAAGAGGATGTTGGATGTGATGTCATGGGGATATACTTACTAGAGACTCTCAAGGATGCTAGTATTCTTCCCCTCTTCAACAAAGGTCAATCCTTCTTTGTGGCCTCATTCGTTGATGAATTCTTCTCCACAGTAACTTTTTTGGAGTTGAATAAGAAGATTGTTGTCGTTGAAGCCTCTATTTATGATATGACTTTGTCATTACCCCTAGCTCCATCAACAACGCTTTTGGTTATGAATCTGATCCCCGAGCCCCTCTCAAATGCTCCCTAGCTATCCAGGATAAAAATGCCTTAGAGCTTATTGGAGATCCCACCTTAGCCAAAATTATAAAGAAGCAAGACAGAAAGATATTTGGAGAGCTTATGTTCCATGTTTCCCTCCTTGTAGCCTACTCTATTTACTGTAAGAGTGGAAATGCTAACAAGTTCATTTCTGAGCAATAGGATTGCTCCTGTGTCATTTTATCAAGAACCATTATCAACTGGTCTCAAATCATTTTTTAAATAATTTGTGCCAGCGTTAGAAGATACAATATCAAGGTGATAAGCAAAGCGCCTAAGTACAAGACCCACTGCAAACTCCTCACCTTCATGTTTCTGACCTTTCCTGCTCTTAAGGAGCTTATTGAAGCCAATCCTAACCTTCACTCAGAGGAAGACCAAATCAAGAAATTTACCTATGAAAACATTATAATATCAATTTCCTCCCCAAATTTCCATAATTGCAGTTTGGTCCCTAAACTTCCAAAATAAGCTTAAATCCTCAATTTTCTGATTATTTGCACTTCAACCCCTGTACTTTCAAAACACTAATAAAACACATTAAATTTCCAAGGTTTCAAACATTAAATAAGCTAGGAAACATATCTTTTGGATGGGTAAAACTACATCCATCAAATACCCCCAAACTTATAATTTTATTGGTGTATCAAAGTAACCAAAAGTAAGGGGTTTGACTGTTTGAATTTTTAATCTAAGAAAACTATAAATAAAAGCAAGCAAAGAAATCAAGAAACAAGGGATTCATGGATTGGGGATCATAACAATTATCACTTTATGCTATTTAAATCATGTAAAAGGAATTCAATCTCATTCTTGGGTTCATTCACAAAATCTTGAGTTGGGACGGTTTGGTGTGCGACTTGCAACTCAAATATTCTCTTTTTATTATACTCCAGTTACGTATATATAATAATTAAAGAAATCATGAAGATTAAAAGAACATAAGAATATAGATTCATTGTTTTCAGTTACGTCCTTAATTAAATCTATTCTTCTCAATAAGGGTCAATGTATCTATGTTCGAGTTACTGTAACAATGGATACCAAAATAGATTCATAGGCCAAAAGTATCTTAACATATAATTGAAGCCTATGAATGATCTTGAAGAATGTAGAGAGAACAAGAATGAGAGAGAGATAGGAATAATTAAAACCCTAGCATAAAGATCAAATTATTACTTACTGTTAGTGTTATGCCCTAGGCCTATAGTTGATAAGACCTATATGTTGACATTATTTATTATTATATGAAAAGTTTATTATTTGATTATTATATATTTTGCATATTTATTGTAATAATCTTCGTCCCTAATTATTAAGTGGATAATTAGTATAATTGTTAATGGATAATCATATGATGATTATATGTGATGCAATCAGTCATTGTTGGGAAAAGAAAAGAGTCAAGTCAGAAATTAATTAAGCATTGAACTTTAAATAGTCAGTCAATCTTTGGGAAGAATAAAAGTTTAGTGAATATCTAGGGACTAGTTTGATACATTGAACTGTAGTATACATTAAGTAAGTAGTCTAGTATAAATATAGGTGATAATCATCATTTGTAATGAGTTTACTAATCAGTTTTCATCAGTAAAAGTACTAAATATTCTTCGATTTGTTTTCTTAAAGATTTTCCAGATTTTCCTTACAAAATCTTGGCTCCAACGGTGTTTGGAGAAATTTAATCGCTTACTATTCTCTTCTCCTGAGAATCAGTTTGCTTCAAGTGGTATCAGAGCCAGGTTATGGCTGACCAAATTAATGAAGGTCCTGTCCAAGGAGTTACTAGGGAAGAATTTCAGAATTTGCAGCAACAATTAACTCAATTATGTACCAGTTTACAGCAGGCTGGTATATTAGGTGTTCCTCATCCTAACTTAGAGCAAAGGGGAGGACCGGTTTATAATCAACATGGCAATGTACGGAATCAACATCATGGTAGACAATTTCAGCAACCAGACTCATTAACGGATGAAGAAGGAGATGCAAGGGGAGATGCAAGGCGGCCGAGATTCAATCGTAGTAATGATCAAGACTCAAGGATCAAGTTAGACATCCCTAAATTTAATGGAGAGGAACAGCCAGACGAAGTTCTCGATTGGCTAAATGAAGTGGAGAGAATCTTTGAGTTCCTTGATTATCCAGAAAACAAGAAGGTGAAGTTGGTGGCCATAAGATTAAAGGGCTATGCTTCTTCTTGGTGGCAGCAAGTGCAAATGACAAGAATTCAATCCGGGAAAGACAAAATTCAAAATTGGACAAAGATGCAAAAGATGATCCGAAGCCAATTTATCCCATTAAACTACGAGGGGATTCTTTTTCAACAGTACCAGACTCTTCAACAAGGAGCACGCACTATTCGGGAGTACACAAATGAATTTTATAAGATGAAGACTCGTGTGCAGCTTGCCGAAACTGAAGTACAGATGATACATCGTTATTTGATGGGTTTAAGGCTAACAATACGAAATTTGGTGGAGTTGCAGCCGTGTTGGACTTTATCCAGTGCAGTCCAACTTGCAATGAAGGTTGAGAATCAACAAAAACAGCCCGCTGGTCGGTATGTGCAGATGGGCAAAGAACAGGTTCAGTTTAACAATGACCGCCATCCTAGTAGCAGCGGCACGAAGTCTATGATAGCCCCAGATCATGTGCAGAAGCTTGCCTCAAGCTATAACCCGCAAGGTCTAGGTCAAGGAAGAGGAAGAGGACGGGGCACGATAAACAACGTTGTTGGCAGAAGCAACCAACAATCTCAATTTGTTGGAGGAAAAATAATATGCTATAAATGCGGACTAGAAGGCCACAAATCTTCAGAATGCAAGAAGAGGAATAGCAATTTATTAGCTAGTGAAGAAGTTAATGATCCTAATTATAATGAGGAAAATCTCGAAGATAATGAAGAGGAAGCAAGTCTACTAGACTTTGCCGAGGATGAAGTCACATATAGGGATCAAAATCTCCCTAATCTTGTTATTCGACATACCATGTTATCTCCTAAAGAGGCCATAAGTGATTGGAGGCGTAACAACATTTTCAAAACAAAGTGCACCAGTCATGGGCGACTTTGCAATCTCATCATCGATGGAGGAAGCTGTGAGAATCTTGTTTCTCAAGAAATGGTGACAAAGCTGAATCTTAAGGTGCAACTTCATCCAATGCCATATAGAATAGCCTGGTTCAAGAAAGGAGGTGAAGTAAAGGTAACACATCAATGCCTTGTTCCCTTTTCTTTTGGGAAATCATACTCGGATGAAGTTTTATGTGACGTGGTCGAGATGGAGGCCTATCATTTATTGCTTGGCAAACCATGGCAGTTCGACAATAAGACTATCCACCATGGAGAAAGGAATGTTTATGCTTTCTACAAAAATGGAGTCAAAGTCGTGCTTGCTTCGATGAATGAGGAAGAACGTGCTAACGTTGCCAAGGGAAATTCCTATTTGAGCTTGCGAGAGTTCATGGATGAATTTGAGGCTAGTGGAATTGCTTATGTGTTACTAGCAAAAGAAGATAAACAAATCAAATTTGATGTCCCTTTCAAAATGCAGTCTATTCTCGAAGAATTTGCTGAAACTTTTCCGTCGAAATTACCTGTTGGTTTACCTCCTAGCCGAACTATTTAGCATCACATTGATCTTGTGCCTGGAGCAAGTTTACTTAATCTGCCGCATTATCGGATGAGCCCTAAAGAGCACGAAGAACTTCAAAGACAGGTTGAAGATTTGCTGAAAAGAGGATTCATTAGGGAATCAATGAGTCCTTGCGCAGTTCCAGCTCTATTAACACCCAAAAAAGATGGCATGTGGAGGATGTGTATTGATAGTCGAGCTATCAATAAAATTAGTGTAAAGTATCGATTTCCAATCCCAAGGCTTGATGACATGCTGGATATGTTGCATGGTGCACGGGTTTTCTCAAAGATTGATCTCAGGAGTGGCTACCATCAAATTCGAATTCGGGAAGGAGACGAGTGGAAGACATCATTCAAGACGAAAGAGGGGCTCTACGAATGGATGGTAATGCCTTTTGATTTATCAAATGCACCTAGTACATTTATGAGATTGATGAATCAAGTCTTGAAACCATTTATTGGAAAGTTCGTGGTCCTTTATTTTGATGATATATTAATTTATAGCCCAGATAAAGAAACTCATTTGTTGCACTTGAGGAGGGTTCTTGATGTTTTGCAGGAAGAGAAGTTGTATGCAAACATGAAGAAATGTGAGTTTCTTACAGATTCATTGTTGTTTCTAGGGTACATTGTCAGTTCTAAAGGGATTCAAGTAGATGAAAGCAAAGTTGAAGCAGTTAAAAACTGGCCAACACCCACTACAATTTCTGAAGTTCGAAGTTTTCATGGCCTAGCTTCATTTTACAGGCGTTTTATCAAGAATTTCAGCAGCATAATTGCCTCGGTTACCGACTGCTTGAAGAAGGGAAGATTTGAGTGATCCGATGAAGCTGAAAATAGTTTCCAACAGATCAAAGAAAAACTTATTTCAGTGCCTATTTTAGCACTGCCAGATTTCGAAAAGATGTTCGAGTTGGAGTGTGACGCATCTGGAATCGGGATTGGAGCTGTACTCAGTCAGGAAGGAAGGCCGATTTCATTTTACAGCGAGAAATTGAATGACACAAGAAGGAGGTACAGTACCTATGATCAAGAATTATATGCTATTATTAAAGCTCTTAAACATTGGCAGCATTATTTAGTGCAATGGGAGTTTGTTCTATACTCGGATCATGAGGCGTTGAGGCATATCAACAGCCAAAAGAAGCTGAATAACAGGCATGCACGTTGGGTTGAATTCCTACAGCAGTTTAATTTCGTAATTAAGCACAAGTCTGGAGCTAGGAACAAAGTAGCAGACGCACTCAACCGGAAAACCATGTTACTGACACAAATAAGCTCTACGATTGAAGGGTTTGATTCTTTCAAGGAGATGTATTCTACTGATCCTTTCTTTGGTCCTATTTGGAGGGATTACAATAATGGGCGGCAAGGAGAGTACTTGATGCACAATGATTTTCTTTTTAAGGGCAACCAACTATGTGTACCAGATTGTTCCTTAAGGGAAAGAATTGTTCATGATATGCACGGTGGAGGCTTAGCTGGACATTTTGTTCAAGATAAGACATTTGCCATGGTTGAACAAAAATTCTTTTGGCCCAAGATGAGAAGGGACGTGCACAGACTTGTCAAAAGATGTCATATTTTCCAAGAATCAAAAGGAAGATCTCAAAATACTGGTTTGTACACTCCTTTACCAGTACCAACAGCTCCGTGGAAAGATGTTAGCATGGATTTTGTTGTGGGATTGCCTAGAAGTCAGCGTGGCATGGATTCTATCTTCGTGGTTGTGGATCAATTTTCGAAAATGGCTCATTTTATTAGCTGCAAGAAGACGACCGATGCATCAAACGTCGCTTCTTTATATTTTCGTGAAGTTGTGCATCTACATGGGGTTCCGAAGTCTATAACTTCTGATCGGGATTCCAAGTTTCTCTCTCATTTTTGGAGGACATTGTGGAAGAAGCTTGGAACTAAAGTTCAATATAGTACTTCTTATCATCCTCAGACAGATGGGCAAACCGAAGTTGTCAATAGAAGTTTGGGAAATCTGTTACGGTGCTTGGTGGGAGATAATCCTAAGCAGTGGGAAGCCGTGATAGCACAAGCTGAATTTGCTTATAACTACTCAAAGAATCGAACTACAGGGATGAGTCTTTTTGAGATCGTTTACGGGAAGCAGCCTGTACATTTCTATGACTTACTTCCTATACAACAATCAAATAAGTATCATGTCAAGGGCGAAGAAATGGCTCAGAAAATACTGAAATTGCATGAAGATATCGGGCTGAAAATTGCTCAATCAAATGCTAAGTACAAGAAGCATGCGGATTTGAAGAGGCGAGCTAAAATATTCAAAGAAGGAGACATGGTGATGGTTTTCCTGCGAAAGGAAAGGTTTCCATTCGGGACCTACTCCAAGTTAAGCAAAAAGAAGATTGGTCCTTATAAAATCGTTAAGAAAATTGGGGAAAATGCTTATTAGGTTGATTTACCCAAACATATGGGTATTGATTCAACCTTTAACGTTTCGGATCTGTATGAATATCATGGAGAAGGCGAAGATGGAGGCAGATGCTAACTTCGAGGATGAGTTTTTCTAAGGAGGAGGGATTGATGCAATCAGTCATTGTTGGGAAAAGAAAAGAGTCATGTCAGAAATTAATTAAGCATTGAACTTTGAATAATCAGTCAATCTTTGGGAAGAATAAAAGTCTAGTGAATATCTAGGGACTAGTTTGATACATTGAACTGTAGTATACATTAAGTAAGTAGTCTAGTAAAAATATAGGCGATAATCATCATTTGTAATGAGTTTACTAATCAGTTTTCATCAGTAAAAGTACTAAATATTCTTCGATTTGTTTTCTTAAAGATTTTCCAGATTTTCCTTACAAAATCTTGGCTCCAACGGTGTTTGTAGAAATTTAATCGCTTACTATTCTCTTCTCCTGAGAATCAGTTTGCTTCAATATGCATAGAGATGCACATTAAAATTATAGGTACTTGTTAGTGAACAAGTGACTGGACTTGACCCGTATGAGATTTATGTCATGGTCAAATGTCATAATTAAATCTCATATGGTCACTTCATTTAGTCCCTAGATCTGAGATTATCATGACCTTACATATGATGAAAGTTATGTTTGATTTTAGTCAAACGATATCTTAACACGATATTTATAAAGGCTATCTTTGGCATGATCGGATTCATGATGGGAAGGATGATAAGTCAAGATGGAATTTGTCCCTCGAAAGAGAGATGTTTTGCTTGGGCCCCTCGATAAGTGATAATGATGAAAGTGTATGGCCATACCCCAATGCGATTGGATTATCATTATACTCAATATCGAGAAAGCATTGAACAAATATAAGTTGACGTGGACCATGACTTGTGTTCAATATAACATCGTGAGACAAAGGGAGAAATGGAAGTGTACCATTGGAAACGTGAACTCTTACGTTATATTAATTGGGTAGACATAATGGCTTGCTAGAGTCCGCTTATGTTTTATGAGGGTCGATATGATCGGGCTCATTGCCAACATAATATAATCCTATTGGGTCACACACAATTGGAATAAATTGGTTAAACCAAAGGAAGAAAATTGAGAGTTCCTGATCTGGCAAAAGTCATCGCGCGACGGATCTTGCCCAGAGGCGGTTTACAGCCTTGTCTCCTAATACGATTAGGGCACAAATATTAATACTATTGTAGTATAAATATGAGGTCTGTGAACAGCCGAAAGACAGACGAATTTTCGAAAAGAAAAATCACCATAAAGGTTTCTCAATTTCTTTCTAAGGTTTAAGGATCTAGCAATCCTCAAGAACCGTTCTTCGTTCATTCAAAGGTGTGGATACTACTAGAGGGTCTTCGCTCGTACGATGATCAAGGCCTAGAGTTCTAATCCGAAGATTTAAGTTTTTGAAGATCGAAGTTTTTGATTCAAAATCACATTGATAAATTGTTCGATAGCTCAAGAACGGAAAACTTTTAAGGTTGGTAAAATTCTATCTCATAGGAATTCAATTTAATTGTATAGAACGGATCTTAGGGCTCTTGGGTTTTGTGTTATTTAGATGCTAATTCCGCTGCACATGGACCCATAAAACCCAACAGTGGTATCAGAGCCCCGTTCGTATGGTTAAGTTTGAATTAACATGCTAGAAAAGTGATATAAATTGTTTATATGTTCCTTGCATGTTTTGTATGCGGTAGAATTTTAATTGTTTATGTGAAACAATGTGAAAAATCATTTTCTGATCATAATGAATTAAATCTGTTAAAAGCTGTTTATTTGATTTAATTGCTCTACGTTTGAATTGATTAAGAGCTGGAAAAATCTGCAAGTCTGGCAACTCTAGTCACGCGACAGAGTTGGCCATGGGCAGTCAGATGGGCTAGTCTGGCCGTGCGACGGATCCGGCCTTTTGGAAGTTTCTGTCACACGACGAACATAGCCAAGTCAGAACAGTTTCAGTTTGTTAAATTTCCTGCAAAATCTGTGATTAATTGTTAATCTTATGCTGTTTCTGCTATAATCTGGTTGCTGTAAATTTTCTGGAAATTGAATTTATAAGGCTATGCTAGATTAATTCAAGGTTTATGCATGCTTAGTTAATTAAAATATGATTTTTTTTATTAATTATTGCGATGCATGAATTATGTGTTCTTATGTTTTAAGAGCTTTGTTAAATCTTTAGTTGAAACATTGAATTATGGTTATCTGATTTTTTATGAGAAACAAGTCAGTTTACAAGTATTGATCATGTTGCAAATCAGATCTGGTATTGTAATTGTGCATGTCTAGGAGAGTTCTATCGAAGGAGAGATTTGGTACTTAAGCAGTCCTTGTGGCTCACCAATTTTCCTGGAAACTTACCTGGTGCGTGATTATGATTATCTTTGCTGATATGCTTATAATTTGCTTTAAAGAACCTTCATTTAACTTTTAAGTTCTTTATGTCAATCCATGATTAAAACACTTGAGACCACTCGGATAGTTTTGGGTGGGCTCGCCATAGCGAGGTACTTTGATTCTATTTGTTGTGCGAGCAAGATGAGGAAATGGTGGTTCCTATACGTTTAAAGTGGATGAACTTAATTGGGTTATCAAAATGGTTTTGGACCCAAGGCATAAGATGAGATTAAAATATGATGTCTTAAATAAATCTCATAAAAGATCTAAGAGTCATATATGTGATATGATTGATGTTTCTACCTAATTAATTTAGTTTTGAGCGGTTTGCCATAGCAAACTTGAAATTAAATTAAAGTTGGATCTTAGCCCACTAAATGTATATTATGCTTATTTGCATTGGAAGGTGTATAATTTAGTAGGAGCATTTATTTTCATGTAAATGCATTATACTTTTCATATAATATGTTTGCTTATATGTGTTCATATTTTATGTATATCTTTTTGTAGAATAAATGGCATCAAACAATAATCATCTGTCACTGCGATCTATCCTTGAGAAGGAAAAGTTGGAAGAGAATGGTACAAACTATATGGATTGGATCCGTAGCGTGAGAATTGTTCTCAGGCAAGAGGAAAAACTGTACGTTCTCGAGGAACCTGTTCCACCTGAACCTGCTGCCAAAGCTACTAGGGCAGTGAGGGATCAATATCTGAAGCATAAGCGTGATGCTACTTATGTTGGTTGCCTCATGCTCTCCGCCATGTGCAAGAGGCTTCAGAAGGATCTTGAGCACTTGGGGACAGTTGATCTAAACAATCAACTGATGGAAATGTTTCAAGTTCAAGCAAGGCAGGAAAGGTATAACACAGTTAAAGCCCTAACCTCATGCAAGATGAGTGAAGGACAAGCTGTTGGTCCCCATGCTCTAAAGATGAAGGGCCACATCGAGCATCTTGAGAGGCTCGGTTTTCCAATTAGCCAAGAGTTGGCTACTGAATGATATTGAATTCATTGCCCGAATGTTTTAGTAATTTCATAATGAACTATAACATGGGGGGCATGAATAGGAACCTTTCCGAGCTAATTCAAATGTTGAACACTGCGAAAACCAATATCGTCAAAAAGAAAACCGATCAAGTGTTGATGGTTAATAAAGGGAAAGGTTTCAAGGGTAAGGGAAAGGCAAAAGTTGCTAATCCTAAGGCAAGTGTTGCCAAACCCAAAGAGGCTAAGCCCAAGTCTCAAGAGGACGCAGTCTGCTTCCATTGCAATGAGATTGGACATTGGAGGAGAAACTGCAAGAAATATCAGGAAGCACTAAAGAAGAGCAAAGGTGTTGCCTCGACTTCAGGTATCTTTGTTATAGATATATTCCTATCTACTTCTAGTTCTTGGGTATTGGATACCGGATGTGGATCTCACATTTGTTTAAATGTGCAGGGTCTAAAGAACAGAAGGATGCATGAAGATGGTGAAGTGGACCTACGTGTGGGAAATGGAGCAAGAGTTGTTGCATTAGCCATAGGAACTTATGAAGTTACTTTACCTAGTGGACTAATACTTGTTTTGAACAATTGTTATTACGTTCCAACTTTAAGTAGGAATATTATTTCGATTTCAAGTTTGGATAATGAAGGTTTTAATTTTCTTATATGTGATAAGAAGTTTTCTATTTACAAGAGTGATATGCATTATTGTACTGCTATTTCATTCAATGGCCTTTATATCCTTGATGTTGAAAATCGTGATAATGATATCTATAACATTAACAAGAAATCTAAACCCAATGATGTAAACCACACTTACATATGGCATTGTCGTCTTGGCCATATAAATGAGAAACGCATTTCTAAACTCCATAAAGATGGATTTTTAGACTCACATGATTATGAATCATATGAGACATGCGAATCTTGTTTACTAGGCAAGATGACCAAGGACCCATTTACCAAAATTGGTGAAAGGGCGGGCGACTTATTAGGCCTCATACACACTGATGTATGTAGACCTATGAGTAGCAATGCTAGGGGAGGATTTCAGTACTTCATAACATTCACTGATGATTATAGTAGATTTGGATATGTTTATCTAATGAAACATAAAAGTGAATCGTTTGAGATATTTCGAATATTTCAAAATGAAGTGCAAAATCAACTTGGCAAAACTATTAAAGCACTTCAATCTGATCGAGGCGGAGAATATTTAAGCCAAGAATTTGACAGTCATCTTAAGAGTTGTGGAATCGTTTCAGAACTCTCTCCACCCGAAACACCACAATGGAATGGTGTGTCTGAAAGGAGGAATAGAACTTTGTTGGATATGGTTCGTTCAATGATGAGTCAAGTTGAGCTTCCTTTATCCTTTTGGGGACACGCACTAGAAACTGCTGCT
Source organism: Adenophora triphylla var. japonica (assembly GCA_022495995.1). Taxonomy (NCBI): domain Eukaryota; kingdom Viridiplantae; phylum Streptophyta; class Magnoliopsida; order Asterales; family Campanulaceae; genus Adenophora; species Adenophora triphylla. The sequence continues at coordinate 694,786 of JAFEMH010000008.1, forward strand.
TTCACTATAAATAGAGTTCCTACCAAATCAGTTCAAAAGACCCCATATGAGATGTGGCATGGAAGAAAACCCAGTTTGTCTTTCATGAGGATTTGGGGTTGCGATGCATATGTCAAGAAGTTAACTTCTGACAAGCTAGCACCTAAGTCTGATAAATGTGTTTTCGTGGGTTATCCTAAGGAAACTAAAGGATACTATTTCTACAATCGAAACGAGAACAAAGTGTTTGTTGCTCGAAATGGTACCTTCTTAGAGAAGGAGTTTCTTCGCAAAGGAACCAGTGGGAGTAAAATAGATCTCGAAGGAGTTCGAGAACCCGAAAATAACATTGAACCAATGGTAGAAACTGAACCAAGTTCACAAGGAGTTGTGGAACCAGTTCAAGATGCACAAGTGTAAGTGCTCCAATTTGAGCTTGTTAGTATTTTCGTTAGAAAATTAACGGAAGTTTTAACATTCCTAACATTTCTAACATTTCTAACATTTCTAACCAACCAAGGGTAGATTAGGGTTTGCCATTTAAAGATAAACCAAGGAAAGAATCTCAAAAAGCAAAAGAAATTGGAAAAATCCGAATTGGGCAAGTTGAAAAACATAAACTGCTGGAATTTTTGAATTTTATTATTCCTGTCCAAAGCCTGGAGCTGCATTTAATGAACAGTGCACGTTTACAATCCAATCCGCGCGGACATGTTTGTCAATTTCAGAGGGCTATAAATTGAACCCTCCTCTCTCAGTTTACACAACACAATTAGCTCATAGAAGCTGTATTCTGGCGAAAAATAGGGAGAAAACAGTGGGAATTCACTAGAATCGCCACCATTTTCTCTTCAATCTTTCCCAAACCCCACTCACTCAAAATACTTTCAAAACACTCTCATACATACACCAATCCAAGCTCAAATCACCCCTTAGGAGGAGGATTAGAGAGAAAACATAGAGGACTTAAGTGTTATCTACTTGTTTTCTCTTTGACCAACTCTATCATCAAACCCTAAACACATTCAAGCCTTGAAGCCACCCAAACACAAATCCAAACACCAAATATTGATACTCCTCAATTCAAACACCAAATCTTGATACTCCTCAAGTCAAATTCCAAGCCTAGGAAGATAGGGTGTCACCATTGGTAAAGCCCTCCTTCTCTAAACCCTAAAACTCCCTTTTAACTTCTTGTTCATCTTGTTCTTCTTACTTTGATGTACTTTATGTCTAGTTTAACTTAAATCTTGACCTAAGATGGTCATCTTGAAGTTCATCTTCATGAATGACCATCTCAAATGGTCCACATTTTAAATCTCTAGTTGATTTTTCTCTTTAATTTCATCTCTATAAAATTCCCCTTCCCAAGCAAATGAAATGCTTAAGTCCTAATGTACCCCAAGGATGGTTTGATATAGTAGATCACCACTAAAATTTCTAGTGACTACTAATCAAAACCTAGGGAAATGGGGACAAGCATGGATGCAAAACCCCCTTTAAAATCACATTTTCCTTCTTGAGAAGTTGCTGTCCAGTAGCAATTTTCTAAGACCCCAGTCCATGGTCTAATTTTTTGGACACAGATAAACTTGGAATTTGGTGTTGACTACAAAACACTTTTTGTAGCCAACATACAGATATTTCCAGGCATATTTTTACTTTATTTTTTGTATGAGTAAAACCCCCTTTTTCAAATTTTCCTTTAAAGGTCAGTTCATCAGTCTCTGGAAGTCCAGATTTCACATCTAAGATTTCCAGAAGATTTTGGGTCCTCAAATCATCTCCAAAATGAAAATTTCTTTTATATAAACCTTATTTAAGGTGTTTTGAACATTTTTAATTCTCGGAATTTTCCCAGATTCTGGAGTTTTCAAGCCCTAAAGTCCATTTCAAAATTAAGTGTCCACTGCCTTTTTCACTCTGGCAGAAATGGTTTCCAACTTCCAAAAATCTTTTGAGTACCAAAATTCAACCCAAAAATCACACCAAAAATCATGGGATCTGTCCAAAGTCTAATAAAGAATTCCCAATTTTTACTTTCCTCAGTTTCAACTTATTTTGGCCAAAGTAACACACACACACACACACACACAAACAAATGATTTTGAATGTTTGGAAGACTCGTTTTACGAGGCATTCCGGGTGCACACTAACGTCCTTCCCGGCGTGTAACGTGACCTCCGAACCCAAATCTCTTATTTCGGGCATTTTTCAAAGTTTTGGCCCTTAAAATAAAAATGGCGTGGCGACTCCGTTTGATTTCAAAAAAAATCGGGTACATCACAGTGGCGACTCCGCTGGGGATTTAATAAGTTTTTTTTAAAAAAAAATGATATTTGGTATATTGGTGGAAACCATTAAACTTCCCGTTATCGCCTCCTAACACGAGTCGGGGATAAATTGTGGTTTAACAATCCCACGTACCGGTATCATCGTTTTCAAAAAAAAAAGAAAAGCTTTTGAGGGTCAAGCTTCCGTCCCGGCATTAAAAATCATTTGTTGTGTGTGTTGATTTTTGCACATTTTCGCGTTGTTTTGGCCGCCTCGGAAAAAGTCAAAATTTTGACTATCGGAATCATGTCTCTAACTGTCGGAATTCTTGTGCTTATGTGCTTATGTGTTCATTAAATTTCAAAAAAAAATTCAAAAAAAATTTTTTTTCAAAAAAAAAAGAAAATTTTCAAAAAAAAATCATGCATCATTCTTTTTAAGACACATGCGAAAATTTCTATTTTACTCAGAAAGAGAAGATAGACTGCTTGCACACTACGCGCACGTGACCGTACACTGCACACTACGTCCCTAACCCGGGGAAATCCTTGTCGCGGCCCGTTTGGTCTTATTATGCCTCTCGGTGCAAGCACAGGACTACCCAAACATCCCATGGAGCCTCGTGTCGACCATGCACTTGTCCGTGACACACTTTGTCCGAGACTCGGTTGGTTTTTAGTCTTACGTGTCATGCCACCGTCTGTGTATAGACCTTTCCTTTCAAGCCTTAGTCGGCATACCAAGTCAATATCTTTCGGGCCCTAATCGGTCGAAGTTACGCCGGTTTTCCGTCATGGACTTTGACCGAGATATTGACCGGCGCCTTGACTTTGACTCGGCGGCACAAATTATACACGACTCCCGGCATGACACCGAGTCATCAAGGATTAATGATTATTTCATGCCTAATTACGGCCTAATTGACGACAAGTCAAGATCAATTGTGGACATTCATCGGTCAAATCATGCCGACTTTTCGTCGAGCCCTCGGACATGATCTTGACTTTTGACGTCGGCTTTGTCCGTAATTTACATCGAATGCTCGTTAAGACTCGATTACCCGCCGAGACTTTTAGGATCGTTTTTCTTTCGGTCGGTGGGACCCGCTTGCCCTATAGGACCCTCGCCCGGGGCCGTCCACCCCGGGAGGTCGAAATACGGGTGGAATACGAGGGGCTTATAGACGTAGTGACGGGGCCCACCGATCCAGATCCGTATTAGTTTGCGAAAAAGAAGAGCAATATTTTCCAACCGATTAGGTTAATAAAACATGTTTTAAGTAAACGTGAACAAATAATTCTGCATGTTGCATGAGCCCAAAGCCCAAACACCTACCCTCCTTCATTCCCAGACATCTGAACCGTCGTGCCTTTTCCCCCGCAGCTCCTCACAAAGGTTGGTTCCGGACACCGGGTCACCGTTTGATCAGTTGGGAAGAGTCAAGCGCATCGTCACTTCGCCGTTTATTCCGACTCCGGGTTTCAGAATGTCTGCATCAGCCGGTAATGATGGGGACAATGTCACTCCGCCTCCTGGGACTCCTCAAACAGAACCGCAATGGAATCGATTAGGCGAAACAGATGAGAGTGCGATAGGAAGCTGCACAAACGGCCTTATGGAGGCTATCAAAAGCCATGGATTGGCCGCCAGTCTCAACCCAGATGGCACCTTCACTGTGGAAGAAGAGGAAGACCCCAATCCCGCTCTTGGTCAACCCGACTACTCCAGGATGCCACCACCGGCTTCCCATGGTACTACCACCAGAGCCCATGCTCCTCGACCTCTGGGTCAGCCGGCTCCCCAACTGCAGACCACTGGATCCATGCAGCCTGACGGGACGAGTCAGTTCGCAGTACCTCAGTGGGGACAAAGTCAGTACGGAATGTCTACTCATGGTTGGGGGTGCCTCGGAATGCCACAGCAAATGGGGATCCCACCTCAGTTTGGAACCGATCAATCCGGACCTTCACAGCAACAGTTTGGAATGTCGTCAGCCACGGTGCAGTTACGGGCCACGTCGGGAGCCCTTCCTCAGAATGATGCTAGCTCAGCTGCTCCTCACACAGCTTTCACAAATCCATGTATCACTCAGGGTTCGATGGGTTACCAAACCTCCATCCCGTTTTCATCAGAATCACCAGTACTACAGTACCCCCCTCGTTACACACCCTCGCCACATGCAGCCATGCAATTCAACAACCAGGGACAGCAGCCCGCACTCAAGCCTACTTACGGGCCTCATCCCGGAAATCCGAGCTATCCAGCTACCTCAGATCTGCCTCCATCTTCTCTGCCGATTGGAAGCCAACAGCAAGTCGCTGGGTTCTATCCCTTTGCCCAAGCTCCTACCTACACTCCCCAGGGTAATTTGGGCCAAGAACAGGTTTTCACCTATGCTCTGGGATATGGTATTCCTTCCACCAATGCACCACCAACAGCTAGTCCTCTTCCTGGCTCAAATATCGGCTCAGGCATTCCCGCTCCACCTTTAGATCCCCAATTGGCTTGGTTTATGGAGAAACACAAGGAAATGAAAGCGCAGATCGCTGAATTGACCGTCAAAAGGAACACTGCTCTTCGGCCTACAGATCCCGACTCAATTGTACCCCTGCCTCACAAGTTCGTGATGCCCAATCTCGAACTGTTTGATGGAAGTGCGTGCCCTAAAACTCACTTGGACACCTACACTTTGGCAATGAAAGCTAAGGGATGCACAAACCAGCGGTTGGTGACTACTTGATCTCTCTTTGAAGTCGGGGGCTTTGAAATGGTTTTTCCGATTGCGGCTGAAGCTAGGGCTACTTGGGAACAGTTACCGGTACTTTCACGGATAAGTATGAAGCCAACTTGGAATGGGAAACAAACGAGTTGACTGCAGACAACGGTGCGGCGCCTACAATGAGAATATTGGGGATTTCTATAAAAGGTGGAACTGAAGCTTAGTGAAATGGCCATTCCTCCCTCGACGAGGAGCGGTTAGACATCTTTCGGTCATGCTTGAAGCCGCATTTGAGAGCTTCCTCAGTCACTTCCCTACGGCGACTTGCGTGCAATGGTTAATTCCGGGGCTAAGTTCGAAAAGGCTTACAATCAGCGGCCATTGCTGCACACTGCTTACGAATACCGGGTTTCTTCCACCTCCAACACAGCTCCTGCCCAACCAAAAGGTAAAGAAGTGATTAGCTATGCGGGACAAGACTGTAACAATGCCACTTCCTTTATTCCCAAGAAACCTGATGCATCCAGATCCCGGCTCCAAGACTTGAGAAACTTTGGGATGCCTTTGAGTGATATCTTCAAAGGTTTGGTGAAAGAAGGTTTGCTCCGGCCTTTGGAAAATTATCAGCCTAGAAACCCCAATGCTCCTTTGGATACCTCCAAGCATTGTGCCTTTCATCAGTACCATGGGCACCTGACAGATGATTGCGTCCCCCTGAAAAAGGCAATCCAAAGTTTGATTGAACAAGGGAGGTTAGAGGTGCCTGAAGGGCCCAATACTATCAATAACCCGCTCCCTAGAAATAACAACATGAGTGTCAACATGATCGAGTTTGGTGGTTCAAGACATGGGAACATAATGGAGTTTGACTCCTCCCTTTGCGAGGTCAATGAACCAGTCATCGCAGGCAAGGAAAATGGTTGGATTGAGCAAGAAGAAGTCCTGATGGAAAGACCTGCAATAGCTCCCATCTCCAGCGTCAAAGAATATATGCATGGTCCAACAGCAAAGAGCGGCTAGACTAGGGGCTACCTATCTCTAAAATAGTCTTTTAGTCAACCTTCGTAAGTTCTAGTATTTTTCATTCACCTAAGTCCATCTTGGACACTTGTCGATTTTGTCCATCTGGAATGTTGTGGAAAGATAGCTTAACTATCATTTAAAATTTATATATATATAAGTCTTTCTTCTTTTCTTGCTAGACTCGAGACATCACTTGCACACCCACGTTACGCTTAATTGAAATGGTTTTATCCTAGATGATCACTTGTGCTGCTCAACCGCTAATTCTTTGAAATGATTAATATTTAAATTAATTGGAGTGAGAAAATCAATTGATATCCCTCTCAAATTGGGGCTTACCAACTCCCCATCTTGCATCTCATATGCTCACATCCCTTTCATCAGCCTCATCCTCTCGTTGTTCGATGAATTTGCATGGATCTTTTCTCATTTAAAGCTTAAGCAAGCAATGAAGACTTAATCTCAGGTCATCCGGTAGGGATTGCGGTTGAAGCCTTTCACCCATAGGAAAGCCATTACCTCACCCTCACTAAACACTACCCTTTCATTTCAAGATCGGCATGTTTTGAAACCCTGTTTAGCCATCACCTTTGCTCCTTATTGAGAGAAGTCCAAGCAATGCCAAAGAAGTTAGCGTCGAGAGTCGGCGATGCATAAAATGTTCAAGTTGGGAAGGAAGGAAAGATAATTCTCAACTCCTCAAAGAGGCCTTCTGAATTCTCAAAAGAATGATTTTAAAATCCTCACAATCTCGGATATAATTCCAAGCTCATCAGGAAGCCTTCCAAAAAAAAAAAAAAAAAAAAAAAAAAGAGGCTCTCCAATGATCAAAAAGGAGCCCGAATTCTCGCAAGTTCACAAAAGTTCTCGATAGCTTGGACTTCCTCTTATCAATACCTTAAACCAATCCCAAGCCATCCTCTTAATTTAAGAGGATACTCCCATCACCATTACCCTCGCCTTTGGCCAAGGTCAAAATTTGACCTCTCATCCTTAGGGGCAATCAATCTTCCCTGCCATAGATTTTCCAAACACATCCCTGCAAGCCAACCTCTCATCTTTAGAGGTTCAGTCAGCAAAAGGCCCAGCCGACCCCTCACTTTAAGTGGTCATAACTCCCAAAATTACCCGATGGCCGATCGAAGCCCGGAAACCAAGCTGCAATTCCTATTGGATAGCAATTTCATCGTAAGATCTAAATCAAATTAATGGTTCATTGCTTGCTTAAATTGGAATCTAATCCATTTTGGCTCAAAATTACCAATCAAAGATTGTGCAAATTCAAATTTGATTCATGTAAGCATAATTCATTTCTACTCCACAAACACTTGTCATGGATGTCCCACTGGGGCTTCGCATCCGTGTCTTTCATTGGCACTCTAAGGGGATATGTTATTCGAATCTCCAATCCTCAAAATCCTCAAAGGACCTCAAATTTTTGAATTCGGGATAAACCCGAACTACGGCGACCTGAGCTCTTCAAAATGGAGGGAACGTAGGCAACCAGAAATGGCCCGGTCGAAATCACAAACAAATCTCAAATTTCAAAAAAAAAAAAAAAATCCGTTCTCATCAAGGATTGTCCCTATACACTTTCCGCCCTTCCGAGCTTGATTCTCGATATCAGTTGGTTTTCTCCATGTGATTAATCAAAATATTTGTTCATATCAAATTTAGTGTTTGAATAACCCGAACATTAACAAAGGGTTTTAAGCAGCTTTGTGATCATCACGAATAAGACAAGTTTTCAAGTGTCTCGACAAGTCTTCTCTTTCTACATTATAGGAAGGTAGAGCCAAACTCTTGTTTTTACGTAATCGGCAGGGGCTTCCATACACGTTTCCACACCTTGTTATGTTTATACTCTCTCAAAAGAGTCAAACCCAAAAGCGAGAGATTCATACACAAATTCGGGAGAAATTCCCACCTTTCAAAAGATATGCCCCTGCACGTAAACATTTCTGAGTCTTGTCCAGTAACTGGTTGACTAAGGTCTGAAAAGATGGGTGCCTCCTCTGTTAGACTACTCTGAATTTCTTCACACTGGGGCTTCGCTAAGCGGTTCTCCCGGGTTCTCCTGTATCAGCTCTTCAAGCTGGGGCTTATATAGTCATCTTTGGGTCCACATTGGGTTCTTCACTACAAGATAGATTCGATCTTCATCAGATTATTCTCAGGATCGCTTTGCATTACCAACCAGATTGGGACTCTGCTAATTATGTCAGAATCACAACGAGGTTATAAGATTAGGGCCTCGCCAAGTCACTGCTTCGAAATCTGGACTTTGCCAAGCTGGTCCTCTGGACCTGAATTTTATCAAGTCACAAGAAAGGTCTAGTCACATCAACAGCTAGATTTTCAGCTTCAGAACTTGGTACATAGCAGCTTCCCGTAGCGTCGGAATCTAAGATCTGGATTTCACCCGGCATTAGCAATTTCATCAAATCATTCTCCAAACAAGGTTTCGGCCAAGTTACGGCTCACCCAAATGAAAGAAGTTTCACTCATATCAACGCGCCCTAGAGCCTGTCAGCATCAGCTTCAAATGACCAAAATTGAGAGGGAAAATTCCAAACAAGACCCGGGATCCGAATCCAATCTCATCAAAATTGAGGTCCATGTGATACTGTTAACAAAACCTCATCAACAACCGTTGTTTAAACCGCGATTGAGGGCTTTCACCCCCCCCCCCACTTGCTCAAAATCTGTTTCAAACAGTCTCCAGACACATACATCCCCTCTCATCACCATGCATCCCCACAAAAATCTCCCCAGGGCTCATGTAGCATGCACAAAACTTGAATCAATAGGAACAATCCTAAGTGATTGAAGATCATAGATTCCCTACCAAAAGCTTAGGCTAAGTGCATCTTCGAAAGCAAGTAAATGCATCATCTCGCACACATATGCAGTGATACTGTCATAATCATTCTGATTCTATGCATGCATCTGTCATCATGAATGCCATATAGGCATCTTCCTCTTCACTAACGAATGCAGGAATTCAAACGTGAAATCAAATCCCCCTTTTCGGCAAGGATGATCTTCACCAAAGTCGACCTCCAATGTCCACAAATGGATGAAAACAGCCCCCAACATCCACAAACATATGAAGACCGCCTCCAGTGTCTACAATTCGGTCAGAGACGCCAAGTTCTCAAAATGCAAATTGGTCAGGGACGCCAAGTTCTCAAATATAATACGGTCAGAGATGCCAAGTTCTCAAATACAATTCGGTCAGAGACACCAATTTCTCAAATACAACAGGCCACGCCAATTTCTCAAATACAAATCGGTCAGGGACGCCAAGTTCTCAAATGAAAATCGGTCAGAGACACCAAGTTCTCAAAAGCAAGAAGTCCCAATGTGAAGACAAGCTCAACAACTTCTACAAGGTTGACGATCACCAGCAAGATGCAGACTCAACCAAACTCCCCCCTTCAGGTCAAAATGCCTCCAAAGACAGCAAATCGTCAGCAGAAACCGCAACCCAACAACTCTTCATCAACATCGGCGAAGCCTCGGTCCTTCCGGGCCTACAGTAAGCACAAAGATGTATGAAAGCATATCTTAGTCAACTACTTTTCTAAAAGAACATTATCATCAAATCTTAGGGTGACTTCCCAAAAATAGTCAAGTCTTATGGAGACTTCCCAAAAATAGTCAAGTCTTAGGGCGACTTCCCAAAAAATAGTCAAACCTTGGGTGACTCCCAAATACCATCAAACCATCCCCAGCAGTTTTCGAACTACGTCCAGGCTTGATTCCCACTTGGGATACGTAGGTAGCCTACCTTAGGTCCAGCCACTTGACCAACACGGTCACCCTTTTCCCCGATGATCATCGTAAGCTCTAATCTTCCCCTGCGAGAACGCCTCAAACAAGCTCCCTCAGGTACAAAACCTCGACTTAGGATCATACTCCTGAACTGAGTCCCCATTTAGGTTCATACTTCTGAACTGAAACCCCGACTTAGGATCATACTCTTGAACTAGGTCCCCATTTAGGTTCATACTCCTGAAATGAAACCCCGACTTAGGATCATACTCCTGAACTAGGTCCCCATTTAGGTTCATACTCCCGAAATCGACTTAGAATCATACTCTGAACTAAGGTCCCCATTTAGGTTCATAGTAAACTCGACTTAGAATCATACTCTGAACTAAGTCCCCCGTTCATACCCGAAACCTCGACTTAGAATCATACTCCTGAACTAAGTCCCCATTTAGGTTCATACTCCTGAACTAAACCTCGACTTAGAATCATACTCCTGAACTAAGTCCCCATTTAGGTTCATACTCCTGAACTGAAACCTCGACTTAGAATCATACTCCTGAACTAAGTCCCCATTTAGGTTCATACTCCTGAACTAAACCTCGACTTAGAATCATACTCCTGAACTAAGTCCCCATTTAGGTTCATACTCCCGAACTAAACTCCAACAAAGGCTAACCTAAAATCCCGAACTAAGTCCCCATTTAGGTTCATACTCTGAATCCTCGACTTAGAATCATACTCCCGAACTAAGTCCCCATTTAGGTTCATACTCGAACTAAACCTCGACTTAGAATCATACTCCTGAACTAAGTCCCCATTTAGGTTCATACTCCTGAACTAAACCTCGACTTAGAATCATACCCCTGAACTAAGTCCCTATTTAGGTTCATACTCCTGAACTAAACTCCAACAAAGGCTAACAAAATCCCCAGCGAAGTTAACGGAATCCCGTTTCTTTTCCCGTTATCATCCATTTCCTCGGCAGCAAACATAAGACCTATCCCTTCAAATAAAGTCCACCAATAGACCATCTATCCCAAACCATCAAAGGGAAATCATTTCAAATCAAGGTTCGAGGCACCTAAGACGCCATCTCCAAGGTTCGAGGCACCTAAGACGCCATCATGAAGGTTTAAGGCACCTAAGACGCCATCATTAAGGTTTGAGGCACCTAAAACGCTATCACACACAACACGAGGAAAGCGATAAATCGCAATCATCCCCAAAATAGTCAAACCATAGGGCGACTTTCCAAAAATAGTCAGATCATAGGGCGACTTCCCCAAAATAGTCAAATCATAGGGCGACTTCCCAAAAATAGTCTAATCTCAGGGTGACTTCCCAAAAATAGTCAAATCTTAGGGCGACTTCCCAAAAATAGTCAGATCATAAGGCGACTTCCCAAAAATAGTCAAATCTTAGGGTCAAAAACCCGAACTACGACTGGCTTGATTCCTCTTAAGGATACGTAGGTAGCCTATCATTAGGTTCAGCCATCCGACCAAAAATGGTCATTCCTATCCCCAGCAGAGCGGATAGCCACCAGACCAAAATGGTCATTCCTATCCCCAGCAGAGCGGATAGCCATCCGACCGAAAATGGTCATCTCTTATCCCCAGTAGAGTTTCTTTCCAGCAACCGACTGCAGAACTCGCTCATCAGGTTCGAGGCACCTAAAACGCCATCATCTCCAGGGTCAAAGACCCGAACTACGGCCGGCTTGATTCCTCTTAAGGATACGTAGGTAGCCTATTAAATAGGTTCAGCCACTCGATCACCTGATCATCCTGCCAAATATGGAGCCTTACTCTTATCGACGACCCCGCTTCCTTCGAAAGCGCCGTCGCCGAGGGGCTACTGTAAGTGCTCCAATTTGAGCTTGTTAGTATTTTCGTTAGAAAATTAACGGAAGTTTTAACATTCCTAACATTTCTAACATTTCTAACCAACCAAGGGTAGATTAGGGTTTGCCATTTAAAGATAAACCAAGGAAAGAATCTCAAAAAGCAAAAGAAATTGGAAAAATCCGAATTGGGCAAGTTGAAAAACATAAACTGCTGGAATTTTTGAATTTTTTTCTTCCTGTCCAAAGCCTGGAGCTGCATTTAATGAACAGTGCACGTTTACAATCCAATCCGCGCGGACATGTTTTTCAATTTCAGAGGGCTATAAATTGAACCCTCCTCTCTCAGTTTACACAACACAATTGGCTCATAGAAGCTGTATTCTGGCGAAAAATAGGGAGAAAACAGTGGGAATTCACTAGAATTGCCCCCATTTTCTCTTCAATCTTTCCCAAACCCCACTCACTCAAAATACTTTCAAAACACTCTCATACATACACCAATCCAAGCTTAAATCACCCCTTAGGAGGAGGATTAGAGAGAAAACATAGAGGACTTAAGTGTTATCTACTTGTTTTCTCTTTGACCAACTCTATCATCAAACCCTAAACACATTCAAGCCTTGAATCCACCCAAACACAAATCCAAACACCAAATCTTGATACTCCTCAAGTCAAACACCAAATCTTGATACTCCTCAAGTCAAATTCCAAGCCTAGGAAGATAGGGTGTCACCATTGGTAAAGCCCTCCTTCTCTAAACCCTAAAACTCCCTTTTAACTTCTTGTTCATCTTGTTCTTCTTACTTTGATGTACTTTATGTCTAGTTTAACTTAAATCTTGACCTAAGATGGTCATCTTGAAGTTCATCTTCATGAATGACCATCTCAAATGGTCCACATTTTAAATCTCTAGTTGATTTTTCTCTTTAATTTCATCTCTATAAAATTCCCCTTCCCAAGCAAATGAAATGCTTAAGTCCTAATGTACCCCAAGGATGGTTTGATATAGTAGATCAGCACTAAAATGTCTAGTGACTACTAATCAAAACCTAGGGAAATGGGGACAAGCATGGATGCAAAACCCCCTTTAAAATCACATTTTCCTTCTTGAGAAGTTGCTGTCCAGTAGCAATTTTCTAAGACCCCAGTCCATGATCTAATTTTTTGGACACAGATAAACTTGGAATTTGGTGTTGACTACAAAACAATTTTTGTAGCAAACATCCAGAGATTTCCAGACATATTTTTACTTTATTTTTTGCGTGAGTAAAACCCCCTTTTTCAAATTTTCCTTTAAAGGTCAGTTCATCAGTCTCTGGAAGTCCAGATTTCACATCAAAGATTTCCAGAAGATTTTGGGTCCTCAAATCATCTCCAAAATGAAAAGTTCTTTTACCGAAACCTTATTTAAGGTGTTTTGAACATTTTTCATTCTCGGAATTTTCCCAGATTCTGGAGTTTTCAAGCCCTAAAGTCCATTTCAAAATTAAGTGTCCACTGCCTTTTTCACTCTGGCAGAAATGGTTTCCAACTTCCAAAAATCTTTTGAGTACCAAAATTCAACCCAAAAATCACACCAAAAATCATGGGATCTGTCCAAAGTCTAATAAAGAATTCCCAATTTTTACTTTCCTCAGTTTCAACTTATTTTGGCCAAAGTAACACACACACACACACACAAACAAATGATTTTGAATGTTTGGAAGACTCATTTTACGAGGCATTCCGGGTGCACACTAACGTCCTTCCCGGCGTGTAACGTGACCTCCGAACCCAAATCTCTTATTTCGGGCATTTTTCAAAGTTTTGGCCCTTAAAATAAAAATGGCGTGGCGACTCCGTTTGATTTCAAAAAAAATCGGGTACATCACAACAAGTCCTTCGCAGAAGTGGTAGGTCACGATCCGAACCTGAGAGATATGGATTTCTCATTACGGAAAGTGATGAAGTGGAGTTCATCGAAAATGATGAACCTACTTGCTATCAAGAAGCGATGTCCTCTCCTGATTCGAAAAAATGGCAAGAGGCCATGAAGTCCGAATTACAATCCATGGCTGATCAAGTTTGGAACTTGATTGATCCACCCGAAGGTGTAAAAACCATAGGGTGCAAATGGGTCTTCAAGAAAAAGACCGACATGGATGGGAAGGTGCACACCTATAAGGCTAGGCTTGTAGCTAAGGGATATAGGCAGATTCATGGTATCGACTATGATGAAACCTTTTCGCCTGTAGCTATGCTCAAGTCTATTAGAATTTTAATTGCCATAGCCGCATATTATGACTATGAGATATGGCAAATGGATGTCAAGACAGCTTTCCTAAATGGGAAGTTACTTGAGGATGTATACATGATACAACCTGAAGGTTTTGTCAGTTCAGAAAATTCTAATAAGGTGTGTAAGTTGCAGAGATCCATCTATGGATTGAAGCAAGCTTCTAGGAGTTGGAATCTACGTTTTGACGAAGCAATCAAAGAGTTTGGCTTTATCAAGAACGAAGATGAACCTTGTGTATGCAAGAAAATTAGTGGGAGCATAGCACTATTTCTAGTGTTGTATGTCGATGATATCTTACTCATTGGAAATGACATTCCTGCACTACAGACTGTCAAGTCTCGGTTGGAAAAGTGCTTTTCAATGAAAGATATGGGTGAAGCTGCATATATCCTTGGTATCAAGATCTATAGAAATAGATCTAAAAGGATGATTGGTTTAAGTCAAAGTACTTACATTGACAAGGTTCTTAGAAGATTCCAAATGGAAAATTCTAAAAGAGGAAACTTGCCAATGTTGCATGGTGTATCTCTTAGCAAGACTCAAAGTCCTAAGACTGATGATGAGCAAAAGAGAATGAATGGTATTCCATATGCTTCGGCAATTGGGTCTATCATGTATGCTATGTTATGTACTAGACCCGATGTCTCGTGTGCTCTAAGCATGACGAGTAGGTACCAATCGGATCCCGGCGAACCACATTGGATAGCAGTCAAGAATATCCTCAAGTACTTACGAAGAACTAAGGATGTATTCTTGGTCTTTGGAGGAATGGAAGAAGATCTTGTTGTAAGAGGTTACACAGATGCTAGCTTCCAAACCGACAAAGATGATTACAGATCGCAGACAGGATTTTTGTTTACGCTGAATGGAGGCACTGTCAGTTGGAAAAGTTCCAAGCAAAGTACCGTCGCTGATTCTACAACCGAAGCTGAGTACATAGCAGCATCTGATGCAGCTAAGGAAGCTGTTTGGATCAAAAAGTTCATTAGTGATTTGAAAGTCGTTCCAAGTATCAATGATCCTATTGAAATTTATTGTGACAATAATGGTGCCATTGCACAAGCAAAGGAACCAAGGTCACATCAAAAATCCAAACACATACTTCGACATTTCCACATTATCCGAGAGATATGCGAAAGGGAAGACGTAAAGATATGCAGAGTAGACACTAATGACAACGTGGCGGACCCATTAACTAAGGCTCTTCCACAAGCTAATCATGATGGTCATGTTAGGTCCATGGGTATTCGATACGTGGGAGATTGGTCCTAGTGCAAGTGGGAGACTGTTAGTGATATGCCCTGGGCCTATAGTTGATAAGACCTATATGTTGACATTATTTATTATTATATGAAAAGTTTATTATTTGATTATTATATATTTTGCATATTTATTGTAATAATCTATGTCCCTAATTATTAAGTGAATAATTAGTATAATTGTTAATGGATAATCATATGATGATTATATGCATAGAAATGCACATTAAAATTATGGGTACTTGTTAGTGAACAAGTGGCTGGACTTGACCCGTATGAGATTTATGTCATGGTCAAATGTCATAATTAAATCTCATATGGTCACTTCATTTAGTCCCTAGACCTGAGATTATCATGACCTTACATATGATGAAAGTTATGTTTGATTTTAGTCAAACTATATCTTAACACGATATTTATAAAGGCTATGTTTGGCATGATCGGATTCATGATGGGAAGGATGATAAGTCAAGATGAAATTTGTCCCTCGAAAGAGAGATATTTTGCTTGGGCCCCTTGATGAGTGATAATGATGAAAGTGTATGGCCATACCCCAATGCGATTGGATTATCATTATACTCAATATCGAGAAAGCATTGAACAAATACAAGTTGACGTGGACCATGACTTGTGTTCAATATAACATCGTGAGACAAAGGGAGAAATGGAAGTGTACCATTGGAAATGTGAACTCTTACATTATATTAATTGGGTAGACATAATGGCTTGCTAGAGTCCGCTTATGTTTTATGAGGGTCGATATGATCGGGCTCATTGCCAACATAATATAATCCTATTGGGTCACACACAATTGGAATGAATTGGTTAAACCAAAGGAAGAAAATTGAGAGTTCCTGATCTGGAAAAAGTCATCGCGCGACGGATCTTGCCCAGAGGCGGTTTACAGCCTTGTCTCCTAATACGATTAGGGCACAAATATTAATACTATTGTAGTATAAATATGAGGTCTATGAACAGCCGAAAGAAAACGAATTTTTGAAAAGAAAAATCACCATAAAGGTTTCTCATTTTCTTTCTAAGGTTTAAGGATCTAGCAATCCTCAAGAACCGTTCTTGGTTCATTCAAAGGTGTGGATACTACTAGAGGGTCTTCGCTCGTACGACGATCAAGGCCTAGAGTTCTAATCCGGAGATTCAAGTTTTTGAAGATCGAAGTTTGTGATTCAAAATCACATTGATAAATTGTTCGATAGCTCAAGAACGGGAAGCTTTTAAGGTTGGTAAAATTCTATCTCATAGGAATTCAATTTAATCGTATAGAACGAATCTTAGGGCTCTTGGGTTTTGTGTTATTTAGATGCTAATTCCGCTGCGCATGGACCCATAAAACCCAACACTTACCTCATTCCACGAATCAAATAAATTAGCCTTGAAAGACCATTAAAATAAATAAAACTTTTTCTTGAATCTTCAAAATAAATAAATAAAAACCCTAATCTAATATGTACAAGAGAAGAAGAAATATAGTGGATGATAAGAGATGAGAGAGACCAAAAACTAGTCTAGGGTCCTCTATATAGTAGTTGTTGTGGGTAAGATTTTAGGATGACGACGTCTTGAGGATATTCAGCATATCAACAAATTGAGCCTTGCAGCTAAGGTAAATAAATTACTTTAATTATTTATTTATAATTGTATCAATTATACAGGGTAAAAATGAAGACATGGAAACGTGCCTTTTATGGACTCTCTTCAACTGATAAAAGACCAAGTCAAGGATCAAAGATAAGCATTCCGAGATTTGAGGAGGGTTTGTTACATTTTTTTATCTTAGTTATTGTTTCTTATTTAAAGGACTATGGGCTGGAACAAAAACACACACTGTTCACGCACACTCTTGTACTCCGCCATAGCTCCACCATCATTTGCAATCCAATAATCAATACTATTGTTCGAGAAGGTAGGTTCTCATTAACACCTCCCGAGGTTTTGTGCCGGCGAGATCTTTGTCTCAAGGGCTTTCCTCGTTACATTGCCATGTCAATCTTTCTTTACATTTATACCGATTTTACTCCATTGTGCCTTCCTAATCTTACATTTTGATCTTGATTTTGATCCATTGTTTTTTTACCAAAACAATTTGGTGCCCACCGAGGGGCCTTTGATTTTTTAATCGGTTTAAATTCTCATATATCCATCATGTCTACCCAACCTATGACCTCCGCCGCCGGCAAAACCATTGTTACCACTAGCAGCGTGAACGTCTCCACCAAGGGTCTCAATACCGGCAAGTCGACAACTGGAAGCCATGAGTCATTGCCGCCACCGCCACTTGGGATGCCTGGGAGGAAGCAGTCATCCCAGTACCTGATTCCGAGATCAAGAGTATGCTCATTCAGATGAAGAATCAGCTGGATTGCCAACAGAATAGTACCTCCTTGATAACTGATACCTTGGTGAAGATGCAAAGAGAGCAAGAGTTACTTACCAAAAGAGTGGATGATGTCTCCCCTGTTCGTCCTAGAATCCTCAATTTCGATATTGGGGGCAACTCTCATACCTTCAACGAATTCCTTCCAATGGCCTCAACAACTCATGGAAGGGCGTCATCATCACTGATCGGGATGTCTTCCCCGCTGATGACGACTTCTATGGCGATGTCGACACCATTCGCATCCAACATCTTCGGGATGACTTCTCCAGAGGAGCCAACCTTCACTAACAGTACCATCATGACATCTTCTGCAGATAAAGCTAATCCCTTTGCTAATCTCAATACCAATTATTCTTTGGATAATACTGCTCGTACTACTAACCCTTTTGCAGGTACTTACATTTCAACTCAGCTTCAGGAATTAAGGGACATGATCATGAACGTGTCAGACATCACCCCACCTATTCAGCAAGTCTCATCAACATGTTACAGTCAATCTCACTTTGTGCCAGCTATCGCGCATGTCGACATCCCTAAAGGATTCAGCGTGCCAGACATGAAGTTATATGACGGAAGCTCAGACCCCGAGGATCATGTCACCCATTATCTATAGAAGATGGAGATTATTCGCATCCTACTCCAGTTCTGAGAAGCATGCCTGTACAGAGGGTTCAGTTCAATGTTGGTAGGACCTGATTTGAAGTGGTTGATTCGTCAACCGCCTGGCTCCATTGGGTCGTTCGCTTAGCTAGTCAACATGTTCAACAATCAGTTCTCTTGCAGTCGACAGTTCGAGAAGCTCACCATTGATCTCTACCGCATCACCCAGCAGCCTGTCAAAGCGTTGAAGGATTATGTTAATAGGTTCAACAAAGAGGTCCTAGAAATCCCCAACATGGACATGGCAACAGCTGCTGAAGCCTTCAAAATGGGCTTGAAGAAAGATTCTCCGTATTATGAAGACTTGGTGATGAACCCATGCAAGAGGATGGAGGACATTCAGAACTGAGCATTAAGATTCATCAGGCTAGAAGAAGATAAGATGCAGCAAACCAAGCTTTCTGATAAGGCGTCGACGTATGATAATCCTGACAGAAAGATGGAGACATCTCACCAGAGGCAGAACAGATCCAGGCCTTATTAGAGAAATGACCACAGTAAGATCAATTATGTGAAAGATGAAGTTGATGATGTTTCAAATCCCCAAAGATTTCTGACTATTGTTTCTCTGTTGATGTTTCAGGTATCCTCTGCGCAATGAACAACCTTGGAGATAAATCAAGGTGGGCTTGAAAGAATGACAAACCGTCTGAATGGAAAGATAAATCCAAGTGGTATGCCTACCATGAAGATTTTGGACATCTTACCGAAGATTGCATCGCCTTGAGGAAGGAGATTAGTTACCTACTATCGAAAGGACATCTCAAAGAACTCCTTGGCCACCGGAAGAACAAGACGGACAAGACCACCATCTCTTCCACTAGTGACTAAGGTAGTTAATGTTATTAGTGGTGGATCTGACATTTGTGGTACTTCTTATTTTGCAGCTAAAAGATTTGCCAAGTAAGCAAAGGATGGAAAACCTGAAAGACTTTCGAAGACGTCGCAGCTCACAGCCCAAGATGTAATCTCCTTCGAAGAAAGTGACAGAGACAATGTTATGGATCCCCATCACGATGCCTTGGTTATTGTGCTTCAGATCGCCAATTGCAGAGTCAGGTGTATTCTAGTAGATGGAGGCAGTTCAGTGAACCTCACTATGATGGACGCCCTGAAAGAAATGAAGATTCCAGAAGAAAGTATTGTTAAGAGGACCTCAGTTCTTGTGGGTTTCAGTGGGGAGACCAAAAATACAGTGGGAGAGATCACGCTTCCAGTATATGTAGAAGGCATCAACTCCATGGAAAGATTTTGGGTGATTGATAGTGCTACGTGTTACAATGTAATCTTGGGCAGACCCTGGATCCATGGAATGAAAGCAGTACCGTCCACCTATCATCAGTGCATGAAGATGCCGACACCCTGGGAGTTGTTAAGGTCTACAGTGATCAGAAATCAGCTAAGGAATGCTACATGAAATCTATGAAGGCATCGACATCTCCAAAGCAGGCA
This sequence comes from Adenophora triphylla var. japonica, assembly GCA_022495995.1. Lineage (NCBI taxonomy): Eukaryota > Viridiplantae > Streptophyta > Magnoliopsida > Asterales > Campanulaceae > Adenophora > Adenophora triphylla. Next base: position 714,448 of record JAFEMH010000008.1, read on the forward strand.
TAGCAATTAAAGAAAAAAGCAAGTGAGGTCCTGGAAGCAAAGGAGCATAAAGTGAAAGAAATATCTCTAGATCCCTCTAATCCATATCTCAAGGTGATGATCGGTCAGGATGTACCAGCAGAAATCAAAGAAGACCTCGTCAACTTTTTGAAAAGCAGAGTTAAGAGCTTCGCCTGGAAGCATGAAGATATGACAGGTATAAGAAAAGATGTCATCACCCACAAACTCAACATTGATCCATCCTTCAAGCCAGTTCACTAGAAAAGACGGAAATTAGTACAAGAAAGGAATGTAATCATCCAGGAGGAAGTAGACAGGCTGCTCAAAGCCAAGATGATCAGGGAAGTTGAGTACCCAAGATGGTTGGCAAATGTGGTTGTGGTCGAGAAAAAGAACGGCAAGTGGAGAGTCTGTGTTGACTTTATGGACCTGATGAAAGCTTGCCCCAAAGATCCTTTCCCTCTACTGCACATTGATACCCTTGTTGATGCCACTTCTGGGCATAAGATCCTAACATTCATGGACGCATCTTCAGAATTTCAGCAGATCCAGATGGAGCCATCTGACCAAGAGGACATCGCCTTCATCACCCCTACAGGTATATATTGTTATATTGCAATGCCTTTTGGACTAAGAAATACAGGTGCAACGTACCAGAGGCTAGTCAACATGATGTTCAAAGAGTAGATTGGGGACACCATGGAAGTGTACATCGATGGTATGGTGATAAAGTCAAAGAAGGCTAAAAATCATGTACGAGATCTTACTCAGGCCTTTGATATCTTGGACGCATTCTACATGAAATTAAACCTAGCAAAGTGCAACTTTGGCATGAAGTCCGATAAGTTCTTGGCCTACATAGTGACGCAAAGAGGGATAGAAGCAAGGCCGGAGCAAATAAGAGCCATCATCAACCTGACGTCGCCTAAGCCTGTTAAAGATGTTCAAAGGTTGACAGGCAAAGTGGTAGCCCTGAACAGATTCATTTCGAAATCCTCAGACAGATGTAAGCCATTCTATGACATTCTGAAGAAAAATTGCAGATTTGAATGGACAGAACAGCACGAGCAAGCTTTCTAGAATTTGAAGCAGTACATGTCAACACCTCCTCTACTCTTAAAGCCTCAAGAAGGTGAACCATTATACACTTACTTAGCTGTGTTAGAAGCTGCAGTTAGTGTCGTCTTAGTTCGAGAACAAGATGGCGTCCAACAACCGATATATTATGTAAGTAAAACACTCCTTGATGCAGAAACCAGGTATTCACACCTTGAGAAATTAATTTTAGCCTTAATTACTGCTTCAATCAAGTTAAGACATTATTTTGAAACTCATATTATTTGTATTCTTACTAACTATCCGATCAAGAATGTTATGAGAAAGCCAGAAATGTCAGGAAGGATGGCAAAATGGTCCGTCCAGCTTAGCACTTATGACAGCAGGTATGATCCTAGAACAGCAATAAAATCACAAGCACTTGCAGATTTTGTGGCAGACTTTAGTCCAAGTATGCAACCAGAAGTAGAACTTGAAGTCCAATAGCTTTAAGATGGTGACATCCTACGTAAGTGGACGATGTATACAGATGGTGCATCAAACATGAGGGGCACAGGATTAGGTGTTGTCCTAAAGTCGCCACAAGGGGACATCATACCCCAGGCCATCAGTTGTGATTTTAAAGCTACAAATAATGAAGCAGAATACAAGGCCTTAATCGTGGGCCTAACCGTGGCTCTAGATCTTAACATCAAAACAATTCAGGTATATAGCGATTCACTGTTGTTAGTTAATCATTTCAATGGTTCCTATGCAGCGAAAAATGCCAAGATGACAGCATATCTAGGCATAGTGAAGATTTTGGCAAGCAAATTCCAAATCTTTTTCTTAGAACAAATACCCCGAGAGGAGAACTCTCAAGCAGATGCCTTGGCTAATCTTGGATCAGCCTTCAAAAGCTTATCTTAAACCAACATACCAATCATTTATGTCAACATCCCGGTTGTGGAAAGATTATAACTCTTTAGCATAGATGACGACATCCCAGAAATCCAAAGAGAAACATCTTGGACTTCTCCAATAATTAAATATCTTCAAGATTGTACCATCCCCGATGAAGAGAAGAATGCTAGAGCATTTAGGGTAAGAATTTCAAGATATGTGTTAATAGATAATGTGTTGTTTAAGAAGTATTTTGCAGGACCATATCTAAGATGTTTAGAAGCTGACAAAGCTAAGGAGGTTCTTAAGGAGTTGCATGAAGGATTGTGTGGTAATCATTCTGGGGGCAGAAGCTTATACACGAAAGCTCTGAGAATGGGTTACTACTGGCCAACAATGCGTCAAGATGATGCCAACTTTGCCAAGAAGTGTGATTCCTGCTAGAGGCATGGCGACATCCTGCATCAGCCCACAGAGTTACTTCATCCTATTCTCTCCCCTTGATCGTTCATGACGTGGGGAATGGACATTGTAGGAAAATTGCCTAAAGCACCTGGAGGGAGAGTCTTCTTACTTGCAATGATGGATTACTTCTCAAAGTGGGTCGAGTTTGAAGCCTACGTTCAAGTTCGTGACATAGAAGTCATCTCCTTCATTAAAAAGAACATTTTTAGCAGATTTGGCATCCCGTCCGAGATAATATGTGATAACGGTTCCCAATTTATCAGCAAGAAGACGCAAGACTTTCTCACTAGATGGGGAATCAAGATGGTTACATTGTCACTAGTGCATCCTCAAGCTAATGGACAGGCAGAATCAAGAAACAAAGTCATCATCAATAACTTAAAGAAGAGACTAGATCAAAAGAAGGGAAGATGGGCAGAAGAGCTTCCATTTGTCCTTTAGGCAATAGAATGATGCCAAAGAATGCAACAAGTCAGACTCCATATTCCTTAGTCTTTGGTGCAGAAGTCGTCATCCTTGCAGAAGTCACCGTCCCTACTGCCAGATATGGGTTGTTGACGCCTGAACAAAATGACACCAACCTGACTTATGATTTTGATACCATTGATGAATTAAGGGATCTAGCCAAGGTCAGAATGGCAGCATATCAGTAGAAAATTGCTAAGTTCTATAACAAGAATGTCAGGTTAAGGAAGTTCCAAGTTGGTGATTTAGTCCTACGTAAAGTATTTCAGAATACGAGAGAGCTCAATGCTGGGAAGTTGGCCCCTAAATGGGAAGGACCATATTTGATAGATGCTGAGGCAGGAAAAGGATCATATTGGTTATCAACCTTAGATGGAGCAAGGATCCCATGAAGCTGGAATGCCATCCACCTCAAATCCTACTTTATGTAAGTTTCAAAACATCGTTTTAATACAAATAAAGCCAAGGTACGAATTCCGTTGTTTTATTTCAATAAAAGTATTTTCAATTCTGTTTATTGTTTGAACATTTACTGACTTAAGCATCGGAGGGGTGTTAGCCAAGCTAACACCCAACCCTAACGTGTTTTTGTTTTGCAAGAAAACACGAAGTATTCAAATAGATCGTGATGCTCCGAGATGTCAACATCATTTCAGGAAGGTGACATCTTAAACTGATAAGTCAGGTATGAATTAACTTTCGAACAAATTATTTCCTTACTTTCTTTCCCTTAAGTAAATAAATATTTCCACAAAGTTTATTACTTTCCTATTTTCTCATTTGTTTCATCAAATAAAAGTGACATCAGTCAAGATGTCGAATGCTCTTACCTTGTTATTATTTTTCAAGATATCGTTATTACAAACATCCTATGAAGACAAACGTCTAAGACTGGCCATCTCACCTCAGTTAAAGGTACTTAAATCCCTTCAAAGGTTTAAAGAAATAACTTTCTTTCGCCTCATTAAGGTTTATACACCTCGCCTGGAGCGCACGATGTCAACCTTGATTGAGGTGTGGGATGGGCCCGTATGTTTTATATATACGAATTACCCATTTCCACTCAGTCAAAGTGATTGACCATAAGATTTTCTACAATTTGGTTATGACATATACGTGTCATCTAAGGCAAAAGGTTTTTGACATTGACATGTCAACAAAGAACTAAGGATTCCTACATCCAGCATAAGAAAGATAGATCTTTAAACATTCTAAGCATTCCTAAAACTCCATACCATCTATAGCTTAAAGTTTTTTTGCCACTGTTTCTAGCCAAAATACCATCCCCCTACTCTAGAAAATTACTGCAGAAAACCTAAAGTGTTGAACCAACCCAACACTTAAAAAAGCAAATTGTTTTTAGCCCTTATGGACTGTTACAAACCCAAAAACTGTAAATTGTTTTACAAACTTTTCCTGGGACGCAGCCCGTCAAAAACCACAGTTTATTGAAAAAACATTCTTAAACCTTCATGGGGTGGCTACTGCACTGGGGTTGCTCCTTCTTCCTGCACATCATCATTCTTTGAGCCAGATGATACCTCTCCAACTTCTGTTGTTTCTCCAGAAAGATTTTTCAAGATTGCACGTTGTTGCGCAATGATCCATTCAACGTGCTTCCCATCCAGAAGTTCTTCCATAATTTTGACCTTTATCTCCACCATGCTTTTGGCAGTAGAGGCCATCAAATTATTCTTCTATTCTTCAAGTTCCTGCAGCTGAGTATCTTGAATAGATGACATCCCTTTCATCAAGCTCTCGACTTCATTGGTTAGACCCTCCACCTTCTTTGTAAGTTCCTCATTTTCCTTCTTCAGTTCTTCGTTCTCCTTCTTCAAACCTTCCTTCTCTTCTTTATACTACCTCTTCGAGTGCAGCATCTCCAGCGCCAATTTCCTATTCTTTTCCTCTAAAGTGTTCATCTTAGTCTCTGCCGCTCCAAAACCCTATGAGATCAGTTAATCATCAGTAAATAGATATCAGTTAAAAATTTCCAAAGATTCTATTTCCTAAAAACCAAACTTACCACCAATGTCATGGTCATAATCTCCTTCTTAATATCAGCCAAACCCATTTCTTCTTAAGCGCCAACGTCTACAACCTCCCTAGGATCACTCTTCCTCTTTTTCAGTCTAGCACCAACTGACGGTGCTTCGACCTCCTTCTTAGGCACCATTGGCAGTTTGCTAGTCTGAGATTGCCCAACAAAGTTTTGCAGGTCCTTGAGAGAAAAGGCAGCAATTGATTTTGACACTGTCACCAGAAAATCGAGATTCTGAGTGTAAGATCAATCAAGCTACAATAAATCTTAAAGAAATTAAAAATTACCAGTTGACATTCCTGCAGAGGGCGGCGCCTGGAAATCTTCTGAAACTGTTCCCACTTCCAAAGGTTTGAAAGACCTTTCCTCTTCAGAAAGCTCCAACAAATTTCTCACTTTCTCCTCAGTATCCACGGAAGGGGGAAAAAGCTCTGCCCACTTGATAGCTGCAAAAGCAGAGAGAAGAAATTACGGATTCATGTAAGATGGAAGAATGTAAATTCGAATTTAAAGAAAAGATACCTTCCCTATTCCACCTTGTTGATAAACCGTCACCCTCCTCCAAGGAACTCTTTTCTACGAAAAAGAACCTTGCTCGCCAACCTCTATCATTAATTACAGACACCTTGGCAAAAAAAGGTTTTTTCCCAGACCTCATTTCAAGAGATACCGCATAGAACCAAAGGTTTGAAGTTCATAAACCGAAGCTATCTCACTCAAGCCTACATCTAAACCATATTCTCTGTTTACCCTCAAAGCACAAGAAAAAATTTGCCAAATCATAGGCATTGCTTGCACGAAGGTCAGTTTAGTTTTTTGAAAAAAAACTCAGTAACCAGCAGTGGAAAGGAGAAAGAGAAGCCAAGGGCAAAGGGATACTCATAAAAACAGATCCAATTGGGAGAGACAAAATCAGCCTTAACGAAGACATCAAAAGAACGAAAACGAGCAGATTCGTGAAAACATTTACGATTTTTTAAAGATTCGATTTGGACATTGTTAAAGACGCAGACTTCTTCGTCGGGATTGACTATTAAACCCTCACAGGCAAATTCCCTATCTTTGCTAGGACTCAAGGGATTTTTTGGCGCAATTTCACTTTTCAATTTGGACTACTTAGGTTTACCCATGCTGAAAAATGGAAAAGAGAAAAGTGAGAAGAAAATTACCTCGGATTTTCACCGCCGTTGAAGCAAGAAAGAAGGTGGAGAAGACGTAAGAAGAATGAGATAAGAAGTAGGAAAGGGCTCAGTTAAAAAGCCCTAAACTGTCCATTATCCTCGAGAAAAGCGCACATTCATTGCCTAGGACTCTACCTCCCTCACACATCTTTTCAAAGTAATTAACCATCGGAAGTAGAAGCATGTAGAAACTTATCCTTTTATCTTCCATAAAAGGACAAGTTTGGGGACAATTGTTGTGGGTAAGATTTCGAGATGACGACGTCTTGAGGATATTCAGCATGTCAACAAATTAAGCCCTGCAGCTAAGGTAAATAAATTACTTTAATTATTTATTTATAATTGTATCTATTATACAGGGTAAAAATTAAGACGTGGAAACGTGCCTTTTATGGACTCTCTTCAACGGATAAAAGACAAACTCAAGGATCAAAGATAAGCATTCTGAGATTTGAGGAGGGTTTGTTACATTTTGTTATCTTAGTTGTTGTTTCTTATTTAAAGGACTATGGGCTGGAACAAAAACACACACTGTTCATGCACACTCTTGTACTCCGCCATAGCTCCACCATCATTTGTAATCCAATAATCAATACTATTGTTCGAGAAGGTAGGTGCTCATTAACACCTCCCGAGGTTTTATGCCGGCGAGATCTTTGTCTCAAGGGCTTTCCTCGTTACATTACTGTGTCAATCTTTCTTTACATTTATACCGATTTTACTCCATTGTGCCTTCCTAATCTAACATTTTGATCTTTATTTTAATCCATTGTTTTTTCACCAAAACAATAGGAGGGAGGAGGTATTCCTAATTCACAACCAAAGGAGGTCAATTTCCTAGTCCAATTAGGATTATGTCGAAATCCATTATAAATCCGTTGCTGATTCTGTTTTAAGCTACCTTTTATTTTGTGACAGACCAAATCCGTCACAGATTTTCGTCACAATGCCTTGGCCGGTGACCTCGTGGCACGAGTCGTGCCGTTTGGCAAAGTCGTGTTGATTACATGGCTTGGATTCGATTCATAATTGCACTTTATTCCTTGTACTTTACAGATTTGCACTTTGGCCCTTGAACTTTATAATATCAGTTTCCTCCCCAATTTTCCATAATTGCAGTTTGGTCTCTAAACTTCCAAAGCAAGCTTAAATCCTCAATTTTCTGATTATTTGCACTTCAACCACCCATGTACTTTCAAAATACTAACAAAACACATTATATTCCCAAGGTTTCTAGCATTAAACAAGCTAGGAAACATATCTTTTGGATGGGTAAAACCGCATCCATTAGTTGTCGACAACGTGTCTCAAGCCATGTTATCACTAAAGCTATGTATGTACGTAAAAAAAAGAGGAAAAATCTTTCTAGGTTGGAAACCAGCATAGGGGCAATCTAGGAAAAACTTAGAGCACAACAAAAAAACTCTTCTTCCTTTTATTTCCCCCTCAATCGCAAAATCTATCAAAGGACCATCTTTCCCCCTCTTAAGCTTAACAACTCTTACCTGACCTCTTACACTGGGAAGTTAAAAACCCTTGCCTTCAAAAACTCCGAATTAAATTCAAAGATGAACATTCCTTTCAAACCAAGCCTCTCATTTTCAGAGGCTAAAAAACAAAAAGTCAGACAACCTCCAGAGACATCAACATACTCAGCGAATGGAGCATCAACCAGAACTACGTCGACATGAGCTTCTCACCTCGAGAGGAACGTAGGAAACCTTTAGGTTCGGTCCCATTTAAGGAAGAAGACATGTTTAGCATAGATTGTTATGGTAATTAGCCTTCTCCTCAAAATTCGTCAAGACATCTTTGTATGACTCAATTGCACAGTGATCAAAATGAACATTAACATAACCGTAGATAGAAAAAAATTCTTAGAGTTGGAGTCATTAGCATTCTTTATAGAGTCTAGGAGCTTCCTATCATTTAGTTACACTCCCAGCTTCTTGCAATCAAGTTGGGGTTTCCCATCTCTTCTCTCTAAAGTCTCATACTCGTCTCCTTGAGTCATCGCCAAAAGGTTCCATGCTAGGGGCTGCTGCAAAGTGCATCTTCCTAAAAGGTCAATAGTCTTCCTCACAAAGTTAACCACTCTTGCCGTCTCCACAAATCAAGTTGGCATTCCTCTTCATCACTAGAATCATGGGGTTTTCCCCAAAATAAAAGTCTCTCTCTCATAAAATCAAGATCTTTTCTATAGAGTCAATGCAGACTTCCTCCCTATCAAAATAAAGGGGCTTTCTCCAAAAAATCCTAATAAAAGCAAAAAAGAGATACCCACTTGGTTGAATCCTGAAAAGGGCAACCTAGGAAAAAAAACGTGGTGTACAATAAAAAAATAAAAGACTCAAAAGAGATGCCTGCTAGATTGAAAACCTGAAAGGGCGATCTAGGCAAAATAAAGGGTGTGTCATATAAAAAATAGAAGAGATGGAGAACTTTCGTCATTTACAAGCAAAGAAGCCGCACAAATATAAAAGGAATTCCTCTTAGAGTCAATTCCAGCATGCAACGGGCTTGAAACACTGCAAAGCTTTCGAGTTTCAAAAATCCAGTCTCTCTTCACTTCAGCAAAAGTGGTTCCTTAGTATAGCAAATTCAGCATCAAGGTCTTCCGGAGGCTTTACATAACACAAAATCTCTTGGGTCTTAGCATCACATCTTTGACTCCGCAACAACAACACAACCTAGAGTGCCAGAACAGGCTCCATTTCAGTCCAAACGAAATTCAGGCATGTTTGCCTCCAAATGCAACACAACAAAAGTTCGCTCCTTAAACACGAACACCATTGGGAATGCATCTAACATAAAGAGTCTAGGTGTAGATTAAAACAATAGGACTTAGTAAAATAAACCAGTTATGCATATTTTGCCTCTTCTCTCCCTTTTTTTATGATTTGGTAGTGTAAGTTCTTCGAGTAGTTGTAACTCTCTCTCTCTCTCTCTCTCTCTCTCTCTCTCTCGATACCGCATTAGGAGTGTAAGTCCTACGGGCAGCTGTAACTCTCTCTTGATACTGCAATAGCAGTGTGAGTCCTCCAGGCATCTCCAACTCTCTCTCAATACTACAACGGCAGTGTGAGTCCTCCGGGCATCTGCAACCCTCTCTCTTGATATTGAAACATCAGTGTGAGTCCTCTGGGCAACTGCAACTTAATCTCTTAATACCGCAACGACAGTGTGAGTCCTCCAGACATTTGCAACTCTCTCTATTGATATTGCAGTAGCAATTTGAGTCCTCTGGGTAGCTGCAACTCTCTCTAGATACCGCAACAGCAGTGTGAGTCCTTTGGGCTACTACAGTCATTCTCCCCACTCTTTGGCTATAACAGTCATTTTGTAGCAGAAAACAACACATGCATCTTGTAGTGTACCTCAATCCTCTACTCCCTCTATGACGGTCATTCCGTAGCAGAAAACCTCACCTGCATTTTTGTGGTATATCTCGATCCTCCACTCCTCAATGACGGTCATTCCGTAGCAAAAAATTGCACCTACATTTTTATGGTGTACCTCGGTCCTCTACTCTTCTATGATGGTCATTAAATAGCAGAAAACCGCACTTGCATTTTTGTGGTGTACCTTTGTCCTCTATCCCCCTCTATGACGGTTATTCTGTGGCAAAAAACTGCACCTGCATTTTTGTAGAGTACCTAGGTCCTCCACCCCTCTCTATGACAGTCATTCCATATAGAAAAATTGTACCTCAATATTTATGGTGTGCCTCGATTGTTGGGTATGCATACTTTAACCCTCCTAGCTTTAGCTTTAATTTGATTTATACCATAACCTCATCTCTATTTTCTGGACTTTAGGCCCATATGTAATGAAGCTTAGACTTCATTTTTTTAGTACAAGTCCAATTTATAGAATAGGATTATTTAGGCATGAAGAGTGGAAATTGCATTGGACATGAGGTTTCTAAGCCAAGAGTTTTTGAATACTCATCATGAAAACCGCAGGCAAATCTCCCTTATGAGACCGCACGCCTTAAACCGCATCTCACCAACCTCATCCAACGATTGAAGACCACATCAGCAACTTTGAGTCAACTACGAGTTATATCAATGTGACTACGGTCACTCAGAGTTTAAAATAATTTTAAAAAGGTGACAGGTGTCCTTCATCCCAGAATGTCAGCTGAGGTCCGTACAACCTTATCAACAACTTTTGAACAAAAGGACAAGAGTGGACACGTGGACCAATCAGACTACACTAGCATTGTACTTGCTACAGCTGTACCAAACGTCTACTTTTTGGTGCTTGGGTATAAAACCCCCATTCTTCATCATTTGAAGATTGCTTGAGAATATTGATTAAAGGTAGCCCTTTGAAGATATTTCCCAGAAATTCATAATCCTTTGAATCTTCATCTTCAACCTTCATACCTTCAAAAACAAATCTCCATCCCAGAAATTCAACCCTTGTAACACCAAGATTTATTGTGCTCTATATCATGAAGATTTAAAGAGCTTTGAATCTTGTTTATCACACATACACCTCACTTGATTAATCACATAGATTAAATCATTTGAGATACACCGGTTATAGTTTAGGATTTACTTCATTGTTTAGATTTTAGATTTGAGTTTGATTCTTGTAACCTTGTAATCTCTCTCATCATCTAATACAAATCTAGTAGTTAGAAAATTAAGACTAACCATCTTGGTAGTGGATGTAGATCATTTACGATTGAACCACTCCAAATATCGTGTTCTTTAATTTCTGCACTTTCTCTACTGTTCATCTTTCAAACTAATTTGTCTTATCTGTTTGATCTTTATAGGTTGTTCAGATTTGAGAATTGTGTTTATAGTTAATCATTGTCAAACCTCATTTTACTGTTTTGTAAACCGCACTACTAAACCTCACTTTGTTACTTAAGAAATTCTGTTGTGCATTTTACAAACCTCACTTGTGGTTTGATACACTGCAAGAGCGGTTTTGTAAGCAAGAAGTTTTGTTTTCAAAAAGGGTCAAAAAATTTGTAACAGCTATTTACCTCCCCCCTTATAGCTGTTTTTCACCCTTATTGCCTCCTTTGGGACGAACAAGTGGTATCAGAGCTTATACCTTTATAAAACTCTTTTTTTTCAAGCTTAACAGCTTTGGTGCCGATTCGTCATGGCAAACTCAAAAACCATGACAACGATTAACTACTCACACATTCCTTTACTGGATGAAGACCACTTCAACATCTGGAATACCCGAATGTTAATTCATTTGGAAACCACTAATGAGATGTTGGTGGACTGCGTGATAAATGGCCCCTTTGTTCCCATGAAGGCCAACACTAATCTAGCCACCAATACTGAAATTCCGGAGGTCTAAAAAGCTGAAAGTTGGATGGATGAAGAAAAGGGATTAGTTGCTTTGGACAGCATAGCAAGACATACCGTTTCTGGAACCTTGACTGTTTCAACCCTTCAAAAAGTAATGAAATGCAAAACAGCCAAAGAAATGTGGGATGCAATTGAAAGCTACCTTGAAGGAGACGGTCTCTGCAAGGAAAACAAGAAAATTGTTGTTGAAAGGAAATACAAAAACTTCAACAGGAAACCCAACGAAACCTTGCGTCAAACTTATGATCGCTATGTTGAGGTAGTAAATTCTTGTCTATCTCTTGGTATGATTTTAACTGATAAAGAAATCAATATGACATTTCTTGCTGCCTTGGGTTCAAGATGGGTTAATAAAGCCACTTATCTTGAGGACTCTAAAGATTTAAATACTTGGACTCTAAGTAACCTATATGCAAATCTTAAGGTCCATGAACTCAAGTTGGATCATATTAAAGAGTTTGAAGGAAATGTCAAAACACTTTCTATGTTTGTCATGGAACATGAGGAGAAACCTTCATCATCTAAGCAAACCTCAGAATCCTCTATTTCAACCTCATCACTCATCGATATGGATGATGATGAATTTTCCAAGTTTGTGAAAAGGTTTCAAAAATTTCGTAAAACCTCAAAACCATTTTCAAAAGGCAAACCTCCAACAACTTTTTCCAAGGTTGTTGATACAAAAAAAAAAGAGTGACCTCGTATGCTACAACTGTAGAAAGCCTAATCACTTTGCTTCTGAGTTTCCACAACCAAGATTTGAATACATGAAAAAGAAAACCTCCCCTAAGAAATTTTCTAGCTGTACGGGAATGGTTGCTGAGGAAGAGAACTCAAAAGAGCTAGCTACTTGGCTTGAAACAGATTCTGATGAAGGAAGTGAAGATGAATCCGAAGAGGTTAATCTCTCTACCTTGTTACCAAGGATGCTTCTGATGATTCAGATAATGATTCAGTCAAGTCACTAGATATAAAGGAAGAGGTTGCTCCTAAGAAAACCAAAGCTAAGATCATTAGTGAGGATGACAATGTGAAACTCACTCCTAGTTATAAGATTGGGAATAGTTCTTACTCTCGTCCCATTTTTCCCTCCAAAAATGAATCACCTTCAAAAATTATTTCAACTAAAAAATCTTTGGAAAAGGTGGAAGAGGTCTCTCCCATGGAACATGAAGAGATGTTCAAGAAAGCTGAAGTGATGATCCGTAAATTCAAAAATGTTAAGAAAGCTTTGTATTTAGCAACTGATGAAATTACTCAGCTTAAGACGGAGAAAATTTTATTGAGGTCGTAAATTTCACTTCTAAAAGACCAATTCAAAAGCATTACTCCTCTTACTGAACAAAAAATCATTTTGGAAACCAAGTTTGGTTGCTCAAAACAATGACCTCCAAAAGGTAATTGATGAGTGGACCAAATCTCGTGTTACCATGGATCAAATTCTTGAATCCCAAAAGTCTAGTGGTGACAAAGAAGGCTTGGGATTCCAAACTGGTGACAATTTGAAGTGTGCATCTTGTTATGAAAAGAATGAGGAATTTTCAAAACAAACTCATGAAATTCCTAAGGAAAAGCATTCTGCTTCAAAGGGTAAAGGAAAAGAACAAAAGACTAAACTTAATTTCCACTATGTCTACCCTAAGAAACAATTTGGGAAAAATTCAAAAATGAAAGGAAAAGAATCTGAGGATGAAACCGTTGGTAAGGTTTCATTTGTGGCTGACCGCCCTTCCTCTTCGACCGCACCTCCTGCCTTCAAAAGCAAGAAGAGCATTTCCAGAAAAACCACGGTCAAACCTAAAATGACCACATTTTTCAAGGCCAAAACCTCAGTCCCAAAAAAATGTTAATCCTAAGAATAGTAAAGAGTATATTATACCTCAGCTTACTTACAGCTTCCATCATACTCTGTGTGTGATGATTCTGGTCACAAGGTTGCAGAATGTCTATTGAGGTTCACACCTAATACCAGAAAGCATAATCCACCTTCTGTCAAACAGGTGTGGGTTATCAAAAGATGCTAACCTCAGGACCCAAAAGAATAAAGAGGACCTCGTTTTTAAATGTTTATTTTTCAGGTCCTCTTCTTAATGGCTGGTGACTCCAAGGAAAAATCAAATGAATGGTATCTTGACAATGGATGTTCAAGACACATGACTGGAGATAGATCTTTATTGTAAAATTTCATTGAAGCAAGTGGTTCATCTGTAACCTTTGGTGACAACAACAAAGGAAAACTGTTGGGTATGGAACAATTAGGAGAGGAAACCTCACCATTGAAAATGTTTCACTTGTTGAAGGACTCAAGCACAACCTCCTATCAATTTCTCAATTCTGTGATAAAGGAATGCACTGCAACTTCACTTCATTAAATTGTTTTATCAAAGATGGCATCTCCGGAGTCACATTACTCACAGGGATTCGTAAGAGTAATATTTACATCATTGATTTAAATTCTACATGTAGTATTGTGAGTACCCCAATCCAACTCGCGATCCAATAAAAGTGCCTTTTACTCAATAAAAGTGCGCTAGGGAGCATTTTGGTAAATTTCTGGTTCATTTCGAGACTTCCAGGAACTTTTTATAAGTTTCTCGCTACGGAAGGACCTAGAAAGAATAATTCAATTTGGACCTTTAAGGAATTACTCAGGAAGGGTCCAGATTCTGCCACCTGGCACGTTTCTAGAAGGAAGGCGGTTATACTTGCTTGGTCGTGCGACACAATAAATTAATTCCCAAGCAATATTAAAGAAGGAATTTCTCATTTTGCAAACGGGGGGCCTCTCACTCTCAGATTCTCTCTCTCTCACTAGAGGTTCTCTCTCACTAGGCGCAAACAGAGACCTTCTCTCTCTAAACGCAAACAGAGGTCCTCACCCATTGCTCGCTCAATCGTCTTCCTCACCTGGTCTCTCCCTCGTCGATGACCCATTTCCCTTTCAATCCTCCTCACCGTTCTACCTCCCTCTACATCAATCCCCTTCATCACCGTTCTCTGTTCTCCCCCAAAACCAGTTCGCCGGTGACCCAAACACCAATCCTCTCTCTCTAAACCAATCGCCGGCGGCCTTACTCACCAGAAACCTAACCCAATCCCTCTCCCTCCAATTACAACCGCTTCCTCATCCGTCCTCACCTCTCTCTTTACCCAAACACCAGTCTGTCTTCTCTCTAAACCGATTACCGGCGACCCACGTTCCTCTCAATCTCCTTCACCGTTCTCCACCTCTCTACCTCCAACAACAATCACCCATCACCATCCTCTGTTTCTCAATGCCAATCACAGCCCTTACCGTCTCCCTTATTCTCCCCAAATCGTCTGCAATTGCTTCTCCGTTCCAAACCCTGAACCGCTGCACCATCAATTTCAGTCCAGCTTTGAAGCTTCACAGTGAGCTCGAACTCTCATCGTCTCGGACCTGATTTGAAGACTCTCCATACCGACGTGGTATAGAGAGGGCGGATACTACAAGGGTAACGTTCCAATTCCATTTCTCTCTCTCTCTGTCCTCGTTGTTCATGGGTGTTGCTGTGTTTGACATGGTTCTTCAGGCTAGAACCTGATCAGATTGGTATTGGTACAATATCATTTTGTTTCCAATATGCTTTGATCTGTATGCTTGGGCATTTGTTTGATATTGGTTTGGTTCTTCAGGCTAGAACCTGATTAAATTGGTATTGTTATAATTTCATTTTGTTCCCAGTATGATTTGATCTGTATACTTGAGCTTTGGATTGATGTTAGTTTGTCTAAACACCAAATAGAGGTTGAATCAATCATATTCATTCTCTCTCATGTGTTTATCCATATCTAGGTGATAATATTGTCTAGTTGCAATTATAATTTTTCATCTCTGCAATCTCGTTGTTGCTGTTAATTCCATATTTGTTAACCTTGTTGTTGACATTGGCTTGTTTCTGTAATTAGCCTAGTTGTAAACCTCTGCATATGGCATAGTATGTCCCGCGACACAACTGGCCATTCATGGTCCTGTGTCGGGTGACATACTTAGCCAACTGCAGCAGGTCCATTTTCATTTGTAATCCGTTTGCCTCGTTGTAATCGGGACGTGGCCCCCAAAATAAGTGGCTCACAAGATGTAATTCCATCTGTTTATCAATAAAGCATTAATATGCATCTTATACATATTTTGTCTCACACATTTGCACACACTCTTGAATGAATTGGATATTGAACATTGAAAGACTCGTCTACGGACGAGGCGTGTTGGGTGAACTCTCGGTTCTTCCCAACACGTAACCTGACCCCCGAACCCATTTTCTCTTTTCAAAGGTTTTCAATGTTTCCTTTAAAACGGCGTGGCGACTCTCAAAAATATATTATTTTTCGGTGAGCGTTCATTCAGTGGCGACTCTGCTGGGGACTTGAAACTTGGTTTTCAAAAGTGGGTCAAACTTTCGTGCTTGTTCAACATTCATTTCATCCATTTGTGCATTGTTGGTGATATTATATATGTGTAAATGCATTTCTTGCTTTTCTTTATTCCCTCCCCTTCCTTGCTTTCTGTTGAGATTGTGTTTGGAGGCTGGGGCTGGTTATGCTTCTGTTCAGAATCTGGGAATTTGTCCTTTACTGTCACGCGACATAAGTGACCTTCTCAGTCCTGTGTCACGCGACAGGATTGGCCAACCTGCAGGAGGTGATTTGTTCTACCTGGTTGTGATTGTGAGGCAGTCCCTCATGATCAAATTATGATCCTTGATTATTGTGCTATGTGGGGTGTGTGTGTGTTGATTTTCTTTTATCCCCCCTTTTCAAATAAAAAAAATTAAAAAAAAATTATTTTTTTGCAAAATAAAGGAACATAGCCATCCCACACACTACTTCACATAGATTTAGAACCCTCGGGTGCGATTGACAGCATCGCGGACGGCCATGAAATTTGCCTACGCTTGAGCACCTAATATCAAACCTATCCCCCTAGCGCATCATAGGTGGTGCCACACATTTAAACCTCACCCAATGGTTGGTTTTGACACGCCATTTTTTAAATACACTAAAATGAATTGTTTCAAAATTTTTAATAGACTTTCGTACCTATCCCAAAACCTAGCACGTGTGGGCATGTTGCCAACGCAACATGGTTTCACGAAAGGACGTGTCATTCCCATGACGTGTTCTAACGAGAGATTATGTCGCTTTGTCAACGTGCACCAACGAGAGGTCATACCGGATTTTTCTTTGAATTTCTTCAGGAATACCCGTTATGCTGCCCAAATTTCTCCAGAAATTGGGGTTGCTCGTCCGTCCCATAAATGCTTCGGTTTTGATTAGGTATTATTGCCTATTATTAAATTTTAATCAATACATTTGGTGTATTTTTGGATGATATGTCCTAGGTTCCCCCGAGGTCTAGATTGCATGAAATAAAGGATTAGCCTTTCCCAACCGTTCATAGGACTTAAAAGATACCGATTTTTACATGAATATTAATAATATGTTGCACAAGTCCGTCTCATTTTCCCATCCTTTCCCTCTTCCATACCATCTCAAGGTCTTTTCCCCCACCACCTTACCAATCACCTCTTCACCTATACAAGGCTATGGCAAGTTGGGTGTGTGCTCTCATTCCCGGCGCTCATTGGTCCATATTCCCGAGGCTGAAGCAGTTCAAGTGTCCAAGTGATTGTTTACCTGATTCGATACCCGAGATGTTTGGTGCAGAGAAGATTATGGCCCACCAGTCTAGAAGTTCGTAACCCATGGGTCAGCATAGTGCAAACGGTATGTCCATCGAAAAGCCACGAACTACCCATGAAGCCGCTTTTCCTCGCGAGCGGGAGGCCCGATTGCTTGCTCAGATTGCTAAGACTAAGGAAGACGACTTATGGATGATAGAAAGATCGAGAAGGGTCATCACCCCATAAATGTCAATGATGCTTTTCCTTCCATCCGAAGTTGATGCCGTCAATCAGTCTTCGTAGGATCTAGAATGTCCCTTTCAGGCATCGAGTCTGTCAAGTCCAAGTTGGACCAGTTTTTGCTTTGCAATAATAAAAAGCCTTTGTTTCTCTTCTTGCTAGACTCGAGACATCACTAGCACACCTACATTACGCTTAATTGAAATGGTTTTATTCCAAATGATCGCTTATGCTGCTCAATCACTAATGCATTGAAATGACTAATATTTAAATTAATCGGAGTGATAAAATCGACTGATGTCCTTCTCAAAATTGGGGCTTATCAACTCCCCATCTTGCATCTCATATGCTCACATCCCTTTCATCATCCTCATCATCTCGTTGCTCGATGAATTTGCATGAATCTTCCTCAAGTAAGCTTAAGCAAGCAATGAAGACTTAATATCGTTTAAGGTCATCCGATATGGATTGCGGCTGGAACCTTTCACCTTAGCGAAGCCATTACCTCACCCTCACTAAACAATACCCTTTCATTTCAAGATCGGCGTGTTTTGAAACCCCATTTAGTCATCATCTTTGCTCCGTGCTAAGAGAAGTCCAAGCGAGACCAAGAAGTTAGCTTCGAGAGTCAATGATGCATAAAATACTCAAGTCATTAAAGGAAGGACAAAGATAATCCTCAACTCCTAAAGAGGCCTTCCAAGTTCTCAAAAGAAGGATTTTAAATCCTCACAGTCAGCAAGAATCCTTAACTCCTCAAGAGGCTGTTCAAAAGAAGGACTTTCGGTCCTCACAACTCAGCAAAAGTTCCTGACTTCTCAAGAGGCTCTCCAATGTTCAAAAGGAGCCCGAATTCTCGAAAGTTCGCAAAAGTTCTCGATAGCTTGGATCTTCTCTCGTCAGCAATCCACCAAATAATTCCATCCATCCTCTCAATTTTAGAGGATACTTCCATTACCTTGATCAACCCCAAGCCATCCTCTCGATTTTAGAGGATACTCCCATTGCCATTACCCTTGCCTTTGGCCAAAGTCAAAAATTGACCTCTCATTTTTAGAGGCAATCAATCCCCCACCTTAGAAATCCCAAACACATCCCTGCAAGCCAACCTCTCATCTTTAGAGGTTCAGTCAGTAAAAGGCCCAGCCGACCTCTCATCTTAAGAGGTCATCCATTTCCCAAATTACCCGATGGCCGATCAAAGCCCTGAAACCCAGCTACAGTTCCTACCGGATAGCAGTTTCATTCTAATATCTTCAAGATCTAAATCAAATTAATGCTTCGTTGCTTGCTTAAGTTGGAATCTAATCCGTCTCAGTTCAAGATCATCAATCAAAGGTTGTGCAAATTCAATCCATTCATTTGGCACTTCATGTGAGCATATTTCATTTCTCCTCCGCAAACACTTCCCGTGGATGCCCCACTGGGGTTTTGCGTCCGTGTCTTTCATGGACACTCCAAGGGGACATGTTCTTTAATTCTCCATTCCTCAAGAAAAAATCCTCAAAGGTTCTTAAAATCTCGAAATTTCACATTCCGTCTCTCTTCAATCGGGATAAGCCCGAACTACGGCGACCTGAGCTCCTCCCAGGGAGGGGAACGTGGGCAACCATAACTGGTCCGGTCGAAATCACAAACAAATCTCAGAAAATCCGGTTTCCTCAAGGGCCGTCCCTATATACAGATCCTCCGTTCCATATTTCTGAGTTTGATTCTTGATATCAGTCTGCTTTTTCCTCAGGATTGATCAAAATGTTTGTTCATATCAGGATTAGTGATTGAATAACCCGAACATCAATAAAGGGTTTTAAGCAGCTTTGTGATCATCACGAATAAGACAGGTTTTCAAATGTCTCGACAAATCTTCTTTTTCTCCATCATAGGAAAATAGAGCCAAACACTGTCTTTCTGTCAGTAGGGACTTCCATACACTTTCCCACACCTTGTTGTGCTTATACTCTCTCAAAAGAGTCAAACCATAAATGAGTGTGTCTCACAAAATCGGGATTCATTTCCCACTTTTCGAAAGATGTGCCCCTGCACGTATATATTTTCGAGTCTATGACTGATTGACTAAGGTCTGAAAAGATGGGTGCCTCCTTGGCCGCATGACGATTCTGCCTGTAATGGGACTGCATTTGATCTCTTCAAACTGGGGCTTTGCTATGCTGTCCTCTCAAGCTCTCCTTACCAGATTCCCTCCAGGTTTGCTTTGCATTATCAACTGGGGCTTTGCCTAGTAATCTCTTCAAAGCTAGGGCATTCTCTGCACTTTCTCTACTGCTTGCTGCCTCAGGCGCTCGATACACCTTGTCCTTATCAGCAACAATCAACCTGCTGCCATCTGTACTCTCAGGGTACACCTCGACTTGCCTAGCTACGCCATATCATCCATCATTTATGGGAGAGGTTTCGACCCATACATCATCATATACACAGTCATTCCATCATAAATCCATCATAACATAATTGCTACATACACATCCGCTTATCAAGCCATTCAAAATCCTCACTCCATTTTCATCCCCAGCCGAGATGGACTCGTGCAATGAATTTAATAATGCATAAGCAAAATTTCAAATCAAGTGAATAAAATGCAAAGTGCCTAGTAGTGTTGTGTTTTTCCCCTCACAGGGTACAATATTCAAGTGATCATAATCTGATCGTGAGGACCGCGCCTCAAATCACAATCTGTACAAGGAGTTCAAATCCTACAGGTGGCATACTCTGCCTTTATTATCTTCATAGGTCTCGTCATCTTCAGACTTATCAGCATCATTTGAAAGAGCCCTAGCTGCCTCAGTCTCCAAGCAATGCTCGTCAAGCTCATCATCCTCGTTGGAAAATCATCATCAAAAGTCCGTCTTGCAATGTCAAAATCATCAACAATTTTAGTCTCGCAACCTCAAATCATCAGCAAGGTCCGGCTTGCAACGGTAAATCGTCAGTAAATTCCGTCTTGCAACGGTAATATCAACAGCAAAGTTCATGTTCTACTCGGCAAATGTTCCAAAGTCAGCCAATCACTTCAAGTGATCTTCGTGTGCACAACCCTTGCAGGTAAGCACAGCACAGGTATGAAAGTATATCTCATTTCAACTGCAAATCATCTAGTCTTATGTTTGCTTTCTCGTAAAAGTCATTTCAAGTCTTGGAGTTCATCTCGCGATACTTTTGAGTTAATCTCAATCCTCTTAAGGCTTGTTCCTATACCTCTTTAGGCTTGTTCCTATACCTCTTAAGGCTGTTTCCTATGTCTCTTAAGGCTTGTTCCTATGTCTCTTTAGGCTTATTCCTATGTCTCTTTAGGCTTGTTCCTATACCTTTTAGGCTTGTTCCTATACACCTTTTAGGCTTGTTCCTATGCCCCGTTAAGCTCGTTCCTATACCCCTTTAGGCTTGTTCCTATACCTTTTTAGGCTCGTTCCTACATTTTCGAACTATGATTTGGCTTGATTCCCTTTTAGGGATACGTAGGAATCCTTTCTCCAAAGGTCCAGCCATCCAACCTCATCAATAATTTTTTTCCTCCATCTGCCATATCATCAGCCGCTCATTAGGCTTAGGATCCTTCTTATCGACAACCTCACTTCTTCCACAAGTTACATTGCCAAGAGGCTCTGTGAGTACCCCAATCCAACTCGCGATCCAATAAAAGTGCCTTTTACTCAATAAAAGTGCGCTAGGGAGCGTTTTGGTAAATTTCCGGTTCATTCCGAGACTTCCGAGAACTTTTTATAAATTTCTCGCTACGGAAGGACCTAGAAAGAATTATTCAATTTGGACCTTTAAGGAACTACTCAGGAAGGGTCCAGATTCTGCCACCTGGCACGTTTCTAGAAGGAAGGCGGTTATACTTGCTTGGTCGTGCGACATAATAAATTAATTCCCAAGAAATATTAAAGAAGGAATTTCTCATTTTGCAAACGGGGGGCCTCTCACTCTCAGATTCTCTCTCTCTCTCACTAGACGTTCTCTCTCACTAGGCACAAACAGAGACCTTCTCTCTCTAAATGCAAATAGAGGTCCTCACCCATTGCTCGCTCAATCGTCTTTCTCACCTGGTCTCTCCCTCGCTGGCGACCCATTTCCCTTTCAATCCTCCTCACCGTTCTACCTCCCTCTACCTCAATCCCCTTCATCACCGTTCTCTGTTCTCCCCCAAAACCAGTTCGTCGGCGACCCAAACACCAATCCTCTCTCTCTAAACCAATCGCCGGCGGCCTTACTCACCATAAACCTAACCCAATCCCTCTCCCTCCAATTACAACCGCTTCCTCATCCGTCCTTACCTCTCTCTTTACCCAAACACCAGTCCATCTTCTCTCTAAACCGATTACCGGCGACCCACGTTCCTCTCAATCTCCTTCACCATTCACCACCGCTCTACCACTAACTACAATCACCCATCACCATCCTCTGTTTCTCAATGCCAATCACCGCCCTTACCATCTCCCTCATTCTCCCCAAACCATCTGCAATTGCTTCTCCGTTCCAGACCCTGAACCGCTGTACCACCAATTTCAGTCCAGCCTTGAAGCTTCATAGTGAGCTCGAACTCTCATCATCCCGGAGCTGATTTGAAGACTCTCTATACCGACGTGGTATAGAGAGGGCAGATACTACAAGGGTAACGTTCCAATTCCATTTCTCTCTCTCTCTCTCTCCTCATTGTTCATGGGTGTTGCTGTGTTTGACATGGTTCTTCAGGCTAGAACCTGATCAGAATTGTATTGGTACAATATCATTTTGTTTCCAATATGCTTTGATCTGTATGCTTGGGCATTTGTTTGATATTGGTTTGGTTCTTCAGGCTAGAACCTGATTAAATTGGTATTGTTATAATTTCATTGTGTTCCCAGTATGATTTGATCTGTATACTTGAGCTTTGGATTGATGTTAGTTTGTCTAAACACCAAATAGAGGTTGAATCAATCATATTCATTCTCTCTCATGTGTTTATCCATATCTAGGTGATAATATTGTCTCGTTGCAATTATAATTTTTCATCTCTGCAATCTCGTTGTTGCTGTTAATTCCATCTTTGTTAACCTTGTTGTTGACATTGACTTGTTTCTGTAATTAGCCTAGTTGTAAACCTCTGCATATGGCATAGTATGTCCCGCGACACAACTGGCCATTCATGGTCCTGTGTCGGGCGACATACTTAGCCAACTGCAGCAGGTCCATTTTCATTTGTAATCCGTTTGCCTCGTTGTAATCGGGATGTGGCCCCCCAAAATAAGTGGCTCACAAGATGTAATTCCATCTGTTTATCAATAAAGCATTAATATGCATTTTATACATATTTTGTATCACACATTTGCACACACTCTTGAATGAATTGGATATTGAACATTGAAAGACTCGTCTACGGACGAGGCGTGTAGGGTGAACTCTCGTTCTTCCCAACACGTAACCTGACCCCCGAACCCATTTTCTCTTTTCAAAGGTTTTCAATGTTTCCTTTAAAACGGCGTGGCGACTCTCAAAAATATATTATTTTTCGGCGAGCGTTCATTCAGTGGCGACTCTGCTGGGGACTTGAAACTTGGTTTTCAAAAGTGGGTCAAACTTTCGTGCTTGTTCAACATTCATTTCATCCATTTGTGTGTGCATTGTTGGTGATATTATATGTGTGTAAATGCATTTCTTGCTTTGCTTTATTCCCTCCCCTTCCTTGCTTCCTGTTGAGATTGTGCTTGGAGGCTGGGGCTGGTTATGCTTCTGTTCAGAATCTGGGAATTTGTCCTTTACTGTCACGCGACATAAGTGGCCTTCTCAGTCCTGTGTCACGCGACAGGATTGGCCAACCTGCAGGAGGTGATTTGTTCTACCTGGTTGTGATTGTGAGGCAGTCCCTCATGATCAAATTATGATCCTTGATTATTGTGCTCTGTGGGGTGTGTGTGTGTGTTGATTTTCTTTTATCCCCCCTTTTCAAATAAAAAAAATAAAAAATAAATTATTTTTTTGCAAAATAAAGGAACATAGCCATCCCGCACACTACTTCACATAGATTTAGAACCCTCGGGTGCGATTGACGGCATCGCGAACGGCCATGAAATTCGCCTACGCTTGAGCACCTAATATCAAACCTATCCCCCTAGCGCATCATAGGTGGCGCCACACATTTAAACCTCACCCAATGGTTGGTTTTGACACACCATTTTTTAAATACACTAAAATGAATTGTTTCAAAAATTTTAATAGACTTTCGTACCTATCCCAAAACCTAGCACATGTGGGCATGTTGCCAATGCAACATGGTTTCACGAAAGGACGTGTCATTCCCACGACGTGTTCTAACGAGATATCATGTCGCTTTGTCAACGTGCACCGACGAGAGGTCATGCCGGATTTTTCTTTGAATTTCTTCAGGAATACCCGTTATGCTGCCCAAATTTCTCCAGAAATTGGGGTTGCTCGTCCGTCCCATAAATGCTTCGGTTTTGATTAGGTATTATTGCCTATTATTAATTTTAATCAATAAATTTGGTGTATTTTTGGATGATGTATCCTAGGTTCCCCCGAGGTCTAGATTGCGTGAAATAAAGGATTAGCCTTTCCCAACCGTTCATAGGACTTAAAAGACACCGATTTTTACTTGAATATTAATAATATGTTGCACGAGTCCGTCTCATTTTCCCATCCTTTCCCTCTCCCATACCATCTCAAGGTCTTTTCCCCCACCACCTTACTAATCACCTCTTCACCTATACAAGGCTATGGCAAGTTGGGTGTGTGCTCTCATTCCCAGAGCTCATTGGTCCATATTCCCGAGGCGGAAGCAGTTCAAGTGTCCAAGCGGTTGTTTATCTGATTCGATACCCGAGATGTTTGGTGCAGAGAAGATTATGGCCCACCAGTCTGGTAGTTCGTATCCCATGGGTCAGCATAGTGCAAACGGTATGTCCATCGAAAAGCCACGAACTACCCTTGAAACCGCTTTTCCTCGCGAGCGGGAGGCCCGGTTGCTTGCTCAGATTGCTAAGACTAAGGAAGACGACTTATGGATGATAGAAAGATCGAGAAGGGTCATCACCCCATCAATGTCAACAATGCTTTTCCTTCCATCTGAAGTTGATGCCGTCAATCAGTCTTCGTAGGATCTAGAATGTCCCTTTCAGGCATCGAGTCTGTCAAGTCCAAGTTGGACCAGTTTTTGCTTTGCAATAATAAAAAGCCTTTGTTTCTCTTCTTGCTAGACTCGAGACATCACTAGCACACCTACATTATGCTTAATTGAAATGGTTTTATTCCAAATGATTGTTTGTGCTGCTCAATCACTAATGCATTGAAATGACTAATATTTAAATTAATCGGAGTGATAAATTGACTGATGTCCTTCTCAAAATTGGGGCTTGTCAACTCCCCATCTTGCATCTCATATGCTCACATCCCTTTCATCATCCTCATCATCTCGTTGCTCGATAAATTTGCATGAATCTTCCTCAAGTAAGCTTAAGCAAGCAATGAAGACTTAATATCGTTTAGGTCATCCGGTATAGGCTGCGGCTTGAACCTTTCACCTTAGGGAAGCCATTACCTCACCCTCACTAAACAATACCCTTTCATTTCAAGATCGGCGTGTTTTGAAACCCCGTTTAGCCATCATCTTTGCTCCGTGCTAAGAGAAGTCCAAGCGAGACCAAGAAGTTAGCTTCGAGAGTCGGCGATGCATAAAATACTCAAGTCATTGAAGGAAGGACAAAGATAATCCTCAACTCCTAAAGAGGCCTTCCAAGTTCTCAAAAGAAGGATTTTAAATCCTCACAGTCAGCAAGAATCTTCAACTCCTCAAGAGGCTGTTCAAAAGAAGGACTTTTGGTCCTCACAACTTAGCAAAAGTTCTTGACTTCTCAAGAGGCTCTCCAATGTTCAAAAGGAGCCCGAATTCTCGAAAGTTCGCAAAAGTTCTCGATAGCTTGGATCTTCTCTCGTCAGCAATCCACCAAACAATTCTAGCCATCCTCTCAATTTTAGAGGATACTTCCATTACCTTGATCAACCCCAAGCCATCCTCTCGATTTTAGAGGATACTCCCATTGCCATTACCCTTGCCTTTGGCCAAAGTCAAAAACTGACCTCTCGTTTTTAGAGGCAATCAATCCCCCACCTTAGAAATCCCAAACACATCCTTGCAAGCCAACCTCTCATCTTTAGAGGTTCAGTCAGTAAAAGGCCCAGCCGACCTCTCATCATAAGAGGTCATCCATTTCCCAAATTACCCGACGGCCGATCGAAGCCCTGAAACCCAGCTACAGTTCCTACCGGATAGCAGTTTCATTCTAATATCTTCAAGATCTACATCAAATTAATGCTTCGTTGCTTGCTTAAGTTGGAATCTAATCCGTCTCAGTTCAAGATCATCAATAAAAGGTTGTGCAAATTCAATCCAATCATTTGGCACTTCATGTGAGCATATTTCATTTCTCCTCCGCAAACACTTCCCGTGGATGCCCCACTGGGGTTTTGCATCCGTGTCTTTCATGGACACTCCAAGGGGACATGTTCTTTAATTCTCCATTCCTCAAGAAAAAATCCTCAAAGGTTCTCAAAATCTCGAAATTTCACATTCCTTCTCTCTTCAATCGGGATAAGCCCGAACTACAGCGACCTGAGCTCCTCCCAGGGTGGGGAACGTAGGCAACCATAACTGGTCCGGTCGAAATCACAAACAAATCTCAGAAAATCCGGTTTCCTCAAGGGCCGTCCCTATATACAGATCCTCCGTTCCATATTTCTGAGTTTGATTCTCGACATCAGTCTACTTTCTCCTCAGGATTGATCAAAATGTTTGTTCATATCAGGATTAGTGATTGAATAACCCGAACATCAATAAAGGGTTTTAAGCAGCTTTGTGATCATCACGAATAAGACAGGTTTTCAAATGTCTCGACAAGTCTTCTTTTTCTCCATCATAGGAAAATAGAGCCAAACACTGTCTTTCTGTCAGCAGGGGCTTCCATACACTTTCACACACCTTGTTGTGCTTATACTCTCTCAAAAGAGTCAAACCCATAAACGAGTGTGTCTCACAAAATCGGGATTCATTTCCCACTTTTCGAAAGATGTGCCCCTGTACGTATATATTTTCGAGTCTATGACTGATTGAATAAGGTCTGAAAAGATGGGTGCCTCCTTGGCCGCATGATGATTCTGCCTGTAATGGGACTGCATTGGATCTCTTCAAACTGGGGCTTTGCTATGCTGTCCTCTCAAGCTTTCCTTACCAAATTCCCTCCGGGTATGCTTTGCATTATCAACTGGGGCTCTGCCTAGTCATCTCTTCATAGCTAGGGCATTCTCTGCACTTTCTCTACTGCTTGCTGCCTCAGGCGCTCGATACACCTTGTCCTTATTAGCAACAATCAACCTGCTGCCATCTGTACTCTCAGGGTACACCCCGACTTGCCTAGCTACGCCATATCATCCATCATTTATGGGAGAGGGTTCGACCCATACATCATCATATACACAGTCATTCCATCATAAATCCATCATAACATAATTGCTACATACACATTCGCTTATCAAGACATACAAAATCCTCACTCCATTTTCATCCCCAGCCGAGATGGACTCGTGCAATGAATTTAATAATGCATAAGCAAAATTTCAAATCAAGTGAATAAAATGCAAAGTGCCTAGTAGTGTTGTGTTTTTTCCCTTACAGGGTACAATAATCAAGTGATCATAATCTGATCGTGAGGACCGTGCCTCAAATCACAATCTATACAAGGAGTTCAAATCCTGCAGGTGGCATATTCTGCCTTTATCATCTTCATAGGTCTCGTCATCTTCAGACTTATCAGCATCGTTTGAAAGAGCCCTAGCTGCCTTAGTCTCCAAGCAATGCTCGTCAAGCTCATCATCCTCACTGGAAAATCATCATCAAAAGTCCATCTTACAACGTCAAAATCATCAACAATGTCAGTCTCGCAACCTCAAATCATCAGCAGGGTCCGGCTTGCAACGGAAAATCGTCAGTAAATTCCGTCTTGCAACGGTAATATCAATAGCAAAGTTCATGTTCTACTCGGCAAATGTTCCAAAGTCAGCCAATCACTTCAAGTGATCTTCGTGTGCACAACCCTTGCAGGTAAGCACAGCACAAGTATGAAAGTATATCTCATTTCAACTGCAAATCATCTATTCTTATGTTTGCTTTCTCGTAAAAGTCATTTCAAGTCTTGGAGTTCATCTCGCGATACTTTTGAGTTAATCTCAATCCTCTTAAGGCTTGTTCCTATACCTCTTTAGGCTTTTTCCTATACCTCTTAAGGCTTGTTCCTATGTCTCTTAAGGCTTGTTCCTATGTCTCTTTAGGCTTATTCCTATGTCTCTTTAGGCTTGTTCCTATACATTTTAGGCTTGTTCCTATACACCTTTTAGGCGTGTTCCTATGCCCCGTTAAGCTCGTTCCTATACCCCTTTAGGCTTATTCCTATACCTTTTTAGGCTCGTTCCTACATTTTCGAACTACGATTTGGCTTGATTCCCTTTTAGGGATACGTAGGAATCCTTTCTCCAAAGGTCCAGCCATCCAACCTCATCAATCATTTTTCCTCCATCTGCCATATCACCAGCCGCTTGTTAGGCTTGGGATCCTTCTTATAGACAACCTCACTTCTTCCAAAAGTGACGTTGAAGAGGGGCTCTGTGAGTACCCCAATCCAACTCGCGATCCAATAAAAGTGCCTTTTACTCAATAAAAGTGCGCTAGGGAGCGTTTTGGTAAATTTCCGATTCATTCCGAGACTTCCGGGAACTTTTTATAAGTTTCTCGCTAAGGAAGGACCTAGAAAGAAATATTCAATTTGGACCTTTAAGGAATTACTCAGGAAGGGTCCAGATTCCTCCACCTGGCACGTTTCTAGAAGGAAGGCGGTTATACTTGCTTGGTCGTGCGACACAATAAATTAATTCCCAAGCAATATTAAAGAAGGAATTTCTCATTTTGCAAACGGGGGGCCTCTCACTCTCAAATTCTCTCTCTCTCTCTCACTAGACGTTCTCTCTCACTAGGCATAAACAGAGACCTTCTCTCTCTAAATGCAAACAGAGGTCCTCACCCATTGCTCGCTCAATCGTCTTCCTCACCTGGTCTCTCCCTCGCTGGCGACCCATTTCCCTTTCAATCCTCCTCACCGTTCTACCTCCCTCTACCTCAATCCCCTTCATCACCGTTCTCTGTTCTCCCCCAAAACCAGTTCGCCGCCGACCCAAACACCAATCCTCTCTCACTAAACCAATCGTCGGTGGCCTTACTCACCAGAAACCTAACCCAATCCCTCTCCCTCCAATTACAACCGCTTCCTCATCCGTCCTCACCTCTCTATTTACCCAAACACCAGTCCATCTTCTCTCTAAACTGATTACCGGCGACCCACGTTCCTCTCAATCTCCTTCACCGTTCTCCACCTCTCTACCACTAACTACAATCACCCATCACCATCCTCTGTTTCTCAACGCCAATCACAGCCCTTATCGTGTCCCTCATTCTCCCCAAACCGTCTGCAATTGCTTCTCCGTTCCAGACCCTGAACCGCTGCACCACCAATTTCAGTCCAGCCTTGAAGCTTCACAGTGAGCTCGAACTCTCATCATCCCGGAGCTGATTTGAAGACTCTCTATACCGACGTGGTATAGAGAGGGTGGATACTACAAGGGTAACGTTCCAATTCCATTTCTCTCTCTCTCCTCGTTGTTCATGGGTGTTGCTGTGTTTGACATGGTTCTTCAGGCTAGAACCTGATCAGATTGGTATTGGTACAATATCATTTTGTTTCCAATATGCTTTGATCTGTATGCTTAGGCATTTGTTTGATATTGGTTTGGTTCTTCAGGCTAGAACCTGATTAAATTGGTATTGTTATAATTTCATTGTGTTCCCAGTATGATTTGATCTGTATACTTGAGCTTTGGATTGATGTTAGTTTGTCTAAACACCAAATAGAGGTTGAATTAATCATATTCATTCTCTCTCATGTGTTTATCCATATCTAGGTGATAATATTGTCTCGTTGCAATTATAATTTTTCATCTCTGCAATCTCGTTGTTGTTGTTAATTCCATCTTTGTTAACCTTGTTATTGACATTGACTTGTTTCTATAATTAGCCTAGTTGTAAACCTCTGCATATGGCATAGTATGTCCCGCGACACAACTAGCCATTCATGGTCCTGTGTCGGGCGACATACTTAGCCAACTGCAGCAGGTCCATTTTCATTTGTAATCTGTTTGCCTCGTTGTAATCGGGACGTGGCCCCCCAAAATAAGTGGCTACAAGATGTAATTCCATCTGTTTATCAATAAAGCATTAATATGCATTTTATACATATTTTGTCTCACACATTTGCACATACTCTTGAATGAATTGGATATTGAACATTGAAAGACTCGTCTACGGACGAGGCGTGTTGGGTGAACTCTCGGTTCTTCCCAACACGTAACCTGGCCCCCGAACCCATTTTCTCTTTTCAAAGGTTTTCAATGTTTCCTTTAAAACGGCGTGGCGACTCTCAAAAATATATTATTTTTCGACGAGCGTTCATTCAAGTATTACTAATCTTTGTTTTGTAGCTAAAAATGTGAGCGAAAATAGTTGGCTATGGCACAAGCGTTTGAGCCACTTGAACTTCAAGTATCTTGCTAAAATTGGAAGGGAAAACCTCGTTCATGGTTTACCCAAAGTGACTGATCATCATGCAAAAAAGTGTTGTGTTTGTCAACTTGGTAAACAAACTACCGTCTTTCACCAGCAAGACCGCTCCATCAACTTCAAGATGTTTACAACTACTTCATATAGACTTGTTTGGACCTTTCAACACTGCTAGCATTGGAGGAAATAGATACACTTTAGTAGTAGTGGATGATTACTCAAGATTCACGTGGGTTGAAATGATGATCACAAAGGATGATTGCTATGAAATTCTAACCTCACTCTTTAGACGGCTCCAAACCCAAAAAGAAGATGACATTGTTAGTGTAAGGTCTGATAATGGAACAGAATTCAAAAACAACGGTGTTGCTCAATATTGTGATGACCATGGAATTTATCACAATTTTTCTACTGCTGGTGTTCCACAACAAAATGGGGTTGTGGAAAGAAAGAACAGGACGTTAATTGAGGCTGAAAAGACAATGATTTTTGAAGCCAAGCTTCCTCGGTATTTTTGGGCTGAAGCGGTCAACACAGCGTGTTCACTCAAAACCGCTCCCTCATCAAAAAAACCTACAACAAAACACCATATGAATTTTGGAGAGAAAGAACCCCCAACATTACCTTTTTCAAAATCTTTGGCCGCAAATGCTTTATCCTCTACAATGGAAGAGAAAACAGAGGTAAATTTGGAGCTAAGGCTGATGAAGGTATTTTTGTTGGGTATGCTAAACATTCAAAAGATTTTCGTATTTTTAATAAATCTAGTTTAAAGATAGTAGAATCTGTCCATGTTACTTTTGATGAACATTCTCTCCTTGAGTCACATTTAGCTTCAAATATTGCTGATGATTTTGTTGAGTCTAATGAAACAGGTGAAACATCCTAAACCTCACCTGAGCCAAATCAAGAACCTCACAATCATCCAACTTAAGGAAATCCATCAACCTCATCTGAACCTCCCTCAGATAATTTTGAAACCGCGTCTGAAATTCCAACTCCAGATGCATCTCCAAGGGAAGATTTTGATGAGAATTCACCCACACAGCGAATTGATCCTCTTCGTCAACTTACATTCAATGACTTCACTGAAGGATCTAACGATGTACCATTAGAAGATCTTCAGTAAACCTTTGTTCAACCAGATCTACCCCCTGAGGTTCATGAAGTCAGTAATCACCCTCTCTCAAAAGTCATTGGTGATTTATTTGTTGGAGATCAAACTATGATGAGCATACTTCTCTATTATCTCAAATTAAACTCAAGAAAGTTGATGAAGCACTCCAAGATTCAAGTTGGGTTGTTTCTATGCAAGAAGAACTCAACCAGTTTAAAAGATGTAAGGTTTGGACATTAGTTCCTAGACCTAATAATGATCACGGAGTTATAGGTACAAAATGGGTGTTTAGAAACAAGATGGATGAGAATGGAAGCATCACCAGAAACAAAGCTAGGTTGGTTGCACAAGTATATAGGCTAGAAGAAGGAATTGACTACGATGAAATTTTTGCTCCAGTTGCAAGACTAGAAGCAATCAAAATTTTCTTGGCCTATGCATCTTAGAAACGTTTCAAGCTTTATCAAATGGACGTTAAGAGTCCTTTCCTCAACGGTGAACTTCAAGAAACCGTGTTTGTGGCTCAACCTCCTGGATTTTAAGACTCAAAATTTCCAAATCATGTCTACAAACTCCAAAAGGCTTTGTATGGACTCAAACAAGCTCCAAGGGCATGGTATGAAACTCTATCAAAATTTCTTCTTGAAAAAGGCTTCAAACACGGTAAAATCGATACAACTCTATTCATTGCTAAATATAATAATCATTCTTTACTTGTTCAAATATATGTTGATGATATTATTTTTGGCTCTACTAATGAATTATTGTGTAAGCGTTTTGAAAAGCTAATGAAAAGAAAGTTGAGATGAGCATGATGGGAGAATTGACATTCTTCCTTGGGCTTCAAATCAAACAATGTGATGAAGGAATCTTCTTCAACCAAGCCAAATACACAAAGGAGTTAATTAAAAAGTTTGGACTGAAAAATGCTAAAGCATATGATACTCCCATGGCTACTGGCTATTAGCTTGATAAAGACCTAAAAGGTAAAAAGGTTGATCAAACCTTATATCGAGGTATGATTGGCTCATTACTTTACTTAACTGCTAGTAGACCATATATTATGTTTAGTGTTTGTATTTGTGCTCGATATCAAGCTGATCCTAGAGAAGCACATTTAAGTACAGTCAAGCGTATAATTAGCTATCTCTCTAGAACTACTAATCTTGGACTTTGGTATTCCAAAGATTCAAATTTCGAACTTATAGGTTATTCAGATGCAGATTATGAAGCTTGTACCATAGACAGGAAAAGCACTAGTGGAACTTGTCACATCCTTGGAAATAGATTAGTTGCTTGGGCCAGCAAAAAGCAAGTCTCAGTTTCAGTTTCAACTACAGAGGCTGAATACATTGCTGCTAGAAGTTGTTGTTGTCAAATATTTTGGATGAAGCAACAGTTGGTGGACTATGGAATAATGAAGGAAATTGACCAATCAAGTGTGCTAATATCTCAACAATTTCAGTCTCCAACAACCCTGTCATGCACTCAAAAACCAAACACATAGACATCAAGTATTATTTCCTCAAAGACCATGTGGTAAAGGGGAACATCCATTTAGAGCATGTGGGGACAGAAAATCAAATTGCTGACATCCTCACTAAAGCTCTTGACTCTAGAAGGTTTACATTCCTTAGAGGAGAAATGGGTATGCTTGAACTTAAATAAGTCCATATGTTTTTTTGTTACTAACTTGTGTGTTAAGTGTGTTGTTTAGGTCAAAATCCTGTTGAGGTTTCAAAACCTCACCCTTGTTGAAACCGCGTGACCAAACCGCATGATCAAACCGCGTTTCAACACTTAGAAAATTTTCAACGTTTTTCATTTCTTAGCTTTAAAGAAGCTTAAGCAGATTGATATTTTTCCTTATTTAAAAAAAAACTATTATTTTGTTTATTATATTAAATTGAATGCCACGTGGACCCAGGTAAGTTTTCTATATTTATTATTTGGTCATTGTCTCTTTTGAGACAAATTAATTGCATAAGGATGCTTTTGCAATTATTTTCCCATGATTTTTCAAAATTTAAATGCATTTAATGCAAAAATAATATTTTCTTAAAACCCTTCACATCAGCCGTCATTGGGCTGAGCGAAGAAGGTGAAGGGGTGGAACTGTTGAGATGGTTTACTTAGTAGGATAGTGGAACCATCACTACTTCCTATTTTTCCACCCTAGCACCACCTATATATACCAATTCAGTGCAACCACTCTCTTCTTGCACTCTCACCGTCAAACCGTACGTTCTTGTCTTCATTTGAACTTTCTCTCTCTAAAACTCTCTCTCATAAACTGAAATCTATGGCACCAAAACAAACATCATAAACTGCATTTCCTAAAGTTCCTAGAGTTCCTAAGAAGAATTTCAACGACATGGTATGCTTTCTAAACCCTTAATCTTTAAATTTATGAGAAAACGCCATTGATGAACTGAAAAACCCTTCGTTTGCTCAAATGAATTTTGGTTGATTAAATCTTTTTTTTTCTTGCTCATTTTGACTGATTTTTTTTGGGTTTTGATTGTATTTATGTATGGATTCCAGTTGTGCAATCTATTTGATGATCTATTGATGGATGTGGTTTTACCCATCCAAAAGATATGTTTCTAAGCTTATTTTCTGCTCGAAACCTTGAGAATTTAATGTATTTTGTTAGTGTTTTGATAGTTCAGGGACTGAGGTGCAACAATGCTAAAAACGGAGGATTTATACCCACTTTGGAAGTTCAAGGGCCAAGTTGTAATTTATTGGAAATTTAGGGACCAAACTGAAAATACGGAAATTTGGAGAGGATTTGATTTATAAAAATTCATGGGCTAAAGTGAAAAATAAAATCTCAAAGAGCAAGGTGCAAAATAATTTTTTATATTGACCAAAGTGCGATGGTGTAATTGAGAGACGAACCGAATCAAAAGGAGGTCCAAAACTAAGGCAGGGGGCGGCCAAGGCTTTGCTAAAATGGGGCCAAGGCATGCAGCTGTTTGGCCGAGAGAAGCAAGAGGCTGGCCAAGGACAAAGAAAGAATTAATCAGAACGACTTGGCCCATGTAGAACGAATCGTGGTCACGAGTCAGGCTGAGGCACCAATTGGGCTTGATTGGGCTTGGGTTTGGGCCTTGTTTAATGGCTGGCCCAATCCAACGTTTGTTTGCAGCCTAGGGTATTAAGCGAATTCAGCACTGTTTTGATTTATTATTCATTGGCTGAGAGGAGTACTAATTACTGTGCGGAGGAAAAAGAAGAACAACATTGGTTTTTCATATTTTTTCCAGGTTTTAATTTATGATTTATTTTATTTCTGTAATTTTTATTATGAGTAGCTAAGTTCCTATTTCATGGATTGGATGTAGTGATTGTTGATTTTCTATGCTAAATTGATTTTTAATTCTTTCAAACTTTTTCGTTCATATTTGATGAAATATTTATCATTCGATTTATTTGGTTTAGATTGTTGCACTAGCGTGGACAATTTATTTAAAGCTCACTATTTCATTAATTAGGTTTGATTGTTGACCTAGCGGAATTCAAGAAAACCTAGATTCGTTTATTTCTCAATTGCTTAATGAATTTCTTGAATATTGTTTTGACCTAGCGGAATTTACAATATGATAGAAATATTAGGGTTGCAATCCGAACATCAAACGTCCCAACCCTTAATCAAGTGAAAGAATCTCTGAACGAGATTGTTATTATTGTTATCAAAACCTTAGCATAGAAGGGATACAATTACGAAATCCAATCCGTGAATTCCGTTAATCTGGTTAAATCGTTATTTCTTGTTTACTTGCTTTCTTTAATTCATTAGTTTAATTTCTCGTTTTAGTAATTTAGTTAATAAATCAAATCAAAAACCCCTTTTTGTTACTTTCTGCACTAATTAAATCAACTTGTTAATTCACTCAAGTCTCTGTGGATTCGACCCTTGCTTGTGCATACTAATACAACGCATACTACTACAACGGTAGCTAGTACACTTGCTAGGTATTTTATTACAAGTGGATTTTTATCCATCAAGTTTTTGGCGCCGTTGCCGGGGACTTGTTGTGATTTTTAACAAGTTTATTTAATCGGTGCATGCTTGATCGGCGTTCTTTGAATCCTAACATGGAGCCATTGAACGACGACATTGATAGGTTGGGTCAGCGTTTAAGAGAGCTAAACTTAAAAGAGGGCAATCCCCTCGAAAGAGACCTAGAAATTTCTTCCACCGAGGGAGAAGAATTTGAATTTGATATGGCTTTGTAAGAACCCACTATGGATGCCTTATCTAGGCCTCGGGTTGACACGTCTGTGTCATGCATTGTGTTGACTGATGCAACAAAAAGTTACGAGGTAAAAGGCCATCTGTTTAACATGATCCCTCAATTTCATGGCCTCCCCTCTGAAGATTCTTTGAATTTCTTGAGGGAATATATGATGATTGTGTCGAGTTTTCCGTTAAGAGAAGGTGTGACTGATGAGCACCTAAGACTGAAATGTTTTCCCTTTGCTTTGAGAGATAATGCTAAGATGTGGCTTATGTTGCTCCCGCCTAGGAGCATTACTACTTGGGATGAGTTACATGATATATTCCTGAGAAAGTATTTCCCACATGCCACGTTAGCCACTTTTAGACAGAAAATTATAGGGTTCACACATGACTCTTTTGAGGCATTTCATGAAGCATGGGACAGGTTTAAAATGCTCTTGGTGCAGTGTCCCCACCACAATTTTTCTCAACCTTTATTGCATCAGACTTTTTATGGGGGGTTGACACAAGCCGATCAGGCTATGGTGGACAACGCAGCCGGAGGCTCTTTGGGAGCCAAAACTGCAGATGAGACCCAAGCTTTGTTTGAGAGACTAGCATCTAATTTTCAACAAAAGGGGTCAAGGGGTAAAACAAATAGTGTGAATGGAATAGGGATGAGTGATGAGATCATAAAACAATTTGCACTTCTAAATCAAAGATTTGATAAATTGGCCATGAGTAGTACTTCTAATGTTGCATCTAATGTGTCATCTGTTGGTAATTTAGTGCATGATGGTTGTGTAACTTGTGGTTCTAACACTCATTCCTATGAAGTTTGCCCCACCACTAGTCCCCATTTATATGATCATGAGCAGGTGCAGGCGATGCAGTCATATATGCAAAGGTTCCCACCAAGAAACAATCAGTACGGGAATGCATACAATCTAGGAGGGCAAGCAGGGCCGAGACATCCCAACCTGTCATGGGGTGGAAATCAACCGAATAAAACTCTCCATCCCCAACCACCACAGGGGCCCTTTGAGAGGAACAGAGAGCCTTGGGAAGAGCCCATGATGCAGTTAAAGATGGAACAACAACAAGCCTTCAGAAATCATGAGGCTGCCATGCAGAAGTTACAGACCCAAATTGGACAGTTGGTGGAAACGGTACAAGGCCAAAGACAAGAAAATTTTCAAAACCCACCAGAGCAAGCCAAGTCTATTGTGACTATTTGGGATGAAAGCGATTGAGGAGGTATTTCTCTCTTCTCTCTGTGATGTTGATAGTGATAATTATGCTTGTGAGGAAGAGAGAAGTTTGGGGGTAATTCATGATGTCTTTTCTACTAGTAATCGTGAATTCACTTGTCTTGATGTTGAAAAAACCATACCCTCTGGTGGTATGGATGTGTTGAATAAAGAAAAAGAAAGAAAAAATCTCGGATGTTTTACTATTCTGATTACTTTAGGGGGTCAAAATTTTAATGGTTTAATGGATCTAGGAGCTAGTGTCAACGTAATGCCGTACCATATTTTCAGGAATTTGGGATTACAAAATTTGCAACCTCCTACAAGGAATTTGCAATTGGCTGATCAGTCGGTTAAACGACCAATAGGAGTTGTAGAGGGTGTGTTGGTTAAAGTAGATAAATTTGTAATTCCAGTTGAGTTTATGGTGGTAAGTATGGAAAATCATGAGGGTGATGAATTTGGGGCTCCCATATTACTTGGGAGACCTTTTCTGTTTGACACCAAATCAGTGATAGATGTGCCACATGGTAATATTGCATTGACTGTGATGGGGGAGGAGATTAGGTTCTCCATGTTTGAAAATTGTAAAGAACCTCCACCTAAGAAGGAATTTGTAGGGTACATTACGGATTTTGCAATTAAGAATTATTGTGTGGATGACGGTGAGAAAATTAGGGATAATGTGGACGTTTGTCACATGGCTAGCAACATTAAGGCCGATCAACACTCGAGGAGTGACGGACCATATCACCCCCTAAATCACTCCCAAAAGGAGTTGAGGTCATCACACAACCTTCTTGTCCCCTTAAAATCACAGGTGCCTAGAGAGGAGAGTTATTTGCTTGATTTATCTGAGACTATTTTTGCTAATATTTTTGTTCAAGATAACCTATTTGATCTTGTTGAGGAAGATGTTCCACAGGTGAAGGAACAAACTAAGTTTGGGGGCAAGAGCCCCAACAAAAAGAAAAGAAAAAGGGTGAAGCATAAAGCACCCAAAGTTTCGTGGGCTCCACCTGAATTAATTAAGAAAGGGACCTACGCATGGAAGGAAGTGGGCGTTTGTGCCCGAGAAAATCAAAGGTGGTCAAAGGGCCGAAAAGCAAAGGCCAAATCCATTGAGGCCAATCTCAACCCCAAGTAATTGGGAAGCAACGGTCGGGCTAACGACCTTAACCAAATGCGCTAATTGGGAGGCAACCCAAGTAGGTATGTTTTATTGCTTTATTTATTTGCTTTGTTGTGTCATATCGTCCTTTGAACCTGAGGCATGTTTTTATTCTCTTTGCTATGAGGACATAGCATGTTTTGAGTTTGGGGGTAGATATCTCTCCGAGTTTGTGGGTTTATAGGGGAGTGTATATAGTGTCACCCTCCAAAAAAATAGAAAATTTTAAAAAATTTCGTTCTTTTCATATTTTGGGAAGTTGGCTAGAGTCCATGATGATTTGAGTGTGCTTTAATTTTAAAATCTTGAGTATTATTGTCAATATGGGGATATAATTGCATTGATACATGTAAGGTATGATTTCTCCACCTTTCACTTCCATATTATTTTTCTTGACCATTGTTACCAACTTAGGAGACCTTTATAGGATCACTTTGGCATTCTCGGGGTCCCTAGAACATGTTTGCATGACTGTCAATAACACATCAATTAGGCTATTCGGGAAGTGATATGTGGCTATTTTCTTTGAACCCTATTTGTGAGCCTTTAACTTTCTCGTCACTTATATAAAATTTTCTGCTAGAACCCCTTTTGAGCTTGAAAAAAAAGAATGGAATCTCTCACAAAGTGGGAGGTTATCTTAGACCACCATTCGCCTTCATTTGTACCCTCATTGTCCTACCCTTTTAACTTATACGCTATTTTTCCCACCTTTTCAAGAAAGTGAAACTAGGGAATGAATTGGGAATTGTGGGTGAAGTTTGAAAAATCAAAGGGTTGAGTGGAAAGTGGTCATGAAAAGAAAGTAAAGGGTTATGAATTGTATTGAAAGAAAAGAGGGGCTTGAGCAAAAAGTATTGAATGCACATTCTCCGTGATATATTTGTGCAAAGAAAAAAAAAAGGATTGAAAAGCCTTGCCCTCTCTAATGGTGAAGAGGAAAGTGATCAAAAAGAAAGAAAGGTGATCGAGCACAAGTTTGAAAGTATACAAAATTATAAGTTTGGGGGTTAAATCAATGGGTTGGCTTGGAACGGAGTGATAAATTTCAATGTGAGGATGTATGATGAAGACTTCTTAGTTTCACTTGCTTGACTTCGTATGTCCTTACCTTCTTTTGTAACCGTGAACCTAGCCCGCATTTATCGCGATACATTACAAATCATAAAGCCATATTTGATCCCTAAAGAGTTGCCGGGTTGACAGTTTTGTTTAAACATGCATATGAGTGTCCTTGTGAAATTTCATCTTATTATCATTGATTTAGAGCATGTGGTTAGTGACCCTATAAAATATCTTACTTTTGTGACAATGATCTCCCATATTTCATTCATCTTTCATTATGTGGTGGAGAATTATAAGTTAGATGCATCCATGTAATTATAGTCCCATATTCATGATAATGCTTGTGGATTATGTGTGTTGTGAGATCTGAGACTTGTTGTGCCAACGGCCTATTATATGAATTGAACAATCTCAAAAATATTTTCTTTCTTTTAATTTAGTTAGTTAGTTTTTATTTTGTTTTAATTTTGTTTTACTCGAGGACGAGCAAAAGGTAAGTTTGGGGGTATTTGATGGATGTGGTTTTACCCATCCAAAAGATATGTTTCTAAGCTTATTTTCTGCTCGAAACCTTGAGAATTTAATGTATTTTGTTAGTGTTTTTGATAGTTCAGGGACTGAAGTGCAACAATGCTGAAAACGGAGGATTTGTACCCACTTTGAAAGTTCAAGGGCCAAGTTGTAATTTATTGGAAATTCAGGGACCAAACTGAAAATATGGAAATTTGGGGAGGAATTTGATTTATAAAAATTCATGGGCTAAAGTGAAAAATAAAATCTCAAAGAGCAAGGTGCAAAATAATTTTTTATATTGACCAAAGTGCGATGGTGTAATTGCGAGACATACCGAATCAAAAGGAGGTCCAAAACTAAGGCAGGGGGCGGCCAAGGCTTTGCTAAAATGGGGCCAAGGCATGTAGCTGTTTGGCCGAGAGAAGCAAGAGGCTGGCCAAGGACAAAGAAAGAATTAATCAGAACGACTTGGCCCAAGTAGAACGAATCGTGGTCACGAGTCAGGCTGAGGCACCAATTGGGCTTGGGTTTGGGCCTTGTTTAATGGTTGGCCCAATCCAACGTTTGTTTGCAGCCTAGGGTATTAAGCGAATTCAGCACTGTTTTGATTTATTATTCATTGGCTGAGAGGAGTACTAATTACTGTGCGGAGGAAAAAGAAGAACAACATTGGTTTTTCATATTTTTAATTTATGATTTATTTTATTTCTGTAATTTTTATTATGAGTAGCTAAGTTCCTATTTCATGGATTGGATGTAGTGATTGTTGATTTTCTATGCTAAATTTATTTTTAATTCTTCCAAACTTTTTCGTTCATATTTGATGAAATATTTATCATTCGATTTATTTGGTTTAGATTGTTGCACTAGCGTGGACAATTTATTTAAAGCTCACTATTTCATTAATTAGGTTTGATTGTTGACCTAGCGGAATTCAAGAAAACCTAGATTCGTTTATTTCTCAATTGCTTAATGAATTTCTTGAATATTGTTTTGACCTAGCGGAATTTACAATATGATAGAAATATTAGGGTTGCAATCCGAACATCAAATGTCCCAATTCTTAATCAAGTGAAAGAATCTCTGAACGAGATTGTTATTTTTGTTATCAAAACCTTAGCATAGAAGGGATATAATTACGAAATCCAATCCGTGAATTCCGTTAATCTGGTTAAATCGTTATTTCTTGTTTACTTGCTTTCTTTAATTCATTAGTTTAATTTCTCGTTTTAGTAATTTAGTTAATAAATCAAAATCAAAAACCCCTTTTTGTTACTTTCTGCACTAATTAAATCAACTTGTTAATTCACTCAAGTCTCTGTGGATTCGACCCTTGCTTGTGCATACTACTACAACGGTAGCTAGTACACTTGCTAGGTATTTTATTACAAGTGGATTTTTATCCATCATCTATATACATTTATCGTGTTAATTTTTGAATTTACAGTTTTGGGGTTTTCGAAACCCACTTCTTGTTCTTCATGATTTCTTAATGATTCTGAACAAAACATGTATTTTGTTCTTATATTTTTTGTTCTAAAACCTTTTAGGATCATTTTGACATGCTACTTGTTGATTTTGGTGAACTTTTTCATATCTCTGTTCTTGGTGATCTTCATGTTCTTCGTATGATTCATGAACTGTTCAAGGATTTTCTGAAAATATACTATATGTTGGATCGAATGATTTCAAATTTATGTTTTCCATACTTAGAAAATTTTTAAAAAAATGCATTGAATATACCTTAGAACCTCATCTCTCAAAACCTCAGTTTCTAAAACCGCATGTTTTTCTTGCTAAAAACAACATGTTCACTTTAGAGTAAAACTGCATGTGGAAACCGCCTATTTCCTATCATTTGAAACTGCATGTTGTCTCACTCTATTGAATGTTATGCTATTTATCTTCATGTTTAAATAGACCACATTTCATCTAAACCGCATGATATTTCCTCTTGTTTTATTACCTGTGTAAAATGTATAGTTCATTTTGGAGTTGAGAAATTTCATTTTCTCAACCGCACTACTACTAAACCGCATTTGTGCTTAAACCACATGTGAACTGTGACTTATTGAAATGGATCTAACTTTGTAACCTTATTTTTTGTAGGATCCTCACTTTTTCTTACCAGGCTGGGAAATAAGAGAAGAAGAGCTGAAGCAAGATGCCTTAGGAAGGGAGATGATCAAGAAGATGAAATCTTCTGGAGTTCTACCCCTCTTCAACAAGAAGAAGCACTACACCATTCCCTCCTTTGTTGACCAATTCTACACCAACGCGGTTTCTGGATTGAGAGATATTGGAAATGGAAAGACAATTCCATGCCTGACTACTAATATTGAAGGATTGGATATCACAATTGATTACATGGACATCAGGGATACCTTTGAATTCCGTGTGCCCAAGGCTGAGGAAAGGGTATCACAAGAAGTCCTAAATGCAACCGCATCCACACTTGCTGGGCTCCCAACTCTGACTTGCAAATACAAGGCAGTCCCTAGGAAGGACTTTGGAGAGTTGATGTCTCACCTCTACTTCCTGACTAGGAAATCTATTTGTGGTAAGAATGGGAACCACAACAACTTCACAAGCCAGTAGTGGATGTACAGCTCAGCCATCTACAACGAGATCCCTCTGCACTGGCCCAAGATTTTGATGAGGGAACTATCAGCTCATATATACACCTACAAGTCAAAGGAGAAAGGTGTTAAATAGAGGTGGAGGCCCTTCTACAGGCTCCTGACCGCAGTGTTTGCAAACTATGAGCATTTGGAGGAGCTTAGACAGTCTAACCCAGAATTAATGGTGGACTGTTCTAATGGAGAAGAGTCACTTGGCCTGAGTGTATGTCAAGCATTTAGGTTCAAGAATGGAGATGCAACCTATAAAGAGATATGGGATATGGATACCCTTCCAACAAAGGAGGCCTATGTGGTCATGAATTCAGAGACTACTGAAACAACCATTGGCAAAGCATTAAAGAATGCAAGGAATGGGGAGATGATAAGTGACTATTATATAGTCATTTATCCTAAGTTTTATATGCTTTTACATGGATATAACATCATTTTTCATAGCATTTTTAGTACTTTTTACTTACTTTTTCTATTTTATTAGATTTTACGCTTTTGGTATATTTTATGCACTTTAGACAGGTTTTAGAGTCTTTTTATGATCAACGAAGATGCTTGGACACTTTGGTTCAAAAGCATGGAGGAACAACAAAGCAAATCAAACACACAAGCTGAAACCCAGGAGGAGCGGCCGTGCAGCAAAGTCCGGAGCGGCCATGCACTTAAGGCCATGGCAGGCCATTGTGGCCCCAAAATCATGGAGTGGCCGAGCAATGAAGTGGCTTGGCCGTGCCAACCTCGGAGCGGCCGTGCAGCCAACCTCGGAGCGGCCGTGCGAGTCCCCCAAATTCAAAATTCAATTCTGGCGCCAAGGGTGCACGGCCGTGCAAAATCCTTGACACGGCCGTGCAAAGTGGTGACTGCAGATTAAAAGGCACCTTTTGGAAGCACCTTCTTGAAGAGTTCCCTCCCCCTTATAAAAAGACCCTTTGTAATCAGTCCTAGATATATTACAGACGAGATATATACAGATTTTGTGTGATATTCCATTATATAATACTTGTGAGATCAATTTCCAAAGAATATTTGAAGATCAAAGTTCGTATATTTGTTCTTGAAGTACCTTGGAGTAAAGCAATAAAAGTGAAGCATATTTTCAGCCATTTGCCTTCTATCTTCATCATAAGTCTTCTTACTTTATCTTTCATCTTTAATTGCTTATATGTTCTAGAGAGTAAATCCCCCTTATTCTTGGGGTTGGAAACTCAAAAGCATATATGTTCATCATCTAAAAATGAAAAGTCGTGTCTTCTATCTTCATGTAAAACAATTTCTTTATGTTAAACTCTAAATGCCTTACATTTTGGAGACGTCCAATTTGTATGATTCAGTCAATTGAGAGATGGACCTAGCGGAGAATCTCGATTGACGGAACCATATAAAGAAACTAGGTTCCATTGATCACGAAAGTAGTTCAACGGCCTAGGGATGTTC
This sequence comes from Adenophora triphylla var. japonica, assembly GCA_022495995.1. Classification (NCBI taxonomy): domain Eukaryota; kingdom Viridiplantae; phylum Streptophyta; class Magnoliopsida; order Asterales; family Campanulaceae; genus Adenophora; species Adenophora triphylla. Next base: position 757,846 of record JAFEMH010000008.1, read on the forward strand.
CTTTAATGGAAAGTATGTTGACTCTTGTTCTTAATGGATTCTTATTAATTATGGTCAGCTAGAGATAAGCCGGAATGCCCGTTTGTGACAGGACGGGGGTAACATAAACGGAAATCTCAAACAGTTAGGACATAATTAGTGAAGAATACAAACGCTACTGTCTTAACCCGAAGTAGCGTAGGCTTAACATACCATCCTTGATTTAAATGAAAACATTTATTTCTAAGACAAAGACAATTTGATGAGCAATATTATATGTATGATTTTCAATCCCGAGAATGCTTCGTTTTATAAGAATTTTATCAAAGTATTTTCTGTTTATGCTCTTTTTATTTTCAAAAATCAAACTTCATCTTCCCCCAATCTTTTCTATCATTCTAAAGACAAAAATATCTCTAAAATAAACCCTGTCTCTGTGGGATCGACCCGTACTTGCACCCGCTATATTACAATAGCCCGTGCGCTTGCGGATATTAAATAAACCGTTAGGTTAACACCCCAACAGGAGAGCAAGGTTGAACCGCCCCAGAAGAAGCTCAAGACTCACCTACCTCAAAACTGTAGGTGATGCATTTTGGTGGCCCAAGCAAACTGAAGAAACTAAAGAAGAAGGTCCTGATCGATGAACCCATAGAGGAAGAAGTTGAAGAAATGGATGTTGAAGTTAAAGAAGATGAAGAGATTGAAATTCCATCTCTTGCAACTGCTGCAAAGATGGCAAAGCAGAAGTTGTCATCAGATGAGGAGCCACTGAAGTTCCATATGGAAGAATTGGAGAGGTTGGAAAGAAAATATGCAGAAAAGAGAGCTGCGAAAGGGAAGCAAACCGCATCCCCCATACCGAAGTCTCCTCCCCAACCGCAACCTTCTCCAGAACTGCAACATTCTCTTCAACCGCAATCATCCCCCCAACTGCAAACATCCAATAAACTGCTTGACAGTGTAAAGGGTCGGGGGGAGACTCTAAAGAAAATATTTAAGATGGCGGTCAGAAAAACCTCCACCAAGGGCAAACTAAGAAAAACCATTGAGAATGTGAAGAGAGGAGTTCACAGAATAAACTACATAGCCAAGCGGTTGGCTTCAAATTTTGGTAAGTTTGATGAGCTGGGGAATCTTATCAATCTAATGGCTTAGGAGACTGATTCCTATTTCGATATGGAATCCTCCTCATCCTCTTCTGATTCTGAATCTAACCTAAACAACCATAACCACCACTTCCAAGACTTTCAAACCCCCCTCCCACGTGCCTTTAAAGACTGATCCCCCCAACCTTCTGCTGGACCAGCAATTTTCACATCAGCTAGGAAAGGACCTAGTGATGATGATGAGCCTAAGCCCCCTCCTAAACCTCATCCCTTCAACTCCAACCCTATCAAGTCCAAAATGGAGGATTGAACTGAGGACTCAGTATTTTTTGCTGAGCCTCCTCCTCAATCTCAAATTCACCTCAACAATCCCCTCTTGCTCATACTGCCACCCCTTCAAACTCATCCTCACAATACCTCCCATCAAAAACCACCATTCCATCTGCACCCCCTCCTCAAACCGCACCCCAAACTGTTCCTTCCCAACCAATTATAGCTTCACTACCTACCCAAACATTTCCCATTCCAACCCCTCCTACCCAACCTCAACCCCATTCCATTCCTATTGCTAACATATTCCAAAACCTAAACGCCCAATTTTCTCAAACTGCACCCCCTACCCAAACCACACTAATACTCCAAATCTCACCCATTCCCTCAATCGCACCTCCAACCTCCTTTACTCAACCTCCTCCCATCTTCTCATTTACTCCCAGCCTTATTCGAGGCAGAGTATCTCTTTGTGATCACAAACACCTCACTTCTTGCTATTCACCTATAAAAAGGAGTCTTAAACCTGCTTTAAAAAGGTAACAAACATTTGCCTAAAAACTCACTCTTTAAACTTTCAAACCTCAAACTTCCAACTCTAAAACACCCACTCACACACACAAACTCCCAGCCTTTCTAAAGCAACTTTGAGTACTTTTTTTCAAAGACTTTGCAAGAGACAAGCCTTGAATACAAGGCATTCTCAGAGGTCTACATAAATAGGTATATTTCAAATTAATTTATTCTTTTACTTGAATTTTCTTCTTTTTATATGTATGCAATCCTCATCAAAAAGGGAGACTTTTTAAAGGTTACTTAAATCATTGAAGTTGACTACAAATCGTCTCCCTAACATTTCCACTATCCCTAAAAATCCCCTTATTTGATAATTGAACAAGCATAAGTAGATGACATTAGACTAGAACACTTAAAGTAGTAAGACCGACCATAAAGTCCGGGCGGAGCGGATGCCTAACACCTTCTCATTACGTAATCTAACCCCCGAATCCATATCATTTGAATCTTTTGTTTCTTCTAAAACAAGTAGACATTAGGTGTTTCGTATGTTTCTTTAAAATCATAAGTGGCAACTCTAAAACTAAACTAAAATGGAATAAACATCCTAGGGAAATACTTCTCAAGTTTTTTCTGGGGTATCTACAAATGGTCATACATTGAAAAAAACGGAAAGACATTTCTTGTGGCATATCTCGAGCCTCCAACCCCTCTATGGAGGACGTCTGCAGCCAAAACGCAACCACATTTCTCATGGTGTACGTCGGTCCCCCACACCCTTCTACAATGGACATCCATAGCGAAAATACAACCGCATTTCTTGTGGCGTACCTCAATCGTCCACACCCCTCTATGAAGGATATTTCGTTGCGGAAGACTGTACCAACACAACACATGGAGTGAGTCCTCCGGGCATCCACGACCAAATCAAGCCAATCGCTTACACAGTGGGCTTTCTCTCTACTCTCTTCTTTGAGCCTTTTCTTTCTTGATGTTTAAGGCGGATGTCTATTCTATTGTCGATGTGTTTTGATTCGTAATACACATCGCTGAGTGGCTCTGTAGATACCCCGCCTTGGACCTCTCACACCACGATTGCATACATGGTCTTCTATTTATCTTATTTATTGTTTTTCGTTAAGTTCCGTCTTAAGTTTGTAAAATTCCTGACTAATCCCATTAGTTATGGACTATAGTCACTATACAAAATAATGGAGTTAACTTCTAGTGTCATTTCTAGGGATGAAAAAATATACTCGTCCGTACCAACCTACCGTATACCAACCGTACCAGTTATAATTGGTACAAAATGTTGGTATACCGAACTCTCGATACGGTAGTAACGTACCAATTATGTTTAGTATGTACATGGTATACAAGACTTTGGTTGGTATACCATGTACCAACATTATTTATAAAAAATAATATACTATACATATATAATATCAAAAAAAGAGTTTTCTTTATCTAACTCTAAAATCCATCAAAAAAATATATATTTTGTTTAATCACTCTATTGTTTAATTTTCAAGCTTTTGTTGTACTACTTTTCTTTAGTTTCAAGAATTTATAATTTGTGTTTTGAGACCTCTTTCTATGTTATAATGTGTTGCTCTTTATAGTAGACAGAAAATCTTACAAAAAATATATTGCATTTTTATACGCTATTTAAATTTGATATATGTTGAATGTCAACCGTACCAACCGAGTACAAACTATACCAATAAACCTGGTATACAGATTTTTGTGGTTGGTACTGGTACATTTTTTTTCTACCAAATCATAATTCATAATTGGTTGGTGCATGTTATAAGCAAAATACAATCGATATACCAACCAAACCACCCCCTAATTATTTTTGTCTTTTCTCCTAATTAAAATCGGGCGAGTCACGCCGTGGCTGCGGAACTAGTGCGAGTTTGACCCCCTATACGGGACTCGCGCGAGTTTATCAGTCAGTGGTTGATTACACTCCAAAAATCTCTCTCTTTTTGATTTGTAACTCCCCATTTGGTTTTTACTCCTAGCTTTATATCCGGGGCAAGCTATTTTTGAAGTTTTTTTTACATCTTCTTCACCTATAAAAAAAAGGAGCGCTCAAGATCCTTTGAAAAGGTTAGTACAGATTGTCACAACAAACACTTCCACAAGTAATTTTCATGGTTTAAAATGAATTAGACATAGATTTTCTTATGTTACTTAAAATAGATTAGACATCCTAGGAAAAACTCATTGTCACGTTTTTCTGGGGTATTTACACCCATGCAGGCTTAGTCACAAGTAGCCTCTTAGCCCCCGACGCAGGCTAGTAGTTGGAGGGACCTTCTCAGTGTCCTTGACTCCGGCTAGCTTCTCTGCCCAAGCCTTGGCATCATCTTGCATCTGCTTCTTCCTGGCCTTTTTCATCTCTTCATGAGATTTCAGCGGAGGTCCCTTCATGTTTGATGGATCTGAAAGAGGAACACCGAGCAAGGAGTCAGAAAGGCAAACCAACATACAAAGTAAATATTGGGCAAAAGACAACAAATAAAATAGAGACCAATAAAGGCTGGCGCATCACAAGTTCCAGGAGGATCAGATCGAGCGAGGTGATCACAAGTGCAGCACTCGAAGAAAAAAAAAACTTTCACGCACCCGCCAGTCCGGGTCTCTCAATATTTTAGTCATGGGCACCCAGGGAGCCACATTTCAAGTAGGCCGAGTAGGGGCCACTCTACCCCTTATCAATAAAGTCTCATCAGTTATGATTTTTTGGATATCAAAGAGGACATGATCTCCCTTCTTCGTCTTGGCCCCAAGATAGGAATCCACTACCTTTTAAAATTCATCACTGTACGGGTACCGGGGATAATTATGTTCAGAAGTTTTAAGTAGGGAACGGCCAGCCCATACGACTTGACTTTGTATCAACAAAGGGCATTTCTCTCATTTTTAAAACACAGGAGAGGACCCCAAAAAGTATCAAAACGACCAGATAAAATCTCATATATTACTCACTTTTGTGTTTCACATACGACGGAACACTTATTAATTACTCTTATAACCTATTTGGGGTAACTAATAGAGGACAAATTTAAAATAGCAGGTCAGCCTCATTTTCCATATATACTCCGTACCACTCACATAATTTTGTTAATACATACTACTCTCTATGTGCATAAGTGTGAATTCAATTCAGAAACTTAAAACAGAAACAGATCTACTGTAGTTTTGGATTGATTGATTCCCTTACATTCTACGTAGAATTTATACTACAATCAAGTCACAACAAGGCTACACACGACTGACTAAAGAGAAGCTCATAAACAGCATGACATGAGATCAGCCTTGGTCTTTATACGGGGTCCAAATTAATTTGGTGACATCAACGTCAAGACCCCCACGTCCTGCAGCTTTTAAGTGACGGTCTAACACCTTTGGATCTGCACATATTACATGCTGCCCCTTTCGGTACTGTATCAATTCTAATGTCTGAAGTGTCGTCAATATGTCCTCCGCCTTAATTGCAGTCATATCACTCAGCTCCTGCACAATCAAACCAACATTATTTCATCCACAATCAAATTATATTTACATACGGACAGACATACCTTTATTGAGATGTTTCCCTTGTGTTTTTTCAATATATCTAGAAGAACTCTAGTCCAGTATCCTCTGTAGCTCACCAGCCCCAGGTCTGAAAGGGGTCTTTCAGGAGTCCCAACTTTATTTTCCTTCTTCGAAAGTTCATACGCTGCATAATATTAATATTCAACAAAAGTATAAAGATCCTATCAACAACTGAGCTTAACAAGAAAACATGAGCTGGAGACAAAAACAAAAACAAAAACAAAAAAAAGGAGCTTACAAAATGCAATCAGGAATTTCCCATATCCTTTCCTCTGATAAGGAGGAAGAGTTAGAATGCACGCTAAATTATAGGACTCCTCCGAATGTTTTTCCTGCAACATTTGCAAAGTGTTCTTAGAAACAATACTGTAAGAAAAGATTCATCCCTTCCCATCGAGGGTACCAGATGATTAGAAGTTCCCTATTTATCATAGTATAAGAAGAAAATTCCAGAGTAAGGATAATTTCATAAGAATACAGCTGATCCACTGGAAATATGCTCAATTAATGTTGCCCATGTGAAAGGCCGCACATACTGGAAATGAAATGGCATGGTTCCAAATAAATTAACTTCATATTAATGATGACTGGTGAGCTCAATTCATCGATCAAGTTTTATTTCATTACGGCCAACTTTGACTGTTCAGTAAATCACTTTGCCTGAGGTTTATGGTCCTCAAGTCTCAACCCATATATGCAAATATGAATTTATAAAGTTGTTCCAATATAACAACTCCAAAGAGAAGACAAATGATGGTACATGAGGCATTATGGCAATGATAATTACGTGAAACTGGAGTATGAGTCTAATCGAAACCTATTTTTCTAATGGCAGCCAATATCCACAGGGCTGAAGGGCATTTAAAACGATATTTTCATCAACTTCAGTGTTCCATAAATGGTAAGCAACCGGTTCTTGACTCAGAAGTACCCACTTCAAGACTAACAACGAAAAGAGTATACATAGCAACAACTTCCTCAATAATTCGTTAAGTTCCAAATCATCAATTGTGCAAAGCAACTGGCAAAAACTTATATTATGTTCTCAAGAATATATATATAGAAACACCAATGAGAGCAGAGAAAAATATCCCATTATCATTTCACTTCCAAAAGGCAGATCTTAAAATTCTGAAGACAGCATATCTGAATATAAAAGGTGAGTTTGAACTATTATGTTCTGGCATTTACCTTAGAAAAGTAGCCAACCATGTGACATCCTCGATCATCACATTCACACAGAACATAGAACAGAAACAAGTCAACGTCATAATACAGCGTTTTGTGATCGAGAAACAGCTTTGCCAGATAACAGAGATTCTGTCCATACACTTTGTTCTTTTTGCCATCAACCTGTTTGCAGATTTAATATTATAACCCCAGAAATGCAAGATGGATAGTGGACGACAAATAGGTGTAATTGCATCATTTATCTTAAATCTTAATACCATTTAGTATAAAATAGCTTCTTTTACTTTGAATCACAGATTTTATGCTTGTTAGTATTTTTGTATTATTTTACAGGGCTTAGGGGCAATTATGGTGCAAACAAAGCTTGGAACGTGTTCATCCAATGGAAAGGATCAAAGCGAGGAAGGACATCTTGGAAAAATAAGCAATCAAGCCATTTCAGCACTTGCACGGCCGTGCAGATTTCCAGCACGCGGTCGTGCAAAGTCTCTGTTGCCAAATAAAATATTTCAAAACTGCTTCCACGGCCGTGCAGATTTTAAGCACGCGGTCGTGCAAAACTCTCTGTCCTAGAAGAATTTACTCCAAGGCCACTTGCACGGCCGTGCAGATTTTCAGCACGCAGCCGTGCAAAACTCTCTGTTCTCAAAGAAATCACTCCAAGACCGTTTGCACGGCCATGCAGATTTCCAGCACGCGGTCGTGCAGTTGTTGTTGCAATGAAAAGACACCTTTTCAATTGAAGGTTTTTTGAAGAGATCCGACCCAACTTAAATGCCTATATATAAGAGGTCATTGTAATCAATTTTAGAAATCAGAAAATATTCAGAAATCATAATGAAATACTTTAGCAATACATTTATATACAATTCTTCAAATTGTTCTTAGAATTCTGGTACATCTTTGAAGATCAAAAGTGCAATACAAGATTGAAGATTTTATTTCCAACATTTCGTTTCCTACAATTGCAAGCATAAGTTTCTCTACTCCTATCTATATTTCCATGTTATTTCATTACTTCTTCATGCTTGCATCAATTATGGCTAGTGAGTAATCCTCCATTTCTTGGGATTGGAAACTCGGCATAATATAGTCATTCTTATTAAATCATAACCATCAGGACTTGACCTGATGGCCAGAGCATTGGGACACCAACACGGAGGTCCTGGGTTCGACTCCCCCCAGGAGTTAGAGTGGATGTTTATCCCTCCCTAGTTAATATTAGGCGCTTCTGGGGTGGGGATTTTAAGGGAATTTCAGTGAATTGATGGACTTATTAGTGAATTGACTTAAAAAAGCTTGCCTTGAGCTGGGCAAGCCTCAAAAAAAAAAAAATTCTTATTAAATCATGTTTAAAGTCTCTTCTACCATTTCATAATCAATTCTTTTTATATCGTTTTGTCACGCCTACGAATATGAAGTCGACCATATTTCGTATGAATCTTAGTTTCAAGAGAAGGATCTAGCGATGAATCTTGATTAACGGAACCATATGAATTGAACTGGGCTCCATTAATCACGAGAGTAGTTTAATGGCCTAGGGATGATCCTTCGGTGGGAAATACGTGGAAATAACTTGAACTTAATGGATTTTGACTTGTACGGAACCCTCGAGAGATAGGTTGTGTTAGTCTTAAAATACAAATACATGTGTTAGGCCTTCACCCATAAGTAGTTAGCACAATATAGCGTATCATCCTTGATTTATGACATGAAATTATATTTTTATAAACTTGATTTATTTGTTGACTGCATATTGTTCGATTTCCAATTTCGGGAACATTTCTATTATAAGAGTTTAATCCAAACTAGAGTAATTTGTGTTTGTTTCTATCATTTTCATAAACCCACCAAGGATTTATCCTTGCCTGTCCCAAGTCAGGATAAAGGGCGAGGGTTGCGGTAGGCATGTGACAGCCAGCGTAAAAATTTTGTCACATTAACATGACATGAATCGGATTATGAATATCGTTGGGGCGTTTCCTCAGCAGCGACGCGCTACACTTCAAAGACCTGGGTGTAGTGATAAGTATGCAAAGGTTGCTAGGTCGTCGCCCGGAAGCGACGCGCCATCTCTTCGCACGGGGTGGTGTCAAATATGCAGGTGCGCTACACTTCAAAGACCAGGTGTAGTGATAAGTATGCAAAGGTTGCTAGGTCGTCGCCGGAAGCGACGCGCCATCTCTTCGCACGGGGTGGTGTCGAATATGCAAGGGTTCTCGCATTGCGGACGAGTGCGGGTAAAGAAGCTAGTCCATGGTAGGTGTAAGGGTAGTGGGATGCGCTTTGGAACTTAGAACATTGGATCATCGACAGGAGATCGCAGAGGTGGTGGAAGTTATGAGGAGGAGGAAGATTCACATAATGTGTTTACAGAAACTAAGTGGGTTGGAGAGAAAGCAAAAGAAATATCGCCTTGGGGTTTTAAGCTTTGGTACTCGTGAAAGGATAAGGGTAGAAATGGAGTGGGTATCATTATTGATAAGGAGTATATTAATGATGTGGTGGAAGTGTACAGAAGAGTGATCGAATTATGGGCATTAAGCTGGTGATACGTGATGAGATTATAACTATTATTTCCGCCTATGCACCACAAGTAGGGTTGGATGCATCTATTAAACAAGTGTTACGGGAAGATTTGGAGGAGGTAGTGCAACGAGTACCTAGTGGTGAGAAATTAGTGATTGGTGGTGATCCGAACGGACATGTGGGGTCTAGTCGATATGGCTTTGAGAGCATACATGGAGGTTTTGGAGAGAGGAATGAAGCAGGAAATAGTATCCTGGACTTTGCGTTGGCATATGACTCGAGTATAATGAACACTTGGTTCACGAAGAGAGAATCTCACTTGGTGTCCTATAGGAGTGGAGGTAATGCGAGTCGATTGACTTCTTCTTAGTAAGAAATACTTGTAGAAAGAGTTATACGTATTGCAAGGTTGTTCGGGTGAGAGCACAGCAACTCAACATAGGCTGGTGGTACTTGATTTTCGATGTAAGAGAATTTCGAGAAAGAGAAAATCACGTGTAGACCCTAGAATCAAGTGGTGGAGACTTCAAGGGGAAAATCAACCGAAATTTGTAGCTAAGATGGTCGATACCGGTATTTGGGCGGATAACATGGAGGATATGGATATAGATTCGACTTGGACTAAGATGGTACATACCATAAAGGAGGTGGCGAAAGAAGTCCTTGGAGAATCTAGAGGAAATGGGCCACCAAGTAAGGACACATCATGGTGGAACGAGGAAGTAAAACAAGCAATAAAGGGCAAGCGAGAATGCTACAAATTATTGGGGAAATGTAGGAGCGACGAGAACTATGAGAAGTATAAGGAAGCTAGAAGAGATGCTAAGAAAGCAGTAAGAGACGCAAGAGCAAAGGTGAATCGAAACTTTATGATAAGTTGGATACAAAAGAAGGGGAAAAGGACATCTACAGACTCGCTCGTATGAGGGATAAGAGGACACGAGATATTGGGACGGTTAAATGTGTGAAGGATGTAGACCAAAGAGTTTTAGTCGGGGATAAAGAGATAAAAGATAGATGGAGTTCGTACTTTGATAACTTGTTCAACGGCGGTCAAGAGCAGGATGTTGGAGATTTAAATATCTCTTCGAGTATGGTTAATCGAGATTTTATGCGGAGAATTCGAAAGAGTGAAGTGGAAATGGCAATGAAAAGATGAGATTGAAGAAAGCCGTTGGACCGGATGGTATACCAATTGAGGTTTGGAGATGTTTCGGGAGAGGGAGTAGATTGGTTAACAACGCTATTTAACAAGATATGGAGAGTTAACACAATGCCATTGGAGTGGCGGAAGAGTACTCGATCCCTTTGTATAAGAATAAAGGTGACGCCCAAGATTGTGCCAACTATCTGGGGATCAAACTAATGAGCCATACTATGAAACTTTGGGAAAGAGTGATTGCACAAAATTTGAGAAAAATTGTGGATATTTCGGATAACCAATTTGGGTTTATGCCGGGAAGATCGACTATGGAGGCAATATATCTTATGAGACAAACCATGGAGAAATATCGGGATCAAAAGAAAGATTTGCATATGGTTTTCATTGATTTGGAGAAGGCATATGATAAAGTGCCAAGAGAGGTACTTTGGTGGGCATTAGCAAAGAAGGGTGTTTCAAAGAAATATATTGATATTATCAAGGACATGTATAATGGAGTTAGTACTTGTGTACAGACTAGTGTTGGAAAGACTTAAGAGTTCCCTATAAAGATTGGAGTGCATCAAGGTTCCGCACTTAGCCCATTTCTTTTTGCTTTGATAATGGATGAATTGACGAGGTCAGTCCAAGATGATATACCAAAGTGTATGCTGTTCGCGAGATGATATTGTCTTGATTGATGAGACAAGAGAGGGTGTTGAAAGTAAATTGGAGTTGTGGAGACACACTTTGGAATCTCGTGGTTTTCGATTAGCGAAGCAAGGCGAATTTTGGAGTGTAAGTTTAGCGTAGTTGGAAGTAGGGAGCGGGCGGTCACATTTGATGGAAATATTATCCAAGCTTCGAGTTTTTCGCTATCTTGGATCCATTATCCAAAAGGATGGAGAATTAGATGGAGATGTGGCTCATGTGATTAAAGCGGGTTGGTTGAAGTGGAAGAGTGCTACGGGGTTTCTATGTGATCGCGGCATGCCCAATAGATTAAAGGAAAATTCTACCACACGGCAATTAGGCCGCATTGCTTTACGGCACCGAATGTTGGGCGTGAAAGCAGTGTCACGTGCATAAGATGAATGTGGCGGAGATGCGTATGCTTCGATGGATGTGCGGTCATACAAGAAAGGATCGGTTGGGAATGAGGTGATCGTAGGTAAAGTAGGAGTTGCGCCCATTGAGGATAAAATGAGGGAAAATCGTCTACGGTGATTTGGACATGTGAGAAGGAGACCGAGTGATGCACCGGTTAGAGGCCTAACAGTGGAGAAATGATAAAATGGCGAGGGTAGGGAAGACCCAAACAAACTTGGATTAGAGTAATTGAAAATGATATGAATTTACTTGGAGTGGATGAAAGTATGGTGTTGAAGAGGTCGGAGTGGAGGGCAAAAATCCATGTGGGGGTTGATTTTTTTATTTTTTATTTTTTTATTTTTTTATTTTTATATATATATATATATATTTTTTTTTTTATATTTTTATTTTTTTATTTATTTTTATTTATTTTTTTAATTTAATTTAATTTAATTTTTTTATTTATTTTTTTCACGATAACATATGAGGATTCATGTTAGCCGACCCCAAATTATTTTGGGACTAAGGCTTTGTTGTTGTTGTTGTTGTTGTTCTATCATTTTCATAACTAATAAATTTCCCCCAATATTTCATTTACTTAATTTACATAAAAAAACAAATATCACACATAGTAACGTTGTCCTCGTGGGATCGACCCGCATTTGCCTTATATGTACAACAATCACACCGTGCACTTGCGGTATTAAAACAAGTCGCTCGTTCAGGCTCGACAAGTTTTTGATGCCGTTGCCGGGGACAACAGTTTACCTTTTGATATTTGTATTTATTTATATTTTTTATTTTTATTTTTTGTTTAATATCTCTTTCGAAGATTTGTTGTCTTTGAATTCTTTTTTTAGGTATCTTCAGAGTTTATGAAAAGAATCCGGATCTTTCTTGAAGAATTCGATCCGGAACCCGAAAGGACTTTTCACGAAAGACTGAGAAAGCTAAAAGAAAACAAATGGCGGAAGGAGAACCCGCAACACCACCACCTAAAACCCTAAGGGACTTTGTGACCCAAGTACCCCGGGTACTAGATCACCAATAGTTGTGTCAAACGCCAATGCGGCCAACTTTGAAACCAAGCCGCAATTACTACAAATGGTTATGAATAACCAATTCAGCGGATCAGCTTTCGAAGACCCCCATCTCCATGTTCAGTCATTCTTGGAGTATTGTGACACCACCCAAATTCAAGGTGTTACATCGGAGGCAATAAGGATGTGTCTATTTTCTTTCTCTTTGAAGGATAAGGCAAAACAATGGCTAAACTCGGTCCCTCAAAATTCCTTAACAACATGGGACCTAGTTCAAGAGGCCTTTCTTGGGCTTTTCTTTCCTCCTAGCAAGCTAGACTGCCCAAATCCGTACCAAAATCACAAATTTCAGTCAAACGCTTGGGAACGATACAAAGAACTCCTAAGGATGTTTCCCCATCATGGCCTCGAAAAGTGATTGATAGTTCATACATTCTATAATGGTCTCACGTTCAAAACAAGGGAGACCATAGATGTCGCCGCAGGAGGAGCGCTTATGAACAAAGCGGTGGATGAGACGTACGATTATTTGATAGAGAACATAGCCACGAATCACTATCAATGGTCCAATGAGAGGGACCAACCGCAAGGAACGCCAGGTAAGTATAATGTTGATGTTGTTACTCTTTTATCATCAAAAGTTGACATGCTTCTTAAAAAGTTTGAAATCTTGAATGTCAATCTCGTGGCCAACGTTAATGTTGTCAATTCTTATGGGCAAAAAGGAGGTATATATTCAAACACATACAATCCCGAGTGGAGAAATCACCCCAATTTTTCCTATAAGAATAACAACGTTTTAAACTCACAACCTTCTTCACAACCACCAGGATCTGCACAAAAGAATTTCAATAGCAATTCTAATGTTTTCCCTCCCCCTAAGTCTAAATTAGATCTTCGGATGGATTTTATTGTTGAGAATAAGAATGCTCAAGAGAAGACTAACAATGAATTTAGGGAAAACTTCAAGCAATTAAATGCTAGGTTTGATAATCTAGCCGCTCATAATAAAATGCTTGAAAACCAACAAGCTCAGCAGCCGCGCATGCACTGCAAGGGAGTCTTCCCGGTCAACCACAAAGGCCTAATGAGCATGTTAATATGGTAATCACCAGGAGCAGTAATGAATTGATAGATGAGAACACTAGTGAAGAAGATATTAGTCCAACCCCACCGATGATTGAGACTAATATTACGAAAGGGACAAAATCCCTTAGGCTTGCTAGAAACTTTGACCCACCAATACCATATTCTCAAAAGTTGGTCAAGAGAGAAGTGAAAAAGGAGTATACAGAATTTTTAAAGGTTTTGGACTCTATAAACGTGAACATTCCATTTTCTGATAACTTGCAAGAAATGTCGCCTTATGCTAGACCTTTAAAAGAAATGCTTTCAAATAAGAGGAACTAGAAGAATTTGAGAATGTCACTTTAGCGGAAGATGTTAGTGTTATTCTACAAAAGAAAGTCCCCCCAAAACTCAAAGATCCTGGCACTTTTTCAATTCCTTATAGCATTGGTAGATGTAACGTAGACAATGCCATGCTTAATCTAGGGGCTAGCGTTAGCCTAATGCCTTTATCGGTAAGTAAGAGACTAGGTGTGGGGGAACTAAAACCCACCACCATTTCTCTCCAATTGGCAGACTACTCCATATAATACTCGATTGGTATAATGGAGAATATGCCTTGTCGAATAGGGAACCTAATCATCCCTGTCGATTTTGTAGTACTCGAGATAGAAGAAGACCAACAAATCCCAGTCATTTTAGGGAGACCATTTCTTGCCACCGCAGGAGCAATAATCGATGTGAAAAATGGTACTCTCTAAATGTTGGAAAGGAGAAGGTTAAATTTAATAAGCAAAACTTGAATCTCGGGGACCCTTGTCAAAAAGCCAACACCCTCGAGGATAACAATAAAAAGGGTGAATGATCACAATCTAAAGACCGGATAGAAAATTTTCTTGTAAATAAAAACTCTTTAGATTGTGGTAACGATAATAATGTGTTCGATTATTCTACGTATCATGATACTAACCATGTGGCCAAGAACACAAAGCTTGAAGAATGAAGGTACAGGATAAGAGAAGCACATCAAAATATCGTATGTGCAAAGATTATAGGACTCTTATTCCATCAAAACCAAGTGCGAGATGGAGAATATACATTGAACATACAAAATTGATCACTCCAAAGGGCATGAAATGGCGAGTTATCAAGGATAACAGGCCATCACGTTACCATTCATCGCCCATTTTTATTAAAAGAAAGGGGTCGAGCTTATGACCTAAAACAAGCATCATCGGAACGGTAACCGATGGATTATAATATTAAGTTCGTCTTTAAATAATTTTAGTATATATATTATTCTTTATCATAAAAAGTTGTTACTAACCCTTATTTTGTAGGCTTAAAAAAATCCCTATGATGATATACTTATTTATCCATATGCTTGCTAATTACCTTGGAATATTACATTTTCTCCTTTTTATTCATATTTTCTATAACTTAAAAACTTGTTAGAAAAAGAGCTTAAGAATATTTGGGAAGGTAAATGAAAAATCTTAAATTAAACCAGCATTAATAAGATTTTATTAAGGAAAGGATTGTTTTGATTAAATAGAACTTTTGGATCATTTAACACTTGGTTACATTTACTTGTGATTTTTTAAAATTATTCTTCAAATGTACACCTCAAGACATTGATTTTATGCTTGTTGATATTTTTGTATGATTTTACAGGGCTTAGGGGCAATTCTGGGGCAAACAAAGCTTGAGACGTGTTCATTCAATGGAAAGGATCAAAGCGAGGAACGACAACTTGGAAAAATAAGCAATCAAGCCATTTCAGCACTTGCACGACCGTGCAGATTTCCAGCACGCGGCCGTGCAAAAGTCTTTGTTGCCAAATAAAATATTCCAAAAATGCTTGCACGGCCGTGCAAAACTCTCTGTCCTCGTCCTCGAAGAATTTACACCAAGGCCACTTGCACACCAGTGCAGATTTTCAGCACGCGGCTGTGCAAAACTCTCTTGTCCTCGAAGAATTTACTCCTAGGCCACTTGCACGGCCGTGCAGATTTTTAGCACACGGCCGTGCAGATTTTTAGCACGCGGCCGTGCAAAGCTCTCTGTTCTCAAATAAATCACTTCAATACTGTTTGCACGATCATGCAGATTTCCAGCACGCGGTCGTGTAGTTGCTGTTGCAGTGAAAAAGACACCTTCTCAATTGAAGGCTTTTTGAAGAGATCCGACCCCTAGCTTAAACGCCTATATAAGAGGCCATTGTAATCAGTTTTAGATATCAGAAAATACTCGAAAATCATAGTGAAATACTTTAGCAATACATTTATATACAATTCTTCAAATTGTTCTCAGAATTCTGGTACATCTTTGAAGATCAAAAGTGCAATACAAGATTGAAGGTTTTATTTCCAGCCTTTCGTTTCCTATAATTGCAAGTATAAGTTTCTCTACTCTTATCTATATTTCTATGTTATTTCATTACTTCTTCATGCTTGTATCAATTATGGCTAGTGAGTAATCCTCCATATCTTGGGATTGGAAACTCGACATAATGTAGTCATTCTTATTAAATCATGTTTAAAGTCTCTTCTACCATTTCATAATCACTTCATTTTATATCGTTTTGTCACGCCTACGAATATGAAGTCGACCATATTTCGTATGAATCTTAGTTAATCAAGAGAAGGATCTAGTGATGAATCTTGATTAACGAAACCATATGAATTGAACTGGACTCCATTAATCACGAGAGTAGTTTAATGACCTAGGGATGATCCTTCAGCGGGAAATACGTGAAAATAACTAGATCTTAATGGATTTTGACTTGTACGAAACCCTCAAGAGATAGGCCGTGTTAGTCTTAAAATACATGTGTTGGGCCTTCACCCATAAGTAGTTAGCACAATATAGCGTATCATCCTTGATTTATGACTTGAAATTATATTTTTATAAACTTGATTTATTTGTTGACCGTATATTGTTCGATTTCCAATCCCGGGAACATTTCTATTATAAGAGTTTAATCTAAACTAGAGTAATTTGTGTTTGTTTCTATCATTTTCATAACCAATAAATCTCCCCCAATATTTCATTTACTTAATTTACATAAAAAATAAAAATATCACACATAGTAACGTTGTCCTCGTGGGATTCGACTCGCATTTGCCTTATTTGTACTACAATCACACCGTGCACTTGCGGTATTAAAACAAGTCGCTCGTTCAGGCTTGGCATATATATATACATATATATATATATATATATATATATATATATATATATATGAACGTTTGTAAAACAAGGTAGAGATAGGTAGGAAGCTCCCAGTGATCTCGAGAGTGACACGCGTACCAAGGGTTAAAGAGGGTTGTCTTTTACTTTGTGGGTAACCCTCATTAGCATCTTCATCTTCAAATACGGCATCAGTGGGATTCTGTTTTAAGGAACCTTGATCTCTAGCCTTGGGTGAAAAGGGAAGATTTGGAGGAGATTAAGCATTCCCCCTTCCTAATTCCCTATTAGTGGCTAGATGGTATTGAGAAGATTATGAGGGATTACAGGTGGGAAGGAGCAGACGAGGTGGGAGGTGGGAGGGGGAATCTATTTTGCAGAACACATCATCTTAGCATTGATGTTTTCTCCCTGGGAGCCAATATGGCATATAGTGATCAAAAGCAAATACATTTGAATGATTGTATCATACATTAGTAGATTCATTACCCACAAAAGTTCTTGGAAATATATTCATTAGTACCACTAAGATGTTTCATGTGTTTTACGGTGTAAACTAGTACTTGCATCAACTTCAAGGGGGTGATTGGTGCGAGCAGGGGAAGACTTCTTTAAACCTCGTATTTCCTCGCCTCAAATGGCCTCTATTTCTGTTATCCTTTCAGTGATGGTATTCAGTATACCTCGAAATTTCCATTTTGCCATATTTTGGATGGCCACAAGGATGGTATTATACTTATTTATGTCATTCCTGAAGTAATGCAGGAACCAACTCTAATTTGCGGATTATTCATGGTCAATCAACGTGACATTCTTTTCTTTCCCATTTAATTCAGTCCCTAAATCCATCAACAATTTCCTCTATTAGAAGTGCTAATCCTTTTTTAAGAGTGGGAGTCTTTAGGCAATCTTCAGTTCTTAATATAGTCCACACACGATTTAAGGCAGATAAGATCTCTCCGGTCTGGTTGTGATATGTGATTATTCCTCTAAATTTCATGATCACATTGACCTCATGGTGCCCATTTACTTTGGAATACTTTCTTCCACTATACAGCATGGGCTTAGTTAGGCTCCTCACTGTAGTTTCCAATATTCATATGTGGATGAGAGACCAATGATGGCTGGTCAGAGTCGAAGGGGCTCTGGCGGCGCACTTTAAGAGGTTTCTAGTTTGGATCCCTTGTGGATGCAGCAAACAAGCTTTTGGGAGAATCCCGAAGATACCTTGGGACACAAAAAATATGTGAATGAGAGGCTTGTCTTTGTATGGAAAGGGTTGCTACCAGCTAGAGAACTGACATTATCCAGTTTTCCTTTTGCAGGATACAAGAGCTTTTAGTGGGCTTCGGTAATCAGGGAGTGCTTCAATTCTTAAATGTTTGTGGGAGTGCCTATTTCAGTTATTCAGAATAGTTGGAGTGCTTAGAATTTGTGATTGACTTTTCTTGTGTTTTTGTTCTTCAGTTTGATGGATTTCTAATCCATCTTTTGTAAATATGTTAACGTATTAATCTAGTTCTTTTGTAATCAAAGAAGAGAAAAGGTAATGAGATGAAATTATATTTAATAGCCCTATCAATTGATATGAACTCTCTATATATGGAAGTACAAACACAATTCAAGTAATATTGGCAACGATATAAAAGACGGAGTAAGTGGAAGAATATCACAAGTGTACCTCAAACATCGACAGGGTACCACTCCGATATATCTCGTCACCAGGAGGATGCTTGAGGTCACATTTCCTCTTCAAAAAGATATGAAAAAAAACAAATATTAAGAAGCTGACAACAAAGTAAGAACTACTTAGATAAGAAAGATGAAAACCCAGATCAACGTTTCCCTCTTCAATTGGCAAATCCCCAATGACATTAAAGACTTTATTTATTGCAAAGTAGATGGCATTCGGCTTTGACTTTTGAGTCATGACTATGACTATCTCTCTCCTCTTTAGTGGGAGTTATAGAATGTTAGAAAGTAAAGTTCCATGCAAAACCTTTCATCCGATTGATGTTGGTATGGTAGTTAAAGCATCCATGCACAAAATGAATTGAAGAAAAGGGATATGTAATGGCAGGTTAAGGGTACTGCTGGAAAAAAAAATCTATATGATCATCATGGTGCTCTCAAATGCGAGGTTTAAGTTGGAAACATGATTATAAGTCCGAATCATTAACAGTGAGGGCACTAATAGCATTCACATAAATAAGCATTCTTATCCCGCAACGGCTACCAAACAAGCCCTTAGAAAGTTAAATATTTTTGAGAAAAAATGCAACTTCGAAATATACACTTTTAAATACAAGGTAAAGAGGACACCAATTAAAGGGCATCCGAAAAAGAAAAGAAAAAGATGCATACTTGCGGGGATGAGGGACTAATTATCATTATCTTTATAGATTATGCTATCTTGAGGTTTTATGCACGTGGAGACACAAAGGCCAAAATAATACGATAATCAAGAGAGTAAATAAACAATATTACGCATTTGGTTACATCAATTATATGCATGCATGAACTGGTCTAGAACTTCAAATGAACATTTATCTTTTAAATGGTGTTTCTAACTAATGATGCCCCATTCCCTTCCCCATCACAAGCATGCCCACCAGAATCTGAATTTCACAAAACAAGAACTAGAAGAAATTGAGGTAAAGCTCACCATATGCCTCTGAAGCTGTTCTTTGCGCTTCATGAAATTGAGACAGAACTCACAAAAGTACAGCTTCAGAGAATCATTGTATTCTGGTGGAAAGGGGGAGAAGTACCATGTCTCAATCTCGTATCTTCCAAGTTCTATGGTTGCTATATTTTTTACTTTCGTGAACTCCTCATGTTCACGTAAACTGGCAGCATCTAGCTCCTCATGGCCCTATGAGCAATTGAGAATGAATTATCAACTCGCGTTGTCAGAAAACAGACTCTTACCAGAGGAACTTGTATAGGTAATTAAGTAAAACTACAAGTGTGAACCGCTTTTTTACGTCCATCCACAATTATAAGAGAGGCTAGTTCACGTGTGTTGGTGTATCACGTGTGTTGGTGTATCACGTGTGTTGGTGTAAGAATGAGACAGAGAAATAGTATACACATGATCATGTGCACAAACAAAACAAAGTTACCAATCTGTGGACACCGTAATTTCTTTTGTTTTGGATCCAAAATAACCAATTAGATTTCATACCAACATCCCATGAATATATATAAGATATGTAGGCTTCATATCTTTTTATGTGTGCCAACAGAATCAGTCACATTATGATGAATGCTTCCAAAACTGGAATACTTTCAAAATTGAAGGGGCTGGTTGAGAATTCATTTAACTCTAATGCATACCCCCAACCACCCTTTGCGATGAATAGGCTTTCTGCTACCCATAGTTACAACCTCTTCCTATAAAGAAATTGAAGTGATACATTGTCACAATGTGAATAATATCCTAACAAATATGCATCAACGATTCTTCTCAGAAGTCCACTGGGCCCGAGTTCCCCACTGGGTACGAGGGGGAACCACCCCTATGATGCGTTGGTTGGGTATCATGCAACACTTTCATGCTTCATTCTTTTCTATAACAATTTACTATTATAATCTTTACGGAAACAAAAGAGGGAAAAAAGAAGCAACAACCATTAAATAAACCCATTAACTCGTGGGTGTAGGAAAGAAACAGGGAGAAATTGTATGCACATAATCATGTGCACGAACGTAATCAATCTGTGGACACCATATTTTCTCTTGTTTTGCCTCCAAAACTAACCAATTAGATTTCATAAATATATGTACAGAATCAGTTGCATTAAACTGAATGCTTCCAGAACTGGGATACTTTCAAAATTGAAGGTGCAGGTTTAGAATTCATAATGCATCCTCTCAACCACCCTTGGCAACGAATAGGCTTTCTGATTCCCCAAGTTACAACTTCATATTCAGTTAATAGGTTTTGGTAAAGATGAAGATGTGAGATGTTTGTGGGACTGTGAGGTTTTTGTTGTTTGTAGTCTTTGGATGGAGAGGAACGCTAGGATTTTTAAGAATCGCTACTTACCGAAGTATCTTTAGTGGAAAAAAAGTGATGTCTTTGAGCCTATGATAATGGTGCTTTCAAAGATTTATCGTTGAATGACTTGAAGAGAGACTGGGTTGCTGCAATTTTGTAATATAGGTTTCATGTATTTTTTATTCCTTTTTCTAGCTTTATCTGTTCCTTTATTTTTGCATACTTTTTGTTGTGTATGATTTTTTTGTAAGGAACTTTTTGTTGTACATAAAATGCCCTCAACAACAACAGCAACAATATTACCCCAGTGCCGCAAAGGCTCCCACCTACGGTGGGGTAGGGGGGTCGGATGTACGCAACCTTTCCCCTATATTAAAGAATAGAGAGGTTGTTTCAGGATGACCCATGGTGAAAATTGTATCAAAAATGCCCTCATATTTATTTATTTTTCATTTTGTTGTCATACATATTTTTCTTATGCAGCTCTCTTTTTTTGGGACCCTTAAAATTTGTTTCCATATTTTTGTTGTGCATGTTCTGTATTCCTAAGTTTTTTCATTTTTCAAGTACAAGCCATGTATGAGTTTTAACATAACTTATATTTCGCTCGTAAAATGTATGTTTAAGATTTTGCATTCTTTCATCATTGATCATTTGGGACCCTTATAATTGTTTCTATAATTTCTCTGTGTATGTTCTATATTCCCTGGGGTTTTTTTATTTCTTGAAGTACTAGCCATATGTATGAGTTTTGATAAAACTTATATTTTGCTCGTAAAAAACGCGTTTAATTTTTTGCATTCTTTCATCATTGATCATTGGGGTCCACCTTCAGAACCTACTCCTTTCAATCTTTTTTCATTTCTTCCATCAATACATGATATCATCCGTTTGAGTTTCATTTTAAGGGCAAAAGATAACCTCTAACTTTATTAATATATGAACTGCTAATCCATGCAACAACTTCCAATCATGTTCACACAAAAAATGAATCTCATACTGGTAGGAAGGCCATAAACAAAAACTCTAAGAGATCATGAGATTGAGTAAATAGAGATGACAACGGGACAAATATTCAACTAAAGTTGTTATCATGATTCATTGGCAATACTTGAATGCTAAATTGCTTATGTGTTTCAATATTTGTCAACAACTAATGTATAATGTAAGAACAATCATCTGCCAACAAATATTTTTGGCGGACAAGCCTTCATTCACTAATCCCTAATTCCCTCCCAAGCACATGTCCAACTTTCCTCAAATTTTGTTCACCAGCATCTCAGTTGTATCATATCTTGGGTATATGCAAATTTAGAGCTTTATGCAACACAATGTACTTAACAAGCATGATTGTCGTACACTCAAGCGTCATTCGTTTTCACGTTCTTCTTCCACCCAACTAATCAGAAGCACACCATTCTAAGTGCATGATGGATTACTCATAACAGTCGATATCAATTTGTTGTCTTTCGATAATCAAATTTGATTGACCAGTCTCACATCTAGGGCTACACCCTTATCTGACAATCATAATATTAATCTCAACCAATAATAAAAACAATTACCAAGAAAAGTGAAATATAGAGAAACCCATGAAGTTAAGCTTCCTTTATATGATGATACAGTATGAATAATATGAACAGCCAAAGATGATAATGCTAGTCATACACACCTCAACGTGTGTCTCATCGATCTTTCGTTTCTGATGGCGTGTCATTTTCAAGCTTGTTACCTAGAAGCATAAAGAAATGGAAATCCTTTCAATCAGCACACGACGATAAAAATTTACATCATAAATGAAAATCAAATCCCACAAAAAAACTATATAAGCATACAATTTGATATGAATATCCATACATAAGAGAAAATTTTCGGGAAGAACTCAAACAGCATATAATGTGGAAATAATAAAGGATCTATGCAAAGTCTAATTCTAAAGTGTAGCACAATGGTTGGAGATGTACAGACAGGACAGAAGACAAGTTTCAAGTTTTAAGACATGGTAATATGAATATAACTTACCTTGTCCTCCACCTTTTCATCCACAACAGTTTCTACTGAATCAAGGTCAAGTTGTTCAAGTTTAACCCATTCATCGAGCCTCCTATTAACTGTCAAATAAAACAACCAGAAACAATTCTACAGTCATGTGTCAACTATATAATGAGCAAGTCCAGATCAATATTAGCCAATCTTATAGACTGGTCAAACTAAATACATCGCATACACCAATTATTTATGTAAATTTGAAGTAGCTTAAATCCAACAGTGTCACTAACAATGTCAGATGTGCATATATGCATAGCTACCCCTAGAATTTAAAAGCAGAAAACTAGACACATGCATGCAAACATTCTGGGTTGCAAGGTATAATACCCCATCCTCGACTAGGTGTGGGAGTTTAGTGTGCTATTAAAGTCTACTGAGCACCAATGTCATCCTTGGACTTTTGGGTTCGGCTGTGGTAAGGTCAGTTAGACCCAAGATGCTCGTCCTTAGTGAGCCAATGCATGATGCTTGTGTAGCAGGCCGAATTTTCGGACTCGGGTCATTACATAAGGTACTTTGGAAGCGAGCGATTGCTTTTTGAAACCCATCAGATATATAAATTCAAAATCGACAGACTCCTTGTCAAATCTTTTAGAGCTCTTATGAAAGAACTTGCCTACTGGATGAGGTTCCCTCCATTGGAGCTCATATTCTTCATGTCCTACACTATGGGTTCCATCAGTATGCCTTCATTACTGAATACGAATCCAAACATTTGCTCCAACATTTCCCATCTCAATAATAAGATTTGAAAAAACCTAAAATTACATAATTGAGAAATTATACACTCCATCCATTATAGAGGGTGTCCTTTCCAAAAATGAAAAATTCAATTATATTCTATTGTAACCCACATGCAACATACAAATATAATCAGGATACTAATGAACCAATTTGAATATCCTTGTTCCCGAGAGCAACTGGTTAATCCTACAGAAAATTTAATTCATCAAAGTATGATTCTCTAAATCGGATCAAGAGCTTTCAGTTAGGACCAACTTTAAGTATGGCATGCCCACTCTTGCCTTGCTCATCTTTCGGCTGCCTCGCCTTTCGCCTTTTCTAGGTACATCTCTCCTACCACTTGCCTTAACTATGAGGCCCAGTTGAAAAATCAAGTGGAAGAGGAAAATGGAGGGTATCAAGCATATGCCCAAGGGTTTAAGGATGGTGACATTTGGAAAAAGGATCGTCCCTGTAGCCTGTAGGGATCAAGAGCAAGCTAGAAGTAGGTGGCATCTTGATGAAGACAGGAGACTAACATAGAACCAAAAAGGAGGAAGCAATCTACATTTCAAGCACACGGACAACCAACAGATTTATAATTCTGCAACAGAATATTCAGATAATGAATTATGCTTTAAATGTTCAGTTTATGAGGAGTCTAGTCCTAGTTTCTGCTTTTCTTTTCTTTTTTTTGGGCCGTCTACATGAACCAATTTACGCAACTAAAGTCCAGAATTGTCAGGTTTATAAATTAGCTCATAGATTTCATCTAGAACAAACCTCACAGTTTCTACTAAGCAGACCCAGAGGCAGATCCTACCAATAGTATGTCAAACCAGAGAGGCAAAGGATTAAGTCAACCTCTGCCCTCTTCTTCAAAAACTAGTTCTGCACTTTCATTTCTCTTTCCCAGATCTCCTCACAAACTAATCAAACCTCGCATTCCATGATGCCCAAGATTCATGCACTATATATTACTCCTTTTCCACACAAAATGTCCCGCTCCCTTTCTGCACCGCTCCAATTGAAAGTCTCACTTCAAGAACTATACAACATTCCAATTGTTTTCCACCTATACGAAATATATAAGTTGATACAACCAATTTCTTATTTATAGTGGTTAATTCGAAGGGTACTTATGCTCCTCATAAAAAAGGCACCTCAAACGCTTGAATTTGTCAATGTGTACATGTATCCAATACCCTAACCCTAAATCCACTGCGCAAAGAAGTTTTAAAAAAAAAACCTATTCAACTGAACACCAAACCACTACGTCAATTTCTCCATAGAGTGCGCAAATTAGTAGAATTAACAAAAAAATAACACAAACCCTAGATCCGATTTCAAAAAATAAAAAAACATGAGATAGTAAATGAAGAAATGGGGTAAAAGTTCTCACACTCGGTGTAATGAACGTAGTATTCATAGTCATTAGGGCCACCGGACTGCAAGCGACGGCGTTCGATGACTTTGACCGGATGATACTTGGAATCCCTCCAACGACACATGACGCGAGTACCCACCTCCAGCGGTAGTACACTCGATCTCCTCCTCCTAAACCCCTCGTTCTCCCGCTGACCGCCGGCGGCGGTATATGACTGTACTCCATCACCACCGTTAAGCTGGCCGCCGGCGTTCGATGTGATGCCATTTTCTTTAGCCCTCGGTTCGTCTATCGAACCCATTTTTTTCTCGTTAAGGACCCGGTTCTTGAGAATGTAAATACTCCCTCAGTCCCGATAGAAGCTGCCCGATTTTTCCTTGCACGCAAATTAATAAAATGGGTGGGAAGAAAAAATGTTGTGAGTGTAATTTAAAAATAGGAGAGAGAATGAGTGGGAGGAATAGTAAATTATAATGGTGTTGTGAGTATTAAAATAATGTAGGAGAGAGAATGAGTGAAGGGAATAGTAAAGATTCTTTTGTCAAAAAAGGAAAGTGGAAGCTATTAACGGGACACCCAAAATGGCAAAATGGGAAGCTACTATTGGGACGGAGGGAGTATATGCTCCCTCGGTGTCTTTAGTTAAGGGGTCGTTTGGTTCGCGATAATTGGTCATTCCATGACGGAAAGGAATGATCAATTTCGTTGACCTTCATTCCTTCGTTGTGTTTGTTTTAAAATTTTCATTCTCCCAAAATGCTCAATTTCTTGGCTTGATGGAATTGATCATTCCTTCCATATATGGAAGAAATGGCCAATTCCCTTGACAATGGAATGAAATTTTTTTTTTTACCAAAATACCCCTACCTATCCCCCCAGTCCAGCCCCCACCCATCCAGCCCCCCCACCCTCCACCCCCCACCCCCACCCCCACCCCCCCCCACGAAATTTTTTTTTTTTTGCATTCCCCCTGCCCTACCCCCCCCCATCCACCCCCCACCCCCTCCCACGAATTTTTTTTTGCATGCCCCCTGCCCTACTCCCCCCCCCACCCCTCACGAATTTTTATTTTTTTTTGCATGCCCCCGCCCTACCCCCCCATCCAAATTTCACCCCCACAAAAAAAAAAAATTTTTTGCATACACCCCGCCCTAACCCCCCCCAACGAATTTTTTTTATATCCCCCTGCCCCCATCCAAATTCCCCATCCCCTCACCCCCCACAAAAAAAAAAAAAAATTTGCATACCCCATGCCCTACCCCCCACCCACCCAAAAAAAAATTAAAAGAAGGGTAAATTGGTCATTTTATATGCTTTCATTCCATTCCTATAATTTGTATTTTCAAACCAAACATGATTTGCCAAAGAATTGAATGACAATTTCATTCCATTTCGTGCCAACCAAACCGGAGGGGTTTGACCAGTTTTTTTCCATTCCAATTTCTTAAGGAATTCAATTCCATTGACCATTCCATTCCTTCACTTTTTTTCCACCGAACCAAACGGTCCCTAAGTGTCTGATCCAGAGTTTTATTTTGGGGGGAAGGGAAGGAAAAGGGTGGAAATGGGAGCTCATTTCCTCCCTAGGGTGTGCTCCTTGTTTTTTTAAGGAAGGAAAGAGAAGGAAATGGGAGTTCATTTCCTTCCTTTTCAATCTTCCCAAGTATAGAAGGAAATGGGAGGAAATAAATGTTCAATAATTTCCTTCCCCTTTCTTCCCTTGCCTTTCTCTCCCTAAAAAACTCGGGAGCGGACCCTAAGCTTAGGGTAGTTTAGTAAACATAATAATGCATAGATTAATAGGGATATTCCGACTTTGCCCTCGCGCACATGGGTCTTGCTGGTTAGTTAGATTCTAACGTTTTCTTTGGGCGTTAGGCGTTAGATTACTACATATTGGGGAAGTATTCACAAGGTTCAGCAGCTAATGAGAATTGTTATTTTTCTTCTTAATTTCCTTTCCAATGTTTTGTAATTTTTGTTTTGATCTCGTTCAATTGAAGCATGTTACATCTGGTATCAGAGCATCGATCCCTGAACCGGTGTTCATGGCAGAAGGAGGATTTCATACTCAATTGAATATCATGGATGATCGACTAACGCTTGATTGATTGATGAATTTTGAATCAATGAAGGAGTCTCAAGGTCGATTGGTGGACGACATGGGTACTGTGAGAAGGATGATGGAAGAATTGACAACGGCAATCGAGAGTCTAAATCGCGGAGGATTCTCAGGAGGTAACCAAATGGGATGAAACTTGTTCAGGCGTATCTCACACTGCTTTGTTTACCGTTTGTGACTTCTTAACAAACCCTAACAATTCTACCCCCAAATTCTTTGACCATAGACAGTCTTTATGAAACCTACATCGATGACAACACATTATTCAACACCGCTGCAATAGACACGGGAATTGAGCCGGCTTGTTCAACCATTTTTTCCCACACAACTCCGACATGTGGACCTTCACAATTTTCTCGAAATGTTAATCTGCATCCCTCTAACCACCATTTTCCCACTATATTATTTCCTTATATCACCAACACATCACCATACATTTCAGGTATGTATCCAGGTACCACAATTCCTACTACTACCTGTCACCACCACTAAATTTTAATAATTACCCAAGCCATGCTGAACATTACATTACACACATAAGGAGAAAATGAATTTTCCTCGATTTG
Organism: Adenophora triphylla var. japonica; assembly: GCA_022495995.1. Taxonomy (NCBI): domain Eukaryota; kingdom Viridiplantae; phylum Streptophyta; class Magnoliopsida; order Asterales; family Campanulaceae; genus Adenophora; species Adenophora triphylla. The sequence goes on from JAFEMH010000008.1 coordinate 785,432, forward strand.
AGGGAGTAGATCCATACGATTAAATTAGTAAATGTGTGTTGTATTTTCTAATTAGTCCTATTTATGAGTACCAGGAGGTGTTAATTGAATCTAATAATTTGGGGTGATGGGGTCTCATGGAATTATTCCAAATAAAAATGGAATCAGGTTTAGGTTTAAGGTTTAGTTAAGTTTGTACAATGTCCTAAGACAGAAGGTGATAAAGGGGTAACCTTGACGCTCACCAACATTAAGGCATGATTTTATCATTGGAATATTTTTTTGAAATTAATTTATTTTATTACCATAATCATATTCTATTTAATTTTGGAATATTTTATTCTTCCACAGTTTAAGTCATTTCAATAGTTATCACACTTCTAATTAGTTGTAAATTTCAATTACCATAATTTCATAATGATAATGATGTTGAAGAATAGAAATGGGATTAGGTGTAGGTTTTGCTATATTACGATTGATTTTTCTAATTTTTTTTTAAAAAAAAATTAACTTGGGTGTTGTAATTATGATAAATAGAAATTACTTTTCTTATTTTATTATATTTTTGAATCATTAGGTACATCTTAAAAAAAAACCTTTTTTATGTCTTCCTATGTTAAGTGTTATAAATTATTAACAAAATGGTTGCAAAATAATATTTATTGAGTATTGGGTTGGGTAATGCTAATTTCAAAGATGCTCGTTAGATTTTCGTCCATTTTGTTAGTTTTCTTCTATTGTCGTCAAAAATTGCCCAATATCGCCACAAATTGTGAACATGATGAACTAATTTTCAAAATTGGTACATTGGGACTTATATTTTAATTCACGTGAGTGAAAAAGAGAGAAATTAATGTTCTATACTCCCTCCGTCCCAATAATAAGTTCACCATTTTGGTCTCGACACGCAAATTAAGAAAATTGGTGAGTAGAGAAAATGTTGTGAGTGTAATAGTAAAATAGGAGAGAGAATGAGTGGAGGAAATAGTAAATTTGAAAAATGTTGTGAGCGTAATAGTAAAATAGGAGAGAGAATGAGTGGGTGGAATAGTAAAGATTCTTTGCCATTTTAGGAAAGGTGAAGCTTTAAACGGGACACCCATTTTGACAAAAAGTGAAGTTATTAATGGGACGGAGGGAGTATTTCCTAAAACATCCAATCATCCTCGTGGTTCTCGTATGTTAGGGGACATTGTTTGTTAATTCTTAACAACATTTGGTATATAACTGCGGTTCACTCGATAAAATAAAAATCTTATATTACTTTTGTTTTCAAATTTTTAATAATTTAGGAAGCTCGATCAGTGCCTAAGATATACTTCTCAATCTTTCCTGTAATTATTTATATATGAGGTTGTTTAATCGGGCATGTAGCCCTTGGTTCGTCTATCGAACCAATTTTTTCTCATCAAGGACCCGATTCTTGAGAGTGATAATATATTACGAGCGAAATTGATAATAGTACACGATACACTTGATATGTGTGACATTTTAGGGTTAATCTCACTTTACTACCCTAAGGTTTACATGATCTATCACTTGAGGGTCTAAATTTTCAATTTTCTCAGTTTGGGGCCTAAACTCCCAATTGTTTGCATCAAGTCAGGGCCCAAACAAAAAAATCATTAATTTTTTGATGGAAAATTGACATAACCATCTGACACCTATTTTCTTTTAGGATTTTGGTCTTTTCACATGTGTCATAAATGGCATGTCTATAATTTAAATAGAAGTCACCAAATTCATATTTTTTGCTTCATCCTCACCCAAAATATTTCTCTTGCTTTAATTTTCTATACATTAGTCATGTTATGGGTCTTGAACATAAATTAGATTCCTATACTGATCTCTCCCTACCAAATCCAATCCAAAAATTATTTTGACGGAGAAAGCAATATAGGTTGAGGTCATGAGAATTTAAGGTTAGGATTTGCAAATCAAAGTCAGTCAAACCCCAAAATTCTTCTTCCCCTTCATTATTTTCCTGTAAATTGTCACTCCAGAAGTTGCGGTAGTAATCAAATGTGGTTTCACGAGGCTATGTTTTATAAGTTAGGATGTTGTTTTGGATGTCGTGCATTGGTTTCGAGTATGATCAATCTTATATTGTTCGATCAAATTGGTGGGAATGCATCACAACAACGGATCAAAGATCGGACTCCTAAGAATAACGTTTTCTCATGAAATCGAGATTTCTTAAGCCAAATGTATGGTGAACTTTCCATCACTTCAATCTTTGTGGTCGGTTCGAAAATGTTTCATTTTTATGGCCTCATTGATTGTCTGATTGATGATAATAATTTTTATTGAAATAAAAATACATTTTATCGGATAAAGAATGATAACTTCCAAGAGAACTTTTGATCTTCGTGACTTCATCTGATCTTAGCAAGAAGAGAAAAGACCAGAAAGAGCTTCATTGGTGCCAAAAAAAATTTGCTAGCGTATTACTATGTAAAAATACCAAAAGACAGAGAAAACAGTTGTTGGATGTGATATGCCAAATTTTTATTATAAATATAATTAAACTCTTGTTTGTATCTCGAATTGATATAAAAATGTAGGCTATAAAGTGAGAAAAATAGAAGTATAGGCCCCAAGTGATATCATATATAAAAACTGGGGTGGTAAAATGAGATTAATCTTACATTCTAATAAAAAATTATCCTACCCCACCACTCCTCTCACCTCTTTTTGAGCGCTCTCTCCCGATTAAATGCTTCCTGTAGCAATGGTGATTTTTTTATTTAACGAATCGACACTTTTTATTTATTCGTAGGAAAACAATAAAAAAAAATCTTTTTAATACTGATTTTAAGAGATTCAAGGATTTGAGGGTTAATTTATGAAATTAGAAAGGTCAATAAGCGCCAATTCCACACAATCTTAGGACTGATCTTACTAATTAGGTGTTATCAATCAATCCAATAATTAAAGCAAATAAACAAGCAAAACCTAATTGTATTGTTAATTAGGGTTGGAATGTCAGACTGTATGCTTCGAGATCAACTTTATGAATTGAAGGGACTCTAGGCTAATCATTTTGATGGGATTACACTACTCTAAAAGTAATTAAAGGGGTTGAGAATAAGAACGAAAAGTGTAGGGAGTTTACCTTGTGATTTATTGAGTAATCCAATGGGTCACCTTGTCAAAGGCTTGAGATCTTAGTAGGAGGATTGCTATGAACGAATTTAGAGAGAGATTTAGGTTTGTTTTGTGACTTCTGTTTAGGAGGGAATCCAACAAAACATGTGTAAGAGAAGTGTCATTTTAGTCCTTTAACAAGGAGGAGGAACCTTGTATTTATAGGTAAGAATTGCTTGTCTACCAAGATTAGAAAACACAAGTATGGTAGGAAATCTTGAAGAAGGTTCTAGGAAGGCCTATATTAGGGTAAATCCCTGATTATGTGGAGAGATCAGGGAAGAGATCGAAATCAAGAAGCTAGTGAATATGCTCATTCTGCAGAGGTTGTCTTGTGCGAGACATGTAGTCTCTTACGAGATAACTAGTCAGATTGACTATTTTGTCCTCTATAGTTATTATATTGGTCATTTAAGTCTAAAACTAACGAAGTTAGTCAAAATTTAATGAAACATGACAAAACCAATGAGCTTTCATCAAAACACAAAGGCGAGACCAAGAGTAGTGTAATCATGAATATTGGGTTCAGAATGGGGTGTCTAAAAATCCCTTCGGCGACATGACTTATGAAAGAAGTAGTGTCATCGATAGAAAGACATCCATTAAGAACTTTGGGATGGTCATGTCGCACGGATGCCTACATATCTCTATCGGAGAATCAGACCAAATGTAGTTCGACTCCAAAAGTACTCGAAAAGGTTGTTTCAGGTATTTTGAAAATCATTTTGAAAATCAATTTTTGCAAGTAAAGGTAAATCCATACTAGGAATTATCGCTCTGACCCAATTCTGAAAATACCTGATTGTTGATGATGTCTAGCGAACCAAACCCTGTAAGTATTGAGGATGTTTGGTATACCCAAACCATATAGATATTGATGAGACCTGGTTACCCGAACCATGTAGATGTTGATGACGTCGGTTGTACGTGAATTCTGTAGTTGTTAATGACGCTCGATATACTCGAACCCTGTAGATTATTGATGACGCTCAATGTACTCGAACCTTGTAGGTTGTTGATGATGCTCAATGTACTCGAACCCTATAGATTAATGATGACGCTTGATGTACTCGAACCCTATAGTTGTTGATGACGCTCGATGTACTTGAACCCTTTAGTTGTTGATGACGCTCGATGCACTCGAATCCTATAGTTGTTGATGACGCTCGATGTACTTGAATCTTGTGGATTATTGATGATGCTCGATATACTCGAACCCTGTAGATTTTTTATGACGCTCGATGTACTCGAACCCTGTAGATTGTTGATGACGCTCGATGTAATCGAACCATGTAGTTGTTGATGACGCTCGATGTACTCGAACGCTATAGTTGTTGATGACACTCTATGTACTCGAACCCTATAGGTTATTGATGACGCTCGATGTACTCGAACCCTATAGGTTATTTATGACGCTCGATATACTTGAACCCTGTAGATTGTTGATGACGCTCGATGTATTTGAACCATGTAGATTGTTGATGACGCTCGATGTATTCGAACCTTGTAGGTTGTTGATGACGCTCGATGTGCTCAAACCCTGTAAATTGTTGATGACACTCGATGTACTCGAACCAAGTAGGTGTTGATGACGTTCGTTATACGCGAACCCTATAGCTCTTGACTCGGCGAACCAAATCCTATAATTGATGACTTGGCAGACCAAATCCTGTAATTGATGACTCGACAGGGCAAATCCTTTAATTGATTAGTCGACAGAGCAAATCTTATAATTGAAGGCACATGTGCACATAAAGACTTCAAGTAGATTTTTTTTCAGTTTTTAGTTTTAGTTTTGGCTCGTGGTGGTGCCCACGTCTGTTGGTGGAATGGCCAATTCAGTGGATGTTTCTCATTTTGGGTAATGAGTTTGTGTATGAGCATATGTAAGGACATGTATATGGGTGTATATTTGAGATGCATGAGCTATAGGGGTATATTTCTGTAGGTTTGAAACTTGGTTTGACAAGTTGGGACCAAATCAGGTTTTATGCAAAATTATTGCTGATCAGTTGTCTCGTGCGAGATGGCCTGTCTGGGTATACTGTTTCTTCATATTTATTGTAGATTTATGACGAGTAACCCTTGTGGAAGCACATCTAGGTCTCTATAAATCTTTATTTGAGTCAAGCCGTGTCTTTTAGGAGGAAGGAGATGACTGTTGATGTGGTAATTGTGTTGCCCACTCCAAGAATGTATTGTCCAAGCCTCTATTATTGTCAGGCCCCAAGAATAAGGTATATTGTAGACAACTTTGTGAACAGGCTTGTGAGATTGTTTAATTTGAATAAGGCTGAATGACTTCGTGAACAAGTTTGCGAGTCTCTTTAATTTGAAGAATGTTGAAGAATGCTCTCCCTTTGTCTTTGATTTTTTTTCTTTGTGACGCACCCTGATTTTTGCCTAGACCGCCCTTTCAGGTTTTCAATCTAGTGGGCATCTCTTTTGCGTCCATATATTTTTTGAAAAGTATGTTAACTCGAAAGAAAACTTAGTGGGGAAAATCTCATTGAGGAGAGAAATAAGTATTTAGATTCTCGACGGGGAGTGATGAGTGAAACTCCAGTTTTATTCTCGACGGGGAGTGATGAGTGAAACTCCAGTTTTATTGAGGGGAGACATACTTTATTTTTGGAAATATTGATCCAAGCATCAACTCTGTACAGATTGACATTTCTAGATTAACTCCTTTGTATGTGAGACTAGGACGTGGATAAGGTAGCCCCTAGTGTAGATTTTCTTGATGAGTTTGTATGACTTGAGAAGAGATTTGGCTTGGGGGAGGAAAGGATGGGAAGCCCCTAACCTTGTTGCTAGGATTTCAAGAGTGTGTATGAGAGTGGGAAAGGGATAGCCCCCCCTAAACTCAACAAGGAACGCTACACAACTCAAAGATCTAGAAAAGTTGTTCTACCTTTAATTGACCCATTTATACTTTATCTTTTGGTATCTTGAATATTTGATTATTTTGCAATTGAATCATTTAGAAATGTCTTGATGAGCTTTAACAGGAAAAAAATCATTAGTACGACCTAGGGATCAACATCTTTCTTCATGGATTGGTGCTGAAAGTCTTCTTCATTTGCATTGCCATTCGAGCTTCATTGTAAAAGGAGGTGGGGTTGAGAAATCCTTCTTTCATCGTTGTAATTATTTGAATCTTCTTCTTCGTGGGGTGACAATGTTGAAGAATCCTCATTTCTTTGTTGTAACTTGTTGGAGTTCTTTCTTGGAAAGCTTTGAGAGTTTTTTTTGTACTCTCAAAGCTTTTGGATTGAGTAGCCCCACTCTTCTTGGGATTGATGTTTATAGTAGTGCTTTTGGCTTTGTTTCTTTCTTGATCCTTGACTTTCAGCATGAGCGATGATGTTTAGCCCCTCGACCTTCTAATGATAGCTTTCTTTCTCAAACTCGTTTAGACGTTACTATCATCTTTCGCAAAGTTTTAAATTTGAGATGTGACATTTATGGTTTTTGGGTCCATTATTCGTTAATTATTTCATCGTTAGCTTTGTATATTTATCATGTTTAGCTTGAGATAACTCATCATTTTCAGAAGTTACATGAAATCTAATGATATTCACGAGGTGGAACAACTTTAGGGAAAGTGTATAGAGAAGGAAATTTAGCAGACACAAACTAGAAGCAGGGGGAAATGGACTAGAAAGACAGAATCTCTTCGAGTTCATACTTAAAAATTTAAACCTAATCTATTTCAAAGGATAAAGGGAGAGAATAGTTGTAGTTCCAAAGTGGTAAGTCTTAAATATTTCTTGGAGGCTTCGTCTTCTTCATGTCCTCTAAGGGAGAGGATTGGTGACCACATTAGGTAGCCTGATTTCCTTTTTGTCAATGAGGTCTTTAATGAGGTCCTTCAAATGGTGGAAAGAGTTGGTGTCATGACCGGTGGTGTTGTGGAACTTGCAAAAGAGATGATGAGCATGGTTAGGACCCGCATCTTTAGGAGGACCAACTTCCCTTGTTCTTATCTTTCCTTCTTCCATGAGAATGTCAAGGATACCCTCTTAAGTAATTCCCTCAAGTTTGTCATAGTGACTCTTCTTCTTTTAAAGAGGGGGACATCAGAATATTTGTCGGCATTGGGACGACTAAATGCAATAGCATTGACTGAGGCGTCCTTGCTTGTAGTGGTTTTTTTGTTGCGACATGCACTCTCTTCCTTTTTGTTCTTGAGGAAGTCATCAGTCCTAATTTCGGATTCGTGGAGTTTATTGAAACTAGGAAATTAGTTACCGGCGAGCTTTTCTTAAAATTCATCACGTAGGCATTGCAGAAGGATGTGGATTTGTTCCATGGGAGTAGGTCTTTCATCAATTTCAGTAAGTTTGAGCCTCCACCTCCTAGAAAATTCAACAAAGGATTCATTTGAATATTGCTTGGTTTGTTCAAGATCCCTCCTAGTAGGGCGGTAAGTAGAGTTGTCCTCAAAATTCAAGCTTAGAATTTTGATGTCGAATCTTCTATCTTCCTCCTTCGAACTTGGTGATGAAATCAACAATGGAGATCTTCAAGCTTTAGGAGATAAAGCAACCTCCCTCTAATGGTGATCCACACGCGAATGAACCAAGAACACCTTCTTGTTGGATTACTAGATGATCCTCTTGATTATTGAAACACTTTTCAATAATCTATGGCAAAAACTATGGAATTAATCAAGGCCTAGGATTTCATAAATATAGAACAATGATGTATGGAGGTAGGATTGTTTTTGGCTGCCCAAGGACTTATATTTATACTAAGGTATAAATCCCTAACACTTAGGGTTAAGTCCTTGTCAATTACAAAAACCTTCCCGACCTTGGAAAGCAGTTTTGGCACGTTTTTAGCGTCGGGCACGACTCGTCCCTGAGGGCACGAGTTGTGCTAGGCCTAAAACACTTGTGATACGAGTCGTGACTCAAAAAGCAGTCGTGCTGGACTTGGGAACGCCTCTTGCTCAGGAGCACGGGCAAGTTGTGTCACGCGACACAACAAGTCAGAAAACATTTTTCTGATGTGGCCAAGTATGTCCCACGACTGTACAAGCCAAAATTCCATTTTTCAGCCAGAATCAAATTTGTTCTTTGTGTGTGACCCAAAAGGAATTATATTATGTTGGTAGTGAGTCAAAACATGACCTCACAAGACATAAGTGATTTCTAGCAAACCATTATATCCACCCAATTAATATAACATCAAAGCTTAATTCCTCGATAGATCCAATGTCACAATCCCTTTGTCCACGATGTCCAATTGAACATGAGTCATGGTCTATGTCAACTCATTCCGTTCAATGCTTTCTCGATTCCGAATATGTTAATAATGCAAATGCATTTGATCTCTATCAAATCACTTGAGTGTGGCCACACATTTCATCAACATCATTCATCGAGGGGTCCAAGCTAACATCTCTCTTCACAAGAGGGACAAATCTCATCTTGACTTATCATTCTTCCCTACATGAATCCAATCGTGCTAACATAGCCCTTATTGCTATCCGATTAAAGATAGTGTTAGACTATATCAAACACGATCTTCATCATGTGGAAGACGATGATAATCTTAGGTACAAAGGATTCAATAACACGACTATCATGAGATTTAATCATGACAACAGACCATGTCATAAATCTCATAAGTAGGTCATGTCCAATACTTGTTCTCTAGCAAGTATCCATAAGTGTAATGTGCATCTTCATGCATATAATCATCTCTATGATTATCCATTACCAACTTATACTAGTTGTTCACAACAACTAGGGACGCAGTTCAATATAATAAACATGCAAACATATAATGAACAGAATAAACACACTCTATAATAAATGATAAAGATGATATTTAACGGTTTAAGTTAAACATAACTAAAGCCTAGGGCATTACACCAACAATCTCCCACTTGCACTAGGCTCCATCTATGTATCGAATACCCATGGACCTAACATGACCATCATGCTTCTGCCTGTGCGAGGGTCTTTGTAAGTGAATCTCTAATGTCATCATCGGTTGATACTTTGCATATCTTAACGTCTTCTCATTCTTATGAATTCTCGAAAAACGTCTAAGTGTGTGTCTGGATCGCTGATATGACCTTGGTTCCATTTCTTGCACAAATGGCACCACAATTGTCACAACAAAGTTCCACCGATTAGTGATACTTGGAACATTTCCAAAATACTAAATGAACTTTTGATCCAAACTACCTCTTTTAGCTGCATCAGATGTCGCTAAAATTCGGCCTTAGTTGTAGAATCGGCTATGATTTTCTGCTTGGAACTCTTCCAACAAAACCGCACCTCCAATAAGCATAAACACAAATCCTAATTGCGATTTTAAAATTAACTTTGTCAGTTTGGAAGCTAGCATCTATGTAACCCTTAAAACAATATTAACTTCCAACCTTTCAAATACCAAGAACGTATCCTTAGTTCTTCTTAAGTACTTAAGGATCGTCTCAAATACCATCCAATGGTTCTCAACAGGATCAGATTGGTATTGGCTCTTCATGCTCAAAGCATACGAGACGTCGGGTCTAGTACAAATCATGGCATACATGACAAAACCAAATGTCGGAGCATATGGAACTTCATTCATTCCCTTTTGCTCACCTCTTGTCATAAGACAATGAGTATTGCTAAGAGTAACACCATGACCCATTGACAAGTTACTTATCTTAGAATCTTCTAAGAACCTTATCAATGTGATTACTTTGACTCAAACCAATTTATCCTTTTAGATCTATCTCTATAGATCTTGATGCCAAGGATGTAAGCAGCTTCACCCATATCTTTCATTGAGAAAACTTTCCTTGACCAAGACTTGATAGTCTTAAGTGTCGAAACTTCATTTTTCCAATGAGTAAGATATCATTGTAATAAAATAATAGAAATAATACTATGCTCCCACTGAATTTCATGCATACACAAGATTCATTTTCGTACTTGATGAAGTCAAACTCTTTGACCGATTCATCAAAATGAAGATTCCAATTCCTCGAAGCTTGCTTCAACCCATCTTATGGATTTTGCAACATGCATACTTTATTAGAATTTCTTGGATCGACAAAACTTCGGGTTGTGTACCATACACATCCTTAAGAATCTTTCCATTTTAAGAAAGCCGTTTGACATCCATTTGTCATATCACATATTCATAATATGCAATTATGGCAATTGAAATTCTAATAGACATCGGCATTGTAACTGGCGAAAAGGTTTCATCATAGTCAATACTATGAATTTGCCTAAATTCCTTTGCTATAATCCTTAGCCATGAAAGTATACACCTTCCCATCCACGTCGATCTTGAAGACCTACTTGTACCCTTTAGTTTTTACACCTTCAGGTAACTCAATCAAGTTCCAAACTTGATTATCAAACATGGATTGTAATTCGGACTCATGGTACCTAACCATTTATCCGAATTAGGAGTGGACATCGCCTCAAGATATGAAGTAGGATCGTCATTCTCGATGACTTCCACTTTACTTCTTTCCGATACGAGAAATCAATATTTCTTGAGCTCGGATCATAACATATCCGATCTACGATGGACTTGTGCATCTTGAACCGGTTCCACAACTCCTTGTGAACTTGGTTCCGTCTCTACTCTTGATTCCATGTCATTTTCAGGTTCTTGAACTTCTTCAAGATTAATTTTACTCCCACTAGATTCTTTATTGAGAAGCTATTTCTCAAGAAACGAATCATACAGAGCAACAAACATTTTGTTCTCTTTGCGGTTGTAAAATTAATTTCCAAAAATAACCTTGTCAGATTTTGGTGCTAACTTATCAGAGACAAGTCTCTTCATATAAGTTCTGCAACCCCAAATCTTCATGAAAGACAAACTAAGTTTTCTTCCATGTCACATCTCGTGTGGGGACTTAGGAACCGATTTAGTAGGGACTCAATTCAGTGTAACCGCATTATTTCTAATGCATATCCTCAAAAAGAAATAGGAAGGTCAACTTGACACATCATCGAATGAACCATGTCCTACACATTTCAATTCCTCCTCTTATACACACCATACAATGTGGTGTTCCGGGTGGAGTCAACTTTGAAACAATTTCACAGTTTTGAGATGATTGTCAAACTTTTGGCTCAAATATTCACCACCTCGAACTAATCGAAGTACTTAATAGTTTTGCCAAGTTTGTTTTGTACTTCATCTTGAAATGTTCGAAACATCTCAAATGATTCACCATTAGACTTCATCAGATAGACATAGCCATATCTAGATAAGTCACCTGTGAATGTGATGAAATACCGAAATCCTCCCCTAGCAATGCTGCGTAATGGTCCACATACATCTCATGTATGAGGGCCAATAAGTTACTAGCCCTCCCACTACTCTTAGTGTAGGGTGGTTTGGTCAATAATCCCAATAAACAAGATCCACATTTCTCAAATGATTCATAGTCATATGAGTCTAAAAGTCCATGTTAATGGAGTTTAGATATATGTTTCTTATTTATCTGACCAAACCGGCAATGTCATATGAACGTATTGTTCACATTATTCGGTTTAGATTTCTCTCTTATATTATAGATATCTTCAATAATATTTTGTTTCTTAACATCAAGGATATGAAGACCATTCAATGACATATGTAATACAATAAGGCATATCATTAAATAAATATAAAACTTCTTATTCTCAATAAGAAAATTATATCTTTCATCATCCATTTAAGAAACGAAAATAATACTCCTACTCAAATTCGGAACGTACTGACACTTGTTCAAAACAAGTACTAGTCCATTAGGTAAAGTGACTTCATAAATCCCTATGCTTAATATAGCAACTCTTGCTCCATTCCTACGCATAGGTTTAATTTACCTTTTTGAGTAGCTTTCTATTATTTATTCCTTGCACATTTAAACAAATGTGGGATCCAATCCGGTATCATATACCCAAGAACAAGAAGTCGAAAGGAAAATATCTATCATATAGATACCTGAAGTAGTAGCAATCATATTGCCCTTCTTCACCTTTTAGGACTTCCTTATAAGCCTCGCAACTTTGCTTCCAATGAACAATCACATTGCAATGGTAGCAAAAAGCATCCTTTTGAGACACTTTGGGTTTAGCCTCTTCGGCTTTGGCAACTTTTGCCCTAGGTTTAGCAACCTTTGCTTTACCTTCTTTACCTTCCTTTTGAACCCCTTTCTTGTGTTAACCATTAACACACTTGAGGATTGCTCCTTTTGCATCTCATGAATTAAGAGCCTTCACCACAACATACATCTTTTGCCTAGCTTGCACTTGGAACATTTCCTTTGTGCGTTGTGCTAGAACAAAAGCAACTTCCATATGTTCAAGGTCCTTCTCAAGAGCCTTACACATGGTGGCAAGCATAAATAAAACAACATCATAGGAATCATCTCTATGTTTCTTATGTTGCTCCTTATCTGCCCTTTGCAACATTTGCAGTGGGTTCAGCAGGAACAAATTCATCAAGAACGTACACTTTTGCCTAAGAACAATTCTTAAGCTTCTGATCCAATCATAATAGTCTGTATCGTTCTTTTCGAACTTGTCCTTCATAAGGATGAATCGCAATTTATTGTGTAATACTATTTCTACAACAAGATATACAAACCATATGAACATATATCAATATCAACACATTTACCATCTAAGAGAAAATAATGTAATTCACAAATACTCCCACTATATTATATACCTTCAAATACATACATGTATCATATAATCATAGTAGGCTAAGATCCATATTTCACTTAATTCCGGTTTAACTGAGCTAATGCCCGAAATCAAGCTATTTAGGTAGAAATATCAATCATATCACTATATGACTCTTAGATCTTTTATGAGATTTCCTTAGACATCATATGTCGAAAAACATGTTTTAAATCTCATCTATGCCTTGGGTCAAATCTTATTTGAAAGCACCAATTAAGTCAAAACCCTTTTCAAACATATGAGACATGGAACAATGCACCTGACTATGGCCAAAACTACATCAACCATAATCTCATCTTGGTCACAAATCAAGATATAATGATGCACCCAACTATGGCTGAAACTACATCAAAATACCCTAAAATTTCACAAGTGTTCTAATCAAGGAATGGCATAAGACTTAAATATTTAGAAGGTTTTCAACATGTAACAAACATCGCATGGTTGTAACATAGATCTCATGTGAACATAATCATGAACATAGGGCTTCACAAAATATCATACAAACAATTTGATTCAATTTTGAGAAATTACTAATTTAATTTAATCATATTAAACAAATCATCAACCTATGTGATAAACTAATCTAATTAATTTATTATAAATCATGAACATGGTATATCTTATATACTTGTTTTTCATAAAAACAAAACACATAGATCTAGATCTATTTCATATAGTATGGTAGCAAATAATCAAATTAGATCTAGCATGCAATTTCAATCCTAATCATGGCAAGACAGGGCTCTGATACTACTATTGGTTATGGTGTTACAAACGCAGCAGAAATTTAACAAAATAACATCAAAACCCTAGCCCTAAGATCCGTCTAGCATGAATAGATTAGAAACATATGAAATAGATTTACATACCTCTTATGCGATTTGGTTTGTCAAAATATATCTCAAAATTCAAGCTTAGAATTTTGATGTCGAATCTTCTATCTTCCTCCTTCAAACTTAGTGATGAAATCAACAATGGAGATCTTCAAGCTTTAGGAGATAAAGCAACTCCCTCTAATGGTGATCCACACGCGAACGAACCAAGAACACCTTCTTGTTGGATTGCTAGATGATCCTCTTGATTATTGAAACACTTTTCAATAATCTATGGCAAAAACTATGAAATTAATCAAGGCCTAGGATTTCATAAATCTAGAACAATGATGTATGGAGGTAGGATTGTTTTTGGCTGCCCAAGGACTTATATTTATACTAAGGTATAAATCCCTAACACTTAGGGTTAAGTCCTTGTCAATTACAAAAACCTTCCCGGCCTTGGAAAGCAGTTTTGGCACGTTTTTAGCGTCGGGCACGACTCATCCCTGAGGGCACGAGTCGTGCTAGGCCTAAAACATTCGTGATACGAGTCGTGACTCAAAAAGCAGTCGTGCTGGACTTGGGAATGACTCGTGCTTAGGAGCACGGGCAAGTTGTGTCGCGCGACACAATTAGACAGAAAATGTTTTTCTGATGTGGCCAAGTATGTCGCACGACTGTACAAGCCAAAATTCCGTTTTTCAGCCAAAATCAAATTTGTTCTTTGTGTGTGACCCAAAAGGAATTATATTATGTTGGTAGTGAGTCAAAACATGACCTCACAAGACATAAGTGGTTTCTAGCAAACCATTATATCCACCCAATTAATATAACATCAAAGCTTGATTCCTCGATAGATCCAATGTCACAATCCCTTTGTCCATGATGTCCAATTGAACATGAGTCATGGTCTATGTCAACTCATTCCGTTCAATGCTTTCTCGATTCCGAATATGTTGATAATGCAAATGCATTTGATCTCTATCAAATCACTTGAGTGTGGCCACACATTTCATCAACATCATTCATCGAGGGGCCCAAGCTAACATCTCTCTTCACGAGAGGGACAAATCTCATCTTGACTTATCATTCTTTCCTACATGAATCCAATCGTGCTAACATAGCCCTTATTGCTATCCGATTAAAGATAGTGTTAGACTATATCAAACACGATCTTTATCATGTTGAAGACGATGATAATCTCAGATACAAAGGATTCAATAACACGACTATCATGAGATTTAATCATGACAACAGACCATGTCATAAATCTCATAAGTAGGTCATGTCCAATACTTGTTCTCTAGCAAGTATCCATAAGTATAATGTGCATCTCCATGCATATAATCATCTCTATGATTATCCATTACCAACTTATACTAGTTGTTCACAACAACTAGGGACGCAGTTCAATATAATAAACATGCAAACATATAATGAACAGAATAAACACGCTCTATAATAAATGATAAAGATGATACATAACGGTTTAAGTTAAACATAACTAAAGCCTAGGGCATTACACCAACAAATCCCTTGCCTCACACTCCAAAGTTTGAGTAAAGCATTGGGCCAAAATTGTATTATCAACACCCATTGGGAGCATAACCCAAATGTAGGTCTCAACATGAGCTCGAGGACAAGTGGTGCCATTAAACTTGGTCACATCGGGTATCCTATACTTACAAGGAAGCTTAGAGATGGATTGTTGAAGTGCATCTGGAACAAATAGAGTGAATGATCCCTTTGTAGCATCAAGGGAAGCAAGCTTCTTCTTGAGGTAGTTCATGGTCACAGGACCATAGCAGTCTGGGGTTTCACCATTACTTTCTTTCTTGCTCTATCGAGTCTTGGAGCTTGGTGCCTCATCTTCGGAGGAAGAGGAGGAAGAGTAGGTCTCGTCATTTTTCTTTCTTAGCTTCTTGTCTTTCTTAGCAAATGATGTCTCGTCTACGGAGGAGGAGGAGGATTTGTCATCCTTCTTCTTTTGCTTCTTAGCCTCTTTGACTTCCATTTCATGGAGTTCTGCAACTAAGGTTGCTATGTAAGTCGCTTTCTCATCTATTCGTTTTCGAGGAGAAAATTATTGGCATCATTGACATTTCCAGTGTTGGTTTCGCCGGACACTGTGTTGATATAGTTTGCCTTGATGTCGAACCTAAATGTGTAGCAACTGTGTTAAACCATGATTGATTCCTAACAAGTTGGCTGAATGAGGGGTATGAAGACTTAAAGGTTTGACCAAAAAACACTAACACACCAAACAGAGTGGATGTCTCGCACGAGACAAGGTTGCCTCGTGCGAGACAACACCGTATATTATTTTCAGATTTTAAGTCCTATCTTTGGTTGGACGAAGGTAGATCCATTTTGGGGTTTCTACCTAAGTACTGGAATAGTGGATTTATCACCCTAGATGTGAGCCCCTTATATTTCGCTTGTATTTCACCCCCAAACGGACAATTTGAGCAAAGGTCCCACATTCTCATCGAAATCCACCACTCAAATCCTAACCTAGTGCCTTAGTGATTATTTTAGTTCTTTGTAAAGCAAAGTCATATGTAATGAACCTTTGGGAAGGATATTTTCTCGTTAGGGACAAACCTTTTTAGGACATTCCGAATTGACATTCCGTTGGGACATTCGTTTGTTCCTTCACATGGTAAATTGCACATAACTTTGTTTTAGTCAAAGACATAAAATAGCCCCTAACTCAAACCAACTGGTCAAATGAGTGTCTTAAAATGCCTAGAATGATGCATGAGGTTCATGTAGGCTTAAGGATTAGGCTCCCTGCAGTATGACGGTCGTATGAGAGCGAACCGTGGCGTGGGGTGTACCAACTTCGGAGAGACCGGCGACATAGGTGATTGACATCCGTCCTTAGTGTGGGATCCCGGGTTAAATAGGGTATGTAAGTGCTATGCAAACAATTATATCATGATTTGCACATGTGTGAGAGTCAGTTCTAGGGGATAGAAAAAATAAGTTTTTTGAAAACTAAAATATAAACAAGCAATGGCCGCACCAAGTGGTTGACTACGTTTCCCCCATGGTAAAGGGACTTAGGCCGTCGTAGTTCACACATAAAGAGAGAGATAGATAGAGGGAATTAATTAATTAATTACAAAGCCTGAGTCAACCAATGACCGGTAAAATTAAGAGACTCCAATCTCAAACATTCATACAATTAATTATCATAATTATGCAAAAAAGAGTTAGCACAAGATATAAAATGATAAAGATGGAGTCTTTCATCATTAGGAAGGTACTAATATGAAGATACTCGACAAATATTGAATTTTGGGACCCCCCTTGCATGTCTAAATCGAGCAAAAACACCCTTTTCAGAAAAGAAAAACATAATTCAAGAAACCAGAAAAGTTGTCTCGCATGAGACTAGTTGTCTGGCGTGAGATGATATGTCTCGCACGAGACAAATGCATAACAGATTTCCCGAAAATTTTACAAAATTAAGAAAAGATTGATAACACCAAGTAAATGCAAGTCTAACCCTCTTAATTAGTTGTCCCCAGCAGAGTTGCCACAATAGCAATGGTGAATTTTTATGATTCAACGAGTTGCCACTTATTATTTATTCGTAGGAAAACAATAAGAAAAACCTTTTTGATATTGATTTTAAGAGATTTCAGGGTTCAGGGTTAATTTATGAAATTGGAATATCAAGGAGCACCAATTCTACCCAATCTTAGGATTGGTCTTGCTAATTTGGTGTATCAATCAATCCAATAATTAAAACAAATAAACAAGCAAAACCTAATTATTTTATTAATTAGGGTTGGAATGTCAGATTTTATGCTTTGAGATCACCTTCATAAATTGAAGGGACTTTAGGCTAATCCTTTTGATGGGATTACACTACTCTAAAAGTAATTAGAGGGGTTGAGAAGAAGAATGAAAAGTGTAGGGAGTTTACCTTGTGATTTCTTGAGTAATCCAATGGGTAGCCTTGACAAAGGCTTGGGATCTTCGTAGGAGGATTGATATGAATGAATTTAGAGAGTGGTTTAGGGTTGTTTTGTGTCTCTGTCTAGAAGATAATCCAACAAAACATGTGTAGGAGAAGGTGCCATTTTAGTCCTTGAACAAGGAAGAGAAATCTTGTATTTATAGGTAAGAATTACTTGTCTACCAAGATTAGGAAACACAAGTATGGTAGGAAACCTTGAGGAAGGTTCTAGGAAGGCCTAGATTAGGGTAAATCCCAAATTATGATAGGAGAGATCAAGGAAGAGATCTAAACCAAGAAGGAAAGTGAATCTGCTCATTCTGAAGAGGTTGTCTTGTGCGAGACATGTAGTCTCGTATGAGACAACTGGTCAGATTGACTATTTTGTCCTCTACAGTTATTTCGTTGGTCAGAGGCAAAAACTAACAAAGTTAGTCAAATCTAATGAAACATGATGAAACCAATGAGAATTTATCAAAACACAAAGGCGAGACCAAGAGTAGTGTAATCATGAATATTAAGTTAAGAATGGGGTATCTACACTTCCTCCATTCCATATACTTATTTTACTAGCTCATTGACATTATGAATAATCATATTTTGCTCATGCTTCACTTTTACTACTCATATACATTTCTACAGTATTAATCGGCGTACTCAAAATATGCATTCACTATGTCCAAACCTATAATGTTATCTGAAAGAAATTGAGTAGCTAAGACTAACAAGAGAAACCAATTATACCTCGTGGTAGTCCTGGTGTGATAGCACCAGCACTATCACTAGTATAAAAACTACGAAATAAAATCTTTAAAAAAGAAAGAACGCGGATTTAAACACTTATCTACAACAACTTGTTATAGACAATAAAAGTCTTCTCTTTATAAACTTAGTAGAATAACGATTACAACGAAAAACGTTACTAAGAGAAGAATAAAACAAACTAAATAATCAAACGATTTCTCACACTAAAACACTTCTTTGTTCCTTGGAAACGCAGAGAGTGAATCACACAAAAACCATAGTATAACTGAGCCGTGCGGTCTTAATTTATAGGAGAAGAAGTCCTTGTTTGTAGGGATTGATTTGATTGAGAAGATCTTCCTTATTTAGACTTCAACCTTCCTTTGAACTTTTGTCAATCAAGTCAATCCTTCCTTATCATGTACTCTTATCCTTGTGTGAGAGATAACTATAAAATAACCAAATATACACTAAAAATATCAAAGATTTGGTTAGTAGGTTAGTTAATAAAATAAAACCTAAATTATACAATACAATATTTACCTATTTTAACTAATATTAAGAAAGTAACAAATCTATATTAAGTCAATCTTTGACTTATTTAAGTGTGTGTCACATCACACACTTTCAATCTACCCCTGATTTTTTGCTTTTTGGTAAAAAACGAGTCATAAGCCAAGAGTAGTTATCAAAAACTAACATCAAATATTAAACTCCCCCTAAACAAATAAATGTCAAGATAATTCATCAAAGAACAAAACAAATCACCATTGTTCCTAACACACAAAAAATAAATAAACAATTCATAAAGGCAAACAGTTCATAAAGGCATCCTAATCTGCTTTCTCCACTTCAGCCCTGGTTTCCTCAAGTAGCTACCAGCAAAAATTCTGGCTGATGTCTTCAAAGACTTGGCTTGTACTAGCTCCCCCCTTTTTTCCATAAAGACTAGCCTTGACATACATCAGTCTATTCCTCCTAGCCGCCAATTCCTTGAACTGCACACGAGCCTGAAGCATAGCCTTCTCAAGAAACTTGATCTCCTCATCATAAATGTCTACTGGAGAAAGTGGTGGCATTGGAGACGTGGGCACATCATCACCTACACCAGCCATATCATCTTCATCATCCTCATGAATATCAACAGCTGGATCATCTGGAAACTCAACTGGGAGATCAATAGTGCTTTTGGTGCATTCCAGAATATAGGTTGAATCCCAAAGGGTTAAATTTTCTCCCACAACCTGTTAGAGGGACTAATATCCACACCTTGTTCTAAATACATACCCGAAATTAGGCAAGGGAAAGGGAGATCAGAGGGAAGGTTCTTTTCAGCAAATTGAACAATACTAGCAAACACAATCTCTCCAGGTTGAACTTTATACCCCGGAATATCCTATAGATAAGATCAGCATGGGTTGTGGTGACTGTGTTTCTGTTAGTAGTTGGTTTCCAATTGAGAGTGGCAATTTTGAACAAGAAACTATAGAGGGAGGTGAGCATGGTCGGTATGTTTTGAGGATTGGGAGTTTGGAGAAAAAAGTTGATGGTAGATGAGGAGAAGGATATGGCTTTGCGCCTTACAGTTACTCTCTAAAAATTGTTAGACCTTGGGTCTTGAATGGATTGGAGTAGGTTGGCATAAAACTCATAGACTAGAGAGGGGTGGAAATGTGCTGGGTAGGACACAGTATGGAGAAGGGATTTTCCCTCAAATACCTAGTCATTCTTACATCCTCAAAAGTTTTGTCTTGTACCCTTTCCACAATAAAACTCTTCATTCTAAAGAACTCAAACCTACCTCGTTGGATATGAATGTTTCAGAAGAAGGGGGACTTACAGTGATTTTGGAGGGTTTGACACATGTGGAACGCCTAGACATAGGCGTGGAGCTAGCAGTGGGTTGAGCATTCTTTGTACCCTTTTTTCTTGATGTAGGTGTTGGTATCATCACATCTTCACCATCATCAGCTTTCTCAGTTTCCAATTCCTCCCTTCCATGTTTAAACGTTTCATCCTCAGCCTCATCATCATCAGAACCCAGGAGTGGAGCTTGGTCAGCTATGGATCCACTTGCCTGAGCCTTTGATTGTCTTGCCTTCCCTTTAGCCCTTTTTAGATCCAATAGAGCTTGAAGGGGAATATCTTCAACATCTTCATGATGGGCACAAATAGAGGGGAGAGTTGTAGTTGCTGATGATAGTGATGGTGTGGTAGTAGTGGTAGCAGGTGGAGGATCAGTACCGGTTGTTTTTGTCGCTGCCAAATCCTTGGGCGTGACCACGACATGAGGAAAGATATCCTCAATGTCATGGCTTGCAGATTCGACAATCTCATCTGTTGATGACCGTAGTTCATCAATTTCTTCAGCCCTAGTACTCAGTGGTACTATCTCAAAATCCTAAGCATTGGGTCCTTCCGAGTCGCTTGAGTTAGTAGGAGCAACATACCTTCTACGCCGTGGGCCAGTGACACTAATAACCTTGCTCTATTTTGGAGTGCAGCTTTGGTTGAAGGACTGCCTGAGCTGGTGACAGAGGGCTTCCTTTTCTTGCATTTTGTTGCAGCGCTGGGCTCGTAATCCTCATCTTCTCCTTCTAGGAACTCAGGCTAGGCCATATTTGGCCTTACCCTAGGGGCATAGTCCTCCATATGAGGCGAAAAATCTTTCTATCGCGGAGATCGGTTTGGCCCCTTTTCCATGCCCACTTGAGCCCCAATCGACCTCAAATCTCCCAGATTTTCTGCGTCGATTGCATTATCGTGAGCCCCAGGGAGAAAAATTGAGACATGTGTTGCTTATGTGTCAACGAATAATTCCACAATGCTGTCATGCACTTTTGTTGGAGCGGTCGGAGATGGTGGCGATGATACGGTGGTGCCTGAGGGAGCTTCTTTGACAGGTGACATTATGGGAACCTGTTTGAGAGAGATAGAGAGAAGAAAAAAAGAGATAAAGGAGGTGGTGATAATTTGAGAAGTGATGGGTGTTATTTATGATCTGATAGCAGGAGGGTGAAAGAGAAGTAAACACCTTGAAGGAAAAGGACTCTTAGGAAGGTAGATTTTAAGAGGGTTAGGGATTAATACCTTGATACCCGGATTGTGATACTTACCTTAACCTCTTGGAATTCCTTAGATGATAAGGATCAAAAATTGTTGTAAACATTGTAGAATTCAAAATCCTTTTCTCATTTGTGAAAGATATACCTGCCATAAAAACACCACAAAGATCCAAAGATATACTCCCCTTGAACACATTATCACCATGAAATAAGAGATTCACGTTTTTATTGAGCACAAGATCCTTTAACCAAACGAATGGGGGAAGGAAAAAGATTTGTACAATATTTTCACCAATGACCAGGTTGACCTAATTTATGTCAAGGATAATGATGCAAAAATGTACAAGTATGTGAAGAATAAATCTCAGTATATGTGTGGCATGAGATGAGATCACATATGGGGACACATCTCCTCTAAGAAAGTCAATGAATTGTATTCCTGTCTTGCTTGCCCTCTAGGATGCACCCACCCATTTTTTATTTGTGGGGAAGAGTTTGGTGGGTAGCTTTCACTCTTCTTCACCTTCATGGATAGCCCTCTTTCGAATGATCTTGTCAATTTGACCCAAACTTTCTCTTGATGTCATTTTGATCACATTGAAATGGCTTCATACCAAGATTGGAGCAACTGTTTCCCTTAAATTATGGCACCCACCAAGAGACATCCAATAGGATAATTTTTGAGCCAACCGATGTTAACACCTTTTAAGAAGGATTCACAATTCAAAGAGGAGATACATCAGTGATGAGTTTTAAGTGACCACACTGAAAAATATAGTAATAAACGAACATGCATTTTTTTATTAGAAATAAAATATACTCCCTCCGTCCCATGTCATTGTGAACCATTTTTTCGGGCACAATAATTAAGAAATATTATTAAGATAATGAAAATGTGTGGTAGGAAATGAAGAGAGAGAATGAGTGGAGTTAATAGTAGGTTGGTTGAATAAATTGTATGGTGGAAAATGAAGAGAGAGAATGAGTGGGTGGGGTAGGGTGAATATAAAATAATAAATTTATTTCCATTTTGGGCAGTTTGCATTCACGTGGGACGGACCAAAATGGAAATAAGTTTGCATTCACGTGGGACGGAGGGAGTATATGTGTAGGCTCTGGTGTGACCACACGGGGGATCACACCATCAGATGACACACAAACTCAGAGACTTTAATAGGGTAGAAAATCTCTGAAAATCAAGGGCTTTGGTGAAAATATCAGCCAATTATTTTTTAGTACTTATAGATTCCAAGCTAATAATTTTCTGCTCAACAAGATCACGAATAGAATGATGTCTAATGTCTATGTGTTTAGTACGAGAGTGTTGAACATGATTTTTTGATATTTCTATGACACTTATATTATCACAAAAGACAGTTAAAACATCACTTTTAAGCCCATAATCCTTAATCATCTGATTCATCCAAAGAAGTTGAGATCAACAACAGCCAACAACAATATATTCTGACTCAGCAGTTGAGGGATACGCAGTTTTGTTTTCGACTGTACCATGAAACCAAATTATTACCAAGGTAAAAAAACCCCTAGTTGTGCTCTTCCTATCATCAGTATTGCCTGTCCAATCAGAGTCACTGAATCCTACCAGATTTGTATTAGTCTCTCGAGTATAGCTTAGCCCCAATTTGATTGTTTCCCCAATATATCTAATTATTCTTTTTATAGCCTTAAGGTGGGAGATTTTTGGGCTAGCTTGATATCTCGCACACAGGCACACACAGAACATGATGTCAGGACGACTTCCTGAGAGATACAACAAGCTCCCAATCATACTTCTATACAAGGTGGGATTAATATCAACTCCATCCTCGTCCTTACACAACTTTTGGGATGATCCCATAGGAGTATTAAGATGAGATGAGTTGTCAAGAGAGAATTTTTTGACCAAGTTTCTAGCATACTTACTTTGTGAAATAAACTTTCCCTCCTTACTCTGTTTTATTTGGAGTCCTAGGAAATAGTTTAATTCACCCACCATACTCATCTCAAAGGTAGAGGTCATGCTTGTGACAAAGAAGTGCAACATGGTTTTGGATGAAGATCCAAACACAATGTCGTCAACATAAATTTGAGCCACCAAAATCCCCTCTTTATCTTTTAAAATGTGTTGGTCCCAAAGGTGGCAACAAGGGTGAAAAACAGCTAGAGGGGGGGGGGTGAATAGCTGTTACAAATTTTTTGCCCTCTTTTAAACACTTTACCTCTTGCTTACAAAACCTCTTACAGTTAATAAGAAACTGCAAGTAGAGTTGCAAAATGCACAGCGGAATATTTAGAAGATACAAAGCGGTTTTGGGTGCGGTTTGTAAAGCGGTTTATAGTGAGTGCGGTTTACAAACAAAAAGTGGGGTTTTGACAACGTTAACTCCAAACACAATTCTCAATAATGGATAACTACAAATAAGATCAAACAGAGAAAAATATAGATAATTAATAAGCACAAGAAATAATAAATGCAGAAATATAAGAACACAATATTTGGAGTGGTTCAATCGACGATCTACGTCCACTACCAAGATGGTTAGTCTTGGATTTTCTAAGAGTTAGATTTTATATAGAGTACGAAAGAGATTACAAGTTACAAAGTATTCAAACTCAGATCTAAAATCTATTCTATGAAGATCGAATTCTAGACTATAACCAGTGTATCTCAAATGGATAATCTATGTGATTAAACATTTGAGGTGTGTGTGTGTTTACAAGATCAAGGATCTTTAGATCTATGAGATGTAGAGCACAATGATTCTTGATGGTGTTAAGGCTTGATTTCTGGGCTGTGATATTTTTCTTGAAGTGGAAGATGAAGATTCAAAGGACTGGAAATTTTCTGGGCAGAACTTCAACTTCGTATAAACTCACAGCAAATCAATTTCTCAAGCAATCTTCAAATAGTGAAGATTGGGGGTATTTATACCCAAGCACCAAGGAACTAGTCATTGGATACAGCTGTTGAAAGGACTGTACTGGTGCTTTCCCATTGGTCCACAGTAACCACTTTTATCCTTGGTACAGCAGTTGCAGGAAAAGCTGATCAGGCTCCAGCTGCAAATAAGGTAGTTAGGACATCTGTCACCTTTTCAAGATCCTTGCAGATCTTCTCTGACATTGAGTCATGTGAAAAGATATGGTGTTTGACATTTGATATTGCTGACGTGGATTTTAACGGTCAAATGTGGTTCACTTCAAGTCTTCAATCATTGGAGCGGTCTGGTGTAGAAGCGGTTCTAGACAAGAGCGGTTTCACTAGAGGAGGATTTATCAGTGTGGTTTGAGGTTGGAACTGTATTGCAGTTTACATGAGCAGTTCAACAAGGCAGTTTACACACTGGAGTTCACAAGTGGTTTCAGACAAAGGATTCCACAAAGCAGTTAGCTAGAAGCGGTTTGCTAGGCGGTTTTGGATGAAGTGGTCTGAAACATTGAACTGCAACCTCATATCCAATGAGTCTTGTGCCAGTCTTCAAGCCTAAATTATCATATTCTATAAAATGGACTTAGCTAAAAAATTGAAGTCTAAGCTTCATTACATATGGGCCTAAAGTCCTTAAAATAGAGAGGAGGTTATGGTATCAATCAAATCTTAAGCTAATCTAGGAGGGTTAAATAATGCATACCCAACAATCTCCCCCTATTTGATTGATGCCATTACCAACTACATCAAAAGCAAACATTGTACTTGGTAAAAACATGTCCATAAGAATTAACATGGTAAGTCATGTCCCAAGTCAATGCACACACCAGCTTAAGCTATAGATTTCTATACTATTTGAAAGATTGAAAAACTTACAACTTGGAAAGTATAGAAATGCATTCAGTGCACTTGAAAATATGAGATTAAGTTTAAAGTGCGGTTTAAACTGAATGTTTAAACTTCATTTCAAAAAGTATGACTTTAAGTTAGAAAATATTTGAATGAGGTTTTTAAACCATAAGCGGTTTCATTGTTCTACAAACAAGCAGTTTGATATGAACATAGTTTTGGAACCATGATGTAATTTCCAGTAATACCTCAAGCGTTTTACAGTTACAAGGTATGAAGGAAAATTACAGGGTTACAAAAAGAACAAAAGAAGTTGGACAAAAAAATACAAAGAGAGTGCGGTCCAACTTACAAAAGGTATTCAACAAAAAGATTACAAGGAGGAAGCGGTTTACTGCTGACGCGGTTTGTTGACTTCGTCTTCAGCTTGACGCGGTCCAGCATGGGCTCCAGCATGGGCAGATTGGTCAGTTCCCATAGCTTTCCTCAATCTTCTCACTTCTTCAGCAGTTCTGGTTATGGTTGCATCAATCTTCTTCACAGAACTCTCTTGCTTAGACAGCCTCAAATTGACTTCACCCACACCTCTGGAGTTTCCTCTAACTTGCTCAATCTGGTCATTGATAAGGGTATGGAAAGAGGAGTTTAAAGAATTGAAGCAAATGTGGATTTCATCTTTAATTGCTGCGGTTTGGGTGGCAATGGCTTGTTCCATAGGCTCAAGATTGATGGTGACCTTCAAGGAGGATTTAAGATCATGGATTGCAGCATCAAGTTTTGCATTGAATCCAGTCTTGAGGTTGTCCAAGCGGTCGTTGAACTCATCTTGTAATTTATTTAGCTTGGCCTTTAGGGCATCACTTACAATCCCTAAATTGACTTCTGATTGCCCTTTAAGCAAATCAATCTGCTCCAGACAGTCTAACCGCATGGATTCAATGACTGGCTTGAGATCTGAGTCTGATTGCTATCTGGAGTTAAGAAGAGTAAGGAATTTAGAGGTCAACTCCCCAATATCTTTCTCAATAGCTTTACATATCTTCTCTCCAAGCTCAGTTAGAATCTTGTTAAGCTCAAAAATGGTTGGTTTATCTCCCAAAGCCTTGATCATTCCATCTTCAAGAGACTTCTGGAATGCATTGAAGCAATTCTCAGCAGTAGTGGATTTGACCACAGAAGCGGTTTGATCAGTAGAGGTGGATGAGGTGGATGCAATTGCAGTAGGTCTCTCCCCCTTAATGGCATCAAGCAAAGAGGCTTTTAGATTAGCCATCTCAAGGGTTTGAGAATCCACCTTGGCAAGTAGGGTGCGGTTGGATTCAGAGAGGGAGGCATTGGAGGCTTGAAGGAGGTCATTTGAAGCGGTTAGCTTTATGACATGACCTTGGTTTATTATAAGCTGGCTTTGGATAAGGTTAAGGGTAGACAAAATTTGGGAGTATTCAGATGGAGGGGCCGTTGGGAATGGAGGCGGTTGGAATTGGGTATTATAGGCGCGGTTTGGGTTTGAGGAGGAACGTTTGGAGGAGGGGATTTGGAAGGAGTAGAATGAATGGAGATAGGAGGGGTTTGTTGTCTTAGGGGTGAGTTTTGAGGGGTTGGGGATTTGGCAGGTGAATGGGAGTTGGAGCAGTTTGAGTTAGGGGAATGGGTAGGAGTTGGATCTTTCCTAACTAATCTAGAAGTGGCATGGTCAGCAGAGGGTTTGTAGGTCCAAGGCTGGTAGGCATTTGAGTGAGGAGGGGTTTGGTTTGAGTGTTGGGAATTTATAGAGTTAGAATGTTGGGGGGAATGAGATGTGGATTGGGAGGATAAAGGGGAAAGCGATTTAGGTTAAGGTGATTTAGGTGAAGGTGAGGGAAAAGGAGAATGAGGAGGAGGAGAGGGTTCAACTGGCTTGCCTTTCTTGGAGTTCTTTCTAGGAGGCATTTTCTTTCTCCTTTTTGGAGTCTCCCCCTGAACAGGTGCATCTTTTTGTGGAGGAGGAGAAGGAGATTTGGATTTGGATTTGGATTTGGATTTGGAAGGAGAGTGGATGGGTGCCTGGATTGGATATTGAACTGGGGATTGAACTAGGGATGGATTTGAGGATGAAGGTGGTTGAGACTCAGGAGAGGTTGACTTCCCTTTGGCATTTCTCAGTTCTTCCTGCTCCTTGGCCAATCTGTCAATCTTTTCTTGATAGAACCTCATCTGTTTCTCAACAGTCAGATTTGCAACATCACTCCTAGACTTCTTGGCTTTAGCAACCAAATCAGGAATATTTGGGTCTTCTTCTTCATCTTCATCCACTAAGGTAAGCGGTTCCTTCAGTTTATCAGATTTGCTAGTCCCAGCTCCATCATCACGCGGTTTAGAAGAGGGAGCGGTCTTGGTCTTCTTTGCTGGCGGTTCAGCTTGGACCTTTGGTTTCCTGGTCCTCTTCATAGCCTTCCTGACCGCTTGAGGTGCGGTTTCAGGATTCATTGGTTTATACACCTCTTTCTTTGGATTCTTCCCAGCATCATAGAGGGATTTGTATAAGGCATCTCCATTAGCATACCTAAAATTGTGGAATACTAAGAGTCCCAATGATTCTTCAGTCCCAAAATCTATCATCAACTCAGGATTCTTCACTCTAATGTCTTCTAGGTGTTCAAAGTCTAGAAGAATGGCGGTTAGGATCCTGCAGAATGGTCTCCATCTCTGCTCTTCTCCTTTCCTCTTGGACTGATATGTATCTACACTATCACAAATTTCCCTGAAAAGGATCCTTGGCCAATGAAGCTTGATCTCGTTGTAGATAGCTGAACAGTACATCCATTGTTGGGATGTAAAGTTGTTATGGTTTCCAGTCTTGCCACTGACTGACTTTCCAACAAGATATCCCAGGTGGCTCATCAGCTCACCAAATCCTTTCCTTGGGATCTTCTTAAACTGACCAACCATAGATTTAACCTTGGCGATTTGCACCACAGCAGCATCTTGGATAACCTGATCAATAGACTCAGGGGCTTGAGGAACTCTGAAGTTGTAGGCTCTCCTGATGTCTATGTAATCAATTGAGAGCTTGAGGCCTTCTACAACAGCAGTGAGGCAGGTGACTTTAGGGCCATCTTCTAACTGTCTGACTTCACGCACTGTAGTTGAGTAGAACTGGTCCACAAAGGATGGGATGATGAAGTTCTGCTTCTT
Organism: Adenophora triphylla var. japonica; assembly: GCA_022495995.1. Classification (NCBI taxonomy): domain Eukaryota; kingdom Viridiplantae; phylum Streptophyta; class Magnoliopsida; order Asterales; family Campanulaceae; genus Adenophora; species Adenophora triphylla. The sequence goes on from JAFEMH010000008.1 coordinate 813,814, forward strand.
GCTGAAGAGGGACAGAATCCCAGATACTTTCATCTTCCTCAGCAGTTCCCTTCCCAAGGCATCATTCCTAAGCTTAGCCTCATTAACTTCCCAGCTAGGCAGGAAAGTGTTAGGATCCTACAAAGTAAAACCATTAAGTGTTAGATCCATTTTTGTATTCACAGTTCACATGCGGTTTGAGCACCCATGCGGTTTAGCAATGGTGCGGTTTTGAAAATGAAGAATTTCAAACCCCAAGTGAATTATGAATACTAAAAAGAATGAAGATTTGAGAACAAAATTACTAGTACGTGGCATTGTAATCCAAACTTATCCCACATATGCAAGCAGTGTTTGGAAGGGAAAGGTTATGGTGTCCAGCCTATATACTAAGTAAAATCTTAAGAAAGGAAATTTTAAACAGCATGCAGTTTCAAAAGAATTTGAAAAAGCGGTTCCAACATGCGGTTTAGCTTTAAAAGGGAGAATGCGGTTTGAAACTGGAAAACTAAAGCGGTTTTAATCCAAGCGGTTTCAAACCCATAGTAAATTCCAAAATTTCATGAAAAAGGTCAAAATTTTTCTAAGTATGGAAAACACTATTCAATAATCAAAGAATCCAAAATATAAGGAATTTTAAGAAAAACGTATGAATTTCATGAAGAACACGAAGAACAGTTCAAGAACACCAAGAACAGAGATGATTAAAAACTTAACCAAAATTGACAAATAATATATCAAAATGATCACATTTGGCAGTAGAACAATAATATAACAATAAAGGTTCATTCTTTACTCAGAATCATCAAGAAATCAAGAAAAACAGAAATGGGTTTTCGAAAAGTTAAAACTGAGAATCATCAAATCAGTTCCCAAGACATTCATTGATCATGAAATAAAGTATGTAGATGTAATCTAAACTATAATGCGAGCAAAACCCAACAGAAATCAACAAAAATGACCAACAAATAGGAACAAAATCAGCCAAAATGAGTTTGAAGAATACGAACAGTTTGTATAGTTTATCCATGGCAAAATTTTGTAGAAAATGAAAGATTATAGATAGAAATTGTTACCATTTCAAGGATTGGTTTCTTGGGATCCCTAGTAACTGCAGAAGCTCGTTGTCTCTTAGAGGTTGAAGTCATTTTAGTTTAAGGTTTGAAAATGGAGGTTTTTAGAGAGTTTTTAGAGAGAGAAAATGAGTTTGGTAGAAAGAGAGAGTACAATTTGCAGAGGGCAGTGAAAAGTTAGAATTTTCACCAAACTTGGTTTATATAGGTGAAGGGGTGCAGGCAGTTTGTTTCAGAAAAGAATGATTGAAATTGCTAACTGTTGTACCCTTTCACCTTCTGCACTGTACCCTATGATGGCTGACATGAGGGTTTTTAATGCTCATGTCCCCTTTGCATTAAATGCATTTAAATTTTGAAATAACATGGGAAAACATTTGCAAAAATACCCTTATGTCAAAATAAGGACAAAAAAAAAACAATAAGAGAATTTGAACAGTTTTTTTTTAAAGAAATATAAGATAGACAGAAATTACTCTAAGTTGAAACGCGGTTTGGGATCAAGCGGTCAAGCTGCAGCAAGCGGTTTGGAAGTAGGCGGTTGGCTGCAAGCGGTTGACAGCATGCGGTTTTGGTACACGCGGTTTCAACAGGGTGAGGTTTGAATCCTCAACAGGAATATCAACCTATACTCAACACACAAGTTAGCAAATAAAAAGTATGAAATCATTTAAGTTCAATCATACCCATTTCTCCTCTGAGGAATGAAAACCTCTTGGAGTCCAAAGCTTTGGTGAGGATATCAGCAATCTGGTTGTCTGTCCCCACATACTCTAAATGGATATTCCTCTTTTCCACATGGTCTTTGAGGAAATGATACTTGATATCTATATGCTTGGTCTTGGAATGCATGACAGGGTTGTTGGAGACTGAAATTGTTGAAGTGTTGTCACACATGATAGGGCAATTTCCTTCTTCAATTCCATAGTCCACCAACTGCTGCTTCATCCAAAGGATTTGACATCAACAACTTTCAGCAGTAGTATATTCAGCCTCTGTGGTTGACACTGAAATTGATGCTTGCTTCTTGCTGGCCCAAGCATCTAGTCTATTCCTGAGGAAATGACAAGTCCCACTAGTGTTTTTCCTGTCAATTATGTAAGCTGTATAATCTGCATCTGAAAAACCTACGAGATCGAAATTCGAATCTTTGGAATACCAAAGTCCAAGATTAGTGGTTCCAGATAAATAGCGGATTATATGCTTGACTGCAATCAAATATGCTTCTCTAGGATTTGCTTGATAGCGTGCACATACACAGACACTAAACATGATATCTGGCCTACTAGCGGTTAAATAAAGTAATGAGCCAATCATACCTCGATATAAGGTTTGATCAACCTTCTTCCTTTTAGATCCTTATCTAGATTATTTCCGGTGGCCATTGGAGTATCATATGCTTTGGCATTTTCTAGTCCAAACTTCTTTATCAACTCCTTGGTGTATTTGGCTTGGTTGAGGAAAATTCCTTCTTTGCATTGCTTAATTTGAAGCCCGAGAAAGAATGTTAATTCTCCTGTCATGCTCATCTCAAACTTGCTTTTCATTAGCTTCTCGAAACGCTTACAAAGTAACTCATTAGTAGAACCAAAAATAATATCATCGACATAGGGGATACATCTAGCCCTCTGGGGATACAGAACATCAGTCAGAACCGCCACAGGGGAGACTCCGTTCGCACTTACCTACGGAATGGAAGCAATGTTACCCGTGGAATTGGAAATTCCATCCCTCCGAGTCCTCTTGGAAAATGGGATCGATGAAGTCGAATGGCTTCAGAGCCATCACGATGAACTTGCTCTACTCGACGAGCGCAGATTGAAAGCCATGGAGCACACTCGAGCCTACCAAGGCAGAATGGCCCAAGTATTTGATAAGAAAGTCAAGATTCGAGACATCAGAGAAGGCGACTTGGTGCTAAAGGAAAAGCCTCCTACGCAGACCAATTCCCTCGGAAAATGGGAGCCTACCTGGATAGGACCGTTTGTGGTACAAAGAATCTTCTCCGGAGGAGCCATGAAGTTAGCAGATTTGGACGGGAACCCTTTCGTCAACCCCGTGAACGGAAGCAAGCTCCGCAGATACTTCATTTGAGGAAGATCACGAGTCAACTCTCCTTCCCCATACACCACCCCTCAGTAAAATTAAAGTGCAAAATGAGTAATACCCAACTGGATACATTCCCAACAATGATCCAGGTAAAAAACAGGGTCGCACTTCTTTTGTCTTTGTTTTTCTCAAATTCACCTAAAGTGTCAAACTACGGTGACCTGAGCCCCTTAGTCCAATTGTAAAAGGGGAACGTAGGCAACCATCATTGGTTCGGTCTCAAAAACAAAAAAAAAACAAATAAGCATCAATTGCTTGTGTTTCGAAAAACTCTTTTCAATTAACCTACAAATTCATTACGGTTAAAACAATCTTTGATGAGTTCAAGCACGATCAACTCTTGACTCGCTACACGCTAGCAAAACAACAATAATACATTAATCAGTTAATGTGTCTGCAATGACAGTGGGTGGATACTCTGGATAGCAAGGTCAACCTAGTCTCCCGTACTTGGTCCTTCATCCTTCTTCCCCTTCCCTTTTCCGCGGTGAGTATTCTTCACCTTCACAGGGAATATTCCCGTAGTCCTTCTACCTGGCTCAGGGACCCTTCCCGATGCCTCCGTCAAACCGGCAGCTGCCAATGCAGCCCTTTCCCTAGCTCTATCTTGAGCCGCCTCTCTTCGAGCCATCATGACCGTGCTTTGGTCTGCCGCCCGATCAGCACCGGCCTCATAGTCAGCCATGTCGTCTCCAGTATGATTCTGAGGGTTAACTCCCGCTTCGGCCCTCCTCAAGGTCGAGCTGTCAAGGTAATCAAGACCCAACAGCTCACTCCGTCTCCACAAGATAGCCCTCTGTGTCTCCCCCATACACTCTTCGTACCAGTTCAGATATTGCGTAGACAGAACAGTGCCCCTCACCGGTAAAAGAGAACCCTGGCAGGAAGGACGTGTATTGCCACAGCCGTGTGAGGAGCAACAGCGTCGAAGGCTCTTCCATCAGAAGAGATCCCACCTCGAAGGTAGCAGCATAACTCAAACCCATCAATGGCACCTGCTCCAGCCCGTACTGTCGCAGCACCAATGATGGAATGTAGAAAGCGGTCTGGGACAACCCCGGTACTCTGACAACCAGAAGACCCTCCTGAGCGGTCCAACAAGTCTGTAGCTTCCAGTGAGGAACCCACCATCGCAAGTGATGCGTGCGGAGTCTGGCCATCCAGAGCTCCAGATCAGCCTGATCTCCCCCTATCACCAGAGGACGTCGAGAAAAGGACCAAGCGTCACAAGACACTGGCACCTCGGGCATCATCTGCAACCTCTCCCTCAACCACATGGTAAGCATAGCGGGACTCCCTCCCCACATGTATCGGTTGGCGGTCGCCATTCGACCTATGCCCAGGAACGTCTCGCCCAGGACCAAAGGCACGATGTCTCCTCCATTCCAACACTGCCTCACCAGATCCAGTATGCTGTGATGGCACACACCCAGGATGTGAATGTGAACAAAGTAGCAATCGCGCACAGAGCAAACACGTCCCACGCAGTAAGGCTCCCCTCAGCACCGGCAAATCTATTGGGCAGCCCCGAAATGTCGACATAGTTTGTGTTCCGTATTAGCATCCCGTATGCTTCTTCAGCCGTGATACCAAGCAGAGACACTAACTTCTCAACAGTGGCCATGCCACCCGCATAAGGAAGAACTAGCTGTTCCGTCTCAGGTCCTCCCAGAATGGCCCGGAAATCTTCGAACGTGGGAGTGATTTCGTTGTATGAAAAGTTATACACATTCCTCCGTACGTCCCAAAAACGAGCCGCGGCTCTCAAAAGATCCCAATCTGGCATGAGCTCCTTCAAAGCCCAAACAGATTTCATCCCGTAACAACCCTCGAAAAAACCCTTATTTTGCCTCGTGTGGTTCCGTACCCACGACTGGAAATTGTCCAAGTATCGCTCTTGCATCTGAGACGATAGCTTAGGAAATGGAGCCATGGAAAAAGCAAGGAAAACCTTCAGAAATTTGAGAGAAAATCAGTTGAGTGATCAAAGCAAATGCGCAGTTCTTACAAATTGCAAAAGCTGAACTGCAATTTAAAAGATTCTGGAAATTGGTTCTCAGTCCGGCCGGACTCTTTCTCAAGTTGACTGGTTCAACTCTGCAGCCAGCTGCTCTCAAATTGGAAACAATTCCAAACCAAGCCCTGTTCAAGCTTCCTTGAATCTGCGTGCTCCCATGGTTTCAATCAACCACTGCCAACACCACTTTCACCCCAGCCCCAGGCTCGTGCAACAGTGCAATTAATTAAATATCAGTGCATATAGGCATAAATTTTGACCAGTTCAAATTTTTGTGCATGTTCCATTTTATTTATTTTTGATCAACCTACTTGCTTATTTGCCAAAATAAAAAGAAGGTAATCACTAAATAGATGTGCAAAATACAGGTTCCGCCTCAAGGGCGCCTTTTCAAATACAAGTCAAATTATTCTGGACAATACACACATTTTGTTTAAAAACAGCAACAAAAGAGGAGTACCCGGAGTCCTGCTCGTCATCCGAGAACTCGATGTACTGCCCCGCAGCAGCCGGATCAGTCGAGAACAAGTAATCTCCAAATTCCTCCAGGCGGGAATAAGAGAAAGGCCTCCTCTGCACCTGCCAATTTGAGGACTCTCCCTGTTCGTGCCCCGAGTACGAAGGAGGACGAGCTCCGAACCCTGCCATTCCGCCCGAGAACTGGCCAAATCCCTGCGCAAAGTCTGCTCCACCAGCCGTGGAGGCAGACGAACCTCTCGGCCTAGACCGCCTCGGCTCATGAACAGCCGCACTCCTCCGAGAACTATACCTCAAGAACTCCACTAGCCTCCTAGCGTAGTTTGCCCACCCGTCCAACTGTCTCATGGCCTGATTGTACGTACGGCCAGACACCTGCAAACCAGGAAAGTCGTCAAGAGACAAACAGAAAGTACAGATGCAACATTTGCAGAATGCTACTATCAAATGCAAAAAAAAAAAATCAAAAGCACTCACCGAAGCGTTGGGGTCCGCTCTGTACCGAGGCATCGGCTCCTCCGGAATAGGGATCACCAACCGCCTACGGGAACCATCCAACCCCTTGTACGCCAACCTAGCGCGTGGGAGCGGGTAGTCTCGGGGATATCCAGGGCCCTCGCCCTCCCTATGCTGCACCTGCGGGCTCCTCAGCCTCGTCCTCAAGAAGATGTCATAGTTGGCACCCTCTATGACATACTCGGTATAGAACACGCCCTGTCTATACCTGTAAGTATGCCAATCCAATTCGCAACCCTTCCAAATGCATTTTAATGTGATAAAATTTCATTTAGGGGCGTTTTGGTAAATTCCCGGCCTATCCCGAGACTTTCGAAAACATTTCATAAGTTTCTCGCGAAGGAAGTACTTTTTTGTACTTTGCTCATGCCAAGGGACCTAAAAGGAATAAATCTCTTTTGGACTTTCCAGGTATTATCCAAGAAGGTTCCAGAATCAGATTTGGCGCCAAAAACGGTTGGTGGCATCTCCTGTCACGCGACAACTCGAAGCCTTGGAAAGTGGTTACAGAGTGTGTAAGTATGCCAATCCAATTCGCAACCTTTTTTAGATGCATTTTAATGTAATAAAATTGCATTAAAGGGCGTTTTGGTAAATTCCCGGCCAATCCCGAGACTTCCGGAAACATTTCATAAGTTTCCCGTGAAGGAAGTACCTTTTGGTACCTTACTCATGCAAAGGGACTTGTTGGGAATAAAACCTGTTGGACTTTTTGGGTATTTTCCCGGAATGTTCCAGAAACTGGTTTTGGCGCCAAAAACGGTTATGGCCACCTTGTGTCACGCGACAACTCGAGGCATGGAAAGTGGATGCGTAAGGTCGTGCGACACCTTGAGGCCACTAACTGCAGCCTATAAATAAGACCCTACCCCTCTCATAAATGGATCCCAACTTCAGCCTACTGTTACTCTGCGCAAATTGCATCGTAACAAAGCCCCCCAAACACACTTCTCTCTCTCTCCTACCTTCAACCTACCCAATTCTCTCTCATCTAAACCCATTTCTTCAACCAACTCACTTGAACCCCTTGCATCAATTCCCTCAGGATCTCAAGGCCAGAAGCAACCATTTGAAGGGTCTTGTATCTAACTTGATACAGGATTCGAGGAAGCATCAAGGGTAACGAAATCTAAACCCCCTCTTCTCTCTCCCTCTCATTCAATTCTTCATAATTCTCTCATTTACTTTTGTTAGGATTCAATAATCAGACCCTAGCTGTCTGGATTATTGAATCCCAATCGCAATCTCTCTGTTTAATTCGTTGGATTTGTGTATTTGAATTGCTTTTGTTGAATAGTTACTTGAATTGGTGTTCAAACCCCAAAGGGGGTGTGGATCTACCCATATCCACACTCCCGGGGTCGATTTGTTGTTATTTCTGTATTTCTTACATAATTTGATTAATCAATTGGATCTGTATTAGATATTGTTGATTCTGGTGTTTGTTATGTAAGTTTCTGCAGATGGCCTATGTATGTCACGCGACATATCATTCCGAGGTGATCCTGTGTCACGCGACATATGTGGTCACTGGAATCATATGTCATGCGACATATCGTGACCCATTTGCAGGAACCTTTTTCAATTGTAATCTGTTTTAGATTGTTGTAGCAGGGTGTGTCCTCCCTCAATAATGGGTTCACAAGTTGTAAATCTTAATTCATATTAATAAGATGCATGATTACTACATTTGTTCATTGTCAACACTTGCACACACTTTGGATTTTGCTTGGATGTTTAATTGAAAGACTCGTCTACGGACGAGGCGTGTTGGGTGAACTCTCGGTTCTTCCCAACACGTAACCTGACCTCCGAACCCGTGTTTTCTCTGTCTAAAAAGGTTTTCAATGTTTCCTCTTAAAACGGCGTGGCGACTCCTTTACTTTCATTCATTTCGTAATTAAACCGAAATTTTCGGGCGAGCGCACATTCAGTGGCGACTCCGCTGGGGATCAATTGACTTTGAAAACCTATTTTTCAAATGTTAAGTGGGTCAAGCTTTCGTTAAATTAGACATCCAATACATCCATTTTGTGTGCATTTTTGACAATCATTTGTGGTTCATGCATTTTGTGAATATGAGACTTGTGGACCCCTTTTGTGCTTTGTATACCTTGTGTTGTGCATTATTTGTTTTTGCTTTATTCTTGCTTTGAGGATACAGGGGCTGATTTGATGATTGCAGAATATTGGTTCAGTGACCACCAAGGTCGTGCGACACATTTGTCTCTTGATGTCTTGTGTCACGCGACAAATGGTGGCCAGGACCAGATACTCGAGGTGCAGTTTGAGGGCGATCCTTGAATCGAATGTGGCTCGGTTGATTGTTGTTCCCTGTTTTCCTGTAAGGTTGTGTGTGTTTTCTTTTCTTTTCAAAATAAAATAAAACAATAAAAATCTTGTTTTTTGTAAATAAACGAATATAGTCATCCGCACACTACTTCACTTAGACTTAGAACCCTCGGGTGCGATTGACGGCATCGCGGACGGCCATAAAATTCGCCTACGCTTGAGCGCCTGAAATCAAACCTAACCCCCTAGTGCGTTATAGGTGGCGCCACACATTTAACCTTACCCACGGTTGGTTTTTGATACAATGTTTTTATTACAATAAAATGAATTGTTTTGAAAAATGTCGTAGGTCCTTATACCTTCCCCCAAAACCTCGCATCTTGTGGGCATGTTGCCAATGCAACATGATTTCACGTAAGGACATGTCACTCCCGTGGCGTGTTCTAAACGAGAGATCATGCCGCATTGTCAACGTGCACCGACGAGAGGTCATGCCGGATTTTTTCAAAATTCTTCGAAAAGACCCGTTATGCTGCCCAAATTTCCCTAGAAATTTGGACGATCTCTCCGTTCCATAATGATGTTAGGATTTGGTTAGGTATCATTACCTATTATATATTTCAAAGCAAGGCATTTAGTGTAATTTTAACATTGCGTCCACTTAGGCTTCCCCAAGGTATAGTTAGCATGAATAAAGGCTTTCCCTTTTCCAACCGTACATAGGATTTAAAACACTAATTTATACTTGAAGATGAAGAAGTTCGTTTGTGCGAGTCCATTCCGTTCCTTTCCCTCTCCAGTTCCTCGAAATTTCCCTCCAGTGCCTTATAATCTACCCTTTTGTAGTAGTGACAAGTTTGGGCGCGTGCTCTGCCGCAAGGAGTGATCAGTCAGTCCGTCTCTCTGAAATATTTGCAATTTCCTCCGAAGTCCTCACCATTCTCTTTTGTTCAAAGATGTCTCGGTGCAAGAGATATGCCATCTCGCTCGATGGATTTCCTCTCACTTCGGGCCAGTTGGACATGAATGACCTGTCAGTAGCAGAGTTGCGGGCTGCTCTTGAAGCTGCCATGGTTCGTGAATGCAAAGCTCAATTACTTGCCCAAGTCGCCAAAGCCCGAGAGGAAGAGGCTCACTCTCGATTTATTGAAGCAATGCGCATCCGAGGGGTTACGATAATTTGTCATGAAGATGGATCATACGAAGAAATCATCAAGGCCAGCGGTGTTGAGTATGGAGATGGAAATGTAATGAAAGGGGTGAGTGAAGATAGGCTGGACAAGATTCTTCCCCAACACCTCATGTGGTCCAGGCCCAGATTGAAGATGAGCAGCCAATCCCCGAGGTTTTCAATGTTCCTAATCAACCTGATGTGAAGAGCCCGTACCAACCAGATTCCCAAGGGTCATGTCATTATGTCACTCAGGAAGGATCACTGCTATTTCATCCCGACCAAGCTCCCCCGCAAGGAAGTGTTCCACAATCACCAATGGGTTCATATGGTTTCAGCTTATCATCCCCGCAAGACCAGCGCTCAGGACCAACCTCCTACGTAACTGTGAATCAGATGTCCTTTATTCCAGCTGCGAGCCCTATGATGATACCTGAGTCCCCTCCAGAGAAAGTCCCGAAAGCGAAGAAGAAAGCGTATTGGGGAAAGGTAGGGATGCCTATGAATCAATTTCTCAGGGTTCTGGTAAGTGGAGGTTTAGTTCAACCACTGGTCGATTATACCCCTCTTCATCACAGTGAAGACCTGGATCCAAGCAAATATTGCGATTATCATCAATATCCAGGACATACCACCCATGCATGCTTTCAGTTAAGAATAATCATTCAAGGACTCATTGATGAGGGGAAGATCGAGCTGAGTTCCCATGAAGGAGGCAATATTCGGGATATTCGTCAATTCCCTCCTCGCAAGAAGTGAAAATTCGATGACCTCGGGATATCAACTGAAGAAGCTTTCAATGGATTGATGAGAAGAGGAATGATAAAGCCGCTGGATAACTATCATCCCACCAGACCTAATCCGAATTTGGATCGTGGTAAATACTGTTACTATCATCAGTACCCTGGGCATTCGACCAATGATTGTTCCGTTCTAAAGGTGCTCATTCAGAAACTGGTTGACGAAGGAAGAATTGAAAAAGCTTCTCCTAAGGTGGCCAATAATCCTTTTCCACAGCTCTAAAGATTCCTCATATGAAGAAGTCGAACAAAGCGGGCATCGTAGGATCTTAGATTGTTTATCTAGCTAGCAGATTTCATTCTTAGGTCTTGAGTCTATTACATCTTTGTTATGAGTCTTTTATTTCAATAAATAAAATGTTTGTTTCTATTCTTGCTAGACTCGAGACATTATTTGCTTACCCACATTATACTTAATTTGAAATGGTTTTATTCTACATAATCACTCATGCTGCTCACCGACTAATGTTTTGAAATGACTAATATTTGAATTAATCGGAGCGAGAAAATCAACCGATATCACTCTCTAATTGGGGCTTGTCAAATCCCCAGCTTGCATCTCTTGTGCTCACACGTCCTCACCACTTTTGTTGACTCGATGAATTTGTACGGATCTTCCTCGAAGTAAGCTTAAGCAAGCAACGAAGACTCAATCTCGTTCGGACTATCCGGTAGGGGCTGCGGTTGAAACTTTCACCCATAGGAAAGCCATTACCTCACCCTCACTAAATAATACCCCTTCATTTCAAGATCGGCACGCTTTGAAACCCATTCAGCCATCACCAAAAAGAAGAAGGGACTATCCTTGAGACTCTCGTGAGTCAAAAGAAGCATCGACCATCTCCAAGCTCAAGAACTGCGGAAGGCAATGATCCATCCTGGGGACTAGCTGAAATTCTCCTCTCGAAAAAAAGGGAGACAAAAATACAAAAAAGAGAAGATACAAAAAAAAAATAAAAAGAAAGAAAAGAAAGAGATCCTAGTCCCCAGCGATTCTCTCAAAAGGCAAAAGTCAAAAGATCCGGTCATTACCCAAAGAAGAGTTTCAGAGTGAATAAAAGACAGCACGGATGTCCCCTCACTATTACCTCTCACCAATCCCAAGCCGTCCTCTCGATTTTAGAGGACAGTCCCATTACCATTACCCTTACCGTTACCTTTGCTCTTAGCCAAAGCCAAGATTGACCTCTCATTCTTAGAGGCATGAAGATGTAATCACAGATTTCCCTCACCTTAGAAATCCCAAACACATACCCGAGAGCCAACCTCTCATCTTTAGAGGATCAGCCAGCAAAAGGCCTAGCCGATCTCTCGTTTTAAGAGGTCATGATATCCTAAATCACCCGAAGACCGATCGAAATCCCGATACCCAGTCACAGTTCCTACCGGATAGCAGTTTCAGTCCAATATCGTCGAGATCTAAAACAGGTTATTGCTTAAAGAGGAGCTAAATCCATCCCGGCTCAAAGGACCGTCAAGCGAAGATTGTGCAAATTCCATCCGTTCATTCGACGTTTCGTGTGAGCATACTTCATTCCTCCTCCGCAAACACTTGCCGTGGATGTCCCACTGGGGCTTCGCATCTGTGTCTCCCATCGACACTCCAAGAGGACACGTTCTTTCGATGCTCTAAATTCTCAAAAGTCCTCAACGTCCCCGAACTTCATTCTTTTCATTCGGGATAAACCCAAACTACGGCGACCTGAGCTCCTCCCAAAAAGGGGAACGTAGGCAACCTTAACTGGTTCGGTCGAAATCGCCAACAAATCTCAGAAAATCCGGTCTTCTCAAGGACCATGCCTATACACTGTCCATCCTTCCAAATTCGATCTCGATATCAATGGATTTTCTCCTCAGGATTGATGAAAATATTGGCTCATATCAGTGTTGGTGGTTGAATAACCCGAATATCAATAAAAGGATTTAAGCAGCTTTGTGATCATCACGAATAAAACAAGTTTTCAAGTGTCTCGGAAAGTCTTCCTCTCCACGTTATTAGGAATATAGAGCTAAACACTGTATTTCTGTCAAGCAGGGGCTTCCATACACTCTCCACACTTTGTAATGCTTATACTCTCCCAAAAGAGTCAAACCCATAAGCAAGAGTGTCATACAGAAAATCATGTCTCATTCTCACCTTCGAAAAGTGTGCCCCTGCATGTAAAAACTCTTGAGTCTTTTCCGCCGTCTGACTGACTAAAACCTGAAGAACAATCTCACCCTGGGGCTACAAAAGACTGTGTGGCAGACTGGGTGTTGGTCCCAAAGGTGGCAACAAGGGTGAAAATACAGCTAGAGGGGGGGTGAATAGCTGTTTAAATTTTTTCGCCCTCTATTAAAAACTAAATCTCTTGCTTACAAAATCCTCTTGCAGTTGATAACAGACTGCAAGTGATGGTGTAAAATGCACAGCGGAATTATAGAGTGTAAAGCGGTTTTAGAGGCGGTTTGTAAAATGCGGTTTTGATATGCGGTTTTGGGAAGTGCAGTTTTACAAACACGTGAAGTTTTGACTTTGTTAACTCCACACACTATTTCACAATAATGGATAACTAAATAAAGATCAAACAGAGACAAAGATAAATAATTAGTAAGCACAAGAAATATAAATGCAGTAAGTAAGAACACGTTATTTGGAGTGGTTCAATCGATAAACGATCTACGTCCACTACCAAGATGGTTAGTCTTGGATTTCTAAGAGAGATTTTATATTAAGTATTGAGAGATTACAAAGTACAATAAAATCTTTTCTATGAAGAACAAATCCAAAACTATAACTGTACAGTATCTCAAGTGTTTAATCTATGTGATTAGAACAAATGAGGTGTGTGTGTGAGAACAAGATCAAGGCTCTTTAAATCTGTGAGATGTAGAGCTCAATGATTCTTGAATGTGTTAAGGCTTGATTTCTAGGCTAGGAATATTTCTTGAAGTATGAAGATGAAGATTCAAAGGGTTCAACAATTTCCGGCGTAGCTTCGGCTTTCTGCGAACACAACACTTCTCAATTTTTCAAGCAATCTTCAAATGGTGAAGATTAGGGTATTTATACCCAAGCATCAAGAAACTAGCCGTTGGATACAAATGCTTGTAAGGACAAGATTTGATGCAATCCTATGGTCCACAAAGAACCACTTTTGTCCTTTGGTACACCGCCGCAGATAAAGCCGATCGTGCTCCACCGCAAGCAATGAGGTTAGGACACTGCTGTCACCTTTTCAAGATCCTTGCATCTTCTCTGACATTGAATCACGTGACAAGATTTGGTGGTTGAATTTTGATATTGCTGACGTGGATTCCAACGGATAAAAGGTGGTTCACTTCAAGTAGCCAATCATTGGGTGCGGTTGGTGAGACGCGGTTAGGAACATGCGGTTTTGCTACACCAGGAGGTTGCTTGGATGCGGTTGCACATGAACCGCACAAAGTGCGGTTCAAGGGCGGTTGCATGCGGTTGGTTCAAAAGGCGAGATTCAAGGTAGAACTACACTTGCGGTTTACAAGTGCGGTTCATAGGGGCGGTTTTGAATACTGCTTTAGGCCCAACCGCAACCTTGCTTCCAATGAATCTTGTGCCGCCTTCAAGCCTAAGATTAACCTATTCTATAAAATGGACTTATTTAAAAAATTGAAGTCTAAGCTTCATTACATAGGGTCCTAAAGTCCTTAAAATAGACAGGAGGTTATGGTATCAATCAAAACTAATACAAAATAGGAGGGTTAAAACATGCATACCCAACAATCTCCCCCTATTTGATTGATGCCATTACCTACTATAACTAAAGCAATCATTGTACTTGGTAAAAACATGTCCATAAGAATTAACATGGTAATTCATGTCCCAAGTCAATGCACACACTTAGCTTAAGCTATAGATTTCTATACTTTCTAAAAGATAAAAACTTACAATATGGAAAGTTATAGAAATGCATTCAGTGCACTTAAAAATTGTGAGTTTAAGTTCAAAGTGCGGTTTAAACTGAATGTTTAAACATCAATTCAAAATAGTGATTTTAAGTTGGAAAATATTTGAATGAGGTTATCAACCATAAGAGGTTTCATTGTTCTACAAACAAGCGGTTTGATATGAACAAGGTTTTAGGAACCAATGATGCATTTTTCATTACTACCAATGCGGTTACACTTACAATGGTAGAGAAGCAAAATACAAAGGTTTCAAAAACAAAGGAAAGTTGGACAAAAATACATGGAGTGCGGTCCAACAAATCAAAAAGGAGTTCAGCAAAAAAGGATAAAAGGAATTACAAAAGAGAAGTCCTATTGCTGACGCGGTCGATGATGAGGCGGTTGATGATGATGACGCGGTTGCTCTCTTGGTTGATTTACTTCCCGGCCGTTGGGCAAGCTGCGGTCCCGATGATGGTCTAAAGGCTGAGCTTTCACCTCGATATTTCTTCTTAAAGCTCCGAGGTCTTCAACCCGTCTTGCAAGAGTAGTTTCAACGAGACTTAAGTGCGGTTACGTATTCAAGAAGAGCAGCCCAACAAAGATCAACTGATCTTGAGTTGGCATCAACACTGTCCTTGATCTGAGAGGTGAATCCTTCAATGCAGGCCTTCAAGGAATTGTAGAATGTGAAGATCTCATCCTGAATGGCTACCGTTTGAGTAGAGAGAGCATCTCTAAGCGGTTCCGCATCAACAAATCACATTCAGGGTTGGACTTCAATTCCTTGATGGAGTTGTCTAGCTTGAGGTTGAAGCCCGCTTTGAGGTTCTCAAATATGAAGGAGATATCATCATCAAAATTCTTTACTTGCTCTTTGATAATGTCTCCCACTATGTTGAGGTCAACATTGATTCTTTCTTTGAGGAGTCCAGCTTCGTAAAAGATTTTCAGCTGCAAGTCATCCAGAGCGGTTTGGGTAGGGGCGGCTGAGGTGGATGCTTGCTGCGGTTGCGGTTGAGGATGGGAATCTTCAAGGGTTTTCATGAAGGATACCAGAGCAGCATTGGTTGAAGAAACAAACTCATCAGATAGCTTGGAAAGCATCTCTTGGAGTTGAGTTTTAGAAACCGCATCACCCATAGCTTTGAGCACTCCTCTTGCTAAATCTTCTTTAAACGCTTGAAAGTACTCAGTAGCTGCGGTTTTGACAGCTTCTGTGGAAACTCTCTCCCCCTTAATGGCATCAATCACTTGGGCTTTCATGATTGCCAGTTCAGTGGCTTGAGAGTCCACTTTGGAAAGAAGGTTGCGGTTGGAGGCTTCAAGGTTGGCATTGGATGCGGTTAAGGCCATGTTAGATTCAGTGAGTTTAAGCATGAGGCCTTGGTTTACAACCAACTGTGATTGAATCAGTTGGAGGGTGGAAAGAATTTGAAGGTAATCAGAAGGGGCGATTGAAGTAGATGGAATGTGGGTATCTGAGGGAGGCGGTTGAGATTGAGTTGTAGGGGCGGTTTGAGGCAAAGGAGAAAGGAGGGTTTGGAATACACGGGTGGCTGGGATAGTGAATTGGAAAGCGGTTGATGGAGGAATAGGTATTGTTTGGGGTAAAGTTGTAGGTGCGGTTGAAATGGTAGGAATTGGTGCGGTTTGATTAGGTGCGGTCGAAGGAGGAGGAATGTTTGTAGTAGGAATTCCAGAAGTAATAGGGTTAGAGTTTGAGGAGGAACTGGTAGTGTGAACTTTAACAGAGGGGGTTTTCTGTTGAATAGGTGAAGTTTGTGGAATGGGAGAGGTTTGAAGAGGTGGAGAAGGAAGGCGGTTTGGAGAAGGTGATTTAGGAGGAGGGGATTTTTCAGGAGGTGGAGTAGGCTCGCGGTTTTGGTTAGAAATGGAGATGGCTGGAGTGAGATGGGAGTAAGGCGGTGTTTGGGCGCGGTTTGAATGGTGAACGGATGGGGAGCGGTTGGAATGTTGAGGTGATGGAGTTAGGGATTTGTTCTGGCTAGAAGAAGAATGAGATTGGGTAGAGGATTTTGATGATGAACTTGTAGAGGTAGGGGAACTGGAATGGGATGAAGATGGTGAAGGAGTTGGTTGTTTAGAAACGCGGTGAAGAAATCGTTTGGGGCCTTTGATAGGGGTCCTTTTCTGGGCAATTTGCTTAATTCTCTTTGGTTTCTCCCCCTGAGCGGTTGCAGCTCTTTGCGGTTGGGGAGGAGAATGCGGTTCAGGAGTTGGGGCTTTGGCAGGAGATTTTTCAGGGGATGGCTGATGGGAATGTGAAATTGTCACGGCTTGAATCACAAGTGATATCCAAGGTGATAACAGCACCAACGATAGCACTTGGGATGGCACACACACACACTTCGAAAATAAAACAATTTTGTAAAAGAGTTTGCAGCGGAATAAAAACACCAAAATTGTTTTTCTCAAGTTATATAAATATAACTTGAGAGTGCCTCTTAGGCAAGACTTTATAATCACTATGAATGAAGTTACAAAGCCGAAAGTTCCCTATAGCTATATCTATTTTACGCTCTATGGAACAAGAGATAAAGAACGGAATCCTATCCTAGCCTTCACACACCTTGATACCAAAGTAATCAAGTGCGAAATTACAAGGGAGAAAGGATTAAAAAGAACCAAACAAAGATCTCTATCTCTAAGCTTTTCGAAGGTGTGAATGTGAAATAATTGGCATGTCTTCAAATCAACCTTCCAAGCTTATTTATAGTCTTCAAATACTTGAAGGCTACTCCAATAACAGCCTTGGGGCTGGTCTTGCACGTGGAGGAAGTGTAGGGAGAGTGGGTTAATTTGTTTCCACAATTCTAGCTCCCACTTCCTATTTTGTAGCAACCGAGTTGTTGAATCCTCAAGCCATGCTTCCACGCCTTGTACTCCCTTGCTTTATCATCCTTGTACCTCTTTCTATAACTCAAGAACAACCTTTGACAAAGTCCTCATACATGTTGTTGTTGAATGCCAAAATTACGAATTAATACATAAAATGTATTAGTTCATTTCTCCCAATTTCCACATGTGTCTAGCTCCTTCTTTGATGCTATTGCACCCTGAAATATAATCATAAACCATAGACTATACAGACCATATTAGCACGTTAGTCCATTAAATAACAAACAAGAAATATACAACTATATAATTTTCACCAGGAAATCATACGTGATATCACTTGGGAAATCATCTACGATATCACCCGGATTACACTAACAATCTCCCCCTTAGTTGGATATTTCTTTCCAAACTTAATGTCTTTGTGTCTGTAGGATAAGTCTATATACAAATGTACAGAGCATAGACCATAGAATAATATCTCCACAAAAATTAACTCCCCCTTAATCTAGGAGCTAATCCTAAACAATGATTTATCATAATAAACTAATTTATTTCAAACTTTAAAAAGTTTTCGAAATAAACTAAGTAACCATTAAAAACCATAACCATTGTAGCAAAATATCATCCAAAATTAGCAAAAAAAAAAAAAAAAAAAACATCCTAGCAGATTAAGTTATTTAACAAACCACTAAAGTGTTTTAGCAAATATAAACAAAATAAAAAGTAAATTGTTTAAGGAACCACCACATCACCAAAATAAAAACATTGTTTGTAGGACCACCACAAAAATAGTCACCCATATGATAGCGGCAACATAAACCTTCGTGTTTATCAACCTTAAGGTTCAACTTTCTTCTTCTTCAAACTCCTCTTCTTCCTCTCCTTCCTCCTGATCTCCTTCCCTATCACTTCCACCATCACTTGGGCCAAGATCGGTGGTAGCACCTGCAGTAGCACCGGCTCCGAAGTTCCAAGCAGCAGATCCTCCCCCTGTTTGGGAAGAAATTTCATCAATAAAAGCATCCGTTACCCGCTTAAGCTTAGCCCATCCCTCGGCAAGTTCTCCTATTGCACTTACTTTGTTTGTGCGGGAAGTTGAGAGCTGTAGCCTTTGGGATTGATGGTCCGAGTTGCCCAAAAGATTCATCATGTTGTGCGAGAATACTTGCAGCATCGGTTCTGCAAAAGTATGAGGGGCAACACACGGAAGCACTTGGGGTATCACGTGAGATAGCACTCGGGAGGAGCGGGGGTTGTTTCATCGATTTGTTCCAAGGAAGATCTTTAGTATACCTTTTACCCTTTTTCGCTTGTTGATCAACGGTATAGTACTCGGGTTCGGTGGTAAAAACATCGAGGCTTCAATGGGCAAGGATTGAAATACCAAAACTTTGAAGATTAGAGAAGGATAGGGAAAAAGCTAATGTTCACTTCCTTTTTCTACCCCATGAAGCTAAGTGTTTAAACACTAATCTTCCAAAGTTAATCCTTAAATTTTTACCCAATCTATACAACACATTCGCATGTTCCAAAGTCACAATAGGTTCATTAGTTGTAGGAAGCCAATTGAAGATGCACAGGTTGTGTAGTACGAGAATAGAGAGAAGATAATCTAGAAGCATGAAGTTTCTCTTTCAAAGGCCAAGGCTGCAGTTTGTTGTGAGTGAGCAATTTTACCATTTCATCTCTATTGACCCTAATGCTCTCATCATCTACATTAGGGAGGCCTAAAACTTTGTTAATCGGGCGGGAGTAAAAGAATAGACTCTTCCCCTAACAAACACTTTTCCATATTTAGCAGACCCTTCATCATCCAAATGAGCATGCAAATTGGCAAAGAAATTGCGAATAACACTCTCAACAAAACGATGCATGATTATTAGCATTAATAAAATTCCCGTCCTTTAAAAAGCGAACCACTCCTTCCTTTTCCAAGCTGACCCTCATCAATGTGCTTCTCTTTTAAAATCCTCTTACTTAGACTATTCAACCAAAGTTCCATATTTTCCTTTTTATAATACTCCAAAGTAAGAAAAGGTTTTGGAAAAGCTTTATCCTCTTCGGTTTGAGTAACCTCATCACCGAAATTATCACTAGAGGAATGTTTAGGAACGAAGAGGGGGCAAGTGTTACCTCGTATGATATCCTCTTCTTGCTAGCACTTCCGGTAGCACTCACGGTTGCCCTTGGCCTTCTTTTACGAAAATCGAGAGAGTCTCCTCTTCATCACCATCTACCCAAGCATCAAATGAGTCCACGTAAGGCTCCTTTTCTTTGTTTGCTTCAAAGTTCTCGTCACTCACATGGGGTGAGGACACATCAATAGAGCTTTACGAGACATCAACCTGGATCAAGGGAGGTATTTGAAGTTGCCTTGGACACGATTGATCTAATGCGGTTGGAAGATCTCCTTTTTGCGATTTGGGGAGACTGACTTGGCAGTTGGGGCTTTCCTCTTCCTTTTTGGCTCGGTAGGGATGAGAGTCACCTTAGGAATGCCTTGATCAAATGAGGTAATGGGGCCAGAGGTAGGAACAATCGCCATTGTTGGTGGAGAAGAGCTTGGAGTGATCATTGGGGAAGTTTCCATGGCCACGCGAGATGCCACGGAAGGAGCAATGCTAGGTGAGATGTCCATTTGGTCCGTGTGGGAAGGTTCGGCATTGGTATTGGATGGAGATGCCATGGAGATTTGAGGGATTTTTTGGAACGTATTTTGACCTAGGTTGAGAGAAGAAGAAAGAAGAGCCTGTTGGAAGGGGGTTTTAGAGAGAGGTGAGGGTAACGTATAGAGAGAGAGACGGAGGAGGTTGAGAGAAAATAGGAAGGAGGAGATTAAATGGGGAACAAAGTTTTAATTTGATTAGACATTTAAAAACCTATCTAATCTACCCCTATTTATTCTCAAACTAATCCCTATCCACTCATTTTTAAAACAAACCCTAACCACACCTTTTAAAACCTCAAAACTTTATTAAACAAACAACACGGTTGCAACATTAAAAAAAATACAATAATTTTTTTTTTTTTTTTTTTTTTTTTTTTTTTTTTAAGTAAAAACGTAAAAAACAAAAAAATAAGTAAACTAAATAATTTGTAACTAAGCCCAAAACATTATATGCACAAATTAAATAAATAAGGGTTAGTTACTTAATTAAGTTTACCAAAAATAAAGGAAACTTGTTGAAGACGTTTTCAAAATCGTAAACTCTTTAATTAAAAAGACTTTCAGATTTTGAGAAATTAATCAACAATATTTCGAAAAAATAAAAAAACTAATATAGCACACACTAATGTGTTAAGGCAATGATGGTAACACGTAGGATAACACATATGATATAAAACCCCTTGATAAATATTTTCATTTTCAAGCATTTCAAGCATAACAAGCTGAGCATTTTTCATGCACTTTAGGCATTATATGCCTATATATAATTTTTTAAGTACATTGCTTGTTGAACACGTCTCAATACACTTCTTTAAACAAGAAAGCAACGTAGTAACGAGCTCCGTGCTTCAAGTTATATTTCAAGTGTAGAAACCAAGTGATCTATGCCTTTCAAGTAGGGTACACTGTAGTAGCGAACTCCATGTCCCTAATACTTAGCATAAATCACCTCATACCTTCTCATTGGCAAGAGTACATCGTTGCAGCGAACACCGTGCCCCGAGCTCGAGAGAATAGTATGGATAAATGCCTTTGTCTTTTATTTATCAAAAAAATATTAGTGACTTTGTCACTTTAAGCATATGAAGGGGAATGATATCAGACGTGCTAACCTAAATAATAACCTACCATAACAAAAAGGTCAGCATGTGCCACAGCTAGAACTAAGCTAGCTAGATTAAACAAATAATAAAGTATATTTTTTTTAAGTAAATAAGCAAAGAAAGAAGAAAAAATACACTAATATACAGATGTTACCCTAAGTGATAACATCACCTGGGGTAGCACAGACGAACAGACTCAGAGATTACAAAGACCAAGAGATCTTTTCAAACTAGAAAATCTCTCGTGGTCTAAGGCCTTGGTAAAGATGTCAGCCAGTTGATACTTAGTATCAATATGATCAATATTAATTAGGCCTTTATCTACCATATCTCTAAGAAAATGATGACGTATGTCAATGTGTTTTGGCTACGGGAATGTTGAACTGGGTTTTTGAAATGTTGATAGCACTCGGGTTATCACGGTACATAGTCAAAGAATTACTCTCTAGGCCATAGTCATCTAACATATGTTTTAGCCAAATAAGTTGTGAACAACAACTACCAGTACCACATACTCGGACTACTAGTTGTGGAGAGAGAAACACAATTTTGTTTACGACTATACCATGAGACTAAATTGTTGCCCAAGTAAAAACACCCCCACTAGTACTCTTCCTATCATCCATATCCCATCCGCCCAATCCGAGTCACTAAAGCCAACCAAATTGGTATTAGTATCCTTACTAAACCAAATCCCTAATTCACTTGTTCTGAAACATATTTAATTATCTTTTTGACGAAATTAAGGTGAGAGACTTTAGGATTGGCTTGATAACGTGCACAAACACACACGGCTGAACATGATATCGGGACGACTAGAAGTGAGATAGAGAAGGCTACCTATCATTGAACGATAAAGAGTAGGATCAACATCCTCACCTACTTGATCTCTACCAAGTTTGAGAGAAGAACACATGGGGATTTTTGAACTTTTTGCTCCTTCCAACCCAAACCTTTTTACTAGGCTCTTTGCATACTTGCTTTGTGAAATGAATATTCCTTCATTTGATTGTTTCACCCGCAAGCCTAGAAAGAATGTTAACTCTCCAATCATGCTCATTTCAAATGTTGATGTCATAGCCTCTACAAAATCTTTTAAACACGTTTGAGAAGTAGAGCCATAGACTATGTCATCAACATAGATTTGAACAATGACTATTTCTTTGCCATGCCTTAGGATAAATAAGGTCCTATCTCTTCACCTCTTGTGAATCCATATTCAAGTAAGAAAGAGGTTAAGCGACCATACCATGCACGTGGAGCTTGTTTCAAGCCATATAAGGCTTTATCAAGTCTATATACATGGTTTGGTAGATGAGGATCCTCAAATCCTTTTGGTTGTTCAACAAAAACTTCTTCTTTTAAATAACCATTTAAAAAGGCGGCTTTAACATCCATTTGAAACAAAGTAATTTTTAGAAAACAAGCTATAGCCAAGAGGAGTCTTATGGATTCTATTCTAGCAACGGGAGCAAAGGTCTCATCAAAGTCAACACCTTCAATTTGGGTGTAACCTTGTGCTACGAGACGAGCTTTGTTCCTAACAATATTTCCTTGCTCATCTGATTTGTTTTTGAAAATCCATTTAGTACCAATAACATTTGTATTACTAGGACGTGGTACTAAACACCAAACTTTATTACGAGCAAATTGGTCAAGTTCCTCTTGCATGGCTTGTATCCAAAAATTATCTTTTAAAGCTTCGTAAATATTTGTGGGTTCTAAAGAAGAAACAAAACAGGAATATTTTACCTTGTGGTATGTGGTGGACATACACACATACCTTGCCATTTCACGGTCACTAAAATGTCCTTTGTTCCTTGTTTGTACCCCTTCACTAGCTTCTCCAATAATTTGAGAGGAAGGATGGTCTCTTTTGATCCTAGCTGGTGGATCCCTTCTCAAGTCTTCATGCACATGATCATCATCTGACTGTTCATCCTTTTCGGTTGCTTTGGATTGGTCTTGGGTGATACCGGAGATGCTATCCCATCGGTGGCAACACTTTGGCCAGCACAGGGTATCACTTACTTGATTTTGATTCTCCAGTTCTTCCAGCAATATTAATGGAGATTCCTGTACTCCATCACCTGTAACACTTGCTAAATCATCAAAAACAACGTTAATTGATTCCTGAATGGTTTTTAACCTAAGGTTATAAACCCTATATGCTCGACTGTCCTGAGCATACCCAAGAAATATAGCCTTATCACTTTTAGAGTCAAATTTAGCTAAGTAATCCCGATCATTTAGAACATAACACACACACCCAAATGTATGAAAATAATGAACCTTTGGTATCCTACCATTCAAAATTTCATAAGGTGTCATTCTAGTACCGGGTCTTAGAAAAACCCTATTGGCCGTGTGACAAGGCCGTGTTTATGGCCTCGGCCCAAAATCTTTTTGAAATTCTTTTTGAAAATAACATTAACCACACGTGCCATCTCAAGTAAGGTCCTATTTTTCCTTTCGGCCACCCCATTTTGTTGAGGTGTTTTAGGAGGCGGAAAACTCATGTTTAATTACTTTTAATTCACAAAAAGTAAAGAACAATGAATTATCAAACTCCGTTCCATGATCGAGACCTTATTCGCATGATAAGAGCAGAAAACATGTTTTTGATTTTAGCATGTAAGACTTTAAACTTTTCAAAAGTTTCGATTTTTCTTTTAAAAAATATACCCAAGTAAATCTAGAAAAATCATCAACTATTACAAAAGTATATTTCTTACCTCCTAAACTTGTCTACCTCAACTGGACCCATTAAATCCATATGCATTAATTGAAAACAGTGCGTTGTCCCGAATACTCCTCATTATGTTGGGTAGCACTATGGGTAGCACGTGTTTGTTTACCTTTTAAACAATCTTCACATATGATTTTTGTACTAATGTCCAGACTAGGTATACCTCTTATAGCTTCAAAGATTAATGAGTTTCACAATGTTACGAAAATGGACATGACCCAACTTTTGATGCCATAAGGTAGCATCATCAACCCTCATGAGAATGACACACTTGTTTATCCTCAACAAGATAATGGTTATTACTTGACCTAGTACCAGTCATAACACGGTTATTGGTACAATCAAAAACTTCACAAGTGTTTTTATTGAATTTTACTTCAAGGTTGTCATCACAAAGTTGGCTTATACTAATTAAATTAGTTACCGGTCCATCAACATGCAAAACATTTTTCAAAGCAGAAATCCAGGTATATTTAATACGCCTTTTCCTACTATATTACTCTTGCCACCACCACCATATGTTACACTACCACCTTGAATAGGTTCATATTCCTTTAAAAAATATTTTTGTTCCGAGTCATATGACGAGAACAACCACTATCAAAATACCATGAACCTTCAACATTAGTTTTTAAGGCGGTGCATACAACATCACATATCGGGTTAGACTTAGGTTTCCATACTTTCCTACTTTGATAATTCTTCTTCTCATTTGTAGGTGATATCTGACGTGCTAGGCAACACTTCGGGTATCACACAGAACTGGACTGTTTTTTAGAAGAGTTTTACAATCAATTTTCAAATGTCCAAGAGAGTAACAGTAGTTACATATTTTTACCTTGTCGAAGTCTTATCGGAAGATATTGGTTCAACATGATCTCTTTCTTTAACAAAAATTAACTTATCTTCTGTATTAGACAAAGTAGATGTAATAGCATTTAAAGACTCTTGAAAACCCATACCTGCCTTGAGTGGTTTGGACAACCCAAGAATTGCATCTAACTTGGTAGAACTCGTATTGAGTTTCTTGAATGTTGTCTCGGCAAGAGTAAGTTTGCTCTTGACTTTGTCCGACTCCACATCCTTCTTTGTGAGTTGAACTTCCAATCTAGACAAGCCATCGTTAGGTCTTGAACCTCTTTGGACGGAGAGATCACCTTCTTGTTCTCTTTCTTCCATTCATCCACCAATTCTTTGCAAAGGTTCTTAAGACCACAAATGAGTTCATCCTTGTTGAACTCCTTCTCATCTTGTGAACAACCCGCATCCATGTTAACAGAACCCACAAAACAAACAACATTTATCAAATTTAAATCTGTATACTGTTGGATGATATCTCGGAGTGCTATCCCATTTTGGATATCACCTGGGGTATCACTGATGTAATCCGAGTCACAGTTTGTGACCGGCATTGCTGTTTGATGCGAAACTTCAGATTGATTGATCTCCTCATCCTCATTGTCACTTTGAGAGAAACCCATAGGTTCTTTCCCATCTTCCTTAGAGTGTTAGCACACTCATTTGAGTAATGACCCCATCCAGAGCAAGCATGACATTGGATTGTTTCAAGGTATTTTGGATCGGATCTGGATTGATCCGATGATGCTCTCCTTATGGGACCACCTTTACGAGTAGATGGAAATGTCCTCTTGGGCATTGAATTGTACACCTTGGCTTGTTGCTCTTGAGCCTTTACCTGCACATTTTCTTTGTTAAATTTTCTCACCATTGAGTTATATTTCCTGGTAAGTAAGGCAACACTGGCATCTTTACCTAATTCCTCAAAAATTTCGTCATCCTCATTAGTTGAACCACTAGAGGATTGAACTTTTAATGCAACACTCTTGCCCTTAGAAGCTTCACTTTGCTCGGCAAGGTTTGACTCAAAATTTTTTAAAATGCTCATTAAGGAATTGATATCCATTGTAGAAAGATTGTGAGCCTCTTCTATAGATGAAACTTTTATATTAAAACGCTCAGGGAGAGTTCTAATAGCCTTTGAAACCAATTGTTTGTTTGTAAAAGGTTCACCTAAAAGTTGACACTCATTAGCAATGTCAAATAGTTTTTCAAAATAAGAGGAAATGGTATCACTTTCACCCATTCTCAACCTTTCAAATTTGCCAGTAAGACCTCTGAGTTTGTTTTCACGCACACTAGAATCACCTTCACAAAACCTTTGTAAAATATCCCAAGCTTCTTGAGCTGTGGAACTATTTTGAATAAGTTTAAAAATATGCATGTCAACCCACTCAAAGATAGCATTAAGAGCTTTCTCATTATAGTTAGCTAGAGTGATCTCTTCATTCGTCCACTCACCTTCAGGTTTAACCTGAACATCACCATCCTCATCAGGAGGTAAGAGTGGAAGAGAGTACCCATGAACTATAGATCGCCATGCTCGAAGATCAATTGATTTGATATGCGAGCGAAGGCGAATTTTCCAATATGCATAATTCGAACCATCTAAAACAGGAAGACGTTTTTGGTTTGGATTTGCAGGATCAAAAGCCATGATAAAGAGGACCAAACACTTAGTATCGTCAAGTGAGAGGCTCTGATACCAATTGAAATTGTCACGGCTTGAATCACAAGTGATATCCAAGGTGATAAAAGCACCAACGATAGCACTTGGGATGGCACACACACACACACTTCGAAAATAAAACAATTTTGTAAAAGAGTTTGCAGCGGAATAAAAACACCAAAATTGTTTTTCTCAAGTTATATAAATATAACTTGAGAGTGCCTCTTAGGCAAGACTTTATAATCACTATGAATGAAGTTACAAAGCCGAAAGTTCCCTATAGCTATATCTATTTTACGCTCTATGGAACAAGAGATAAAGAACGGAATCCTATCCTAGCCTTCACACACCTTGATACCAAAGTAATCAAGTGCGAAATTACAAGGGAGAAAGGATTAAAAAGAACCAAACAAAGATCTCTATCTCTAAGCTTTTCGAAGGTGTGAATGTGAAATAATTGGCATGTCTTCAAATCAACCTTCCAAGCTTATTTATAGTCTTCAAATACTTGAAGGCTACTCCAATAACAGCCTTGGGGCTGGTCTTGCACGTGGAGGAAGTGTAGGGAGAGTGGGTTAATTTGTTTCCACAATTATAGCTCCCACTTCCTATTTTGTAGCAACCGAGTTGTTGAATCCTCAAGCCATGCTTCCACGCCTTGTACTCCCTTGCTTTATCATCCTTGTACCTCTTCTATAACTCAGCAACAACCTTTGACAAAGTCCTCATACATGTTGTTGTTGAATGCCAAAATTACGAATTAATACATAAAATGTATTAGTTCATTTCTCCCAATTTCCACATGTGTCTAGCTCCTTCTTTGATGCTATTGCACCCTGAAATATAATCATAAACCATAGACTATACAGACCATATTAGCACGTTAGTCCATTAAATAACAAACAAGAAATATACAACTATATAATTTTCAGTCCAGGAAATCATCTGTGATATCACTTGGGAAATCATCTACGATATCACCTGCAGATTACACTAACAGAATGGATGGGAGATTGAGGAGGGGTTTGAATAAGCGATTGGGTTTAGGGCGGTTTAGAAGGAGGCGGTTGGGGAATTGGATCCTTGGATTTTCCTTTAGCAGCTTCCCTCTCAGCCCTTTCCCTCTCAAGTCTCTCAAATTCAGTTTTGTAAAAGATTGACAGCTCCTCATCAGTCATCTTGGCCAGATCAATCTGAGTCTGCTTGGCCTTTCTAGCCCTGGCCACTAATGGAGCAATGGCATTATCCTCATCCTCTTCTTCATCATCCTCATCAATGAGGGACATCTTCTTTTTCTCCTTTTCTTTCCTAGGCTTCTTTTGGCTTGGGCCTGCATCAGTTGAACCACGCGGTTTAGAGGGTGCGGTTGAGGTAGGCTTAGGGAGTGATTCTGCAGGAGCCTTCCTCTTCCTTGAGGCCTTCTTTATTGCTTTTCCCAGTGCGGTTGAAGCAGTAGCAGGGTTCATTTGAACATACATTTCCTTGTTCTGGGAGGTATCAGCATCATATATTGCCTTATAATCATCATCCCCAAAAGATCTTCTGAAGGAATGCATAGCTTTTAGGCTAAAGGATTCTTCAACACCCCAATTGACACATAATTCTGGGGTGGCAATCCTAAGATCCTCCAAATGCTGAAAGTTTCCAAAGATTGCGGTCAGCACTCTCCCAAAAGGTCTCCACCTTATCTTCTCATTCTTAACCTTCAGCTGATATGCATCTATGCTGCTGGCAATCTCTCTCATCAAGATCTTGGGCCAATGAAGCTTCATGCCGTTGTAGATGGCACAGCAGTATTGCCATTGATGAGAGGTGAAGTTGTTGTGGTTGCCAGTCTTCCCACAAACAGACTTTCCAACAAGGTAGCACAGATGGCTCATCATCTCACCAAAATCTCTTCGTGGCGTAGTCTTGTAATGGCCAGCAAGAGAATCTAGCTTTCCTATCAGAGTTGAACAGGTAGCATCTTGGACCTCCTGAGAAACTTCAACTGGAGCACCAGATACATGAAAATCGTAAGTGCTCCTGATGTCTAAGTAGTCTATGGAGACTCTGAATCCTTCAACTTCTCCCACCAAATTGGGGATCTTGCTACCATCAGACAGCTCAGTCTCTCCTTTCACTGCGGTTTCATAGAACTGGTCAATGAAGGAGGGGATGGTATAGGTTTGATTTTTGTTGAATAGGGGAAGGATTCCAGAAGCTTGCATCTTCCTCATCATCTCTCTTCCCAGAGCATCAGACCGCAACTCTGGTTCATTTATCTCCCAACCTGGCAGGAAATACTTGGTATTCTACAAATAAAACATTCAAGTTAGAACACTTTAGGAAAATCACAGTTCATATGCGGTTGGGGCACACATGCGGTTGGCAATATTGCGGTTTTGGAAATGAAAATTTCCAACCACAATGAAACTGTGAACACAGGTAGGAAACTAATAAGAAAAACACAAAAGTCTATACTTAGTACGTGGCATTGTAATCCAAAATTATCCCACACTGCAAGCGGTGCTTAGAGAGGAAATTTATGGTGTCCAGCCTATATACTTAGTAAAACTTAAGTAATTTTCTAGCATGCGGTTTGAAAATGTATATGCGGTTTTCAGCATGCGGTTTAGAAGTGAAAAACATGCGGTTCAGAGATGCGGTTTTGAAACAAGAATTAAGCAATTATAAGTGCGGTTTCAAAACATAGCATGCGGTTTTGAATGACGCGGTTCAAAGGCATGCGGTTCAAACATGTAACAAGGTAAAAATTTCAGAAATTTTCTAAGTATGGAAAAACAAGTTTGAAAATTAAGTCAAGCCAAAACATAAGAACTTTTCTGAAAATGGAGATGAACAGTCACATGAATGCATGAAGAACATGAAGAACACCAAGAACAGAGATTTGAAAAATGTTAACCAAAATGAACAAATAACCTGTCAAAATGATCACATTGAGCAGTATATTAACAATATAACAATAAAAACATCTACTTTACTCAGAATCACCCAGAAAATGAAGAAATCATAAAGTGGGTTTCGAAACTTAATAAATTCAAAATTCAAAATCAGTACTCAAAACATGTGTAGATCATGAAATAAAGCATATATTCTTAATCTAGGCAAGATTCCGAACATAACCCAACAAATTTTATGCAAAATGATCAAGAAATGAAGAACATATGAACAAAAGTCAGTTTATGGGTGTTCGAAGCTTTCAAGGGTTCAACAATGGCAGATTAACAAATAAACAAGTATGATTTGCAGAATAGTAAGATGTTTAGGTTTAAGAAATCATACCATGTCTTCAATGGGTTTGGGAGCCATTGATTTGAAGAAAAACTTAAATCTTTAAGACAGTTGAGAGTTAGAGAGAGAAAGCGAGTTGGTAAACTGACACAGAGAAGGTACGGTGCCAGAGAAGACAGAATGGAAAGTTTGAAAAGGTATGTTATGTCTTCTATTTATAGGAAAGAATTAGGGTTTGGCAGTTGAAAGGTCAGACTGATTCACCAACTCAGTGAATCATTGCAAACATAGCACCCTTTCAGCTTCATCCCATCAACCAATGACGGCTGACATGAAGGCCATTAAATGCCAATGTTCCCTTTGCATTAAATGCTCTCAAAATTTAAATTTTTGTGGGAAAACATTTGCAAATAAACCCTTAAGGAAAAAGATAAGGACTAAAAAATAAATAAAAAGAATTTGAACAGTTTTTTTTTTTTTTTTTTTTTTTTTTTTTTTTAGCAAAAGTTAGAAATTACTCCAAGTTGAAACGCGATTGAGGTCCAAGCGGTTGAGTTGCAGCATGCGGTTTGAGTGAAGCGGTTGGCTGCAGTGCGGTTGGACATCCTTGCGGTTTGGTATACGCGGTTCAACAGTGGAATTGAAACTATACTCAACAACCAAGTTAGTTAATAAAAAGAATGGAATTTATTTAAGTTCAAGCATACCCATTTCTCCTCTAAGGAATGAAAACCTCTTGGAGTCAAGAGCCTTTGTGAGGATATCAGCAATCTGGTTGTCTGTCCCCACGTACTCTAAATGGATATTCCTCTTCTCCACATGGTCTTTGAGGAAATGATACTTGATATCAATATGCTTGGTCTTGGAATGCATGACAGGGTTGTTGGAGACTGAAATGATTGAAGTGTTGTCACACATGATGGGGCAATTCCCTTCATGGATTCCATAGTCTACCAACTGTTGCTTCATCCAAAGGATTTGACAGCAACAACTACCAGCAGCAATATACTCAGCCTCTGTGGTTGACACTGAAACTGAAGCTTGCTTCTTGCTGGCCCAAGCAACTAGTCTATTTCCGAGGAAATGACAAGCACCACTAGTGCTTTTCCTGTCAATAGTACAAGCTGCATAATCTGCATCTGAATAACCTACAAGATCGAAGTTCAAATCTTTGGAATACCAAAGTCCAAGGTTAGTGGTTCCAGATAAATAGCGGATTATACGCTTGACTGCAATAAGATGTGCTTCTCTAGGATCTGCTTGGTAGCGTGCACATACACAGACACTAAACATAATATCTGGCCTACTAGCAGTTAAGTAAAGTAATGAGCCGATCATACCTCGATATAAAGTCTGATCAACTTTCTTACCTTTGAGATCCTTATCTAGCTTATTGCCGATGGCTATAGGAGTATCATAGGCTTTAGCATTGTCTAATCCAAACTTCTTTATCAACTCCTTGGTGTACTTGGCTTGGCTAATGAAGATACCTTCTTCGCATTGCTTGATTTGAAGCCCGAGGAAGAAAGTTAATTCTCCCATCATGCTCATTTCAAACTTGCTTTTCATTAGCTTTTCGAAACGCTTACAAAGCAACTCATTAGTAGAACCAAAAATAATATCATCGACATAAATTTGAACAAGTAAAGTATGCTCATTATATTTGGCAATAAAAAGAGTTGTATCGATTTTATCACGTTTAAATCCTTTTTCTAGTAAAAATTTAGAAATAGTCTCATACCATGCCCTTGGAGCTTGCTTAAGTCCATACAAAGCTTTCTGGAGTTTGTAGACATGATTGGGAAATTTGGAGTCTTCAAATCCAGGAGGTTGGGCAACATACACGGTTTATTGCAGTTCGCCGTTGAGGAATGCACTCTTTACGTCCATTTGATATAACTTGAAACGCTTAAAAGAGGCGTAGGCTAAGAAGATTCTGATAGCTTCCAATCTTGCAACTGGAGCAAAGGTTTCATCATAATCAATTCCTTCTTCTTGCCTATATCCTTGTGCAACCAACCTTGCTTTATTCCTAGTGATGCTTCCATTCTCGTCCATATTATTCCTAAATACCCACTTAGTTCCTATCACTCCTTGATCATGAGGTCTAGGCACCAAAGTCCAGACCTTGCATCTTTCAAACTGGTTGAGTTCTTCTTGCATAGCAACGACCCAACTGGAATCTTGGAGTGCTTCATCAATCTTCTTGGGTTCAACTTGAGATAAAAGTGAAGTATGCTCGTCATAGTTCGATCTCCTTGTTTGAACACCGGAAAACAGATCACCAATCACATTTGTGAGGGGTGGCTAGCGACTTCACGAACCTCTAGGGGTAAGTCTGGTTGGACTGAGGTTTGCTGAAGATCTTCAATTTGAACGTCGTTAGATCCTTCAGCGAAGTCATGGAATGTTAGTTGACGAAGAGGTTCTATAAGCTGGATATGGGAATTTTCAACTTCTTCTTCCCTTGCAGTTGCATCTGGAGTAGGAACTTCAGGTGCGGTTTGAAATTTGCGGTTTGAGGGAATTTTAGTTGAGGGTGCTGGATTTTGCAGTTGAGGTTCAGGTGCGGTTTGAGATGGTTCACCTGGTTCATTATGCTCAACAAAATCATCAGCAACATTTGGAGCCAAATGTGGCTCAAGGAGAGAATGCTCATCAAAAGTAACATGGACAGACTCAACTATTTTTAAGCTAGTTTTATTGAAAACACGAAAAGCTTTAGAATGTTTAGCATACCCAACAAAAATACCTTCGTCGGCTTTGGCTCCGAATTTACCTCTATTTTCTCTTCCGTTGTAGAGGACAAAACATTTGCAGCCAAAGATCTTGAAGAATGCAATGTTGGGGGTTCTTCCTCGCCAAAGCTCATATGGAGTCTTATTATAGGTTTTGTTGATGAGGGAGCGGTTCTGAGTGAAGCATGCGGTATTGATTGCTTCAGACCAAAAATACTGAGGTAGCTTCGCTTCAGATATCATTGTCTTTCCAGCCTCAATCAACGTCCTATTCTTCCTTTCCACAACCCCATTTTGTTGTGGAACACCGGCAGTTGAAAAATTGTGATCAATCCCATGGTCATCACAATGTCTTGAGCAACACCGTTGTTCTTAAATTGTTCCATTATCTGATCGAACACTAACGATGTCGTCTACTTTTTGAGTTTGGAGCCGTCTAAAAAGTGCGGTGAGAATCTCATAGCAGTCATCTTTGGAAATCATCATCTCAACCCACGTATATCTTGAGTAATCATCCACCACCACTAAAGTACATCTATTTCCTCCAATCTTTGGCGGTGGTTACGGGTCCAAACAAATCTATGTGAAGCGGTTGTAAGCATCTTGAAGTTGATGGAGCGGTCTTCTTTGGTGAAAGACGACGCGGATCGCTTACCTAAGGCGCATGCACTGCATTTCTCTGGATGGTGGTCAGCCACTTTGGGTAAACCACGAACGAGGTTTTCCCTGCCAATCTTTCCAAGATACTTGTAGTTCAAGTGGCTCAACCTCTTGTGCCATAGCCAACTATTTTCGCTCACATTCTTGGCTACAAAACAGAGATTAGTAATACTACATGCAGAATTTAGATCAATAATGTAAATATTACTCTTACGAATCCTGTGAGTAGGGTGACGTCGGAAATGCTTTGTCTTTGATAAAGCAATTTGATGACGTGAAGTTGCAAAGCATTCCTTTGTCGCAAAATTGAGAAATTGAAAGGAGGTTGTGCTTGAGTCCTTCAACAAGAGAAACCTTCTCAATGGTTAGGTTTCCTCTCCTTATAATGCCATATCCAATGGTCTTGCCTTTGTTGTTGTCACCAAAGGTTACAGACGGACCACTTGCTTCAACGACATCTTCAAGTAATGATCTATCTCCAGTCATATGTCTTGAGCGGCCCTTTGTCAAGATACCATTCATTATCCTTGGAGTGACCGGCCATGAAGCAGAGGACCTGAAATGTAAACATTAAGAACGAGGTCCCCCTTTATTCCTTGGGTCCTGAAGTTAGCAACCCTTTACGACCCACACCTGTTTGACAGAAGGAGGTTTGCTCTTCCTGGCATTGGGTGTGAACCGCAAAAGGCATTCTGCAGCCTTGTGACCTAAACCATCACACACAGAACATTTATAAAAGCTACAAGCATCATGAGGTTTTACTAACTCCTTACTCTTCTTAGGAGTTGCATGCGGTTTGGGACAAGGAAGCGGTTTGGGAGGTGCAGTTCCAGCTAAGAGTCCGGCTGAGATAAAGGGAACAGGCTTTGGTTTGACCACGTATTTTTAGGAACGCTATTCTTGCTTTTGAAGGCGGAGGAGCGGTCGAAGAAGAGACATGGTCGGACCTAGAGTTAGCGAGAACCGCCTTTTCCACCGAAGCGGTTGGAGCGGGGATTCTACCAATTCCATAAGCCATTTCCTCTTCGGAGTGCTTCCACAGAATTCTTAGGTTTTAACACAGAATTCTTCCCATATTGCTTTCCTTTAGGGTAGACATAATTTACTTGTCTTGCTTTACCCTTACCCTTAGCATGCTTCTCCTTGGGAATTTCTTTAGTTAGTTCTGGAAATTCCTCATCCTTTTCACTCGAGGATGCACACTTCTCCTCTTCCTCAGATCCAAACCCTAGACCATCCTTAGTTCCAGGAGGAACTTGGAAGTCCATGATTTTATCCTTGGTGGATTGAGACTTGAGCCACGAATCAATAATCTTTTGGCGATCGTCGATTTGGGTTACCAAGTTATCATTCCTGAGTTGAAGTGCAGCAACCTTAGTTTTAAGGATGCAGTTTTGATCAGCAAGAGGAGTCATCTGTTTGATTTGGTCCTTAAGATTAGAAATTTCAGACCTCATCACAGTTTTCTCCGTCTTGTACAAATTAAGTTCATCATGAGCTAAGCTTAAGGCTTTCTTAAGATTTGAGAACTGATGGATCACCATTTCAGCTTCCTTGAACATCCTTTCATGTTCCATGGGAGAAACCTCTTCCACCACCTTTTTAAAAATTTTCTTCTTTGGAATAGTTTTTGAAGGTGGAGCATTTGTAGGAGGAAAAATGGGACGTGAATATGAGCAATTTCCTATCTTAATGCTAGGAGTAAGTTTGATATCATCATCCAATTTAAAATTTGGAAGTTTTGTAGAAACCTCCTTTTCTCCATATCTTGCAACTCGGCCGACTCGAGAATCGATTCATCGGAAGCATACGCAACTAAGCGAGAGATTAACCTCTTCGGTTTCATCATCACTTCCATCATCGAATCTGTTTCAATCCAAGTTGCTAATTCCTTGGAATTCTCTTCCTCCTCGACAACCATTCCCTTGCGACGAGAAAATTTCGCGGGAGAGGTTTTCTTTTTCATGTATTCATATTTAGGGTGGACACTCGGATGCAAAGTGGCCGGGTTTTCTACAATTGTAGCAAACTAGATCACTCTTTTTCTTTGTATCTCCGGCCTTAGAAAACGTGGCAGGAGGTTTGCCTTTTGAAAATGATTTTGTGAAAGGTTTTGAGGATTTTCTAAATTTTGGAATCTTTTCACAAACATGGCAAAACCATCATCATCCATCTCGATGAGTGATGAGGTTGATATGGAAGGATCAGCGGTTTGATTGGATGTAGATGGTTTCTCCTCTTGTTCCACTACGGACATGGAAAGCGATTTGGTTTTTCCTTCAATCTCTTCAATATGATTTAGTTTTAATTCATAGACTCTAAGATTGGCGTACAAGTTACTTAACGACCAAGTACCCAAAACTTTGGAGTCTTCTAAAGAGGTAGCCTTATTTACCCATTTAGAACCTAAAGCGAGATAGGAAAGTCATATTGATTTCCTTATCGGTTAAAGTTTTGCCAAGAGATCTACAAGCATTAACTACCTCAACATATCGGTCGTAGGTTTGACGCAAGGTTTCGTTGGATTTTCTGTTGAAGTTGTTGTATGATCTTTCAACAAAGACATATAATTTGGTTTCCTTGCATTCATCATCACCTTCGAGGTAGCTCTCAATGGCATCCCACATACGCTGCGGTTTTGAGGTACATCACTTTACGTAGAGTTGATACGCGGAGGGTTCCGAAATGATGTGCCTAGCCTTGCTGTCCAAGGCAACCAATCTCTTCTCTTCATCCGACCACTCTTCTTTTGGCTTTTTGACCTCTGGAATTGTTGCACTGGTGGTTGCATCTGTGTTGGCCTTCATTGGAACTAACGGGCCATTGATCACGCACTCCACCAGCATTTCATCTATAGTTTCCAAATGAATAAGCATTCGGCACTTCCAGATGTCAAAGTGGTCTTCGTCCAAGATTGGAATGTGTGAATAGTTAACAGTAGTCATTGTCTTTGTATTTGCCATATCGAATCGGCACACAAGCTGTTAAGCTTGAAAAACAGTGGTTTTAAAATGTGTTAGCTCTGATACCACTTGTTGGTCCCAAAGGTGGCAACAAGGGTGAAAATACAGCTAGAGGGGGGGTGAATAGCTGTTTAAAATTTTTCACCCTCTATTAAAAATTAAACCTCTTTCTTACAAAATCCTCTTGCAGTTGATAACAGACTGCAAGTGATGGTGTAAAATGCACAGTGAATTAAAGAGTGTAAAGCGGTTTTAGAGGCGGTTTGTAAAATGCGGTTTTGATATGCGGTTTTGGGAAGTGCAGTTTTACAAACACGTGAGGTTTTGACTTTGTTAACTCCACACACTATTTCACAATAATGGATAACTAAATAAAGATCAAACAGAGACAAAGATAAATAATTAGTAAGCACAAGAAATATAAATGCAGTAAGTAAGAACACGTTATTTGGAGTGGTTCAATCGATAAACGATCTACGTCCACTACCAAGATGGTTAGTCTTGGATTTCTAAGAGAGATTTTATATTAAGTATTGAGAGATTACAAAGTACAATAAAATCTTTTCTATGAAGAACAAATCCAAAACTATAACCAGTGTATCTCAAGTGTTTAATCTATGTGATTAGAACAAATGAGGTGTGTGTGTGAGAACAAGATCAAGGCTCTTTAAATCTGTGAGATGTAGAGCTCAATGATTCTTGAATGTGTTAAGGCTTGATTTTTGGGCTAGGAATATTTCTTGAAGTATGAAGATGAAGATTCAAAGGGTTGAACAATTTCTGGGCAGAGCTTCAGCTTCTATGAACACAGCACTTCTCAATTTTTCAAGCAATCTTCAAATGGTGAAGATTAGGGGTATTTATACCCAAGCATCAAGAAACTAGCCATTGGATACAGCTGTTGTAAGGACAGTACTTGATGCAATCCTATTGGTCCACAGCAACCACTTTTGTCCTTTGGTACAGCTGCTGTAGATAAAGGCGATCGGGCTCAGTGCAAGCAATGAGGTTAGGACACTGTCACCTTTTCAAGATCCTTGCAGATCTTCTCTGACATTGAATCACGTGACAAGATTTGGTGGTTGACTTTTGATATTGCTGACGTGGATTCCAACGGATAAAAAGTGGTTCACTTCAAGTAGCCAATCATTGGATGCGGTTGGTGAGACGCGGTTAGGAACATGCGGTTTTGCTACACCAGGAGGTTGCTTGGATGCGGTTGCACATGAACTGCACAGGTGCGGTTCAAGGGCGGTTGCATGCGGTTGGTTCAAAAGGCAGATTCAAGGTAGAACTACACTTGCGGTTTACAAGTGCGGTTCATAGGGCGGTTTTGAATACTGCTGGAACTGCAACCTTGCTTCCAATGAATCTTGTGCCAGTCTTCAAGCCTAAGATTAACCTATTCTATAAAATGGACTTAGTTAAAAAATTGAAGTCTAAGCTTCATTACATAGGGTCCTAAAGTCCTTAAAATAGACATGAGGTTATGGTATCAATCAAAACTAATACAAAATAGGAGGGTTAAAACATGCATACCCAACACTGGGGCTTGGTCAGAAGTTGATATGTGCGGTTCCCGGGGCTGTTCCTATGATATCAAGCAGTTGAGAATGGATTTTGTTACAAGAGGCCTACTTCATGATGGAGCTACCGAATTTCATATCTTGGGCAAGAGAATGAGGTTTAGAGACAGTAAAGAGGTCCCTTTCTGAAAGCCTGTCAACCTGACTTATAATGTCACGCGACAGAACGTACCCTGGCTGCTTTGAGTCGTGCGACATGGTAAGTCCAACACCAGCCATCAGTGAACTGCAATCTGATCAGTACCAGGGCACGCCCCGACTTGTTTCAAACTGCAAAGCAACAGAGACACCCCGCAAGCATCAGGGGAGAGGGAATTTCATTCAAGATAACATACATATTCACCACCCATATATACATAAACCAAAACACGCAAACCATCCATACTCATGCAATAACCATCCAAAAGCCATTCACCCCTATTCTTCCAAAAAAGTGGACTCGCACAAACAACTAATAACTAATAATATACTAGGTGCAATATAAATAAAGAAAAAAGAAAAGAGTGTTTTGTCTGTTCTTCTTGCCAAAACAGGGTACAATAATCAAAAGGGCCACAAATCAATCCAAGGAATTACTCCGAGCCATCATCTCCAGAACTGTAAGAACCACTACCCTCATCGTCAGAGCTACCATCATCGCCATCAGCGTCCTCGCTACTCTCTCCACCTGCATCTCCCTCCTCAAGATCCGGGTCAGCAACAGGAGAATGGTATACAACAGGATCATCCCGAAAGAGCTCATGCATAACAGGAATGGTAGAAGTCTCAAGCTCATGAGGATCTCTGGAGGAATCGCTATCAGAACTAGAAGGGCTAGGCGGACGACGATGAGCAGTTTTGGTCCGGGGCAAATGTGTATCCTTAGCAGACATGTCAGTACGAGCCCTCTTCCTGCCGGGCAAGCTGAGTGTGGAATCACTATCATCAGAACTCTGAACCGAGAGCCTCTCCCTCAAATGCGGTGCTCCTCATCAACCGATCAATCATATCCATGGCCCCGATATAATGACGAGCGAAGCCCCGGTAAATATCGAAGATACCGACACAACCCAGAAAAGAAGAATCAGAAATCAAGCCAGAATAGAGGACAAAGATGCAAACAGTTCAAAACAACGAAAGAAAGTCAGTTACTTACAGATCGAGTGCCCTCGGGGAGATGAAAGTATGGATAAACCCGGCTGGTATTAAGAGTGGCCCGCCTCATGTGATCCCCGTCCTGAAAGTCAACAAAGGGAGGAGGTAAAGGAGCATCCACAACATGTCCGATAGAAGGATCAGCAGCCTGAGCACCACGTCTCGCAACCACCTGCAGTGACCTCAACTTCGTAGCTACATAAACCCCATAATCCCCATCATCAACAGTATAATTAAAAGCGGGCTCTCCCTGGATCAAAGCGGCCACATCATCTAGCTTCCTAGGGAACCACATCTCAGCAGGAGGATCATATGGGACTCTAGCAATGCTCCCGAGGCCGTGCTGTCTATAAACCCGCTCACCCAAGTACAAAGCATCTCCAGATAAACCCACCAACATTTTACGACACTCAGTCAGATGAAGAGCATGCTCCAGATGAACCCCAGCATATCGACTGGCCCAGGGAAATAGAGCCAGGCTCCCGGGAGTCCTCCGCAAGTAGATAATGGTATCCTCATAAGAAGCAGTCACCCGTCCCTTGGTATCTGTTGTCCGAATTTTCTGTCGTGCATCCTTCACCCAGCGTCTCATAGCAGGAAATGTAGTGGTCGGATACGCCTCCCCTACTCGCCAAGCATAGCAACCAATAACCTCATAAGCCCAGACATGAGAAAAGAAAGGACAAAATAAAGACAGACTGATAAGAAAAGGAGGAATCAGAGAGAAGCGGTATTCGGAAAAGAGATCAGACCAAGAAGTACCTCAAAAGCTAAGTGACAGCAGTTGAAGGACTTAGCCCTCCCCCGGCTGACATCATCAAGAGCCAGATATAACTCGGCCAATCCGGTCTCTCCCCAAGACAGGGTCCCAACAGCATCCCAATCCCGCAACAGCTCCAGCAAAGAGATCAAAGCAGTGGATGTGGCATTGATGAACAGCATGTCCGAAAAGCCAACCCAAACAAAAGCCCTAGCTAACCTCAGAGCTCTCAACCTGTCCTCCTCAGTGTCCGCCACCTCAACTGGATAACCGGTACTCTGCTCTACCATCTGGCCATGAAGATCCCTGAGCTCATACCTATTCCCTTTCTTGTCCTGAGGTACAAAGCCGATCAGCTCCATGAAATAGGCCTCGGTAGGGGGCTGTGGGTCATCATCCAAAGCGGGCTCCTCCATATATAAAGGCTGATCAGTGAATGGAAGGCCGGTAATAACAGCAAAATCATAAGGCATGACCGTCGCCTCACCCCAAGAAAAATGGAAGGAATGGGTAGTCTCCCACCAGAACTCCCTGAATGCCTTCACCAGTCCGACACTCCTCTGGGTACCTCCAACAACCTTCGCCATCTCAAAGAATTGCCCCAACCCGGCAGCATACACTAAACCTTTCGGCGAACGGTCAAGCTCCTGACTACCAGGCAACAGGTCCCACAACCGACCGATGACCTCTGGAGAGCCCCGAGTACGTAGCTCCTGCAGGTAAACACAGTGCAAGTATGAATATCCCAAAATTCTTTTCAAATAAAAGCATTTCAATAAATCGATTGCACATTTCAACTTTCCAAGCAGAAATAGGGTTCGATCATTCAAGCATGCATTCATAATTTCCATATGGCTCAAAATCATGCAATAAATTCATGAGTTCAACAGAGAAAAGGAATCCGATCATCTTGGCACAACATCCGATTTTTTCACTGCAAGGGTTACAAAATTACCTTCTTTTTCTTCTCCGGCGACGAAGTATGCTCTTTAAGATGAGGATAAAAGTCCCCTCTCACAGTTTGAGGGACGAAAGGCCTTTGGTTCCTCAGAGCATTCTTTCTCCGGGCAGCTAGTTGAGCTTGGGAAGGACCCTTCTTCGTGGGTCGTTGTCTAGGAGGCATATTGAAGAACCAAAAGGCCAAATCAAGCCCTAAGAATCGATCGATTGCACTGGAAATTGGACAAGGGGATGCTTCCTCCTCGCAAGACCGTCCGCCTCCCTCCAACAATATGTTTCAAAATGAAGCCTGTTCGCCTTTATAAGGGACTGTTCACTGGCTTTAAATAGCCACGCGATAGAACGTTCCCCATGGCCCAATTTTCAAAAATGCCCATGTAATTTGATGATCTGCAATGTTGACCTTACGGCCTATTCTGTAGATTCTCTTGCAGGTACAATGACCAACCAACCCTCACAAAACCCCAAAGACTGGCCCTCAAGCCAAACTGAAAAAGAAAAAAAAAAGGAGAAAGAACAAAGAGCCCGTATCTGTGATAGCCTCTCAAAGCAGAGCACCCCAAAAGAGAAAGAGAAAGAATAGCCTCCCAAAGCAGAGCACCCAAAAAAAAAAAAAAAAAAAGAAAGAAAAAGGACAGCCTCCCAAGCAGAGCACACCAAGAAGAAGGAAGTTGACTCCCCAGAAATGCAGAGTCCACAGCCCAAAAGAGGAAGAAAGAAAGCCGACTCCTCAGAAATGCAGAGTCCCCGGCGTATCGAACCAAGCGAGGAAGAAGTTATCTCACCAGACAAGAGCAGAGTCCCCAGCTTCCCAAGCAAAGCTAAGGGCACAGAAGAAAAGACGGACAATCAGCAAGGACAATCCAGCAAACAAGACCGACCAAAGAACAACAAGGAACAGAACAAAAGAAGTAGCGTGAGACCCCAGGCAGCTACACCTATCCCCAGCAGATCAGAAGGCGAAGTGGTATGAGACCCTCCGGCATCCACAAGAGACTAGTTGCAGCGTGAGACCCTCCGGCAGCTACAACTCATCAGCAGCAGTAGTGTGAGACCCTCCGGCAACTACCCTACACCAAAAGAAGTGGTATGAGACCCTCCGGCATCCACGAGAGACCAGTTGCAGCATGAGACCCTCCGGCAACTACAACTCATCAGCAGCATTAGTGTGAGACCCTCCGGCAACTACCCTGCACCAAAAGAAGTGGTATGAGACCCTCCGGCATCCACGAGAGACCAGTTACAGCATGAGACCCTCCGGAAGCTACAACTCATCAACACCGATAGCATGAGACCCTCCGGCAGCTACTCGCAAATACCAATTGAAGCATGAGACCCTCCGGCAGCTACAACCTGGCGTGAAAGACAGCTACTGGCCAACCGCAGTAGCACAGACCCCGCAAGAAGTCACAGGTAAGCACATCAAAGGTATGAAGACACATTTCTACCCCTTTCTTGCTTGTAGTTAGTGATTTCCGAACTACGATTTGGCTTGATTCCCTTCTTAAAGGGATACGTAGGAATCCTTTCTCAGAAAGGTCTAGCCATTAGACTCCCCGATTCACCCTTCTAGCCCGTTACCTTATCCATCTATGCTCATTGGGATTGGGTCTTATTTTATCGACAACCCCACTTTTTTCCAAAAGTGACGTTGCCGAGGGGCTCTGTAAGTACGCCAATCCAATTTGCAACCTTTTTTAGATGCATTTTAATGTAATAAAATTGTATTAAAGGGGGTTTTGGTAAATTCCCGGCCAATCCCGAGACTTCCGGAAACATTTCATAAGTTTCCCGTGAAGGAAGTACCTTTTGGTACCTTACTCATGCAAAGGGACTTGTTGGGAATTAAACCTGTTGGACTTTTTGGGTATTTTCCCGGAATATTCCAGAAACTGTTTTGGCGCCAAAAACGGTTATGGCCACCTTGTGTCACGCGACAACTCGAGGCATGGAAAGTGGATGCGTAAGGTCGTGCGACACCTTGAGGCCACTAACTGCAGCCTATAAATAAGACCCTACCCCTCTCATAAATGGATCCCAACTTCAGCCTACTGTTACTCTGCGCAAATTGCATCGTAACAAAGCCCCCCAAACACACTTCTCTCTCTCTCCTACCTTCAACCTACCCAATTCTCTCTCATCTAAACCCATTTCTTCAACCAACTCACTTGAACCCCTTGCATCAATTCCCTCAGGATCTCAAGGCCAGAAGCAACCATTTGAAGGGTCTTGTATCTAACTTGATACAGGATTCGAGGAAGCATCAAGGGTAACGAAATCTAAACCCCCTCTTCTCTCTCCCTCTCATTCAATTCTTCATAATTCTCTCATTTACTTTTGTTAGGATTCAATAATCAGACCCTAGCTGTCTGGATTATTGAATCCCAATCGCAATCTCTCTGTTTAATTCGTTGGATTTGTGTATTTGAATTGCTTTTGTTGAATAGTTGCTTGAATTGGTGTTCAAACCCCAAAGGGGGTGTGGATCTACCCATATCCACACTCCCGGGGTCGATTTGTTGTTATTTCTGTATTTCTTACATAATTTGATTAATCAATTGGATCTGTATTAAATATTGTTGATTCTGGTGTTTGTTATGTAAGTTTCTGCAGATGGCCTATGTATGTCACGCGACATATCATTCCGAGGTGATCCTGTGTCACGCGACATATGTGGTCACTGGAATCATATGTCATGCGACATATCGTGACCCATTTGCAGGAACCTTTTTCAATTGTAATCTGTTTTAGATTGTTGTAGCAGGGGTGTGGCCTCCCTCAATAATGGGTTCACAAGTTGTAAATCTTAATTCATATTAATAAGATGCATGATTACTACATTTGTTCATTGTCAACACTTGCACACACTTTGGATTTTGCTTGGATGTTTAATTGAAAGACTCGTCTACGGACGAGGCGTGTTGGGTGAACTCTCGGTTCTTTCTAACACGTAACCTGACCTCTGAACCCGTGTTTTCTCTGTCTAAAAAGGTTTTCAATGTTTCCTCTTAAAACGGCGTGGCGACTCCTTTACTTTCATTCATTTCGTAATTAAACCGAAATTTTTGGGCGAGCGCACATTCAGAGTGCCGTGCGACATAAGGTGACCATGATCAGCAGCTATAAATAAGACCCTACCCCTCTCAGTTTTGGATCCCAATTTCGACCCCCTAACGTCACTCTGCACAAATTGCCCCAGAATCTCTCTCTCTCCTCCTCCCTCACCAAAAACTACCCAATTCCTCTCTAATTCCCTCATCCTTCAAACACCTTCAACCCAATTACCCTCCTACTTCCCCAAACACCTTGAATTCTCCAATCTAGCTCTCAAGTTCGTGCCTAGATCTCCATTTCAGAAGCTGAATCGAAGGCTTCTGCACCTAACTTGGTGTAGAAGTTGAGGACTACAAGGGTAACACATCACTCTCTCTCTCTTATCTATTTGTTTTATTGTTCTTCCTTCTTCTCCACTTGATAATCAGGCTCCATCTGCCTCAGATTATCAAGTGGCAACTGCAATCTCTCTGTTTAAATCGTGTTTGCTTGAGTCCAATTGCATGTTCATGATGTGATCTACTTATTATTGCAATTTGGACGTCAAGGGAGTGTGGATCTCCCATATCCACACTCCTTTGGTTGATTCGTATCTAATTCATG
The DNA here is from genome assembly GCA_022495995.1 of Adenophora triphylla var. japonica. Classification (NCBI taxonomy): domain Eukaryota; kingdom Viridiplantae; phylum Streptophyta; class Magnoliopsida; order Asterales; family Campanulaceae; genus Adenophora; species Adenophora triphylla. Next base: position 857,755 of record JAFEMH010000008.1, read on the forward strand.
CTATTCTGGTTGATTCTGGTATAATTGTTTGATTTAATTATGCATCTGTTGAATCTGTTTCTCAGTTTGTAAGGTACCTGCAGATGGTAAACCTGTGTCACGCGACACACCTGGACATGAGGAGCCCTGTGTCACGCGACATATCGTGACCATCTGCAGGGACCATCCTTCAAGTTATAAGTTGATTTAGTTGGTTAGCTTAGCATTTATTTGTATGTTCATATTGTTTAATGCTCAGATCTAGTTTGTAATTGTGTTTTGTGTTCATCTAGAGATCTCTGTAATCTGTTTGTTGTGAGTCTCTGCAAGGTAACTATTGGTGTCACGCGACACATTTGGACATGAGGAGTCCTGTGTCACGCGACATAAGTGGTCCCTTGCAGAGGACTTGTTTTCAGTTGTAATCTGTTCTTATTGCTGTAATGGGATGTGGCCTCCCTGAACAATTGGTCTACAAGTTGTAATGATCTTACCTATTCAATAAAATTCATGTTTATCGCACTTGTTCATTATCGTTGTTTGCACGTTTTTTGAATTATTTGGATGTCTAAATTAGAAAGACTCGTCTACGGACGAGGCGTGTTGGGTGAACTCTCGGTTCTTCCCAATACGTAACCTGACCCCCAAACCCATTCTCTTTCAAAAGGTTTTTCAAAGTGCACCTCTAAAAGCATGGCGTGGCGACTCCTTCATTTTCTATTCTAAACCGAAATTATTTTTCGGGCGAGCACGCATTCAATATCCCTCCAACTCCTCCATCGGTATCGACAAAGGATGCTGCATGTGCGGAGGCAAGTCCACCGGCACCATAGGAAGGGACCCCGGACCATGCTGACGGGTCAACCTCTCCCCCAGATACATCGCGTCACAGTGAAGCCCCACCAGCAGCTTTCGCCGACGTGTAACATCCCCAGCGGCATGCACTACAAAATCATCAATCCGACTCCACCAAGTCAGCTTGATCCGCTCGGAGAACTCTCGGCTCAGGGCCTGAGACACCTCCTCGTATGTCAGTCGAGTACCCTCTCTCGATGACACTGCCTTCTTCGCCTCCTTCTGCCAAATCAACATGGCAGGAAATAAGGACTGAAACGCCTCCTTGATCTCCCACCGCTGCGGGCTGAACACCTCAAAGCACCAGACCTATCAAGTAAATGAAAAGTTATGTCAGCTACAAAGCAGATACATACGAGTACATAAATGAGACAACGAAGAGAAAAAGATGGGAACTTACATCCAAAGCAAATGAAAAGCAACACAAGGTATTCTCCTCTCCCCGCGAGAACCTGTCCAAGGCATGGTAGAGCTCGGCCAGTCCATCCTCCCCCCATGCGAACCCCCTCACGACGTCCAAACCCGTCAACGAGCCAAGCAGCGGGAAATGACAAGATGTGTCAGAAGTAGGAAATAGAGTCGCTGACAACGCGAACCATATGAACCCTCGAGCCAGACGCTCCGCGGTCATCCTAGAGGACCTCTCCCCATAAGCAATAATACCCCTCCTCAGATGATTCTCCATCGGCCTGTACCGAATACCTAAGCCCCTGGCATCGGTAATATCGAAACCCAGCAGCTCCGACAACTGCCCTGGGGTATAGCCGTCCACCCACACCAGCGTGTTGCCCCAGGTTGGCAACCCAGGGATAGCTGCAAGGTCACTGGGAGTCACAGTCGCCTCCCCCCACCTGAAGTGAAAAGTGTGGGTCGTGTCCCACCAGTACTCGCTCAGAGCTACGTACATGGACCTCGCCCTCTGCGTCACAGCCACCGCAGCTACTGCGCCGATGAATCCAGCCAAACCGGAGTCAATCACCAGCTGTCGTGGACTCCTCTCTCCATCTCGAGCCTCGTCCGGGAATATCTCCCACAGTGCTCGAACTGCCTCGAAGGCTCCCCGACTCTTCAGGTTGTGAACGTCAACTGTCCCTCGCCCCTGCAGGTGAACACGGCAAGAATACGTTAAATACAGAAGCGACATCAACAGAGTGCACGAACTCATATCTAAATGATGCAACGCATATACATTTCTCATTTTTTTCCTAAAATATTTCCATCCCGGTTGGAAATTTCAAAACATTTTGAAAACTCCGTCGAATCCGGAACTTTCAAAACATTTCAAAAACTCTGTTGAACCCGGAACTTTCAAAACATTTCGAAAACTCCGTCGAACCCGGAACTTTCAAAACATTTCGAAAACTCCGTCGAATCCGGAACTTTCAAAGCACTTCGAAAACTCCGTCGAACCCGGAACTTTCAAAGCACTTCGAAAACTCCGTCGAACCCGGAACTATCAAAACATTTTGAAAACTCCGTCGAATCCGAAACTTTCAAAGCATTTCGAAAACTCCGTCGAATACGGAACTTTCAAAGCATTTCGAAAACTCCGTCGAATCCGGAACTTTCCAAACATTTCGAAAACTCCGTCGAATCCGGAACTTTCCAAACATTTCGAAAACTCCGTCGAATTCGGAACTTTCAAAACATTTCGAAAACTCCGTCGAACCCGGAACTTTCAAAGCATCTCGAAAACTCCGTCGAATCCGGAACTTTCAAAGTACCTCAAAAAATCCGTCGAAGTCGGAACTTTCAAATCATTTCGAACATTTCGAAAATTTACTCCGTCCCGAATTAAACTTACTTTAATTTCGGAAAACACATCTAGGCATGGAATTTTGCAACCAAAATTTTTATGTCATCTACCCATAGTGTCAATTGAACTACACTCTAGTCAATTTCGACAAAGGCGCATAGAAAAGTCAAAAGCCCTAATCCGGGCAACAAAATCCCTAACTCATTTCTAGTCAAATTCATAACATTTAAAGAATGCACATTCTTAAAATTAATGGAATTTGAAGGAAGTTTACCTGTCTTTCGATCCCTCCTTTGGATTTATGAGTCTCCCGAGCCGGGTAGAACTCTGCCGGATTCAAAGGAAGAACGGTGGTTCGAATGGTCCGCACCAACCGCGTTCTTTCGTTATCGGTCCTTCCATGACGAGCCATTGGTCCCAAATCACCCTCCATGTTGATTTTCCCTTGCAAATTTGAGCAAAACTCACAATTTGGGGTGATTTCTCTTCTCTCTTTTCTCTCTTTCTCGTCGGAATTAATGGAGAAAATGACCAATTCTGCCTCGGCCTCGGCGCTGAAATGAACCTGGTCAACTTCAGGTTCAGTCCGGCCGGACTCTTTTTGTAGCAGAAATGATTCCTTGCCAATTTGGCCCCTCAACTTCTCGCAGTTTCGATTTTACCCCTTTTGGCCCCCAAAAGTGTAAAATCTTCCCCAAGTTAGACCTTTCTAACACCCCATTCCCCGAGGATCAAGTCCCAGTTAGTTTTCACTAACGCCCGTCTCCAGACGTTAAATTCCCAGTTAGTTTTCACTAACGCTCGTCTCCAGACGTTAAATTCCCAGTTAGTTTTCACTAACTCCCGTCTCCAGACGTTAAATTCCCAGTTAGTTTTCACTAACGCTCGTCTCCAGACGTTAAATTCCCAGTTAGTTTTCACTAACGCTCGTCTCCAGACGTTAAATTCTCAGTTAATTTTCACTAACGCTCGTCTCCAGACGTTAAATCCCAATTCGACGTTTGACATTCAAACGCTCACTTCCATCCCAAGTTGAAGTTTGACATTCGAACGCTCATTCCAGCCCCAAACCGATGTTTGACATTCAAACGCTCAGTCCTGTCTTCGGACATTCAAGTCACACTTCCGTCTCCTGACGTCAAAATTCCCATTGGTTTTCACCAATATTTATCTCCCCGGCCGCCAGTCGTAAGCCCGATCGTCCCACTACAGCGACCATCAAGATAAGCCCGCACAACAATCCCTCTTCGGCCATCTTCATAAATTCGAATACCTTTTCACTCCAGCAAGTGAACGTTCACTTCCCCGGCAGTCATCGTAAGCCCGATCGTCCCACTACAGCGGCCATCAAGGTAAGCCCGCACAACAATCCCTCTTCGGCCATCACCGTCAGCCCGAACGCTCCTCCCCAGCAGGATCCTAAGACTATCCGTCTAAAGAAGAAAACGTCAATCAACCCCCTCAGTTCCTAACTGACCCCGTCAGAACTCTGGATGCTTTTCCCCAGCGATGTGTCAGTCTCTCCCGAGACCACATCCCGTTCCTAACCCCGTCGTTAGAATGTCAATCCTTCAGTGTTGTTAATAATGCCAGTTTAACACAACCATTCCCATCATTGCCACCCTATCCCCGGCGGATAAACCTGGCAGTCATCATGAGTCCAGTACTCAAGGCACGAACGCCTTCGTCTCAGGATAAACGCATCCTCGCAACTCCGGTCTGAGGCGCCACACGCCCTCACATGTTCCAGTAACTCCGGTCTGAGGCGCCACACGCCCTCGCATGTTCCAGTAACTCCGGTCTGAGGCGCCACACGCCCTCGCATGTTCCAGTAACTCCGGTCTGAGGCGCCACACGCCCTCGCATGTTCCAGTAACTCCGGTCTGAGGCGCCACACGCCCTCGTATGTTCCGCAAATCCCGGTCTGAGGCGCCACACGCCCTTGTTTAACCACTCGCCCTAATAAACCTCAACAACCACAAATAGTACACGGCTGTTAAAAAAACAATTTTTTTTAATATTTTTAAGTAAAACGAAAATAAAAAAAATATAAGTAAAAAAAAATTTTGTAACAATACCCGAGAATGATGAGAAAAAACATCAAAATAATATGGGTTAGTTACTCAACAAAGTTTACCAAAAACAAAGGAAACTTGTTGAAGACGTTTTCAAAATCGTAAACTCTTTAAAAACAAGACTTTCAGAATTTAAAAAAATTAATCAACAATTTTCGAAAATAAAGAATAAAAAACTAATATAGCACACACTAATGTGTTAAGGCAATGATGGTAATACATAGAATAACATATAAGATAAACATCCATTGATAAATAAATTCATTTTTAAGCACTTGAGGCATAACAAGCTTAGCCATTTTCAAGCACTTAAGGCATAACAAGCCATTCAAGCACTTGAGGCATAACAAGACATTTTCAAGCACTTTAGGCATAACAATATATGTGAGGCATTGCTAGTTATAAGATATCATCACACTTCATTAAACAAGAAAGCATCGTAGTAACGAGCTCCGTGCCCCGAGTTTTATTTCAAGTGTAAGATATATTGATTTATGCCTTTCAAGTATGGTACACTGTAGTAACGAGCTCCATGTCCCTAATACTAAGCATAAATCAACTCATACATTCTCATTGGCAAGAGTACATCATCGCAGCGAACGTCGTGCCCCGAGCTCGAGAGAATAGTATGGAAGGAAAAAAATAGCCTCTTTGCCTTTTTCATTTATCACATAGAGTGATTAGTGACTTTGTCACTATAAGCATATGAAAGGAAATGATATCAAACATGTTAACCTAGGTGATAATCTACCATAACAAAAAGGTCAGCATGTGTCACGGTTAAAACTAAACTAACCAGATTAAAAGACTATAAAATCAAATTTTTTTTAAATGAACAGAAAAAAATACACTAATATACAAGTGTTACCCTAAGTGATAACATCACCTGAGGTAGCACTGACAAACAGACTCAGAGATTACAAAGACCAAGAGATCTTTTCAAACTAGAAAATCTCTCATGGTCTAGGGCCTTAGTAAAGATGTCAGCCAATTGATACTTAGTATCAATATGATCAATGTGAATTAGGCCTTTATCTACCATATCTCTAAGAAAATGATGACGTATATCTATGTCTTAGTACGGGAATGCTGAACAGGGTTTTTTGAAATGTTGATAGCACTCAAGTTATCACAGTACATAGTCAAAGAATTACTCTCAAGTCCATAATCATCTAGCATATGTTTTAGCCAAATAAGTTGTGAGCAACAACTACCAGCTGCAACATACTCAGATTCAGTCGTGGAAAGAGAGACACAGTTTTGTTTATGACTATACCATGAAACTAAATTGTTACCCAAGTAAAAACACCCCCACTAGTACTCTTCCTATCATCCATATCCCCCACCTAATTCGAGTCACTAAAGCCTACCAAGTTGGTGTTAGTATCCTTACTAAACCAAATCCCTAATTCACTTGTTCCATAAACATATTTAATTATTTTTTTGACAGAATTAAGGTGGGAGAATTTAGGATTGGCTTGATAACGTGCACAAACGCACACGCTAAACATGATATCATGATGACTAGAAGTGAGATAGAGAAGGCTACCTATCATGGAACGATATAAAGTTAGATCAACATCCTCACCTACTTGGTCTCTACCAAGTTTAAGAGATGAACACATAGGAATCTTAGAGCTCTTTGCCCCCTCCAACCCAAGCCGTTTCACTAAGCTTTTTGCATACTTGCTTTGTGAAATAAATATTCCTTCACGTGATTGTTTCACCTGTAAGCCTAAGAAGAATGTTAATTCACCAATCATGCTCATTTCAAATGTTGTTGTCATAGCCTCTACAAAATATTTTAGACAAGTTTGAGACGTAGATCCATAGACTATGTCATCAACATATATTTGAACAATGACTATTTCTTTTCCATGCCTTAGAATGAATAAATTCCTATCCGCTTCACCTCTTGTAAATCCATATTCAAGTAAGAAAAAGAGGTTAAGCGACCATACCATGCACGTGGAGCTTGTTTCAAGCCATATAAAGCTTTATCAAGTCTATATACGTGGCTAGGTTGATGAGGATCTTCAAAACCTTTTGGTTGTTCAACATAAATTTCTTCATTTAAATAACCATTTAAAAAGGCAGCTTTAACATCCATTTGAAACAAGGTGATTTTTAGATAACAAGCTATTGCCAAGAGGAGTCTTATAGATTCTATTCCAGCTACGGGAGCAAAGGTCTCATCAAAGTCAACACCTTCAATTTGTGTGTAACCTTGAGCCACAAGACGGGCTTTGTTCCGAACAATATTTCCTTGCTCTTCCGATTTATTTTTGAAAATCCATTTTGTACCAATTATATTAGTGTTAATGGGATGTGGTACTAAAAACCATACTTCGTTACGAGCAAATTGTTCATGTTCCTCTTGCATGGCTTGTATCAAAAAATTATCTTTTAAAGCTTCTGAAATATTCTTGGGTTCTAAAGAGGAAACAAAACAGGAATATTTTACCTTATGGTATGTGGTGGACATGCACAGATACGTCACCATTTCACGGTAACTAATAGGCTCTTTGTTCCTTGTTTGTACCCCTTCATTTTCTTCTCCAATAATCTAAGAAGAAGGATGATTTCTTCTGATCCTAGCTGGTGGATCCCTTCTTAAATCTCCATGCACATTAGCATCATCATCAGACTGTTCGTCATTTTCAGTTGCTGGACTAGATTCAGGTGATACCTGAGATGCTATCCCTTCAGTGGCAACACTCTGGTCAGCACCCGTGGTATCACTTGCTTTACTTTGTTCCTCCAGCTCTTCCAGCAATATTAATGGAGATTCCTACACTCCATCACCTGTAACACTTGCTAAGTCATAAAAAACAATGTTAACTGATTCTTGAATGGTTCTTAACCTAAGGTTATAAACCCTATATGCTCGACTATTCTGAGCATACCCAAGAAATATTGCCTTATCACTTTTAGAGTCAAACTTGGCTAAGTAATCCCGATCATTTAGAACAAAACACACACACCCATTTATATATGAAAATAATGAACTTTTCGTATCCTACCATTCACAATTTCATATGGTGTCATAGTTGTACCGGGTCTTAGAAACACTCTATTGGCCGTGTGACATGCTGTGCTTAAGGCTTCAGCCCAAAATCTTTTAGAAATCCTTTTTGAAAATAACATCACACGGGCCATTTCATGCAAGGTCCTATTTTTTCTTTCAGCCACCCCATTTTGTTGAGGTGTTTTAGGAGCAGAAAACTCATGTTTAATTCCTTTTAATTCACAAAAAGTTGAAAACAAATAATTATCAAACTCCTTTCCATGATCAGACCTTATTCGAATGATAAGAGCACAAAACATGTTTTTGATTTTAGCATGTAAGATCTTAAACTTTTCAAAAGTTTCTGATTTTTCTTTCAAAAAATACACCCAAGTGAATCTAGAAAAATCATCTACTATGACAAAAGAATATCTCTTACCTCCTAAACTTTCTACCTCAACTAGACCCATTAAATCTATATGTAAAAGTTGGAAATAGTGAGTTGTTCCAGAGTACTCCTCATGGTGTTGGGTAGCACTATGGGCAACACGTGTCTGTTTACCTTTGAGATAATTCTCACATTTGATTTTCTTACTTATGTCCAGGTTAGTAATACCACTAATAGCTTCTACCTTAAGAAGTTTCACAATGTTACGAAAATGGACATGACCCAACTTTTGATGCCACAAGGTAGCATCATCAACTCTCACAAAATGACACACTTGTTTATCCTCAACAAGATAACAGTTATTACTTGACCTAGTACCTGACATAACACAGTTATTGGTACAATCAAAAACTTCACAAGTGTTCTTATTGAATTTCACTTCAAGGTTGTCATCACAAAGTTGGCTAATACTAATTAAATTAGTTACAAGTCCATCAACATGCAAAATATTTTTCAAAGCAGGAAATCCAAGTATATTTAGAATGCCTTTTCCTACTATATTACTCTTGCCACCACCACCATATGTTACACTACCACCTTGAATAGGTTCATATTCCTTTAAAAACATTTTTGTTCCCGTCATGTGACGTGAACAACCACTATCAAAATACCATCAACCTTCAACATTAGTTTTTAAGGCAGTGTAAACAACATCACATCTCAGGTTAGACTTAGGTTTCCATTATTTCCTACTTTGATTATTTTCCTTCTGACTGCTAGTGATATCTTAAGTGCTAGGCAACACTTCAGGTAGCGCTGATGAACTGGACTGTTTCTTTAAAAGAGTTTTACAATTATTTTTCAAATGTCCAGTAGAGTAACAATAGTTACATACTCTCGCTTTATCAGAAGTCTTATCTGAAGACAATAGTTCAACATTATCTCTTTCTTTAACAAAAACTATTTTATCTTCCTTATTTTCCAAAGTAGATGTAATAACATTTAAAGACTCTTGAAAAACCATACCTGCCTTGAGTGGTTTGCTCAACCCAAGGATTTCATCCAGCTTGGAAGAACCCGTGTTGAGTTTTTTAAATGTGGCTTCGGCTAGAGTAAGTTTGGTCTTGACTTTGTCCAGCTCCGCATCCTTTTTTGTGAGTTGGACTTCCAACTTAGTCATGCCCTCAGTCAGATCTTGAACTTTTTTGGACAGGAACGCCACCTTCTTGTTCTCTTTCTTCCATTCGTCAAGGAAATCTTTGCAAAGGTCCTTAAGACCGCAAATGAGTTCATCCTTGCTGAACTCGTTACTTTGTTCACCCTCTTGTGAACTACCTGCATCCAAGTTAACAGAACCCACAAAACAAACAGCGTTTGTTAACAAAAATTGGTATACCTGCTGGATGATATCTCATGTGATATCTCTGCTTGGATATCTCTTGCGATAATACTGTCAGTGTCCGAGTCACAATTTGTGACCATCATTGATGTTTGATCTGAATCTTCAGATTGATTGGTCTCCTCATCTTCATTGTCACTGAGGGATACCCATAGGTTCTTCCCCATCTTCCTTAGAGTGTTAGCACACTCATTTGAGTAATGACCCCACCCAGAGCATGCGTGACATTGGATTGACTCAAGGTACTTCGGATCAGATCTAGATTGATCTGATGATGCTCTTCTTATGGGACCACCTTTATGAGTAGATGGAAATGTCCTCTTCGGCATTGAATTGTACAACTTGGTTTGTTGCTCTTTAGCCTTAACCTGCACATTTACTTTGTTAAACTTTCTTAACATAGAATTATATTTCCTAGCAAGCAAGGCAACACTAGCATCTTCACCTAATTCCTCAAAAATTTCGTAATCCTCATCAGTTGATAAATTTGAGGATTGAACTTTTAAAGCAACACTCTTGCCTTTAGAAGCTTCACTTTGCTCAGCAAGGTTTGACTCAAAAAATTTTAAAATGCTGTAAGTACGCCAATCCAAATCGCTACCTTTTTAGATGCATTTTAATACGATGAAATTGCATTAGGGGCATTTTGGTAAATTCCCGGTCTGTTTCGAGACTTTTGGGAGCTTTTTATAAGTTTCTCGTTAAGAAAGGATCTACAAGGAATTAATTGCTTTGTACTTTTAAGGAATTATTTCAGAATGTTCCAGAAGCAGTTTTGGCGCCAGAAACGGTTATGGGCATAATGTGTCACGCGACACTTCGAAGCCACAGAAAGTTGATGCAGGACGTCGTGCGACACACTATGCCCATCAGCTGCAGCTATAAATAGAGCCCTTTGCCACTCATTTCAAGATCCCAATTCCATTCCCTAAAGTCACTCTGCCAAATTCGCACCAGAACCTCTCTCTCTCCTCCTTCCACAAAAACATACACACCAATCCACCCCAATTCAATCTCCATCTTATCCAATTCACCCACTTACCTTCATACAACCCAAACCAATTGAAGATCTGGAGGCTAGCACTCCACCTGTGCTCGAATCTGCACCTCCTGCAGCTGGTTAGAAGGCTAATACACCTAACTTGGTGTATTGGTGGTGGATCTACAAGGGTAATGCATCCCTCCTACCTTATATCTCTCATTTACTTGCTCCTTGCACAATTCCTGTTCATCCACCTGATAATTGAGCTCCATCCGCTTTAATTATCAGGTGGCAATCGCCATCTCTCTGTTTAAAGTTGTTTTGTTTGAATTGATTGATTGTTCATGATGTGATTCATTGAATTTATTGCTTGCTTGCCAAGGGAGTGTGGATCTCCCCATATCCACACCCCGTTGGTCAATCTGTTGTGGATTCACGTTATTTCGAGTCATTTTGTTATGATAACTTGATTTGATTTGGTATCTGTTGACTCTGTTCCTCAAGTGTAAGGTTCCTGCAGAAGGCTAACTTGTGTCACGCGACACAATTTGACATTTGGAGTCCTGTGTCACGTGACACAAGCAGTCCTCTGCAGAGGATCATCATTTAAGTTGTAATTTGTTTACCTAGTTTGATTGTCACTCAGAACAGAGTATAGATCCTCAATATCCACACTCATCTGAGGTGATTGTGTCTCTGTAGTTTGAGTATTTGTAAAACCTCTGCCAGGTGCTTTGTTGTGTCACGCGACACAACTGACCTCTCAGGTCCTGTGTCACACGACATAACTAGTCCTGTGCAGAAGGTTCAGTTTCAATTGTATCTCTGTTCAATCTCTGATGTAAGTGGGATGTGGCCTCCCATGATCAATGGCTCACAAGTTGTATTCCTTCCGTTGAGCAATAAAATGAAGCATTAATATGCATTTTGTACATATCTTGTCACACACAATTTGCACACACATTTGAATATTTTGAATGTTGAACATAGAAAGACTAGTCTACGGACGAGGCGTGTTGGGTGAAATCTCGGTTCTTCCCAACACGTAACCTGACCCCCGAACCCAAAATTCTCTTTTCAAAGGTTTTCAATGTTTCCTTAAAAACGGCGTGGCAACTCCTAAAAAATTCATTATATTTCGGCGAGCGTACATTTAGTGGCGACTCCGCTGGGGACATATTGACACTTGTTTTTCAAAAGTGGGCCAAACTTTCGGGCATGTTCAACATTCATTTCATACATTTGTGTGTGCATTTGTTGGTGGCATTATATATGTGTAAATGCATTCCTTGCTTTGCTTTATTCCCTCCCCCTTCCTTGCTTCCTATTGAGATTATGCTGGTGCTGGGGCTTGAGCTATTGCATTGTGCTTGGAGGCTGAGGCTGGTTTGGCTTTTGTTTAGATTCTTGATATGAGACTCCTTATGTCACGCGACACATTTGACCTCATCAGTCCTGTGTCACGCGACATAAGTGGTCAATTTGCAGGATTGGTTTTCTTGGTGCAGCTTATGATTGTGGGCAGTCCCCATGATCAAAATTTTGATCATTTGATTATTGTATATCTGTGGGGTGTGTGTGTTTCTCCTTTTCCTTATTTTTTCCAAAAAAATAAAAAAAATCATTTTCACAAATAAAGGAATCTAGTCATCCGCACACTATGTCACGTAGATCTAGAACCCTCGGGAGCGATTGACGGCATCGCAGACGGTGATGTATGTTGCCTACGCTTGAGCGCCTAATGTCAAACCTATCCCCCTAGCGCATCATAGGTAGCGCCACACTTTTAAAGCTTACCCAACGGTTGGTTTTGACACGCCATTTTCAAATACACTAAAATGAATTGTTTCAAAATTTTTAATAGGCCTTCGTACCTACCCCAAAACCTAGCACGTGTGGGCATGTTGCCAACGCAACATGGTTTCACGAAAGGACATGTCATCCCCATGGCATGTTCTAACGAGAGATCATGTCGCTTTGTCAACGTGCACCGACGAGAGGTCATGCCGGATTTTTTCTTGAATTTCTTCAGGAATACCCGTTATGCTGCCCAAATTTCTCCAGAAATTGGGATTGCTCGTCCGTCCCATAAATGCTTTGGTTTTATATAGGTACTATTGCCTATTATTAATTTTGACTCAACACATTTGGTGTATTTTTGGATGATGCATCTCTAGGTTCCCCCCGAGGTCTAGATTGCGTAAAATAAAGGATTAGCCTTTCCCAACCGTTCCTAGAATTTAAAAGATACCGATTTCTACTTGAACATTAATAAAATGTTGCATGAGTCCATCTCCTTCCATATTCTTCCCTCTCCCATACCTCCTCAAGATCCTTTCATCTACCACCTTATCGACTCCCGTCCATCTCTGCAGCTACGGCAAATTGGGTGCATACTCCGGTCCCTGGTGCTCGTTTGGTTCATATTCCTAAGGCGAAAGCATTCCAAGTGCCTGAGTGGTCGTCCATCTGATTCGTAATCCAAAATGTTCGGTGCAGAGAAGATTATGGCCCACCAGTCCAGAGGTTCGTATCCCATGGGTCAGTAGAGTACAAATGGTGTGTCCATTGAAAAGTTTCCTTGAAGCCGCTTTTCCTCGCGAGCGGGAGGCCTGGTTGCTTGCTCAGATTGCTAAAGCTAAGGAAGATGACTTATGAATGACAAAAAGTTTGAGAAAGGTCCTCACCCCATCAATGTAAACGATGCTCTTCCTTTCATCCGAAGTTGAAGAAGCCAATCAGTCTTCGTAGGATCTAGAATGTCCCTCTTTGGGACATGAGTCTGTCGAGTCCACTTTGGACCAGTTTTTGCGTTGCAGTAATAAAATTTTTGTTTCTCTTCCTGCTAGACTCGAGACATCACTTGCACACCCACGTTACATTTAATTGAAATGGTTTTATTCGACATGATCACTTGTGCTGCTCAATCACTGATGCATTGAAATGACTAATATTTAAATTAATCGGAGTGAGAAAATCAACCGATGTCATTCTCAAATTGGGGCTCATCAACTCCCCATCTCGCATCTCATATGCTCACATCTTCCATCGTCCTCATCATCTCGTTGCTCGATGAATTTGCATGAATCTTCCTCAATCAAGCTTAAGCAAGCATCGAAGACTTAATCTCATTTGGATCATCCGGTAGGGATTGCAGTTGAAGCCTTTCACTCTAGGGAAGCCATTACCTCACCCTCACTAAACAATACCTTTTCATTTCAAGATCGGCATATTTTGAAACCCTGTTTAGCCATCATCTTTGCTCCATGCTAAGAGAAGTCCTAGCAGTTCCAAGAAATTAACTTCGAGAGTCGGCGATGCATAAAATACTCAAGCCATGAAGGAAGGACAAAGATAATCCTCAACTCCTCAAGAGGCCTTCCAAGTTATCAAAAGAAGGACTTCAGATCCTCACAATTCAGCAAGAATCCTCAACTCCCCAAAAGGCATTTCAAAAGAAGGACTTTAGATCCTCACAATCCAGCGAAGTCCCCGACTTCTCAAGAAGCTCTCCAATGTTCAAAAGGAGCCCGAATCCTCACAAATTCACAAAAAGTTTCAATAGCTTGGATTTTCTCTCACCAATACCTAAACCAATCCCAAGCCATCCTCTCGATTTTAGAGGATATTCCCATTACCATTACCCTTCCCCTTGGCAAAGCCAATTTTGACCTCTCATCCTCAGAGGCAATCAATTCCCTCACCTTAGAAATCCCAAACACATTCGTAAAAGCCAACCTCTCATCTTTAGAGGTTTAGTCAGTAAAAAGACCAGCCGACCTCTCATATTAAGAGGTCATGACATTCCGAATCACCCGATGGCCGATCGAAGCCCTGAAACCCAGCTACAGTTCCTACCGGATAGCAGTTTCATTCTAACATCTTCAAGATCTAATTAACGCTTCATTTCTTGCTTAAATCGGAGCCAAATCCATCTCGACTCAAGATCATCAATCAGAGATTGTGCAAATTCAATCCATTCATTCGACACATCATGTGAGCATATTTTATTTCCCCTCCACAAACATTTGCCGTAAATGTCCCACTGGGGCTTCGCATCCGTGTCTTTCATTGACACTCCAAAGAGATATGGGCGTCAACTCTCCAATTCTCAAAAGATCCTCGAATTTCACATCCCAGTCTCTCTTCATTCGGGATAAGCCCGAACTACGGCGACCTGAGCTCCTCCCAAGGAGGGGAGCGTAGGCAACCACAACTGGTCCGGTCGAAACCACAAACAAATCTCAGAAAATCTGGTCTCTTCAAGGGTCGTCCCTATACACTTTCTATCCTTCCGAGTTTGATTCTCGATATCAGTTGGTTTTCTCCTCGGGATTAATCAAAATATTTGTTCATATCGGCTTTGGTGGTTGAATAACCTGAACCTCAATAAAGGGTTTTAAGCAGCTTTGTGATCATCATGAATAAGACAAATTTTCAAGTGTCTCAACAAGTATTCCTTTCTACATTCTAGGAATAAAGAGCCAAACACTGTCTTTCTGTCAAACAGGGCTTCCATACACTTTTCCACACCTTGCGATGCTTATACTCTCCCAAAAGAGTCAAACCCAAAAGCGAGTGTGTCACAGAATCGGGATCTATTCCCACCTTTGAAAGATGTACCCCTGCACGTAAACACTTCCGAGTCTTATCCAGTGACTAATTGACTGCGATTTGAAACGATGGGTTGCCTCCTTGGCCACAAGATGATTTTGTCTGAAATGGGTCTGCATTGGATCTTCTCAAGCTGGGGCTTTGGTTAAGATATCCCTTAGGCTCTCCGTACCAGATTTCCCTCCAGGTTTGCTTTATCAACTGGGGCTTCGCCAAGCCGGGATCATTCTCTGCACATTCTCTGCTGCTTACCTCCTCGGGTGCGCGACACACTTTGTTCTCATCAGCAACAACCAACCTACTGCAATTTGTACTCCCAAGAGCATCCCCGACTTGCCTAGGCTGCATCATATCATCCATCACTCATACATTTCCCCACCTCATGGGAGAGGGTCCAACCCATACATCATCATATATACACATTCGTCCCAGACACAATCCACCATAGCACAACTGCTACATACATATCTGCTCACCGAGTCATGCAAAATCCTCACTCCATTTTCATCCCTAGCTGAAATGGACTCGTGCAACAAAAGATTAATAATGCATAAGCAAAATTTCAAATCAAGTGAATAAAATGCAAAGTGCCTAGAGTGTTGTGTTCCCCCCTCCCCCGCAGGGTACAATAATCAAGTGATCATAATCTGATCGTGGGGATTGCCCCTCAAATCACAATACTGGACAAAGATTTCAAATCCTGCAGGTGGCATACCCCGCCTTTATCATTTTCATCAGGCCCATCATCTTCAGACTCATCAGCATCATCTGAAAGAGCCTTAGCTGCCTCAGTCTCCAAGCAATGCTTGTAAAAAAAAAGAGCTCCAACTGCCCCAGTATCCAAGCAATAATGCTCACCAGTCTCGATGACTTCAAATCCTATTATGCATGACAAATCATCAACAAATACCGTCTCGTGAATGGCCATCCAGCAACTCATCAACAAGCAGTGGCCTAAGACCTTCCGGCAACCATGATCATCAGCCGTAGCATCAGTCCCTCCGGCAGCTATAGGTAAGCACAGCACAGGTATGACAGCATATCTCAGTCAATTACTTTGCTAAAAGCATTAATCTCATTCAGGTCAAGATACCTTCAAATAATCCCTTTCAGGTCAAGAGACCTTCAAATGATCCCTTTCAGGTCAAGAGACCTTCAAATAATCCCGTTCAGGTCAAGAGACCTTCAAATAATCCATTTCAGGTCGAGAGACCTTCAAATAATCTCATTCAGGTAAAGAGACCTTCAAATAATCCCTGTTGTTTTGGTAGAAAAAACAATAAAGTAGAATCTTAACTAAGTTCAGTGTGTGGATTGAATAATAAGGAGGGAACTGTGGAATTCGATTATATGGAACAAAAGCATGAAAAAGAGATAATGACACCACGATTTGTTAACGAGGAAAACCTTGGAGGTGATAACCTCTTTGGAAAAAACTCCGGGAGTTAGGTCTCCAACCTTAAAAGTTTCACTATAATGATCAAGAACACAACTTTGGAAGACAATGGAGAGGATTACAAGAGCTTTGTGTGTTGAGTGTGTGCTTATGAGCGTTAGTGTGTTTTTCCGTCTCCATTTCCCCTTAAATACAAGTAAATATGAAAGAGTCAAATATGGTTCCTACAATCTCGGCATTTTGGTTTATCACTTCAACCATCGTGAGACCAAGTCGCCCTAGCCGTTTGAAGGTCTGTTGAACGTGCTTGAAGATTGTTCCGCATTCCTCTCTTAATTACTGAAAAATAATAATAAGAATATTAGGAAATATTTGAACAAGTAAATATTAAAACGATACTTACAGTGTAATGACATCTCGATATGCAGGATCAACTGAAGATGTTTCCATGTTGAAAAATGCCCACAACAGTTTGTCCCCAAAAACATTTGACTATGTTGGCAACTGAAGAGGCAAAATGTTTTTCTCTTTTGTATTAATGGTCCAACTGTCGCTCTGTTTGATGGGACGTTTTTGGAAGACGTGGCGTTGAAATGGACGGTTGGGGAGAAGAGTTATTTTTGAAAAGGAGTTCTTTCTCTTTTTAATAACTGTTTGGATAAATAAACTTCTCCAAGCTTCTCTTTCACCCCTGTTACGACGCCGTTCATCTTTCAAGGTAACATTTCTCCACTTTTCATCTTCCTCCATTGTTTATCTTTTTTCTTTTCTTTGTCAATCATGGGTAGGACCAGGTGGTCCTCGACCAAATCTAAGAATGTCCCAACCCCACAAAGCTCCAAAGAAATTAGTCTCGATGATTTCGTTTGCGAAAACCTTCTTGCAAAACCAGACGAAGAGACCTGCTTGTTCAGTGATTCCCAAATAGAGTCCATTAAACGACAATGCTACTTCCCAAATGGTACAATTTTTCATCCTTTTTCCGTAAAGCTTAGGTCTGATTATGTTTCTCGCTAATGGATCTGTTTCTTCGAGTATCCCTTTCTCCTAGGGTTTAGCTACCCTTTTCCTTTATTGGTTTCTGAGTTCTTCCAAAAGACCCAACTTGCTTATGCTCAGTTGATGCCGATGGCTTGGCGAGTCTTTGCCTTTGTCATTAAAGTGAACCGAGAGAACGGATTAAACCTAGGGCTCCATGAAATCGCATATTCGTACGATCTTCAACTCTTTGGTTCCAAAAGGTATCTTTTTAGGAAGAGATCAGGTAGGAGTTCCCTAATGAGCACCACATCATCTAGTGATAGGGGATGGAAAAATAGATTTTTCTTTGTTGATAGGGCATCTATTGGAGAAGGAAATGGGATTTCAAGCGAGTGGAACAAGGGAGGTACTTAAATTCTTACTTTTGGGACTTCCTTTTCTTGAGACAAACTGAATTGTAATTGTTCTTGCTTTTATGCAGATATTGACTGGGGAGAACTGTTCCCGCCTGTTGAAGACACTCTAACCAAGGTTGAAGAATTTTTCAGGCTTTCTCCAGACAAAAGATCTCCTAAGGGCTTATTGGAGGCATCTTTGACTGTCCCGGAAGAACAGAAGGCCTCCACCTCCGTTATTATGTCCACAGGTAAGTGTGTTATCCTCTCGGTTAGTTTGTCAAATTGATGCACTATACTTATTGACAAATCCTTCATATGTCAATGTAGTTTCCAAACCCCCATCTCGGGATCGGACTTTGACCTCGATGAAATTGAAGCCATGTTTACAGGCTCTACTGTGAAGATAGAGATGAAGCCTCCGCCCGCCCCTAAGAAGACCCCAACTTTGGATGATAGTGCAGGTATTGGTTCCAGAGTAAAGAAGCGAAAGGCTAGTCAAGAGGAGGTAGTCGAAGTTGAAGATTCCTTTGATGGAATGCCAGTAGGAGATTTTAAGAAAAAATGCATGAGCTTTGCGGCGGGGTAAGATACTATTAATTGGATATTTACTAACGCAAAAGTTTTTATAAACATCTATTGATGTTGAGTTATTATTTCTCAGACTGTAGGCTATGTGGAGGAGTTGGTGAAAGAAATTGAAATGCTAAAGAAGAAGTCCAAAGCTGACATCGCTTTGGTTAGGAAGGAGAAGATAGCGTTAGAAAACAAGGTGAAGGTACATGAGAAGACCCTGGAGCAACAAAGCAAGTCGTTGGGAGAGCAAGAACAAACAAAGTGAAGGACTTACCGAATAGTTTGGCTAAGAGTGAGGAGGATCATCGAAAGAGATCACGTCGTTAAGAGTTCCCGCAAACTGGCCGCGGCAAAAAGCAAGCTTTCTCAATGCAAGATAAAAATGATGAAGGAGTATCAAGAAGGGAAGGCCGACACTTGGGATATCAACAGAGAGTGCGCCTATTTGTTTAAGTTGACCGGTGAAGTGATGGATGAGGGCGAGGTGTCGTCGAAGCCCGTATGAAGCGGTCGTTAAGGATGCACCAAGAGATGGAGAAGTTAACCCAAATGCAACACTCCGGCGCGTAAGCCACCTAAAAGAAGGTAAAACAACTTTGTTCTTGGTATTTTGATGATGTTACTGGGGTGGAATCCCTTAAAACAATTTTTATTTTCGTTTGGTTATGTAATGGGTCCATAAGGACCAAAGACAATTTCCTTTATGTGTTGGGTTGGTCCAACACTTTTGCACTTTAAGCTTAGTAGTTTGGATGCTTTTTATGATAACTTTATGGTTTAATGATTTTCAAGCGTGTCAAGGCTTGCTATATTTTGGATAGAATTGTTCTTTGGATGATCCTTTATTATGCTCATAAGGTGACATGATAGTATGTCGAAATGATAGGTACTTAGGATGACATGTATACGTCATAAACCGTAGATACTTAGATGACACGTATATGCCATAAACCGTAGATACTTAGATGACACGAATATGCCATAACCATAAGAATAATACTTAAGATCAATCATCTAACTGAGTGGGAATGGGTAAGCTATATGAGTTTACCCATATAGGCCCACCCCACACCTCAATTAGTGAGATAACTTGCGCTCCAGGCGAAGGTGTGGTAACCTAACTTCTTAAGAAAGAGGTAATTAACTCTTTAAACCTTAGAAGGGATTGTGTACCTTTACTTGAGAAGAGATGGCCAGTCTCTAATGGGGGAGAAATCGTTGTTCTTTGCGTGCATTCGATATGTCCCCATGTAAATGTGTCAATACCTCATAAGATAGAAACACGTTAAAAACGGACGCCAACGAAAGTTGACGTCTCTTCACAAAGTGTATTAGCGACATCTTAACTTGTAAATAATAAAAAAGATGCATAGGAGAAAAGAAAGGTTGTAAAGAGTTGAAAGACGATTCATACCTGGAAAGATGAGTTCATGGGAAATCATACTTAAATGTAATACCTTTTGAGATGAATGGCGTTCCAACTTCGCGGTATCATTTGGCCATCCAAGGTTGCAAGGCGATATGCTCCTTTTCCGGCTTGTGCATCTATTAAGTAGGGTCCTTCCCATTTTGGGGCAAGCTTGCCTGCATTGGGCTCCTTGGTATTTTGGAATGCCTTTCGTAGGACTAAGTCTCCTACTTGAAACCTTCTAACCCTTACATTTTTGTTGTAAGATCGGGCTACCCTTTGTTGATATGCTGCCATACGAACTTTGGCCATGTCTCTTAGCTCATCCACAGTATCCAGGTCATGTATCAAGAGGTCTTTATTATGTTCAAATGTCAGTAAGCTGTATCTTGCCGTTGGTACAAGGACTTCGCCGGAATAATGTATTCGCTCCGAATACAAGTGAGTAGGGGGTTTGACCAAGAGCATTCTTAGATGTCGTCCTGTCGCCCCATGTGACCATTGGTAACTCTTCCGCCCAACGTCCTTTCTTCCGGTTTAGTCTCTTTTTTAAGTTACCGATTATTATTTTGTTGCTAGACTCGCCCGTCCATTGGCTTGAGGGTGAACAGCGAAGATGTCACCATCTTAACACCCCAAGATGTCAGAAATCTTGGGTCCTCTTGCCGATGAATTGAGAGCCGTTGTCACAAATTATCTCCGATGGAATTCCGAATCGGCCGAATATGTTCCTTTTGATAAAAGATATCACTTCTTTGTCACGAACTTGCACATATGCCTCAAATTTCTCTACCCATTTAAAAAGTAGTCTCGTCATGGCCAAAAGAAATACTCATCCCCGGTGCTATGGGAAGTTTTCCTACTATATCCATTCCCCAAACCATAAAAGGCCATGGTGACAGGATATGATGTAGCAAGTCACCTGGCCGGGTGTAGGATGTCCCCATGTCGTTGGACAGAATCACATTTCTTTGCGTAGTCAACGGCATCTTTTCTCATTGTAGGCCGTAAATAGCCCATTCTAAGAGCTTTAGTATGTAAACTTACTGCCCCTGTATGATTTCCACAATCTCCTTCGTGCGGCTCCTTGAGAACCCGATGGGCTTTATCTCGCCTCTAGACATCTTAAGTAGTGACCTCGCAGCATTTTCTAAACAAGAGATTATCAATAAGTACATATTTAGATACTCTTACCCCGAAGGCTCTTGCATTTTTCTCCTCGATCGGGATCGTATCATCTAAGAGATATTTGATAATAGGAGCCTGTCCACGAGGGTTGCCGCAGAGAGGCAAGTATGTCGGCATCCGTGGCGAACATCTCAAGATGGTCAATTGCTTTGGGATGTCAACATGTATGATTGGGATACCGGTTTGTGAGAAGCTTTTGAAGGCCGAACCCAAGTTTGCCAGAGCATCTCGCTTGAGAATTTTCTTCCCGTGGGATTTGTTCCAAGGAAAATGTTTTGAATTTGGCCGAAATAATTTTTACAATTTCCAAATATGTTGTCATCTTAGCGTTTTTCGCGACGTAGGACCCGTTGTACTGATTAACAATTAGTAATGAATCCATGAACACCCGGATATGTTTGACATCTAAGTCTTGGGCTGCGGTTAAACCTGCAATTAGAGCCTCATACTCTGCTTCATTGTTGGTAGCCTTGAAACTGCAACTGATAGATTGTGGTATTATGTCCCCTTGTGGCGATTTTAGTACAACTCCAAGACCTGTACCTCTCATGTTAGAAGCACCGTCCGTGTAGAGAGTCCAAATTTTTAGGATGTCATCATCTTGAAGTTGTTGTACTTCTAATTCCACCTCTTGTTGTAGCGTTGGACTGAAATCAGCCACAAAATCAACCAGGGCTTGGGATTTTATTGCAGTTCTGGGCTCGTACTTGATGTCGTATGTGCTTAATTGTACAGACCATTTCGCCATTCGACCTGACATCTCTGGTTTTCTCATGACATTCTGGTCTCAGCATCTAAGAGTGTCTTACTTATATAGTAGATGGGTTGCTGATTACCATCTCGTTCTGTCACCAAGACTGCGCTTACAGCGCCTTCGGACACTGCTAGGTAGATGTAAAGATGTTCTTCCATCTGAGGTTTGGCCAATAAGGGAGGTGTCGACAGGTAAGTTTTGAGCTCCTGAAAAGCTTCTTCATGTTGTTCCTCCCATTGGAACTTCTTGTTCTTTCTTAAGATGTCGTAGAAAGGTTTGCATCGATCTGAGGATTTTGAAATGAATCTAGTGAGTGCGGCAATTTTTCCTGTCAATCTTTGGACGTCCTTGACAGATTGAGGTGATGACAGTCGAGAATAGCGCGTATTTGTTAAGGGCGGCTTCAATGCCTCTTTTAGTAACCATATAACCTGTAAACTTGCCGGCCTTCATTCCGAAGTTGCATTTAGCCGGATTAAGTTTCATGTTGAAACAATCCAGATGTCAAAAGCTTCGAGAGAGGTTGCTTATGTGATCCTCGGCCTTCTTGGATTTTACTACCATGTCGTCGATGTATACCTCCATTGTGTCCCCAATCTGATCCTTAAACATCTTGTTGACGAGCCTTTGATACGTTGCACCTGCATTTTTTAGTCCAAAAGGCATGGCAATATAACAATAAATACCTGTGGGGTTATGAAGGCAAGTGTCCTCTTGGTCAAATGGTTCCATCTCGAATTTGTTGAAATCCCGAGGACGCGTCCATGAAAGTGAGGAGTTCGTGACCAAGTGGCATCAACTAATGAATCTATGTGCGGCAAAGGGAAAGGATCTTTTGGGCGAGGCTTTATTTAAGTCGGTGAAGTCGACGCAAACTCGCCATTTCCCATTTCTCTTCTCTACCACAACCACATTCGCCAACCATCTTGGATAATCGACCTCCCGTATCATGTTGGCTTTGAGTAAGCGCTCTACCTCCTCCTTGATGATCCGATTTCGGTTTCGCAAACTTTCTACGTTTCGGTGCACCGGTTTAAAGCTAGGATCTATGTTAAGTTTGTGAGTGATGACATCTTTGCTAATGCCTGTCATGTCATCATGTTTCCAAGCGAAACTCTTTATTCTGCTTCTTAATAGGTTCACAAGTTTCTCTTCTATATCTCGACGGGATGTCGGTGCCAATAAGTACTACGATGTCCTGTTGGAAGGATCTAACAAGACTTCTTTCACATCATCCTCCCTAGCTTCCAGGACTTCACGTACTTTCCTCAGTAATTGCTTTGCTTGTTTTGGAGATGTAGACGCCTTCATTGAAGTTTTGTAACATTCCTTGGCCACCGTTGATCACCGTAAATCTTAGCGACACCCAAGGTGTTGGAAACTTCACACACCGATGGTAAGTGGAGGGTACGGCCTTCATTCCGTGAATCCACGGTCTTCCAAGAATGACATTGTAAGATGTTGCGCAATCAATTACGTTGAGAACCGCTCCATGGTGCCGAGGCCCTTTGAGTATATTGGAAGTTTTATCTCCCCCACCGTTTCTTTGACTTCACCACCGAAGCCTACCAAAGATCGAAGACTTTTTGACAATCTCCGATTCTCGGGATATTCATTTCCTTAAGGGTACCCAACATAATAAGATTGACTGAGTCTGCCCCCATCTACCGTAATACGTCGTATTGTACGGTTGGCGATCCGCAAGGAAATAACCAGACCGTCATGATGGGGTTCCAGCAAGTTATCACGATCACTTTCATCAAAGGTAATTGGATCCGGCAAGGTGTCGACATCTTGGGCCGTCTCTCCGGCTTTTCCTCTTTTGACTCCTTAGCGTGTCGTTTTGCGGTAATAGGATGTTCCACATATTTCGAGCCTCCACTGATGAAGTTGATCACCTTTGTTGATCGGGGGAGAAACCGGCCTTTCGGCTTCATGAGGAGCTTCGCATTTTCACCTTCTTCTTTCTGGATCCCAACAACTCCTTAAGATGTCCTTTCGAGAGTAAGTAATCGATCTCCTTTCTTAACGCGATGCGGTCTTCGATAACGTGTCCAAAGTCTTCATGGTAAGCGCACCATTTTGATTTGTCACGCCATCCCGTGGTTTTGTCCGTTTCTTTGGCCATCTCGGCTTTATCTCCTAGGTTGCCCATTGCACAAAGTACACCCGAAATGTCAACGTGAAAAACAATAATCGAAATGTTAGGCACATTATCACTATCTTCATCCTCACCGTCTACCGAATTAATTTTGCTAGTGTCAATTCTCGGATAAGGATTGGGACGGTTGTTCTGCGATGGGACGATTCGGTCTTTACGTCTGACGGTCATATGTCGACGTTTTGGATGACGACTTCGATCTTCGCAGCCTCATCTTCCTCCGCCTTATGAACCTTAATGCCCCCGCTCCCGACTTCTTCTAGCCGCTTACAAGGAGTCATTACCAAATCTTGATAATATTGTGAATCTTTCTTCAAC
This sequence comes from Adenophora triphylla var. japonica, assembly GCA_022495995.1. Lineage (NCBI taxonomy): Eukaryota > Viridiplantae > Streptophyta > Magnoliopsida > Asterales > Campanulaceae > Adenophora > Adenophora triphylla. Next base: position 881,987 of record JAFEMH010000008.1, read on the forward strand.
CCCATTTTGAATGCTTCGTGGCCGTCGACATGTCAAGATTGGGAATTTCTAACACCTCCTTATTGAACCGATGGACATAATCCTTCGGTGTCTCATTAGGCCGCTGGGTCACATTGTAGAGATCACTTGTCAACTTTTCAAATTGTCGATTGCATGAGAATTGGTTATAGAACATGTTGATGAGCCGGGCGTATGAACCAATTGAACCTAGAGGTTGCCTAATTAGCCATTTGAGAGCCGGTCCAGACAAGGTGGATCCAAATCCCCGCATAAGCAAGCCTCCCGCATCGAAGCGGGATATGGACTATGTCCATCTTTTCTTGATAGTGTGCAACATGCTCCTCGGGTCCGTGGTGCCATCGTACAATTTCATAGATGGTACGCTGAAACGCTTCGGGATGTCGACATTTGCAATTCTTTGGGACAAACCGGGATTGATTGTAACAGCTTTGGGTCACCGGTTGAATTGGAGGAGTTACACTGCACGTTCATTATCGCCCTCTACGAGATCCCGCATCTGTTTAGCTAGTGGGTTTCTGCAAAAGGGTCGCCCATAGGAATACGATTGAAATCATTATTATTGAAAAGATTATTTAGCAAACCGAGTTGTCCGTAGTAGTCGTGACGGTAGTGCTGTCTATAAATGGAATGAATGGGGTGAATCCCGCGGAAGATGGCGTCAATGGGGTGTCCCTGTGTAAAGATGTCGACATCATTAAAGATGTCGGCGGATGAGTTTGAGGAGGACCGCCCATTGGAATGAATTCACTCGAAATGTAGATCCTCCGGTGTTGTCAAAGTTGAGAACCCTTGCACGCGCCGGTGATATGTTCTCAAGCCGAGATGCGATGAGCCGTTGATCTTTCGCATCTTAATCATGGAATTGGTCAACACCTTCGAATTGTTGTCTTGCTTTGGTCCAACCTTTGATTCAACCTGGTTAGGATACTCCGGATGTCGGCATTCGCATTGGAAGAGGTTGCCCCCTTTTGTGGAGTCTTCGTAGGTTGAGTTCGCTGAGACCCGGTCTGAGGAGGTGGTGGTAACAAGCTGGTTCTACCTCCTGATGTGGGAACAACGGCGGGACCTTTCCCGGCGGTGGACACATTGGAGGGTGCCGACATAGTGAATTTGGTTAGGAAATGTTTCAAATAACCGATAAACCACGAGGCCCCTCGGTGGGCGCCAAATTGTTTTGGTAGAAAAAACAATAAAGTAGAATCTTAACTAAGTTCAGTGTGTGGATTGAATAATAAGGAGGGAACTGTGGAATTCGATTATATGGAACAAAAGCATGAAAAAGAGATAATGACACCACGATTTGTTAACGAGGAAAACCTTGGAGGTGATAACCTCTTTGGAAAAAACCCAGGAGTTAGGTCTCCAACCTTAAAAGTTTCACTATAATGATCAAGAACACAACTTTGGAAGACAAATGGAGAGGATTACAAGAGCTTTCAGTGTGTCGAGTGTGTGCTTATGAGCGCGCAGTGTGATTTTCCGTCTCCATTTCCCCTTAAATACAAGTAAATATGAAAGAGTCAAATATGGTTCCTACAATCTCGGCATTTTGGTTTATCACTTCAACCATCGTGAGACCAAGTCGCCCTAGCCGTTTGAAGGTCTGTTGAACGTGCTTGAAGATTGTTCCGCATTCCTCTCTTAATTACTAAAAAATAATAATAAGAATATTAGGAAATATTTGAACAAGTAAATATTAAAACGATACTTACAGTGTAATGACATCTCGATATGCAGGATCAACTGAAGATGTTGCCATGTTGAAAAATGCCCACAACACCTGTCAGGTCAAGAGACCTTCAAATAATCTCGTTCAGGTCAAGAGACCTTCAAATAATCCCGTTCAGGTCAAGAGACCTCCAAATGATCCCGTTCAGGTCAAGAGACCCTCCAAATGATCCCTTTCAGGTCAAGAGACCCTCCAAATGATCCCTTTCAGGTCAAGAGACCCTCCAAATGATCCCTTTCAGGTCAAGAGACCCTCCAAATGATCCCTTTCAGGTCAAGAGACCCTCCAAATGATCCCTTTCAGGTCAAGAGACCCTTAAATGATCCCTTTCAGGTCAAGAGACCCTTAAATGATCCCTTTCAGGTCAAGAGACCTTCAAATGATCCCTTTCAGGTCAAGAGACCTTCAAATGATCCCGTTCAGGTCGAGAGACCTTCAAATGGTCCCGTTCAGGTCGAGAGACCTTCAAATGATCTCGTCCAGGTCGAGAGACCTTCAAATGATCTCGTCCAGGTCGAGAGACCTTCAAATGATCCCTTTCAGGTCAAGAGACCTTCAAATGATCCCTTTCAGGTCAAGAGACCTTCAAATAGTTTCCCCTATATTCAGCCCCCTTCAATCAGTTTCCCTCGAACTACGGCCGGCTTGATTCCCGTCAGGGATATGTAGGAATCCTTTCTCAAAAGGTCCAGCCATCCGATCTCACCAGTCATCATCCAGCCATCCGCCATATCCTCCAGCCGCTCATTGGGATTGGGTCCTTTTTATCGACAACCTCACTTCTTCCATAAGTGACATTGCCGAGGGGCTCTGTAAGTACGCCAATCCAATTTGCTACCTTTTTAGATGCATTTTAATATGATGAAATTGCATTAGGGGCGTTTTGGTAAATTCCCGATCCGTTCCGAGACTTTCGGGAGCTTTTTATAAGTTTCTCATTAAGAAAGGACCTACAAGGAATTAATTGCTTTGGACTTTTAAGGAATTATTTCAGAAAGTTCCAGAAGCAGTTTTGGTGCCAGAAACGATTATGGGCACAATGTGTCACGCGACACTTCGAAGCCACGGAAAGTTGATGCAGGACGTCGTGCGACACACTATGCCCATCAACTGCAGTTATAAATAGAGCCCTCTACCTCTCATTTCAGGATCCCAATTCCATTCCCTAAAGTCACTCTGCCAAATTCGCACCAGAACCTCTCTCTCTCCTCCTTCCACAACAACATACACACCAATCCACCCCAATTCAATCTCCATCTTATCCAATTCACCCACTTACCTTCATACAACCCAAACCAATTGAAGATCTAAAGGCTAGCACTCCACCCGTGCTCGAATCTGCACCTCCTGCAGTTGGTTAGAAGGCTAATACACCTAACTTGGTGTATTGGTGGTGGATCTACAAGGGTAACGCATCCCTCCTACCTTATATCTCTCATTTACTTGCTCCTTGCACAATTCCTGTTCATCCACCTGATAATTGAGCTCCATCCGCTTTAATTATCAGGTGGCAATCGTCATCTCTCTTTTTAAAGTTGTTTTGTTTGAATTGATTGATTGTTCATGATGTGATTCATTGAATTTATTGCTTGCTTGCCAAGGGAGTGTGGATCTCCCCATATCCACACCCCCCTTGGTCAATCTGTTGTGGATTCACGTTATTCCGAGTCATTTTGTTATGATAACTTGATTTGATTTGGTATCTGTTGACTATGTTCCTCAAGTGTAAGGTTCCTGCAGAAGGCTAACTTGTGTCACGCGACACAATTTGACATTTGGAGTCCTGTGTCACGCGAGACAAGCAGTCCTCTACAGAGGATCATCATTTAAGTTGTAATTTGTTTACCTAGTTTGATTGTCACTCAGAACAGAGTATAGATCCTCAATATCCACACTCATCTGAGGTGATTGTGTCTCTGTAGTTTGAGTATTTGTAAAACCTCTGCCAGGTGCTTTATTGTGTCACGCGACACAACTGACCTCTCAGGTCCTGTGTCACGTGACATAACTAGTCCTGTGCAGAAGGTTCAGTTTCAATTGTATCTCTGTTCAATCTCTGATGTAAGTGGGATGTGGCCTCCCATGATCAATGGCTCACAAGTTGTATTCCTTCCGTTGAGCAATAAAATGAAGCATTAATATGCATTTTGTACATATCTTGTCACACACAATTTGCACACACATTTGAATATTTTAAATGTTGAACATAAAAAGACTCGTCTACGGACGAGGCGTGTTGGGTGAACTCTCGGTTCTTCCCAACACGTAACCTGACCCCCGAACCCAAAATTCTCTTTTCAAAGGTTTTCAATGTTTCCTTAAAAACGGCGTGGCGACTCCTAAAAAATTCATTATATTTCGGCGAGCGTACATTCAAATGCTCATTAAGGAATTGATGCTCATAGTAGAAAGGTTGTGAGCCTCTTCTATAGATGAAACCTTCATATTAAAACGCTCAGGGAGAGTTCTAATAGCCTTTGAAACCAATTGTTTATTTGTAAAAGGTTCACCTAAAAGTTGACACTCATTAGCAATGTCAAACAATTTTTCAAAATAAGAGGAAATGTTATCATTTTCACCCATTCTCAACCTTTCAAACTTGCTAGTAAGACCTCTAAGTTTGTTTTCATACACACTAGAATCACCTTCACAAAACCTTTGTAAACTATCCCAAGCTTCCTTAGCCGTGGAACTATTTTGAACTAGTTTAAAAATGTGCATGTCAACCCACTTAAAAATAGCATTAAGAGCTTTCTCATTGTAGTTAGAAAGGACAATCTCTTCATTAGTCCACTCGCCTTCAGGTTTAACCTGCATGTCACCATCCTCATCTGGAGGTAACAGTGGAAGAGAGTATCCATTAACTACAGATCGCCAAGTTCGAAGATCAATTAATTTGATATGCGAGCAAAGATGGATCTTCCAATAGGCATAATTCGAACCATCTAAAACAGGAAGACGTTTTTGGTTTGGATTTGCAGGATCAAAAGCCATGACACCGGATCTAGCACTTAGTATGTCAAGTGATAGGCTCTGATACCAATTGAAATTGTCACAGCCTGAAACACAAGTGATATCCAAGGTGATAACAGCACCAACGATAGCACTTGAGATAGCACACACACACTTTGAAAATAAAAACAATTTTGTAAAGAGATTGCAGCGGAAAAATAACACCAAAATTGTTTTTCTCAAGTTATATAAATTATATAACTTGAGGATGCCTCTTAGGCAAGACTTTATAATCACAATATAAGATGAATTAAAAAAGTCGAAAGTGTTCCCTATAACTAATACAATGTAAGTTTTATGGAACAAGAGATAAAGAACGAATTCCAATCCTAGCCAACATACAACTTGAAACCAAGGTAATCAAGTGCGAAATTATATGGGAGGATGGATAAAACGAACCAACAAAGAACTCTATCTCTATATGCTTGAAGGTGTGAAGTGTGTAATTGGCATGTCTTCAAGTGTCTCCTTCAATGCATATTTATAGTCTTCAATGTCTTGAAGACTACTCAATTTGTAACAGCCTTGGGGTGTCTTGATCGTGTAGGGAGAGTGGAGAGATTGTTGGGCTTGTTCCTCACTTCATGCGCCAACATCCCACAATTGTAGCAACCGTATCTTACTCTCCAAGTCCATGCTATAAGACCTTGTACTCCCAAGCTTCTTTCACCTGGTACTCTCTTTGAATCAGCAACAACACCTTTGAAATAGTCTTCCCACGTTTTTGAAGTTTTCGACATAAAGTAACTCTTGGAAAGTTTATGCTTAAAACGTTATTTATCCATAACTTTCTCTTTTCCAAATTCCTCCACGTTTCTTGCTCGTTCTTCCATCATATTGCAACCTGAAATATGGACTTACAACATATACTAAACAGATTATATTAGCACATTAATACATAAACAATTAATCAAGAAATGTGCAACTATATAAATTCTAGCACAGGAAATCATCTCGAAAATCATCTGGAATATGGGAAATCATTCAGGATATCATCTACGTTTTACACTAACAGTCACAAACCCTTCAGGTTGGTCCATATATACTTCATCTTCCAACTCACCATTCAAAAAGGCAGTCTTTACATCCATTTGGTGGAGCTCTAAATCATAATGAGCCACCAAAGCCATAACAATTCTAAAAGAGTCCTTCTTAGATACCGGGGAGATGGTCTCTTTATAGTTAATGCCATCATTTTGTGTATAACCTTTAGCTACAAGTCTAGCCTTATACCTTTCAATGTTGCCTTTCGAGTCGTGTTTGGTCTTGAAGACCCATTTAGAACCGACTCTTTTATACCCTTCAGGCCATTCTACCAAGTCCCAAACATCATTATCATACATTGACTTAATCTCTTCTTTCATTGCATTGAACCACTTTCCTGAATTGTTATCATTCATTGCTTCATTGAATGAGATTGGATCTTTATCGATGCTCAAGTCACATTCATGCTCAAGATTATAAACAATGTAATCATCGAAAAATAGCATATTTTCTTTGTCTTACAGACCGCCTTAATGCTACTTCTTGATGTTGTTCATTAATCTCTTATTGAACTGTGACTGGTTCATCTACTATATTTTCGTTCAGTGGGCTATGATTATTAACTTGTTGTTATGGTATGTTGTTAGTATGTGATACAACAATAGGAACAACAACTTCATCAGGAATGTCTGGTAATGGCTGTTCTACCCTAATTTCCTGAATATCTACATTACGTAGTTTCCCACTCCCATTGACTAAACCATTCTCGATGAACCGAGCATTTCCAAACTCAACGATTCTCGTACTGTGGTTAGGACAGTAAAATCTATACCCCTTGACTTTTCAGGATAACCAACGAAATAACCACCGACTGTCCTAGCATCTAGCTTCTTTACTTGTGGATTATATACTCTTACTTCCGCTGGATAAACCCACACATGAAGATGTCTCAAACTTGGTTTCCTTCCTATCCATAATTCAAAAGGAGTTTTAGGGATAGCTTTACTAGGAACCCTATTGAGTATATACACAACGATCTTTATGCATCCACAATGATATGGGTAAAGAGAAATTACTTAACATACTTCTAACCATATCCATTAATGTATGATTTCGTCTCTCAGCAACACCATTCTGCTGAAGAGAACCAGGCATTGTATATTGTGCACAAATTCCTCTACTATCGAGGAACTTTACAAATGGACCTGGACATTGTCCCTTTTTTGTGAATTTACCATAATATTCACCACCTCTATCTGATCAGACTATTTTCACTTTCTTATCTAACTATCTTTCTACTTCATTAATAAACACCACAAGGGTGTTTACAAATTGAGCCTTTTCATGCAGTAGATAAACATAGCCATAACGAGAATAGTCATCTATAAAGGTGATCAAATATTGTTTACCTCCCCAATTGGGAGCATCAAAAGGACCACAAATATTAGTGTGTGTTAGCTCAAGGAGCTGAGTACTTCTTGTGGAAGATTTCTTTAATGTGGCTTTTGTCTGCTTTCCTTTAATGCAGTCCACACATATTTTTCAGTCACTAAAATCCAATTGAGGAAGAATTTCACTTTTCATCAACCTCAATAGCCTTTCTTTGGAAATGTGACCTAATCTTTGATGCCAAAAGAATGCTAAACTTTCATTTGGTATACTACGCTTAATGCCTACATTACTTTCAACATGAAACAAAGATTCAGCAAATTCGTTATCGAGATTTAAACGATAAAGTGAATCACACAACTTCCCCAATCCACAAAAACTATTATCTTTATACAACCAAAACATTCCTTTACTAATCTCAACACGAAAACCTAACACATCCACCTTTCCTACTGAAACAAGATTTCTGGCACAATCGGGAACAAAAAGACATCTTTACAGGTTCAAATGGCATTCAGTTTCCAAAAGTAACCTATAAGTTCCAAGCCCTTCTATGCATCCCTTCATCCTGTTTCCCATGAACAAGAACTGTTCATTTTGGCTTATGAGTTGGGTTGTACTGAATCCCTATAAAACATTAGACACATGAGTAGTAGCACCAAAATCTAACCACCAGTTATTATTAGGAACTTCTATAAAATTCGATTCAAAGCATATTGAAACGTAATGTATACCTCTTTTCTCGAACCGCTCCTTTCTTTACGGACAATCATTCTTAAAGTGCCCTTCTTTGTTACAGAAGTAACAAACTTTCTTCTTTTTCTTGATTTGACCCTCGTTTACTTTCATAGGAGTCTTCCCCTTATTCTTGTCCTTTTTAGCACATGGGGATTTGGCCTGCTGGCTAGAGCTCATGGCTTCCAACTTGGAGGTCATGGGTTCGATCCCCCCAGAAGTTAGAGGGAAGGCTTTCTCTCCCTAGGATTTATCTCCTAGGCGCTTCTGTGCATGCATGTGTGTGTGTGTAAAAAAAAATAATATTCTTGTCCTTTTTACCTAGCTTTGCTTTACTGCTTGTTGCACCCTCATAGACTGTGAGATGGACAGTGGGTTCTAGCATCTTCTTTAACCTCCCTTCCTCCTGTACTAACATGGCCTTCAATTCTTGAAAGTTCCATTTATCTTCAATGGTGTTATAATTAACCTGGAACTGGCCAAATTCTGCAGGAAAAGAATTCATGATAAACTGTACAAGAAACGAGTCACTCACATCCATCCCCAAAGTCTTAAGCTTTGCTGCTAAATTGGACATTTCTGTCACATGATCAATCATTGCCTTTGACCAATCAAACTTCTTTCTGGTTAGCTCACCCATAAGTTGCCCACAATTGATTTGTTGGCCAAGTCCGACTGGGAATATTCTTTAGCCTTTTTCATGAACTCTCTTGCATTATCCGTTATGGACATCTAAGGTTTGATATTTTATTTCATTGTCATTCTCATAAGGTTCAAACTAAGCCTGTTAGACCACTCCCAACTCCCAAGCCTCATATAGAGACTTGTCATCTTCCAAGCTTGTCTCAGTTGTGGTCATGGGCTGTTCATCTGTAATTATGGCATATTGTTGAGATAATGACGAGATCCTTGGGAAGATTCAACAGTCAGTGCCGAATTCTCTTCCACTTCAGTTCGTGAATATCCTTAAGTCAATGTATCTTTAGAATTAGAATAGTCTTGATTTCTTGTATAAATATCTTGTCATTCAATGGAATACACAGAGGAAACAATAACAGTTTTTCTTCCTCCTTACTTGACTTCTAACTTGGTATCAGAGCTCAGTTTTGATCAAAATTATGGCCGGCGGCAATGAGCAAACATCCGGCGATAACTCCGACAAAGGAAAGATGATTAAGGAAGAAAAGAGATCTCCTTATTTTCTTTCTTCAAGCGATAATCCGGGGATGATTATCACCCATGTCCAATTAAAGGGTGAAAATTATGAGGAATGGGCACGTGTTTTCAAAGGATCGCTTCGAGCGAAGACGAAAACTGGATTCATTGATGGCAGAATCCTGCGTCCTGACGATGCGGATGAAGCGGACCAATGGTGGACGGTGAACTCCATGATTGTTTCATGGATCTTTAACACAATAGAGCCGACCCTTCGCTCTACTATCACTTATGTGGACGAAGCAAAGGTTTTGTGGGATGATTTGAAGGAACGGTTTTCGATGGGGAATGGACCGAAGACACAACAATTGAAGGCGGACATAGCAAATTGTAGACAAGGGAAGAACGAGAGCGTAGCTTCTTACTATGGACGCATCAAGAAGCTGTGGGATGCTCTTAATGATTTTGAGACATTGCCAACATGCTCCTGCACGGGCTGCACGTGTGATATTGGGGCGGTGTTAGTGAAAAGGCGTGAGGAGGAACGGGTTCATCAATTCGTCATGGGGTTAGAAACTCCAAAATTTGAGAACGTGAAGACCTCTATTGTCAATACGGAACCACTACCTTCTGTGAATAAAGCTTACTCTAATGCTATAAGAGAGGAACAGGTGCTGGGAGGCGGATCTGGAGAACTTCCAACTTCAGCAAGTTTTGTTGCTCGTACATTTGACAGGGCAGTTGGCAAACCAGTTGTGAGAACAGATGGCTCGACAGGTGGCTTGACAGAGAAGAAGGATATGAGCAATGTCACTTGCTCTCACTGCCATAAGAAAGGACACAGTGCAGATTCGTGCTTCAAGCTGATAGGATACCCAGAATGGTGGGAAGAACAGCGTGGGAAGCCAGCAAGAGGACGAGGTGGAAGCCAATTTTTCTCGGGAAGGAAAGATCAAGGGAAGCCAAGCACAAGGTCCAACAATGCAGAGGTCAGTATCGAAGGAGTTCCAGATCAGGCTAGAGCACTGGGATTCACAGCAGATCAATGGAACAACTTCAAGAATTTTATGCAGACACAGGTGCCGACAACCGGCCGCCACAACTGGCAACGCAACTGGTAAGACAATTGGTACTCACAGTTGGCTCGTCGACAGTGGAGCCAACCGACACATAACAGGGGACATCTCTTTGCTCAGTGATGTTCATGATATTAAGGCGAATCACATTGGTCTGCCTAATGGGAGATACATGAAAGCCATGAAAGAAGGCAACGTTGAGATTGCCACGAATCTTGTTTTAAAAAATGTTTTATATGCCCCAAACTTTAACTGCAATCTCTTATCTGTCTCTCAATTACTTCGAGATTCTGATTATTTGGTGCATTTTTCTGACAAAAAATGTGTTGTACAGGACCGGGTCTCGAAGATTTTGATTGGAGCGGGTGAATTGGACGGGGGGTTGTACTACTTGAGGAAGTCACCGACAACGCAAGTGCACAACATTAGAGAATCTGGCAGTTTTCAGTTATGGCATCAGCGACTCGGGCATCCGTCAAAGAAAATAGTGGGTTTGTTACCTTTCGTTACTCATAGTAGTATTAATAAGGACGTTTGTGAGATTTGTTGCAAGGCTAAACAAAGTAGGGATAAATTTTTACTTAGTGAAAGTAATTCTAATGGAATTTTCGATTTAATTCATTGTGATGTTTGGGGTGACTATCGGAAACCTGCTTTGTGTGGTGCTGTTTATTTTTTAACCATTGTGGATGATTGTTCCCGTGCGGTATGGGTATATTTGGTCAAGTCTAAGGGTGATGTTTCCCAAATTTTGAAAAATTTTCTTGCCATGGTAGAGCGGCAATTTAATAAACAAGTTAAGAAAATTAGGAGTGATAATGGGACAGAATTTACTTGTTTGGAAAAATACTTTCTTGAACAGGGGATTGAACATCACACTACTTGTGTTCCTACGTCCCAACAAAATGGAAGGGTAGAAAGAAAGCATAGACATATTTTAAATGTGTCTCGTGCTTTGATGTTTCAAGCAAAATTACCGGTCAAGTTTTGGGGGGAGTGTGTGTTGGCGGCTGGGCATTTAATTAATCGAACCCCCTCAAAATTATTAAACGGGAAAACTCCTTATGAAATTATTTTTGGGAAGCCTCCTTCTTACTCACACATTCGGGTGTTTGGGTCTTTATGCTATGTGCATTATTCTCGGCGTGATAATGATAAGTTTGCAAGTCGAAGTAGGCGATGCGTATTCTTAGGGTATCCCCTTGGCAAGAAAGGGTGGTATGTGTATGATCTCGATGAAAATAAGTTATTCGTTTCTCGGGATGTTATTTTTGTGGAACAAGAGTTCCCTTTTGCTCACGGTCAGAATAGTCAGTCAGAAGGAGCATACACAGACTCTGACATTTTTCTTTGTCCTTCCAATGATATGGAGGATTGTGAAGAAGTTCCTGCTACAGTTTCCGATCAACTTACTGGCCAGGTGACTGACCAGTTGACAGAACAAGTGATCGAACAAGTAGCAGGGCAGCCTGCTGATGAACCACTTGCTGATGAACCACTTGCCGATGAACTGCCTGCCGATGAACGGCCTGCCGATGAACGGCCTGCCGATGAACAGCCTGCCGATGAACAGCCTGCCGAATTGATTGAGACAGAAAATCTGGGACGTGGTCAGAGAGTTAGGGTCCCTTCTACCCGATATCCATCTTCTGAATATGAGTTGGAACCATCACAGGCGCATATTGCTCAAGCTACACCCCCGTCCCGTCCATCTACTCAATCCAAATCTTCAGGTACTCGATATCCCTTATCACATTTTGTCAGTTGCACTAAATTCTCGTCTGCATATCGTTGTTTTTTGGCTGCTATTGACTCAGGTGTTGAGCCGAAACATTTTAGTGAGGCGGTCAAACTTCCTCAATGGCGTGAGGCTATGTCTAAGGAGCTTAATGCTCTTGATCAAAATGGAACTTGGGAGTTGGTAGATGCTCCTCTTGATAAGAAGGTGATTGGTAACAAATGGGTCTATAAAATAAAGTACAATGCTGATGGGACAATTGAGCGTTGTAAAGCTCGGCTAGTGATCTTGGGAAACCGACAAGTTGAAGGCATTGATTTCAAGGAGACATTTGCACCCACCATCAAAATGGTTACGGTGCGAGTTTTTCTTAGCATTGCTGCAGTTAAAAAGTGGGAACTTCATCAAATGGATGTTCATAATGCTTTTCTACACGGTGATCTTAGTGAAGATGTATATATGAAGGTACCCTTGGGACATCCGGACTCATCCTCTGGGAAGGTTTGTAAGCTTAAAAAATCATTATATGGTCTTCGGCAAGCTCCTCGTTGTTGGTTTGCCAAACTTTCTGTGGCATTGACAAGGTATGGATTTGTTCAATCCTGTTCCGATTATTCTTTGTTCTCCTTAAAGACTTCCGCTGCTGAGATACACGTCCTTGTCTATGTTGATGACTTGGTTATTGGTGGGAATGATCCGGTTGCCATTGACCGCTTCAAGAGCTATCTTAGAAGTTGCTTTCACATGAAAGATCTTGGGCGTCTTAAGTATTTTTTGGGGCTTGAAGTGGCAACACATCCGGATGGTATTTTTTTGTCTCAGCGCAAGTATGCGCTTGATATACTTTCTGAGGCTGGTCTTCTTGGTGCTCGTCCAGCCATTACTCCTATTGAGCAGAATCACCGTTTGGCTTTGACTGAAGACGATGATTTACGAGATCCTGAGGCTTATAGGCGACTTGTGGGTCGTCTTATCTATCTTACTATTACTCGCCCAGAGCTATCCTACAGTGTGCATACACTTGCACAGTTCATGACTCGGCCTAAGAAGGCCCATTGGACAGCCGCTCTGCGTGTTGTTCGGTATCTTAAGAATCGTCCGGGCCAAGGTATTTTGTTACGCTCTGACTCTGTTTTTCATCTCCGAGCATATTGTGACTCTGATTGGGCAAGCTGTCCTCTTACTCGGCGCTCTCTTACCGCTTATTTTGTTTTCTTGGGTCACTCTCCAATCTCTTGGAAAACCAAGAAACAGACTACTATTTCACGATCATCGGCCGAGGCAGAATATCGTTCTATGGCGAGTGCCACTTGTGAATTAAAATGGCTGCGTAGTTTGCTTGGTTCGTTCGGCATTTTCCATTCAGCTCCTATGACTGTTCTATGTGATAGTCAGTCCGCATTGCATATGGCCCAAAATCCTGTCCATCATGAGCGAACCAAACACATTGAAGTTGACTGTCATCTTGTTCGCGATGCTGTTCAGTCAAGTGTCATCACAACTGCCTATGTTCATACGACTTCTCAGTTGGCTGATCTTCTTACTAAAGCATTGGGCAGTCGGCAATTTCTACATCTTCTAGGCAAGTTGGGCGTTTGTGATTTACACGCTCCAACTTGAGGGGGGGTGTTGAGATAATGACGAGATCCTTGGGAAGATTCAACAGTCAGTGCCGAATTCTCTTCCACTTCAGTTCGTGAATATCCTTAAGTCAATGTATCTTTAGAATTAGAATAGTCTTGATTTCTTGTATAAATATCTTGTCATTCAATGGAATACACAGAGGAAACAATAACAGTTTTTCTTCCTCCTTACTTGACTTCTAACTCATATTCTAAGTTCATAACACCCAGATGAAACTGGATTTGTTCAGACCAGTCAGCATAATTTAGACCGTTGAACTTGACAATAGCATTCACTGATGCGTAAAGATTCATTACAGCTACAAACATAAATACACACTCATCTTTTATTACGTACTTTGAGTTAACTTTAATAGATTCATAAACATGACACGTTAAATTTAAACATGCATTCAAGTTCACCATTGGGTAGTTCTTAAACACATATATAATGTAATTGATGACAAATTTTAATAAAATAACCTTAACAAATAATCATCACACACACTAATCAAATAAGTTATATATCTTTGGATGTATACCCTACTCAACTAAGGTATAATGATTAATCCATTTAATATTATAGACTATTTACAATGGTCCGTCTTTGAATGACCTTATAGCAGATAATTTATAATCACAATTGTTCACTCTACTATTATTGTCATTTTAAAGGCATCATTTCTCATGAACAAATGCCAAAACTTTATTTATTAGGACATTCCATTCAGCTAGGTCACTTTGGCAACTAACAGGCTAATAATGTCTTTCATTTTACACTTTAATAGAACAAGTAAAATTTTATTGGAAACTAACCATACTTTCCAACTTGTCCTATAACTTGATAAAATCAATAATAACACTTTAATATGAAATATTATTTGTTCCAAACTCTAGGTTGTGATACCAAATGTAAAATTTTCTTTGACATGGATTTTAACAAATCCATGACATACCATAATTGTCCAAAATCATAGAACACATAATATTCCAATACATTTACATAATAAGTACAAAGGGAAAATAATTAATATATTTATACCTTGATCCATAACAATGAAATTTTCTTTCTTGCCTTTCTCTTTCAATTCCACTCGATGGTACTTTACTTTAAATCTCCTTCCAGTTTCAATAATTTTGTAAGAGAGAAAATAAAACTCTCTTGCCTTTTTCTTTTATTTTTCTCCTTACATCTCTCTCTGTACCTCCATAAAATAAAAGGGGAATACATCTATAATACAATAGACATCCAAGTAACCGCCATTTGACTTGCACATAAAGAGGGGTTGAGATTAATTCTCCCCATTCTCATCTAACGGCCCAAATTAATCCCGACTTCCACCTTCCCACTCTTCTCCCTAATAACTGCCATATACTAAAACTGCCTGCTTGCAGTTCTTTCCCCTCCCCCTCCATTTCACACCGTTTCTCTTTTCACTCTTGCTGACAATCTGAATATTTCTATTGATTGTTGCCGAAAATATTTATAGAGAGAAGAAGCCTGCGCCTGGGAGTAATTAATCTTGGCAGCAACTCCCCATTTAATACCCATTGAATCCCTCAACCTCAATACCGCCAGATGATGGATTGAGGGGGGGGTTGATACTCGATTTTGTATGGGTTCCAAGATTCGAGCTAGGGTTTGGGCGAAGTTGTAGTTACGCTATCAGGCAATTATTATTATCTCATGTCAATTTTTCTGTTTATTCTATGATTACATCTATGCCAATCAGATTTGAATTTTGGTGTTGTATTAGTTACTTTGAGATTTTTCAGGAAGTTTGGGAGATATTGAGATTTTAGGTAGTTTAATGGATTTTTTAAATAGAGTTTAATTTGTTGTGTATGTTAGTTTGGATTGGATGTTCAAGAAGGCAATTTTGAGAGCACTGAAATCTGTGATTCAAATCCGACAGCAAGAATTCGTATTCAACAACAAATTGGCCATTAAATCCGCCGAATCTTGAGAAAATTGGAGGAGTTGAAGGGCGGTTTGTGAAGAAACAAACTGGGTTGTGTGGGTATTTTGAGTTCGGTTTGGAGGAAGAATTTGTTTGGGTTTGTGGCTACGAAGCTTACTCCGGTCATCTTCTCTACTTCCGGTGAGATTCCCGGCCAAACTCCGGCGATAACCCACAACTTCGTGGCTGAACTGCAGAATCCGGCCACTTCCATTATATCCGGTGAATAATTGCAGATTTTGTTCAAGTTTGATGGGTATAGAAATTCTCACGCAAGGTATCTATTTATTTACCTTCTCTGAACTGAATTGTGGTTATTTCATTTTGTTTGCCATTGGGATTTGGTTGTTGTTACTGTGACTTTTACTACTTGGGATTGTGATTATTTGGATTGTGTTTCAGTTGATTATTGATACCTTATCTTTGTAAATTGGGTATCACTAATGCTTAACATGATTCCATAGTGGTGTTTAGTAATGGATCATCTTTGTAGAAACTACTAAAACACTTTTGTGATAACGTGATATTTTGTTCAACTTTTTGCAGGAAAATAATTTATTTGCGAAGAAACCTGTACATAGAATACTGTTATGGTTGACCATCATAATGGATCCAATTCTTACTGAGAGAACAAAGAGATTGCACACTCCTTTATCACTTTTTTTTTTTTTTGATAAATTGGTGTTTTGATTATCTGTAAACTTTACATAGTGTAATCAATTTATAATGGTACATATTTTTATTATTATATATGTTTATTTAGGTTCCTTATCACTTGGTGGCTGAGGAGGGAAAATTTAATGTTCATGGGTTTAATCTAGGTGGTTTCAGTCGCATAATTGTAAAGGCTCCGGTTTATATTCTTTATTTGATAATCTTTGAATTAACTTTGATTGTGAATTGTTTTACAAGTTTTAAATCAATTTTTTCTTTTTTAAGTTTTGTTTGAAAAATAAAAAAGTGATATGGTAGGGTATGTACAACCAAAAGATTCGAGAAAAATAAAACATTCAACATGGTGAATGACAAAGAAAAACATGGTGAATGACAAAGAAAAACATTGAACATGGTGAATGACAAAGAAAATGCTACGTCAACGCACTTTTAGCAGTTACTATCCCCGTCTTAAAATGAATGTCCAAAATTTTAAAATTTACTCTTGATCTAATTGAGATCAATTTTTTTTTTTTTTTTAAACTCATTTTGGTTATGGTGAATGACAAAGAAAATGCTACGTCAACGCACTTTTAGCAGTTACTATCCCCGTTTTAAATTGAATGTCCAAAATTTTCAAATTTACTCTTGATCGAGATCATTTTTTTTTAATTTTTTTTTTAACTCATTTTAGATGAAGGTAGTAGTATAGAGAAAACACTGATGAGAGAAAGAGATATTTGAAAAGTGTCCGTATGACTTTTTATGTGCAAAAAATGATTTATGTGATTCTTTTTCTATATACAATAGAATGTAGTCAGGTGTAGGGTTGAATAGGGATTAGTTGATTTTCAATTCTCTGTTTTCAACTCACAGATTATTCACTAATATTTCATTGTTTTTTATTACTATTATTTTGACATTTTAATTTGTCTTTAGCTTACTTAACACATGATTTTTATTCTTAAACTCACAATTTCATTTTTGTAATGTGTTTTTGATTAGAGAAGTTCTAGAAAATTACTTGCTAATGAGTTAAAGAGAAAGAGGAAAAGGTCTGATTGGGGAGGGAAGGGGTGGCCCTCATTTGTGTTTTTCTGTAAGAAATCATCTGTATTCTATCTTTTAAAAGTATTTACTAAGGTATATTCATGTTAGATTATCTCATTTATTGAATGACTTGAGTGGAGACAGAGATATTCATGGATCAATCGAGATAAAAAATAAAATAAAAAAAATCATGGTTAGGAAGGAAGGCAGAAATATACTTCATAAGATGAAGTCTCTATCTGTCTCTCACATGCTCTTTTAGATTCGAATGATTTTAATTGTATGTATATGAACCAATTACTCACTGCTTTGACAAATAAATGTCTTGGAAAGATGATGAAAGATAGTTTATGGTGAGTAATGGAATGGCTTGAAATAATGAGAAAGAGAGTATTTGATTGGGTGAGGATATAAGTGGAGGTACTGACCCGTGCGGTCCGCACGGGCTCAGAGTACTAGTCTATTATACAATACAGGGTCAAAAAACTGCCACTTATCTACCACATAAGTGGTGGTTCAGATTGAAAGTTGGAAAATTGATCCAACGGCTGAAAATTATCTTCGTTACCACGTCTCCCATGGCGGTTAGCAACAAAACCCCACCTCGTAGGTCAGTTCACGGTAGTTTCAGGACAGTTGAGCGGCCAAACATACACCTCCTTCGTCTCCATTTAGGGTTTTAAACCTAAACCCGCAGCTGTTGGAGTGAAAGAGGGAAGAGCTTCAGGAAATGATCAGCCGGGACCATGGGCATTTACAGAGTAAGCTCCTTTCTCCTTACTTTGTTGTTTTTTTAGCAATCTATATTTTCCTTGAGTTTTCGGTATATAAAAATAGTTTATTCATCATGATTTCTCGAAAATTGGTGGATTTATCATTCGGGATTGTAGATTTTAAGATGGGTCTTCTGAAATGGGTAGTGTGAAATGGGTTTTATTTATTCAGTTATCTATGTTTTTCTTGAGTTTTAGGTAGATAAAAATAATTAATTCATCATGATTTATCGTAAATTGGTTGATTTTTCATTCGGAATAGTAGATTGTAAGGTGGGTATTGTGAATCGGATTTGAAAATGGATATTCATTTTAGAAGGAAAAAGCTAAAGTGATCCAAACTCTACTCTTTGTTGATGGAATTAACACACTATTGCAAACTATGTTTGGGACTTGCTTACCTGATGTAATTGGAGGGTCTTACACCTTTGTTGCACCCACAATTTCAATTATCCTCTTTGGTCGATGGAGCGACCCAGATCCTGTTGCGGTTAGTGAACAAATCTATCCAATTTTTATGGGGCATTCAGAAAATTCTTTTGAATAAATACAGTGTTGAAATATTTCATCAAGCAATGCTTTTTGTGCATCCTGGATATAATCGGTACTTTCTTCCTTTTTTGTCTTTATACGTGCATGAAAATAAAAGCTTTTTTTTTGGAGTAGCATAAAAGTTTAACCTGTTTTCGACTCAACCATGATTGAGATGTTATAATACCTTATTGAATCCTTTTGCGAATTGTCTTTCACTAAAAAAGTGATAATATTTTGTGTCTACACAGAGATTCAAGAAGGCAATGAGGGCAATTCAGGGTGCTCTCATTGTTGCTTCAACTATTCAAATAGTCCTAGGCTTCAGTGGTCTTTGGCGCAACATTACAAGGTTAGTCAAACTCAGAAGCTAGATTAAATTTTCTTTAATTCTGATGCTTTGACGGCTTGGTCCATATGTGTCATTGATGATTGATAATAAGTTTAGATACAACTATATTGTATGTTTACCGTTGAAAATGGCTGAAAATTCCATTGTGTAAAGTTTTCCTCTTTACAAATCATTTATGTTCTTAAGTCCACTTTCAGTCTTTCCTTTAGTTGCTCTTGCTGGTTTTGGGCTGTACGAGTTTGAATTTCTGCAGGTAAATATATTTTGGTTTGATATATTTATGCATATCCTATATGAAACTTCAACCTTATAAACTCTCCTCTGTCTGGGGTCGACGTTGTATCTGAATCTTTTATTGGTTGCTCAGCTTGCCAAATGTGTTGAAATTGGGCTACCACAACTTATCTTTTTAATTATCATATCTTAGGTAAGACTTCTCCTGTATCAAAAGTATATTGGCTTCTTACATTAGATAGCTTCCACTCCTAATTCTTTAGTTGCAGAGATTACTAATTATCAACCCTTTCTTGAAATTGCATAAATATTAGTTTCTTATGTTGTATGCAGTATTTATCCCATCTGATACACTCAGGAAAAAAATATCTTTGATCATTTACTGACTGTGGGTGGTGCCTATAACCACACACGAGGAACGACTCAAAATAGATGTCATGCTGATCGTGTTGGACTAATCAGTTCTTCTCCATGGTAAGCTAAAATCCAAAATGTTTAGACATTTTCATTTCATGGATAGTTTACAAATAATTTACTTTTTCAATGATGGAATTCGTACTTTGTGTAGTGGATAGTTTGAGGTATTGTTGTAGGAGTAACTTTTCATTTTTCTCCTAATTCATCCATTTACTATGCTAACAAAGGAAAATCTATTATATGTGCATTGTACTTTTGTTTTGTCATTGCATGGTTGTGAAAGCATTCTTTATTATAACACGGGTTTGAATTTGCAGGATAAGGTTTCCATACCTGTTTCAGTGGGGGGCACCTTCATTTGATGTTGGTGAAGCTTTTGCCATGATGATGGATTATTTTGTTGCCCTTATAGAGGTTTGTTTTCTTTATTGTAGAAAAAGGTTTCGTAGACATTTTCCACTTGTGGAATCTTGCAATATACTACCTTGAGCTATTTTTTACTCTTTTTAGCATTTTGACATGTTTCTAATGGTATAATATCAGTCGGCGGGCGTCTTTATTGTTGTGGCAAGATATGCAAGTGCGACGCCTATGCCAGCTTTATTGTTGTAGGTCAGTTCACGGTAGTTTCAGGACAGTTGAGCGGCCAAACATACACCTCCTTCGTCTCCATTTAGGGTTTTAAACCTAAACCCGCGGCTGTTGTAGTGGTAGAGGGAAGAGCTTCAGGAAACAATCAGTCAACACCATGGGCATTTACAGAGTAAGCTCCTTTCTCCTTATGTTGTTTTCTTCAGCAAACTATATTTTTCTTGAGTTTTCGGCAGATAAAAATAGTTTATTCATCACGATTTCTCGAAAATTGGTGGATTTATCATTCGGGATTGTAGATTTTAAGATGGGTCTTCTGAAATGGGTAGTGTGAAATGGGTTTTATTTCTTCAGCTATCTATGTTTTTCTTGAGTTTTAGGTAGATAAAAATAATTAATTCATCATGATTTATCGGAAATTGATTGATTTTTCATTCGGAATAGTAGATTGTAAGATGGGTATTGTGAAATTGGATTGGATAATTAGAATATGTTATTGGATATGTACAGTTTCATCAGTACCAAGTGGTGGGGAGGGGTCTTCCTTCCGAAACGGTTGAGCATCCCAAGATCTACGGTATGAAGCTTTGGGCCACCAATGAAGTTCGTGCCAAATCCAAGTTCTGGTATGTCCCTCAATTTCTACATGTTATTACATTTCCTTCTTATATATGTTTATTTGTGCGTGTGTATTTGAATATAATATGTATGCATTGATGATTCGAGTTGTGTGCTTTTCAGATTTACTGTTTATGGAGGCTTTGTAAGTGATTTAGGAACTGTGGGATTTTCTTATTTGGTGTGTTTTTTGGTTGGAAGGTACTACATGAGGAAGCTGAAGAAAGTGAAGAAGAGAATTGGACAAATGCTTGCTATCAATGAGGTATCTATGGGTTCATGTATATGCATGTTATATGTTGTTGCTATGTTTACGATTCAATTGGATGATATTGTGATTAACAGCTATATAAGTATTAGTGTTTATATCTAGCTTGGTTAATGTAAAATTGTTCAATTGCATTGTTGGGATGCCCTCTTTTCTGTCACTTGCTTATTCTTTAGTGTCTTATACAATAGATATTGGATTGTGTTCATCTCTCTCTCTCTCTCTCTCTCTCTCTCTCTCTCTCTCTCTCTCTCTCTCTCTCTCTCTCTCTCTCTCTCTCTCTCTCTCTCTCTCTCTCTCTCTCTGCGTGTGTGTCTTTGATTACATTCGATTTTTTTTTTTGGAGATTTGTGGTGTTTGTTTGTAAATTCACAATTTCTAAGTTTGGTTTATCCGTAGCTGGAGTTCGAAATAGGGGAATCATTAGGGACTTGCATGGCAAAGTTCTCTGCTAATTTTGTGCGGAAATTCATTAATTGAAGTGGGTAACAACAATTACATAAGTCTCTCTACAAGGCTAAGTACTTTCTTAAATCCTATGTTCTGTCTATTTATATTGTTTAAAATTTTGTTTCATCGGGTGCAATAACTTGGTTTTTTATACTATATTCCTCCATAATCGGCTTCCACAACGATCCTTCAAGGAGTCAATTATGTTTTTGGTGGAGGAGGAATCATCACAGAAAAAGGAAAGATTTTTTGTAAGCTTTTTAGTTATTTTCATTTACTTTACGATTAATATTTTCTATGATTTCACTATTTTAAGAGTTATGGAGCTTAGTCTGCTAAAGAAAAAAAAAAGAGTTTTGAAACTTAAAAACCCTTAATATAACTGTTGAGTCTGGTTCTGAGCCTTTCTCTTCAGTCCCATTTTGAATTTGGCATTAGATAGCTTATACTACAAAGTACAGGGTTGGTTTTGGACCTTTGGCCTGGAAATATGGTATGTGTGTTTTGTATTGTGCTCTTTGGCTCCATTATTGATATTGATAAAAACATCCAATATAGGTCTTATATTATTGTTTCCTTTTGAACTTTATTAGGTAAAGTAAATATAATTTTTTTTAGGATATAAGCTCTACACTTTGAATGACTATATCATCCAATTTTATTTTATTTTTGTTTTTTAATATTATTTACATAAACCAGCATATTTTTTGTTTTTTTAATTGAGTTTTCATGGATGGTTAAATCTATAATTTAGTTATGTGAATGTATTATGTAATTGTTTTGCAGAGAAACTGATGTCAAGTAAACGCAGCGGAACAAAACGAACAGAAAAGAGTTGAATAATTCCTCGTCAAAGGACCTTAAACAACCAAAATAACGAACAATTCAAAGGGAACGTTCGACCTCTTCGAATCCACGAATAGGGTTTAACAAGCCAATCTTGACTTCAAGGAATAATCCTTAGTTTGCAAAGCAAAAGTAATTCAATAATAAGAGTTCTACCTCAACCATAATGAAAACAAAGTATTTATATGACCTAGGAAAACTGAAAACCTAATTAAAACGGAATTAAAGAAATACCCAAAATATCCCTACTTATAATTCGTAAACTGGAAAGAAAATAAAACGCAGTGCTGAAAATCCGTCATAAGCGCGGCCGCCCTCCTCACGAGCGCGGTCGCGCACTTGTTCCGTCGTTCTGGTCTCTCGCCAGCGCGGTCGCTCTTCCCTCGAGCGCGGTCGCGCAATTGGGCCGAGACCACGCCTTCGCCAATCCTCCCTCGAGCGCGGTCGCCCTCCTCTGCTGCGCGGTCGCGCACATCGCGTAATCTCGCTCTGCTTGATCGATGGAACTTGTGCTACATCATTTTCCCCACTTTAAAAGGATTCGTCCCCGAATCCGCATCGCTATATAAAGGATCATCCGGGTAAAAATCAACCAAATCTGACACATTGAAAGTAGGCGAAATATTCCAACCAACCGGCAAATCCACCACATACGCATTGTCATTTATCTTCTTCACTACTTTGCACGGGCCAATCTTCTTCGGATGCAGCTTGCTATATGTTCCTTGAGGGAAACGTTCCTTTCGTAAATGAACCATAACCATATCCCCCACAGAAAACACCTTTTGACGTCGTTTCCGATCTGCAGCTTCCTTGTACTTTGCATTGGACTCTTCAATGTTCCTTTTCACCTCAGCTTGCACAGAATCAACCATCTCCGCCAGATTTTTCGCAGCAACACTATATCCCGGTAAACTAGGCAACGGAACCAACTCCAAAGTATGAGTAGGAGCCCTCTGATAGACTATTTCGAACGGAGACATCTTTGTAGTTCGATTGGTCATGTTGTTGAAGGCAAATTCCGCAGTAGCCAACACCAAATCCCACTTCTTGGGATGATCACTACACAAACAACGGACCATGCTACCCAAAGTTCGATTCACCACCTCTGTTTGGCCATCGATGCGGATGAAAAGAAGCTGCTAAATTGCAAACTGTACCAAAATCTTCCAAAGAGTACGCCAAAAGTGACTGAGGAACTTCGTGTCACGATCAGAGGTAATAGTCTTTGGAACCCCATGCAAACGAACAACTTCCTTGAAAAACAACCCCGCAATATGTGCAAAGACGCAGCCTTTCTACAAGGAATAAAATGAGCCATCTTCGAAAAACGATCAACCACCACAAACACTGAATCATTGGACCTTTGAGTACGAGGTAACCCAAGCACAAAGTCCATAGAAATGTCCACCCATGGCTTATCAGGAACCGGCAAAGAAGTATACAACCCCGTATTTTGTGATCGCCCTTATTCGTCTCGGCACACCATACATTTCGCACAATCTTGTAGGTATCCCTCCGGATTTGTGGCCAAAAGTACTTCTTCGTAACTAACTCAACCTGTCTTGTCACGCCCATGATGACCATCTCTATGAATCTCATAAATAAGACTCTCACGGACGTAACCCCGCGGAATACATAACTTGTCCATGAAGAACAAAAATCCATCTTGGCAAAGAAAATAAGCTAGCTTGAACACCATCACGACATTTGGCCCAAGCATCTGCAAAATCAACATCAGTCTCATACAAGTCCTTCATACACTCAAACCCGATAACCACATTCTTCATAGTAACTAACAAATGTGCCCGACGACTCAAAGCATCCGCAACCTTATTAGTCTTCCCACTCTTGTGTTTGATAACAAAAGTAAACTGCTGCAAATAAGCCACCCAATGGGCATGCATACGTGAAAGAGATTTCTGACCATTCATATACTTCAAAGCCTCATGATCAGTGTGAAGAACAAATTCACGATGCAATAAATATTGCTCCCAATGCTTAATAGCTTGAACCACTGCATAAAACTCAAGCTCATAAGGTGTCCACTTTCGTTTGGCCTCCTCCAACTTTTGACTCATGAAGGCAACCGGCCTCTTCTCTTGAATCAAAACAGCCCCTATCCCAATCACAGAAGCATCCATCTCAAGCTCGAAAGGCTTAGAAAAATCCGGTAAAGCTAGTAAAGGAGCACTAGTTAATTTCTCCTTAATTAAAGCGAAACTAGCATCCGCCTCATCACCCCAATGGAAACCTCCTTTCTTCATACATTCAGTAATCGGAGCCACAATGGAACTAAAGTTGCGAATAAAACGACGATAAAAAGTAGCCAAGCCATGAAAGCTACGTACCTCGCTAACAGTAGTATGATAGCGCGGATTTGTTCTATGTAATTCCTATGTTTTCCGGTATTATTTTGTGTTATTTCCATGTATTTTGTTAGGTTTGATGTCATTTGAGTGATTTTATGTATTGTGAGGATTTTGAGAAAACACCATGTAATTTGAGAGAATTGTAGAGATTTTATGATGTAAGTGTTTTGGTCCTCAAGAGCAGCTCAAGGACATCAAGTTTTACACCCATGGAAGTCAAGCCAAGGAATTTTGGGAAGCGAGCCAAGGACTGAAGAGAAAATGTGAAGAAATCTCTGATTTTAGTTCAGGGGACGAGTCGTCCCCCTTTGGGCCAACTATTCCCCAAAGGGGGGACGCCAGGATCAGAGAGGGCTGCAGACTGGGACGAGTCGTCCCCCACATCACGACTCGTCCCCATTGAAGGAAGACCAAGGGACGACTCGTGACCCTAGGGACGAGTCGTGCCCTGATCGCTGGAATGACGTAATTTTTGCAATTTTCTTTATTTTTAATTTATTTTCTTTTCCTTTTTAGCTAGGGTTTAGGGAGGAAGTATAAATACTAATTCTCTCGGCCAGATCTTTTAGGGCATCTTATCTTTCATTAGCTTTTCAAAACAATATTCAAGCTTGGAATCTCCATGGAAGGCTAAGTTCTTTGGCTTTGGATTTGTAACTTTTGAACCATCTTTACTTTCAATTGAGGTTTGATTTCTTTTGATTACTCTCTCCTAATTGCAATTTTACTTGTTCTTAATTTCAAATCGATTTCTAGGGTTTTGAGAAATTGATCAATCCCTTTATCCTATTAATTGATTATTGCTAGATCTCCCTTGTATCGTGTCGGACTAGGGTTATCATTGTTGCACTTTTGCAATTCTTGAATGTTTCATCTTGGATTGTAATTAAAGTAAAATTGGCTTTGATTCTATTTGAAATAATAATAGGTTAATTTCTTGATCTTAATCTCTTAAATCTTTCATCGATTAATACTTTGAATCTTGACCGTGTCGGCTAGGTTTTGGTATTGATTAGGATTATTAGTTGAGCGTGTCGCCGCTAGTAATTATTAACAAAGAAGAGATAAAGATTTTACATCTTGTGATCAAGTAATTAGGGAGAAGAAAGAAAGAATCATTCCGGTGATATTGATTGATAGACGGGGATAATTTTGCATATCCAAAGTGTTCGTTTACATTATTATTCATAACTTAGATTTTAATTCCCGTCATAGGATTATAATTATTCAACAAACAAAAACCCCCCATTTGTGTGCGTGACTTGATCGTGTACAATACTGTTCCCTGAGTTCGATCCTGGACTTTCACTATCTACATTATTTGGAGTCCTTGTAGTAATTTAGTAGGTGTGCGACTAAGCCTACCAAATTTTGGCGCCGTTGCCGGGGAACGGTGTAATTGTTTACGATCATATTCTGTTCTTAATCTATTTCTTTTTCTTTTTATTTATTTTTATTTTAGTATTTGTGTTATCTGCTAAGTGATATACCCTGCTCTCTTGTGGTGTGTAACCGTGCATGGTTCACACCCGTTCTACTAACGATTTACTTGTGCCTCTTGATACAGAAATTGAACGTTCTTTCAGGAAAGGACGTAAAGCAAACAGGAGGTTGAACTATAATAGTTGGGAGACAGAGATGGGGGATAGAGCAGCGCAGACACTTAGAGAGAAAACTGCTCCAAACTGGACGGAGCAACCGCAGGCAGTTACTTTTCCTGCATTGCCAGCGGGAGTCACATTTGAGTTGAAACCGGGGCTTCTAAATCAATTGCCTAGCTTCAGTGGGCTACCCGGTGAAAACCCGAATCAGCATGTTTCCCAATTTGTGCAAGTATGCAACAGTATGAAGCCTTCGGATCTCCCAATTGAGCAGCTTCTGCTCCGAGCTTTCTCATTCACATTGAAGGACAGGGCCAATGTATGGTACTACCACCTGGCCCCGAACAGCATTACCACCTGGCAGATGTTAAAGGAGGCTTTCTTGGATGAGTTCTTCCCGGTGAATCAAATCAATGTGATGAAAAGGGACATAAGCAATATGGAGCAGAAGGGGGATGAATCATTCTACGATTACTTCAACAGATTTCATACACTCACTCGGAGTTGTCCCTACCACGGGTATGATGCTGATCAACTGATTATGTATTTCCACGGAGGGCTTACTGATCAGGACAAGCGAATGGTTGACTCTTCATGTGGGGGTAGCATACTGAATAAGACTACTGCGGAAGCTCAGAAATTATTGGAGGAGCTAGCGAAGAGTACCCGGACACATGGTTTGAGGTCAAGTGTCAGGCAGGTTAATGCAGCTGGGTCCAGTAGTGGGGTGGCGGATCAACTTAAAACTGATGTCGAGGACATCAAAAGTATGATGAAAGCAATGATGCTAGGACAGCCGCCGAAGCAATGTGGTATTTGTTACGATGTGACTCATCCGACGGATTCGTGTCCGACTTTACAAACGGGTGAGTATGAAGATGTGAATGCAGTGGGTTTCGGAGGCCAGAGACAGAATACTTACAACCCGAACTGGAAGAATCACCCTGGGTTCAGTTGGTCTAATCCGAATGGGGCACAGCAGCCGCAATTCGGTAATCAGTTTGGTAATCCGCGGGGTTTTCTGCCGGTTCAGCAGTCAGTGCAGTTTAGGCCGCCTATGCAGCCACAGCAGTTTCAGCAGCAGCAACAGTTTCAGCCACAGCAGCAACAACAGGTTCAGCCGCAGCAGCAGCAGCAGTCACCGCAGGGACAGTCCACAGAAGATATGTTCCGTACTCTTGCTCAGAGTATGAGCACATTATCCAGCGGTCTGCAGCAGTATCAGCAGAGGACTGATACGAGTATCGGCAATCTTCAACAGTATCAGCAGAGGACTGATACGAGTCTTAGTGGTCTGGAGAGACAGATGGGGCAGATTGCAGATGCTGTTGGTAGATTGGAGGCTCAGAATTCGGGAAAGTTGCCATCAAGGACAGAACCGAATCCGAATCAGAAAAATGTGAGTGCTGTAACACTGAGGAGTGGTAAAAAGTTGATAGACACAGTGATCAACGAGGAACCGGAGTTAGAGGTTGAGAAGACCGAGCCGACAGAAAAAGTCGTGGAAGAGAAAGGTACTGCATCTGAGTCAGTGCCACCAGTAGTAGAGCCAGATGTGCCGTTTCCTCAAGCCTTGAGAGAGTCAAGGAAACCGGAGCCTGACAAGGCAATTTTTGATACTTTCAAGAGGCCTCATGTGAACATTCCGTTCTGGACCTTCTTCGGGTCCCGAAGTATGCCAAGTTTCTGAAGGAGCTGTGTACCACTAAGAGAGATCAGAGGTTGAGGAGTCAGAAAAAGGCAAAGGTTCATGAACATGTTTCTGCCGTTTATCAGAGGAAACTGCCTAAGAAATGCAATGATCCGGGAATGTTTGTGATCCCTATTTCTCTAGGGGATTCATCGGAGCACAAGGCAATGCTCGATTTGGGGGCTTCAATCAATGTGATGCCTTACACATTGTTTGAGAACCTAAAATTGGGGCCATTGCAAGACACCCGGGTAATTATACAGCTGGCTGACCGGTCCAACGCTTATCCGAAGGGGTTAGTAGAGGATGTTCTCGTCCGGGTTGGTAAGATGATTTTTCCGACTGATTTTTACGTCTTGGATATGGATTCTGATCCTAAGGCCCCCATTCTTCTTGGAAGGCCTTTCATGTCTACAGCTAGAACCAAGTTGGATGTGGCCAATGGTTCGTTGTCTATGGAGTTCGATGGGCAGGTCATGGAGTTCAACATCTTTGACTCCATGAAATACCCAAAGGACGTCCACTCTTTATGTTTCATGGATGTAATCGAGCCTGTGGTAGAGGATATTTTTGAGGTGAGCAGCACCAATGATGATTTGAAGGCGGTTTTAGAGAATGCCTTGGGGTTGGCGGAGTTGGATTTTGAAATTTCGACGGTTTGAAGGAAGCGGTAATGAGCTTAACAGTGATACTCGGGGTATGTGAAGGTGCGGTTAGAGATTCCGCCAGGAAACCCGTGCCGTCTATTGAAAAGGCACACGAGCTCGAGTTGAAGACCCTACCGGAGGGGTTGAAGTATGTTTACTTGGGAGAGAATGATACATTGCCGGTGGTAATCTCAAGCAAGCTGAATGAGGTGCAGGAAGAGAAATTGGTAGAGGTGGTTCGGGCAAGGAAGGAGGCGATTGGGTGGACTATTGCCGATATTAAGGGCATAAGTCCATCTTTGTGTACTCACAAGATTGTTCTGGAAGATGATGCAAAGTCGGTTAAGCAACCGCAAAGGAGGATGAATCCACCAATGATGGAGGTGGTAAAAAAGGAGGTGCTGAAGTTAATACAGATGGGGATCATTTACCCCATATCCGACAGTAAGTGGGTGAGTCCCACTCAGTGTGTTCCAAAGCGAGGCGGGATCACCGTCTCCATAAATCATAAGGGAGAGTTGGTGCCAATCCGGGAGCAAACGGGTTGGCGAGTTTGCATCGACCTTCGGCGCCTTAATGAGGTAACACGTAAGGATCATTTTCCCCTCCCCTTTATTGATCAAATGCTTGAAAGGTTAGCCGGAAGGGCATTTTACTATTTCCTTGATGGTTATTCCGGGTATTTTCAAATACCTATTGCCCCGGAGGACCAAGAGAAAACTACGTTTACTTGCCCTTTTGGCACCTTTGCATATCGGAGGATGCCGTTCGGATTGTGTAATGCACTGCGACTTTTCAAAGGTGTATGATGCGCATCTTTTCCGACTTTGTTGAGAATTTCATGGAGGTCTTCATGGACGACTTCACTTTGTTCATGGAGACTCATTCGACCAATGCCTTGCTCACCTTGCTCTTGTCTTGGACCGTTGCATTGAAACAAACTTGGTTTTAAATTATGAAAAATGCCATTTTATGGTTGAGCAAGGCATTGTGTTGGGTCATGTGGTGTCAAAGAAAGGCATAGAGGTTGATAAGGCGAAAATTGATGTCATTTCTTCCCTCCCCTATCCCACAAATGTGCGTGAGGTCCGGTCATTCCTCGGTCATGCGGGGTTTTACCGGCGCTTCATAAAGGATTTTTCAAAAATCGCCTCTCCTCTATGCACTTTATTACAAAAAGAGGTTGATTTTCATTTTGATGAGAGGTGTAAGGGAGCGTTTGATGAGTTGAAGTCTAGGTTGACCACCACCCCCATAATTCAAGCACCCGATTGGTCTCGCCCCTTCGAGATCATGTGTGATGCTAGTGATTATGCAGTTGGGGCTGTTTTGGGTCAAAAGGTTGAGAGGGCATCCCATGTCATTTATTATGCTTCTATGACCCTCAATGATGCCCAAAGGAATTATACCACAACCGAGAAGGAGTTGTTGGCGGTTGTGTTTGCTCTTGAGAAGTTTCGGTCATATCTTTTAGGCACCAAAGTCATTGTTTACACCGACCATGCTGCTCTTAAGTATCTTATGACCAAGAAAGAGGCGAAACCTAGACTTATTAGGTGGATCCTTTTATTGAGTGAATTTGATATTGAGGTGAAAGATAAGAAGGGGGCCGAGAATCTTGTGGCCGACCATTTGAGTCGTCTTGTGCTTAAAGAGGATGAGCCCTCTAATTATTGTTCAATTCGGGTTGAGTTTCCCGATGAGTCTCTTTGGGTGGTTCAGTAGTCTGCACCGTGGTATGCAGATTTGATCAATTTTCTTGTGTCACAAAAGTTCCCTCCAGGACTTAATAAATCTAAGAAGGATAAAATCCGGAGTGAGGCAAAATATTATGTGTGGGATGAGCCTTATTTGTGGAGGCATTGTGCGGACCAAGTGATCCGTAAGTGTGTAGCCGATAGTGAGATTCATTCTATCCTTAGATTTTGTCATGAGCATGCATGCGGTGGTCATTTCGGTGCTAGAAACACGGTGAGGAAAGTGCTTGAGAGTGGTTTTTATTGGCCTACCATGTTCTATGATGCATATAATTTTTGCAAATCTTGTGATAGGTGTCAAAGAGTTGGTAACATTGGTCGACGTAATGAGATGCCACAACACTTCGTCTTAAATTGTGAGATTTTTGACGTATGGGGAATCGACTTTATGGGTCCTTTTCCCAATTCTTTTGGTTTCTTGTACATCTTGTTGGCGGTTGACTATGTTTCCAAGTGGGTTGAAGCAATCCCCACACGCACCGATGATTCACGGGTAGTGGTCAATTTCCTTAAGACCAACATTGTGAGTAGGTTTGGTATGCCTAGGGCCATCATTAGTGATAGGGGGACCCATTTTTGTAATAGGACGGTCGAAGCTTTGGTTAAGAAATACCATATTACTCATAAGATTTCGACCGCCTATCACCCCCAAACTAATGGCCAAGCGGAGGTGTCCAACCGGGAGATCAAGTCTATTCTTGAGAAAACCGTGAATCCGTCTAGGAAGGATTGGAGTCTTAGACTCGATGATGCTTTGTGGGCCTACCGGACGGCTTACAAGACACCTATCGGTATGTCCCCATATCGGTTAGTGTTTGGAAAGCCTTGTCACTTACCGGTGGAGTTGGAGCATAGAGCATTTTGGGCCATAAAAAAATTCAATATGAACCTAGATGGGTCCGGTGAGGAGAGAAAATTGCAATTAAGTGAGTTGGATGAGATTAGGAGAGAAGCCTACGAGAACAACCAACTCTATAAGGAGCGGGCAAAAGCTTGGCATGATAAAATGATCAATAGAAAGGACTTTAAGGTTGGTCAAAAAGTCCTTTTATTTGAATTCCGTCTCCGGTTGTTTCCCGGAAAGCTAAGGTCGCGGTGGACCGGACCTTTTATTGTGAGGGAGGTATATCCGCATGGTGCGGTTGAGATTGGTAGTCTCTCCGGAGACAAGGTTTTTAAAGTGAATGGTCAACGCCTTAAATTGTATCATGATGGCGTGGGAATAAATGAGGATATGGAGGTGCATTATCTCCAAAATCCTAGTTATGAGTAGACCTTACTTCTGAGTCTTGTCAAGGACTTAAAATTTGATGCTAGCCGGGGGCTTACCCGGCATTAGGTCTAGCTAAAGACGTTAAAGAAGGGCGGCTAACCGGGAGGCAACCCGGGATTTATTCATCATTCTTAGTTTTTTTTTTTTTTTTTTTTTTTTTTTAGTTGTTGTATTTTATCTTTTTCATCATGAATTGAATTGGTGCTACTAAAGGTATTTGTTTTAGTGGTGTTGTGCAGGGAGTAGCAAGGAGAGAGGATCAACCCCACAGGCATGTTACGAAAAAAAAAAAAAAAAAAAAAAAAAAAGAGGGTGGAATTGGCTCGGGGACGACTCGTCCCCGGGACAAAGGAAGTATTCCCCAAAGGGGACTCCGGGTCGAGAGAGGGCTAAAATGTCACGACTCGTGACCCAAGGGACGACTCGTCCCACTGAGGCGTCTAAAAAAAAAAAAAAAAAAAAAAAAAAAAAAAAAAAAATTTAGAACACCTAGGGTTTTAACCCTTCAGTCGTCCCCTCCCCTTCTTCACAGCCGTCCCTTCTCTTCTTCTCCTTCTCTCTCTCTCTCTACAAACACCACCAAATCCACCCTTACCCACCACCTAAATCCACCATATTTCCTCCCTACAACCAAAACCTTCACCCTCCTACTCTTCCCTAGCCAAATCCGAGGCCCATTCTCTCTCTACCTTCATCTTCAACCTTCAAACACCATTAAAGGCCAAGCTTTCTCTCTCTACCCATACTCGAATTTACCCAATTTCTCTCTCTTTTCTTCGAAATCCAAGCCCTAATCCACCATCTCTACCTAATTCCGCCCCACCCTCTTCCATTTTTGGCCTTCAATCCACCAATTTTCGAAAATTTCTCCAAGCCCTAGATTTCAAATTCGAAAATTTCTGGGTCAAAAGTTCTTGGAAGCTATTTTGGAGGATACAAGGAGGGTTTTGGACTGCTTTGATGATTTGGTAAGGTAAAATTTTCAACTTTTTCCCTTGCATTTTAATTTGTTGGGATTTGTTGAATTTGTTGATTGGCGGTTCGGTTGGGAATTTGAAGGTGTTTGTTGTTGTTGTGGTGGGTTGTTTGGCTTGAATTTTTGTGAATTTTGTGTGGAGAAGGAGTGGTGTATTGTGGTGAGTAAAAATGACTTCTAGGGGAAGAGATGGTAGAGGGGGTGGCAACAAAAGAGGTAGAATATCTACCCAATCCGAGGTCCCAAATGATCCCCCTCCCCCTAATGCTTCCTTGCCATTTATGGGATTGCTCAATTTGTCTTCCGCTCAAAAGAAAAGGTGGCGGAATTTGGAGAGTAGGAAAATTCAAGTCACCACCTTCCTCCATGAACCGGTGTTAAGAGCTTTGGGTTTAGAAACCTTAGTTGCAGAGTTAATGAACCAAGCCGGGTTGAGTACTTTCTTGGGGAAGAGAGCGGACACTTATTTGAGATATACTCTTGAATTTCTTTCGACCGTGGAGGTAGGAAAGGGGGCAAATGCCAATACTATTCGGGTTCAAGTTGATGATGTAGTTTTTAGAGTGTCCTACAATGAGTTGAGGGAAATCACGGGGTTGACCAACCGAGGGGAGATTGGTTGGATATTGATGGGGCTAGCTGCTTTTTCTTTACGGAGCTCACGGGACTGCCTTGCACAAAAAAATATCTTAGAGCTTCTTCTCTCTCCCACCCTGCTTGGAAGTTGTTTTATAGAGGTTTGGCTATGACTTGGTTGGCGAACGGGGAACTGCGCAATTAAATCTTGCTATGATAAATCTTTTGCGCACGGGGTTAAGGAGTTATCGGGTCATTCGGATTGGGTGGATATCTTTATGAAGAGATGTGAGGCGTTCGCCCTAACCAAAAAGGGCAACATTTACGTAGGAGGGATGATATCTTTGATTGCCGCGGCTTGTGTTGGAGAGTTAAAACCCGAGGCGGTAAAGTTGACGGGGGCACGAGTCTATATTCGAGAGAGTGGCTTATTCAATATGACAAGTTTGCGAGGAACCCGAGGGCCGCGGGCAACCTTTCCTTATTATTTGAGTATGGTGATCCGAAGAGGACGGTTATTTGCACGGCAGGAGCCGCATTTCCGAGTGGCACACGAGCCGAGCGATGGCGTATGCCCGGGGTAGAGGATGTGATGGATAATGTTGAAGAAGACGATGATGAGGAAGCGGGAGCGAGGGCGGGGTGGTCACGGTGAAGAAGAGCATAACCGGGGCCGGCGGGGCTCGTTTAATCGGTGGGATGAGATGAGGCGTTTCTAGATGAGCAGCATGGGAGATATGCCTATGAGGACAGGAGGACCCCGGAGAGATATGCTTACGAGGATCAGAGGTTCATGAGCCGGGTGGCGTTTGAGGATAGGAGGTGGGCGGAGTATGGTGATACATTGGAGGAGATACAGGACCGACATTTGCGATAGATAGCCGCCAGGCGGCAGATGGAGTCCTGGATGATGCAGCGCGAGGACCTTCCGCATATGTTCCGGTGTCGAGATGAGCGGTATGCCGGTTTGTTGTCCCGTAGCGAGGCCCGTGAGATGAGGCGTGCGGCTAGACGGATGCACTGCTCTGGTGTGGGTTCTAGTTCGCGATCACAGTCGGGTAGTCGGTAGCGTACCCGGAGTGGCAGTGGCAGCCGTGGCAGTGGCCACCTCAGTGATGGTATTATTTTTTTTTTCCCTTTTACGCTTTTACTGTCCTAGCAATTTTATTGTTGCACACACATTGAGGACACTGTGTAGTTTAAGCGTGGGGGTATGGGGGATGTTTGTATCTGTACAGTTTCTTTTGATTTCTTTTGATTTTGAAAAAAATAAAAAAAAATGAGAGGCTAAGTGAAAACCCGAGAGGGCACTTAGGCAAAAGGAGAGAGTCTATAAAAAAAAAAAAAACCGAGAGGCTAGGTGAAAACCGGAAACGGCACCTAGACAAAAGGTGAGTGAGTGAAATTCTTTCAATTTGTTTATTCACCGGTGTTGAAGTCATAAGGGGGGTTCGGAGTTTCGGGTTAGGATGTTCACTTTGGTGTAGGAGGTTCGGATTAGAGGAGATAGGTTAGAAATCCTCATTCATTCTGGAGTTATAAGGGGGTGTAGGAGTTTGTTTTCATGAGGTAGTTGTGAGGGATTAACACCCGAACAACTTTTATTTTGAGGGATGATGTAGTGAGAGCCAAGCGTGGGGGAAATGTAGGTTATATTTAGATCCCCTTGGCTTTTGTGTGAGGACCTTTGCTTGGATACTGTTATTTTGGGAGTTGGTATCAAGCCAGGTCATTTGTTTTCATTGATCATATTTATTGGTGATATAAGGAGACGGAGTTTCTTGTACTCTGTTGTGACTTTTGATTGACTTGTTGGTGGATTAGAGGAGACTAGGAATCAATACCTCCATGCATCTGTTTTAGGCCGGTGCTAGATTGGAGTTTAGGATATTACTCAGGGACGAGTAATGGTCTAAGCGTGGGGGTATTTGATAGCGCGGATTTGTTCTATGTAATTCCTATGTTTTCCGGTATTATTTTGTGTTATTTCCATGTATTTTGTTAGGTTTGATGTCATTTGAGTGATTTTATGTATTGTGAGGATTTTGAGAAAACACCATGTAATTTGAGAGAATTGTAGAGATTTTATGATGTAAGTGTTTTGGTCCTCGAAGCGGCTCAAGGACATCAAGTTTTACACCCATGGAAGTCAAGCCAAGGAATTTTGGGAAGCGAGCCAAGGACTGAAGAGAAAATGTGAAGAAATCTCTGATTTTAGTTCAGGGGACGAGTCGTCCCCCTTTGGGCCAACTATTCCCCAAAGGGGGACGCCGAGATCGAAGAGGCTGCAGATCAGGGACGAGTCGTCCCCCACATCACGACTCGTCCCCATTGAAGGAAGACCAAGGGACGACTCGTGACCCTAGGGACGAGTCGTGCCCTGATCGCTGGAATGACGTAATTTTGCAATTTTTCTTTATTTTTAATTTATTTTCTTTTCCTTTTTAGCTAGGGTTTAGGGAGGAAGTATAAATACTTTCTCTCAGCAGTCTTTTTGGGGCATCTTATCTTTCATTAGCTTTTCAAAACAATATTCAAGCTTGGAATCTCCATGGAAGGCTAAGTTCTTTGGCTTTGGATTTGTAACTTTTGAACCATCTTTACTTTCAATTGAGGTTTGATTTCTTTTGATTACTCTCTCCTAATTGCAATTTTACTTGTTCTTAATTTCAAATCGATTTCTAGGGTTTTGAGAAATTGATCAATCCCTTTATCCTATTAATTGATTATTGCTAGATCTCCCTTGTATCGTGTCGGACTAGGGTTATCATTGTAGCACTTTTGCAATTCTTGAATGTTTCATCTTGGATTGTAATTAAAGTAAAATTGGCTTTGATTCTATTTGAAATAATAATAGGTTAATTTCTTGATCTTAATCTCTTAAATCTTTCATCGATTAATACTTTGAATCTTGACCGTGTCGGCTAGGTTTTGGTATTGATTAGGATTATTAGTTGAGCGTGTCGCCGCTAGTAATTATTAACAAAGAAGAGATAAAGATTTTACATCTTGTGATCAAGTAATTAGGGAGAAGAAAGAAAGAATCATTCTGGTGATATTGATTGATAGACGGGGATAATTTTGCATATCCAAAGTGTTCGTTTACATTATTATTCATAACTTAGATTTTAATTCCCGTCATAGGATTATAATTATTCAACAAACAAAAACCCCCCATTTGTGTGCGTGACTTGATCGTGTACAATACTGTTCCCTGAGTTCGATCCTGGACTTTCACTATCTACATTATTTGGAGTCCTTGTAGTAATTTAGTAGGTGTGCGACTAAGCCTACCATAGTAGGAGTAGGCCACTCTCGAATAGCCTTTATCTTGTCTTCATCAACTTGTATACCCTCCGCAGAAACAATGTATCCCAAGAATAATAATTTATCAAGCATAAAACAACACTTCTTGAGATTTATAAACAATTCATTCTCCCTCAATGCCTGCAACACTGACTGTAAATGCCCAACATGTTCCTCCTCCGTCTTGCTAAAAATCAAGATATCATCAAAATAAACCACCAAAAACTTACCATTGAAGGGCTTCAATACTTGATTCATCAAACGCATGAAAGTACTAGGTGCATTTGATAAACCAAACGGCATCACCAACCATTCATATAATCCCTCTTTGGTCTTGAAGGCTGTTTTCCACTCATCACCCGGGCGAACACGTACTTGGTGATAGCCACTCCTTAGATCAATTTTAGAAAATATCTTAGCACCACGAAGCATGTCTAGCATATCATCAAGACGAGGAATGGGAAAACGATACTTAACCGTAATTTTATTAATAGCCCGACTGTCTACACACATACGCCAAGTTCCATCTTTCTTAGGAACCAATAGAGCCGGGACTGCACAAGGGCTCAAGCTCTCCTGAATATAACCCTTCTTCAGTAAATCCTCCACTTGCTCCTTCAAAATCGCATGTTCAAATGACTCATTCTATAATGAGCTAGATTAGGAAGAGATGCACCCGGAACCAAGTCAATGTTATGCTGAATATTACGCAAGGGAGGCAACCCTGCAGGCAGCTCATCAGGCATAACATCACGATACTCATGTAACAAAGCCTCCAAAGACTTGGGAACCAAACAAACTGAACCGGACACACCCTTTCTTACCACCGCAAAAACACATGTAGCTTCATCAACATCACTCAGAAATTCATTAGCAGTGCAAAGAGAAACAATAGGTTTCTTCATCTTCTTAACATAAGGATCTCTATCCCGTAAAGGACACAAGTTAAAACGTGCACCATCCTTCTTAAACTGAAGAATATTATCTCTCCCCTTATGTACTACATCAAGATCAAATTGCCACGGCCTCCCCAACAATAAATTGCAAGCAGTCATATCAATAATGTCACAGAGAATAGCATCCTTATAACGACCGATAGAGAAAGGAACAAGACATTGTTCGTGTACCTTAATTTTGCCGACGGAATTGATCCACCCAACGGAATAGGGTGTATGATGGGGCAGGACCTCCAATTTTAGCTTGTCCACCAAATCACGAGCCACCAAATTCTCACTGCTCCCACTGTCAACAATGATCTGAATGTCGAAGTCTTTCACCTTCCCTTTGGTGCAAAAAATGCTGTGCCTAGCTGGATCCTCCTCCTCCTTCGGCGTAGTCAACATAAGTCTATTAACTACGAAAGACCCATGATCTTCCACACCCTCGTCATCACCATTGGGATCCTCCCAATATTCCGGACCATCTTCCTCCTCTCCGCCATCACCGGTATCGTCACGATCCACCATATTAGTACTCTTACGGAGGTGACAACCACTAGAAATATGCCCGGTTTGCCCACACTTAAAACACTTGTTACCAAAAGTTTTGGCGTAAGGGTTAGTGTTTTGTTGGCCGCAGAATTATTG
This sequence comes from Adenophora triphylla var. japonica, assembly GCA_022495995.1. Taxonomy (NCBI): domain Eukaryota; kingdom Viridiplantae; phylum Streptophyta; class Magnoliopsida; order Asterales; family Campanulaceae; genus Adenophora; species Adenophora triphylla. The sequence goes on from JAFEMH010000008.1 coordinate 919,977, forward strand.
GGCTTTCTAGTTTGTGTCGGCTGACTAGCTGCAGGAACATCATTCTTCTCCTCCGACGCCTTAGCACCAATAGCCTGTGTCTTATCTTGAGCCAAACCCTTGCTTCCGGTATAAGAACCTCCAAAGTTCCTGACAATAGGGCGAGGTCTAGAAAGTTGCTTCTCCACCGTGGTAGCCCTGTCAATCGCGTCCTCCAAAAATTCATGAGCATGCAACTCCACCACATCTCTGATGTTGGCACGAAGGCCAGTAACGAATCTCGAAGCTTGCTGAACATCCGACTCTCCCAAATCACAACGAGCTGATAGAGTATGGAATTCATGTGAATATTCCGCCACACTTTTCGCCCCCTGTCTACACTCCAAAAACTTTTGATAGATAACATGACCATAATTCTTGGGTAGAAAACGCTGACGCAAAGCTAGCCTCATTTGTGGCCATGTCTGAATTGGCTCCCGAAACTCCCTACGTAATTGATTACTCAGTTGCTTCCACCACGCAGAAGCACCCCCACGCAATTTATAGGCTACATAGGGTACTTTCCTATCCTCCGGAATACCCATCAACGTGAAAAATTTCTCAACCTCTTCTAACCAATCCGAAAATTCGATCATATTCAAATCACCAGAAAAAGATGGTAAATCAGCCTTGATTTTAGGCAACTGATCATTAAGATTATTACCTTCTCTTCTCCCATGGTTTCTATCACCACCAGGCGGTTGAGCTCGACGGCGGCCCTCCCCTCGATCTTCCGGTTCAAAATCAAGATCATCTCTGTGCCCGCGATTGCCTTCAACCCTCAAACCGCGCAAAGCCTCCAAAAGTTCAGCATGTTGGCGATCTTGGATTGCTGCACGCTCCGTAGCTTGTCGCTCCATACGATCAAGGATCGCTATAACCGCGGCTTGGTTGTCTGCGTTGTTGCCACCGTTGTTTCCCGCCATCTCTTCCAAGGATTAACCTGGCTCTGATACCAATTGATGTCAAGTAAACGCAGCGGAACAAAACGAACAGAAAAGAGTTGAATAATTCCTCGTCAAAGGACCTTAAACAACCAAAATAACGAACAATTCAAAGGGAACGTTCGACCTCTTCGAATTCACGAATAGGGTTTAACAAGCCAATCTTGACTTCAAGGAATAATCCTTAGTTTGCAAAGCAAAAGTAATTCAATAATAAGAGTTCTACCTCAACCATAATGAAAACAAAGTATTTATATGACCTAGGAAAACTGAAAACCTAATTAAAACGGAATTAAAGAAATACCCAAAATACCCCTACTTATAATTCGTAAACTGGAAAGAAAATAAAACGCAGTGCTAAAAATCCGTCATAAGCGCGGCCGCCCTCCTCACGAGCGCGGTCGCGCACTTGTTCCGTCGTTCTGGTCTCTCGCCAGCGCGGTCGCTCTTCCCTCGAGCGCGGTCGCGCAATTGGGCCGAGACCACGCCTTCGCCAATCCTCCCTCGAGCGCGGTCGCCCTCCTCTGCTGCGCGGTCGCGCACATCGCCAGAATCTCGCTCTCTGCTTGATCAGATGGAACTTGTGCTACATCAGAAACTTAGAGAGAAAAAGGCATGTTGAAATTGTTCAGCCAAAGAAATAGGTGGTGGTAGTGCGTTGATGATGATGGCTCTAATAGGGAGAAGGGGAAGAAAAGTTGAGAGAGACAACCGACCAAAGGAATGGCAGCGGAGGTGGTAAGTAGTTGAAGGGAAGTACACGATAGAACACGAAGCATAAGGTCAAGTTGGACAAATTGAGTATCTTCTTTATGCGTATATGAGTATCGACTATTGTGTAAAGGCTAACAATGAGAAAAAAATGTAAATAATTACTTAAATGCTAAGTGTATAGATAGATAGTGAACATGGCGGTTGCTTGGTGGGGGGTGTGGATGAGACGATTCGTAGCCATTTTTGGTTTTTTACTTACCATGTTTTAAGAGAGTCGTCACTTAATATTATTATTGCAGATTTTAATTTTCTTTTTCTATATCCTAAAAGGAGCTTACATTATGAGTTTAATCGATATCAAGAATATGATAGTCTCATTGATGCAAAATTGTTGTTGTTTAGTAATTCATAATAAGTCCGTCAAAAAAATATCTATAATAGTTCATTGTATAACCTGTGATAGTTCATTGACGCATGTTGCATATGATATAGCTTATTGTTGTGTAAATATTTTTGTTTGCCTGTTTGTGACGTTGGTGTAAAATTTTAACTATTTATTGAAGCAATCGATTTCTCTCTAATCTCTCAATAGCAGAGTATGTTATACATTTTTATAGGACCAATCACTTTCATATTGTCACCGTGTCATTGGCACGGGCAAGAGAATACTAGTCTATAATACAATACAAGGCCAATTAACTGCCTCCTATCTACCACATAAGTGGTGGTTCAGATTTAAAGTTAGAACATTGATCCGACGGCCCAAATCCTCCCTCCCTCCTTCAACCGTCCGTAACTTCTCATAACTGTCCTATTTTCTTTTTTAACCTTCCTTTTCCATTTCCTCCTTCCTATTTTTCTTTTTAACTATTATTTCATTTTGCAGATGACTTAAGTTTTTTTTTTTTAAATGAATTCACTAAGATTTGGTAAGATTCTTTTTTTTTAACAGAAAAATTGATTATAAATAAATGATCATTTTTTTTTTTTTTTAATTATTTAGTATACTCCTTAAAAAAAGGTTTTGGGGTGTTTATATATACTCTTTCTTTCAAAAAAAGTTGAATTTGGTATTTATTTATTTTATTTGTGTGCATTCCAATTTGATATATTTATTTTTCTCGTTTATTTTATTAGGATCATTTATTTAAGGAGTGTATGTTAACATAATAATTACTATTATATATAATTAAGTTTTTGAACGATTTTAGAATCTTAAAAAAAAATGATTTTTAGAAAAAATATTTCTACCTAAATCAATTAAAAAATCATTCCTCATTGATTACTTAAGTTTTTTGTTTCGAACTTTAGGTAAAAATATTTCTACCTAAATCAATTAAAAAATCATTTCTACCTAAATCAATTAAAAAATATTTCTACCTAAATCAATTAAAAAATCATTCTTCATGGATTATAATTATTATTAATTATTTATATAATTAATGAGTTGGTTGGGGTTACGAAAAAAGAATAATGGTAAAATGGGGATTAAGAAAATGTTTTTTACTAACCCTCGATGGATATCGGTCAGGATAATCGACTTCCTCATATTCTCTACGACAGTTACACAAACAAATCACCCTCCATCAAATCAAATGTTGATTATGGAACAAAGTAATCATCAAGATATTGGGTATATTTTTTTAAATTTTTTTTGGAATGTGAGGAAAGCGATTTCATCATTTCTTTAATTTGTATACTGTCACCATGCCAGTGGCTCAGGGAAGAGAATACTAGTATACTCCCTCCTTCCCAGCTCAATTGATACTTATTTCCTTTTTGGTCCGTCTCGGCCCAATTGATACTGTCCAAAATGGAAGGAAATCTTTACTATTTTCCCCACTCATTCTCTCTCCTATTTCACTTTTACACTCACAACATTCTCTCTCCTAACTATTCCTCCCACTCATTCTCTCTCCTATTTAATTTTTCATACTCACAACATTTTCTTCCACTTTTTCTCTTTCTTACTTTTCCTTAATTTGTGTGCCCAAAATTTTGGTGTCAGTTGAGCTGAGACGGAGGGAATATATACTTAGGTTATAAGTCTCCGGAGAAATCAACCGACACACACTCACTCACTCACGTGGACCTTTTGATCCGAATATGACTAATATTCCATGACTTGCAAGTTGCAAAGGTGAGTCATCAACTTTTATTTATTTTATTTTCTTTTCTTTTCTTTTTGTTATTTATTTGTCAAGCAGAATTTGTTCACAACATTGTTGTGAATCTCAAATAATTCTTTTTTAAAAATATACTCCCTCCGTCCCAGCGAAAGAGCCATTTATTTCCTTTTTGGGCGTCCCATTTAAAAAGCCACTTTCCCAAAAAGGAAACCTTAAATCACTATTCTCTCCACTCATTCTCTCTCCTACTTTACTTTTACACTCACAACATTCTCTTTCTTACATCACCTCCCACTCATTCTCTCTCCTATTTAATTTTTCATACTCACAACATTTAAACTTTTTCTCTTTCCTACATCACATTTCTTATTTTGCGTGCCGGACAAATTTTGTGGCTCTTTCGCCGGGACGGAGGGAGTATATCTCAAAATAATCCACTTTTTCAAAATGATCACTTTTTGGGAACTCGCTACATGGTGTAGCGAATTCAACATGTTACCGTTGAAACTCGCTACACGGTGTAGCGAGTTTAGTTTAATTAGGGTTAATCAATACGTCGTTCAACTGGTAATTAGTCAACACCTAAATCGCTACACCATGTAGCGATTTTACTCGGTTCATGAAACTCGCTACATGGTGTAGCGAGTTCTAAAAAACAAGGCTTACAGGCGGTGGCTAACAGTCTGCAAACAAAGAAAGAAAAAAACCTAAGTGTCGACTGTAAGGGATAAGGGAGAAGGGAGAAGAAGAAAAACGTTGTCATTGCCATTGCCATTGCCATCATCAAATTCAATCTTTTTACCATCTAATTTCGCCATTGTAAGTTTACATCAAAATTTATCCTTCTTCATTGTTGTTGATTTTGATTTGATTTGGGTACTTGTTGAAATAGATTATTTGTTTTTATTTGGGTATATGCTTTGATTTTGGTACTTGTTGATATATGTTATATGCTTTGATGATTTAGATTTGAATTGGATAGTTGTTGAAGTAGTCTAAAAAATTAGGTTTTTACTTTGATTTGTGTTATATGCTTTGTTTTCAGTATGAATATATTGAAATTATTAGGATTTTCTTGAATATTAGTGTTGTTATTGAACCCAATTGTTGGTACATATGAACTCCATTTTTGGTATATTTGAACTCAATAGTTGGTATATTTGAACTCCATTGTGGTATATTTGAAATTTTGGGATTTTGAACTCAATTTGTGACTCAATTTTGGAGAAGTGGAAGTATTTACTATTGATGTTTCAAAGTCTCTATGTTTATATATGTATTTATTTGATATTGAAATTGGGTTTCTTTTGTTGAAACAGATGGATAACTTCATTGATCCTGGGCCTATCGATAACTTCGTTTTGACCGAGCATGAGAACCACAGAGCTCGTTTTATTTGGGCCGAACAAGAGGTTGCTAGTCCGCTCTCATTTCGTCGTGGCGTCACGTTGCCGAATAGACTAGCGTCGAGGATTTTGTCGAGATTATCCGAGTGTTGCTTTGTTGGAGTTCATTACATAGGGAGGATTCAATACGATTATGGGTTGCTGGAGGCCTTGATAGAGAGATGGCGTCCGGAGACCATTCACTCCACCTCTCAGTTGGTGAGATGACGATCACCCTAGAGGATATCGGCATGATTTCTGGGTTGTTGTTACTGATGCTGACATCCCAGCACTTGTAGACTGGCGGGTGGTATGTCAGCATCTTTTAGGGGATGTCCCATCTCCCGAAGATATGAATGGGAGTAGTCTAAAGCTATGGTGGATTACGAGGCAGTTTCCACACTTCCATGACCTAGTTGATGATTTCCTTAATGACACTGTTGATATGTACGTACGGGCATATATCATGCATGCCTTGGGTTCTACGGTGATGCCTGATCGTACGAAGAACAAGGTTAAGTTATGTTATCTCCCTCTGCTTGGGGAGGTTTCGAGGGTCTGGCAGTACAATTGGGGAAGTGCGTCGCTGGCTTTCCTATATCGAGAGATGTGTAGTGCGACTAACCCTCTGACGAGACAGTGCGGAGGATTTCTCAACATTCTACAGGTATATTTATCTCATTTTAATGTTCATTATGTTATTGGTTTTAAGTTTGATTTCAAATTATAGGCATTATTTATAGTATTTGATATAGATTTTATTGATATAGATTTGGGCTTGGGAGCGATTGCTATGTGTGCAACCTGGAATTCGTAGGCGAAACAGAGATCCGGACTTCGAGCACATGCCACTGGGATGCAGGTATAAATATATCATACGTTATTTTCTCGTCGTTATAGTTTTTTTTTTTAACTTTTTCTTATAATTATTATGTTTATGAAATTTCAGGTGGACCCATTCATCATTGTATCTCAAGGAGGTTATTGCCCATAATCTGCGAGGCTATCGTGATCAGCTGGCCAAGCTAACAGATGATCAGGTTGTGTGGCAGCCTTATAGAGATAGATATGCTCCGGCCTACTGCACTCAGAGACAGGTCGTATGGATGGCGCGGGTCCCTCTAATATGCTTTGAGAGAATAGAGTGGCATTTGCCGGATCGTGTTATGAGGCAGTTTGGCATGCTGCAGGAGGTCCCAGAGCCGTGGGACACTCGTCCGGACTTGGACAGAGTTGATAGGCGTGGAAACAATCTCGTGATTTGGAGCGACCGCCCTCAACAATACATTACACTCTGGGGACATCGGCGACACTTTCTGGCTTGGGGGGTCCCAGGCTTTCACGATATGCATTACACCGATTCATATATGATATGGTATCGGAGCATAACGTGCATGTTTGTGCAGAACCCCATTCATATAGAGGACGCTGGATACCGGTCGGTTGCCCTTTGCCTAGAGGCCGTGGTAAGTATTTACATTTTTCAAGATATTATTTCTAGTTTTTTAAAAACAAAACTTTAATTTATTAACTTATGTCTCATACTTATTTATTTTTATTTTTTTTTGCTATAAAAACAGGTGAAGAACCTTCAACGTTTGCATGTCAACAATGCGGAGGAGGAGCCTGCCAAACAAGTTGAGATGCGGAGGATTATTAGACACACGCTCATAGGAGTTAGGGAGCAACAACGACTTGAGGCTGCAGCACCTCCCCCACCGGTAGATAGCGCACAGGGGGTAGAACCTCAACAGCGTCGTGTTAGATTTCGTGCACATCCACAACCACAACTACAAATGGACTTGCACGACAAGCCAGATGAGCCAGAGCTCGAGGTCCAACCAGAGCCCGAGGTCCAGCTAGAGCCCGAGACTCAGTATGATGGACTTTTCGATTATGATTCACAGTGGGGAGCTACTCAGGTGGAGGAGCATGAGGAGAGGATTAGATTGGAGGTTGCGGAGGGTATTTATTCAGGTACTTACCCTCGTCACGACCCGAGTCAGGTGAGTGGGATTATTAACGATGATGATGATTTCGTTGACCCTCCACCTAGGACTTTTCACACGCTCATATATTCGGGAAGTGGCTTTAAAGTTCTTTCATCATCCTCACGAGCGGATCTTCCACCATTCTCTGATCCGGCTGCTACTTCATCTAGTGGGGTACGTCTTAGCCCTGCTCAACAGGAGGAGTTACTTAGAAGAGGGTCTCGGGAGCGGCATCCGACGAAGAAGTTCACTCCGGCTGCCTATGACAGAAAGTATGATAGGAGAAATAAGTGAACTATTTATTTAGATGTAATAAAACTTTTTGGTATTAGTTGTTTTATTTAGATGTAAGAAAACATTTATGAATTTTCTGTATGGTTTTTAAAGGTTTTATTTAGATGTTTGATGTATGGTTTTTTAAGTTTTTGTACAGTTTAGTATATTTGTACAGGTTTATGGTATATTATACAGGTTTTACAGATTGATATATTAGATATTGGATATTGGATTTTCTGTGTCCAGATGGGATGACAGCAGTTTGTTGCTGCTGTGGAAATCTGTTCAAGTAAACTCGCTACACCGTGTAGCGATTTCACTGAACTCGTTACACCGTGTAGCGAGTTCACTTGAATAGGGTTTTTTTGGCAGAAACTTCATATTAGGCAGAAATTGCATACACTTTCATTACAGTTTGCCATGGATTGAAATTTTTAACATAACTGTATGAGGACATCTGTAAATGACTTTCAAATCATACTGAGACTGATCTAAGCCCGCCTTTTTATATAATTCATCAATCAACTCATTGTATCTCCATCGGCAATTAGCCCTAATTGCACATTTTCGCCATTTTTTGAAATAAGGATCATCAAATGGTTATTCATCATCACCTCCCCAATAACACATGAAAATGATTGGACCCCGTTAATCTTTGACCCTTCATTACGAAATCAAAGTGTTAAAACATATATAACAATACCCTAACATTTATATCTATAATATACTAAAACACAGTTAAAAACTTAAATTTTATATCTAAACACAAGTGAAAACAATGATTAAGATGATGTTAATTTACCTTAATTTTTGATCTTCAACGATTCTGGCGAAATTAAATGATGTGAAGAAGATTTGGATTTTTTTTTTTAGAGTGAGAATGAGAGAATATGAAAATGAAAATGAATCTGGAGGTGGAAACCTTCTGTAAAAATGTCATTTTAAACTCGCTACACGGTGTAGCGAGTTTGACTGTGACCGGTCAAACTCGCTACACGGTGGTGTAGCAAGTTCTTCTTTAGTTAATTACAGTGATTAATTCAAACGCCAAACCCTAATTTAACTGAACTCGCTACATTTCAAGGTAACATGTTGAACTCGCTACACCATGTAGTGAGTTCCCAAAAAGTGGTCATTTTGGGAAGTAGTTTGAAAAGTGAGTTATTTTGGGATATATATTTTTAAAAAAAAAAAATTGTTTGAAAAAAAAAATCCAGGTTTGTGTCCTTTTCAGATCGTTTATGCAGTGGTTCCGCGTAGTCCCATTGATCTGCTCACACTTCCTGTTGCCCTAAGAGTGACCAGCGAGTTTTCGACCTTATTGCATACCTACAACGCATTCATTATTCCACTTAATCCCAACTAGAGGTTGTCATTGTGCGTTACAAGCAGGCTGCTGATGTGCATCGCCGCAATGTTCAATTCGATGTTGGTGACTTTGTTTGACCAAGGACCGCTTTCCAGTTCACAAGTATAAGAAGTTGTCTTCCCGAAACTGGAAATTATTGAGAAAATCAACCTGAATGAGTATTAGGCCAACTCTGATTATCCTTTATGCGCAGAGGGTTGATTTTGTTTCCTTAATGAGTAGGATTTTATTTTTCTTGGAGTACAAGTAGTAGTTCAATATTGTAATTGACAGCCGTTTTAAGAATGAAGTTTAGGGGTTTTGCCTTAGTTTTGATTGTATTCCGGGTATTCGTAGAATCAACGGATCTCAACCTCCTCCATTGTTACGTTGCGCTACATCATTTAGGATGGGGAACACAAATGAGAACATTTTTATTTTTATAGGACAAAATGAATTTCAGAAAAAAAAGCCAGGGGCCAGGAGCTTTCAAAGCAACTTCTATTGATTGCCCTCGCAGATGGATTCAGCGGAGGGAGTACATAGGTACTTGATATCTACAAGAAAACTTATGCCTCACATAAAACTAAAAGAAGACACAATTTTCATCATCTGAAATTACTAGTAATCTTGGAATGAATCCATCCATCCCTTGAATCATAATAGACTAGAAATATGAGGTGGTGAAAAGCCTAGCTCCAATGTCAAGGGGCCCATCATCACCACCAATTGCATGAAGTACAACAGGGACTGTTGAAAGAAGATGCAAAGTGAGAGGAAAGACAGCAGGCACTATATCATCCTTGCTGTTCTTCAGCATTTGGTCACAAGGGCTGACAACCAACACAACTTGTTCAAGTGTCTTCCACTTGCTCCCCGGGCTTCCTCTCTTATGGAAGAATCGCTTTTCTGTGCACAAACTGAGAACTAATGTGGATGTAGCATCCAGCCACTCCGATGTCAGCCCTTCAACTTCATCATAATATATGCGTCTCTCCATCTACCAGAAAAAAAAAAGGAACATCAGATGAGATGAAGTCGTCAGTTAAAAAGTTGACTGATATTATCACACTCACAGCTAGCCTCTGCACATAAATTGTCATGAATCTTGGCCCCAAACCTAATACTCTGGCTTCCGAAAGTAAAACCTGTGAGGCACAAAAGGGCAATCAGGTATATTGCAATCACAAAGCAAAAAGATTGTGATACTGAGATGAAACATGCTTCTTCCATAACTGCTTGAATGTATATCATTCTCATACGCGTATTCACACTGTTAATTTGTTCACACTCATCTAATGATGGAACCAGATGTGCATATCTCTAAGTGCAACAAGTTAAAGGTGATAGTAAGATAGATATGTTGTGAAACTAGTAAGATAAATTCTGAAATAGATCTAATATCCAAATCGTTAAAAGTTACCGCAATATGAAAAGGTGAAAGGGGGTGCAAGATGGTTTGGACAAATTACATGTTGAGCACCAAGCGGGAACTTAGGGAGTTTAATATAGTAAATCAATCCTGAAACCATTTTAGAAGCAGACAGACCACAAGAAATGTGGACAGAAAAAACAAACAAGGATGTAAATAAGTTCAGCTTGTTTCATGATCTTGTATCAAAATGTACCGTAAGTGGATGGGAAATAAGTTTCATTTAACTGAGGGAAGTAACTGTGTTAGTTACCTTTATAACATGCAATGAGAAATTCGTGGGGAAGCACAAATACGTAAACGATAAGGGTGGAAAAACGAAAATGGATAATGACGAACATAATCTCGGAAAAAATGGCTGGATGACATCACTTCACACAAATTTTACCGAGTTAATCATCAAAGGCAGAGTGCTCTAATTTTACACAAATGCATAACCACAAAATATATACTCCCTCCGTCCCAGAAAATGCTTCACCTTTTACCCAAAAGGGCGTCCCGTTTGAAGCTTCACCTTTCCTAAAACGGAAAAGTTTTATTAATATTCTATTATACCCACTAACTATTTCCTCCACTCATTCTCTCTCCTAATTCACTATTACACTCACAACACTTGTTAAATTTACTATTTCCTCCACTAATTCTCTCTCCTATTTTCAAATTACACTCGCAACATTTTTTCTTTCCACCTATTTCCTTAATTTGTGTGCCGGGCCTAAAATGGTGAAGTATTTCATGGGACGGAGGGAGTATATATATATATATACACACACACACACTCCCTCCGTCCAGGCCGAAGTTTTACCTTTTACTCGTAAGGGTGTCCCATTAGAAGCTTTATCTTTCCAAAAATGGTAAGAATTGTGGGCCCCACTTATCAACCCCGCTCACTTTTTCCTCCCATACTTAAATGCTGGGCCCCACATGTCAATCTCACTCACTTTTTCTCCTCACACATTTAAATTGTGGGACCCACTTGTCAATCTCACTCTCTTTCTCCACTCACAACCCATTCCTACTCATCCTCTTTCTTAATTTTCGTGACCCACAAAATGGTGAACCTTCGGCCGGGACGGAGGGAGTATATATATATATATATATATATATATATATATATATATAAGATCTGACTAAAGTTGTGTTTGATAACATCAAGCACTTAATGCTTGTTGCTTAGTGATTTCCTTTTATGCAACTACTTCAAACTAAGATTGGACTTTGATTTGAATTGTAACAACCCCCCCCATATTCCTCTTAATGATCAAGTATCAATATTGATGCTTGATTGGTAAGAGGAATATGGGATTGTTGTTACTATTCAAGTCAAGATCCACCATTAGTTTGAAGTAGTTGTACAAAAGAAAACCACTAAGCAACAAGCATTAAGTGCTTGATGTGATCAAACACAACCTAAGCCTTGGTTCATTTCATCCAACATTTTTGTCTCAAGAGTGAGTCTAAAAACATCAATTCTCACCACATCTAATATTGAAGTGCACACTATCAGCTCAAGCTAAAGTAAAATTTGTTCTTAGAAGGTAAATCTATGAATGATGGCAACAGGAACGATGCCAAAGCAAGGAAAGGCATTTGCAAGACTGTACAATCTTTTATGAAGAGTAGGAAAGACATAACTCAATGGTAGCACTACCACCAGATATTCATACAATTCACAACCGAATCATGTTTAAGGTAAGGCAATGTTTGAATCTAGAAATAGGCTAGCCATTATAATACGAGCTAGTATTCGCAGTGAATCCCCCGAGCAGAAAAATCAATTTATTTTCTTTAGATAGATGTTTAGGGAGAAGCCCTGTTTGAAAACTCCACTTGAAATGAGCTACAGCTACACTATTTTCCCTTGTGAATGGACGCATACAGCACATTATGCCATCAGTGTCCTAACTTATCTTTTGTTAAATGACAGTTTGAAATCGATTATCACAAGAAGCCGTGATTTGTGAGCCTACTCTTTTTCTTTAGTAGGATCTCAAAACTTGAAGCAGGAAGAATTAATTGCCGAAGGGATGGACCAGCAGACATACAGCTTGCATTAAAGAAAATGAAATAAAAGAAAGAACCAAACTAGAAAACAGAGAAGTCCCCTTGGGAGGTGGAGCTAACACAAAACACAACAACAATAATTAAGAATTTTGGCAGACCTAATCCCTGCCTGCCCCATACATTAGAAACTCCCTGCTAATCATGCAATTCTTTGATTACTCTCTATTGAGGTTTCAAAAATAAACAAGTACCCCAAGTGCTTGAAGACTAAAACTAATTCAAGTGCACATGTAGAGGGGTAATTACCCACATTAGAATGAGCATGAACACAGATTGGGTGCAGAAATATTACCTCCTTTTTCCTAAGAAGGGCGCACATATAAAGCTTATCAGTTGCATCCTTGACATGCCTACTGGCCAGCTTTCTGTCATTGCAATGAGCAGCAACACCAGCAAGTGATTCTGTGCAAGGAATTGCATGTTTTCTAGAGGCATCCAAGAGTGCTTTCTGAGCTTCAATTGACTCTGCTACGTCTTTAACATAAGACACCCCAGTGAAGCATCTTCTTGATGTGTTCACTCCATTCAACAGCAATGTTCTTTGCTGCAGCAGATACATTCCCTCGGCTTCTAATGTTGCAACCAACATGCGATGCACAACTATGTCAGGGTAACGACGAAGTGGGCAGGTGAAGTGAGTGTAGAGGGGAACAGCCAGGCCATAATGAGCCCAATTATTTGCAGTTTCTTTCAGATCACCAGCGCAGAAATATGATGCCAACTGCATTGGTCTTGTGGCATATGACACAAGAACATCAAACAAGAAGGAATCATCCTTGAGTTCATCCCGAATACGTTCCAACGAATGATGAAGATGACCAGAAGTAGATGTGTCCAACTCCCAACCATGTTTGCTGCAAAAAGCCTCAAACTCTTTAAGCTTACGCGGATTGGGTTCTGGGTGTCTCCGCAGCAACGCAGTTGATGGGTAAGCTCTAGTTATCACTTCCGCAGCTGTCCTATTGGCCAGAAGCATAAATTCCTCAACAAGAAAGTTTGAGTCTCTCCTACCAGAAAGCATACTATCATGTGGCATCCCATCTTCATCAAATAAGAAAACCACTTTTGGACTTTCTAGAGACAAGGCACCATCACTGAACCTCTTCTCCTTCAAAATACTGGACACCTCATGCAGGCCCTGGACTGACTTGATCACATCAGACCACAAAAACTGGCCATGTAACTGGGGACAGCTATCTTGCTGACCCTCAATGTTAAAACACCCATCAATGATGTCTTGCGCATGCCCATATGAGAGCTTACAACAAGATTGGATTACAGTTCGGCCTACCCAGCGATCTAGAACCTTCCCAGCAAGATTGATATCCCAGAACATAGAAAAAGCAAGCCTGTCCACTCCAGGATTAAGGGAGCCAAGATCCTCTGAAAGTAATGAAGGTAACATCCGTAATTTACTCTGCAGTAAATAGACACTGGTTGACCGAATTTGAGCTTCTGTATCCAAGGCTGTGTCTGGAAGTACAAAGTACGAAACATCAGCAATGTGAACACCTACCCTGAAAACACCATTGGGTAACTGCTCCAGGGATAAAGCATCATCAAGATCTGTTGCAGTTACAGGGTCAATGGTAAATGTGCACAAATTTCTTATGTCTCTTCTACTTCGAAATTCCTCTTCTGGTATTGTCCAAGGTATGCATGGAAGACATCCAAGTGTTTCAGGAGAGAACTCAGAAGCACGAATTGAATTTTCAAATAAAATTGCAGCAATTTGTGGTCCTACCTCTCCGCCCCTTCCAAATACATGAATGACATGAGCTCTTGGGACATCAAATTCTTCACCCCAATCAACAATTTGAGCAGCTACGAGTTCCATATCAACGTTTCTATCACCACTTTCCAGTCTCATCTTGATGCAACCAGGCAAGGTTCCCTCTGGTACCATCATTTTTGGAAATTTTGGGTCAGTTGGTGTTAGCAGGATGTACTCGCGTTCTGAGGGAGAGAGTGGAAGCTTGTTCTTCTTTGTGTCCTTTTTGTAACCATTCCGGCCATAAAGCCACTGTTTTACATTAAGAAATCCAACAATTGTCTTCCTGCGAGGTGAGCTCTCAAGGATGGCAACAACTCTGCCAGTAGGTCGCTTTGAAGGGAATGAACTAATAATTGCACATAACATCTCCACTGTAATCACAGCATTGCTCTGTTCACCAGAAGAACTGGCAAACGAAGAATTCACCCCGGAGAGATAAACCCCATTTGCATAACCATTACATATAGGTTCCTTTATTTCTGGACCTCCATTCTCATCTGGTAAACTAAGATTCTCCTGATGAAAACCTTTTTCTGGGGAAGATAATCCATTTTTACAATTTATATACTCACAGTCTACATCTACCTTGTTCTTTCCTTTGTGGCTATCATGAATAGAGTCAGTGACTGCTGGGACCGAGTTACTGTCATCTGACATGGAGGGATTGTTGGAACCCCCAGTACTCCCTTTCATCTTGGTCCACAATGGTAATGGGTCAACTTTAATCGCTACAATATCTCCTTCTACCTGAGAGACATCATACCATCAGAAACCTAATGCTATATAGTAATACTTCTTGGTGTGCAAGTTAAGATATATTATGTCTTAATTCACATATGCACACCCATACAAACAGACAAACATGTGCACATATTCATCCACCACGCGATGGTAAAAGGACAGGCACAATCTAGGCCTCGACTCCAGTAACTGCAATCTGTTTCAGTATCATACAGCTTCGTCATTTAGGAAACTACATATCACATGGAACACTTTTATCATAATAGGATGAAGAGTAGGCCTAGTTGACTGACGATATATTCCAATTGCACATGGCAAGGCTAAATCTCACCAGTAGGTTAATAAAACCA
The DNA here is from genome assembly GCA_022495995.1 of Adenophora triphylla var. japonica. NCBI lineage: Eukaryota > Viridiplantae > Streptophyta > Magnoliopsida > Asterales > Campanulaceae > Adenophora > Adenophora triphylla. The sequence continues at coordinate 935,143 of JAFEMH010000008.1, forward strand.
TACAAAGTATATAAAGACACACATATGTTGACAGAAACAAGTGAAGCAACCCGTTAAGACATACTCCCTCCGTCCCATGTCAATGGACACCAACTTTATGGGTGTGGGAATTAAGGAAAAGTAGGAGAGAGAAATAGGTGGAGGAGGTGTTTGTGAGTATGAAGAATTAAATAGGAGAGAGAATGAGTGGGAGGAATAGTTAGGAGAGAGAATGTTGTGAGTGTAAAAGTGAAGTAGGAGAGAGAATGAGTGGAGGGAATAGTGAATATTCTTTTCCATTTTGGGCAGTGTCCATTCACGTGGGACGTCCCAAAAAGGAAATAAGTGTCCATTCACGTGGGACGGAGGGAGTAAAAGACATGGAAAGACACTTTCAAGGCAAAAGCTTTCATTTGGGATGCTTATAAGGACATTGAGCCTCTAACCACAAGATAGAGATCAGGCGCTGTGCCTCCCCAAGCCCAGGCAAGGCGATGTGGCAAAAGCGACTAACGCGGCTGACTCTCTTCCCTAGATAAGATACGAGAGGCGAAGAAAGGCAAGTCAAGGGGTACATTGACAAAAGTTTCGCTTCTTACTCCTTCGTATTCGACTTTCAGCGAGATCCCAAAAGCATCCACAGTTTGGACAACCAATCAAACAGTGGTAATCACCTGAATTATTGAGAATGTGGGTTATTGGTTCTTCCTATTTGTCTTCTCACCGTTTGTTTTGGAAACAACACAGTAATTTACTTTGTTGTTTGTTTCACTTTCTGTTATATGTATGTATACGTATATATACATACACACACAAATTTACATATATATGTGTAAGACATGGGAAAGACACTTAAAGGCTCAAGCTTTTTTTGGGATGCCTACAAGGACAGGGGTTGTCGCCTCCCCAAGCCCAAGCAAGGCAATGTGGTAAAGCAACCTTGACAGTCGCATCTCTTGCCTAGGCAAGCTGTAAAAGGACAAGTATGACGAGTCAAGGAGCACTATGACCAAAACTAATTTACTCAATTTTTAAAGGGAGTTTTGCAAATTTTATTATGTGTACTAATTTACTTTTCTTTTTTTTTCTCTTTACTATGAGTCTCTTTTTGTCATTTGAAGTTTTAACTATATCTTATGTTCATCTCTAGGTATGGAATTATACATTTGAAATTATATATTCGAATTCATTTATTTTCACGCTTTTAAACGACTACTTGTTTACTGATTTGAATATCAAATGTGTTTTTTTGTCAAAGAATTCTCACTTTTGGGGTGTTTTAATTTCTTTAAGTTCCTATTACATGTGAAATTATGACATTTATCTAATGCAAAATTCTTGTTTAACATGTTTAAGCTTTATATTTTACATATATATTATTGTACTAGTCTTTTTGTTCTATTTTACCGCCTTGCTCGCCTTTCGGCCGCTTTTCAACCGCCTCGTCATTCGCCTTTTCTAGGAACCTCTCGCCCGCCTCTCGCTTTTCGCCTTTAACAACTGTGCTCTCGTCAGGATAAAGATGTGTCCACTGTCCAATTTATTTAACTGTTCATTTACCACCGGCTCCATGACTAGAGAAGTAGATTAAACATCAATTGATTTCCAACGAGGAGGTTATTATGAGAAGTTCCTAGTCAAATGGAAAGGATCTTATTTAGTTTTTCAGTTATTTGTGATTCTAAATGAGACAGAGGGAGTAATAGGATGCTCCACGTGTTATAAAATGGTGAGACATGGAAGGTGCTGACCAAGCAGAGTTTCTCATGGAAAGATGTTTTGCCTTCACTATGTACTGCACGGAACAAAATAGACGTTTGAAGTATAATAAAACGGTTCAGAGCTTAGGAGTTCCATCATAAATGAAGTATAATAAAACGGAACAAAATAGACGTTTGAAGTATAATAAAACGGTTCAGAGCTTAGGAGTTCCATCATATATTGTGGGTGGACCCCCTACGAAGACACACGACATGCGCCTTTAAACTTGAACGGACAAGCCAATAGAAGAGAGACACTATGGCGTATGGTAAGCACATGGCTGTCATGTGACCTCTCCTCTGCACACCTACACATACGACATGCGCCTTTAAACTTGAACGGACAAGCCAATAGAAGAGAGACACTATGGCGTATGGTAAGCACATGGCTGTCATGTGACCTCTCCTCTGCACACCTACACATACGACATGGCAGCATCTATCAAGCCAGCTAGCTCACTACAGCACGCCTCATTACTTCCCATTCCCGCTCCTGCATTCTCTCCTTATCGGTGGTCCTTTCTATAACGCCAAGCATTGACCCGATCAATTGTAGCTCCGCAATACTTGGTACAAGCACATATAAAATATGTTACATTTATGTCTTAATTCTATTAGATCTATACTGTTAATAAGTGGGAGGATGTAACCAGATGACAATCTAAATCGGAAAAGAGTAAGCCAGAAAAACTCCCAGGAGAAGCTGAATTCGTAACATAATTTCACACGTCTCTTATTAGATTATATGTTATGTTGATTATTTTCATAGTAAGGAATGAGATAATAATATTTTATACTCATATCACCAACTTAATATTGTTAGGCTCCATCCAAAAGAAAAGTAGAGTTTTTTTAAATAAAATATTTGGAAGACATTAATCAAAATAGAAAGTTTGCTCAACTGCAAATACATAATTGTATCTCACATTTATGAAATTTGAAAACGAAAACAAACATTTATAAACAGTTCATGATGAGATTTCATCAATCAAAATTAGTAGAAAAGACAATAGAGACTTACAGCTCTATTTTGTGAAGAAATTCCACTAATTAATATATCTGTTGGCACTCCGTCAATTTTGCAGTATGCCTGACACCAAAAAGTGAGCGCAAGCATAACATTTATCGTGATACTGAACACTGACAAAATCTTTTGAAAGATGCAGAGCTGGCTAAGGATCTTTATGGGTCCCTTGCCGAGACAAGACTCACTAGCAGAAACCAAAAAAAAGGGAGCAGAGAGCAGATAGCATACCTCAAGCCGGTTGTGAGCATTTACATGAAACAATGCTTTAAAGACAATACCTTTCTGCAAAGACAAAGACATAATATGCTTAAAACAATGCTTCTACAATCAAACGCAATTATTAAGGTTCAAAAGATGATCAGACTGGCAACATTATAAGTCTGACCTCTAATGCATCATCGATGGTTTCCATGGACCAATGTGTAGCAAAAACTTTCTTCAGTGCATGATCCTCAACTTGACTGGACGAAAAAACATCCTTCTTCCAAGGTGAACTCATGGGTGCTCCGCAAGCAAGAGGCTCTGTGCAAGATTTTAAAAATGTTTGATCGCCAGAATTTGATAGAGACGTGTGATCATTCTCAGTGCCAACCTCCTGCATATCGGCTTGTCCATTTATATGCACTGTTGGCAAGGAAATGAACGCAACATTGGATGCTTTGGAAAATGGTTGCTCATTCGATGTGCTGCCGATTCCCAGGGAGGTGAATGCTTCTGAACAAACTTCATTTACAGAACTTGAAGCTAGCAAAATATATATATAAGGATATGAAATCAGGCAGCACCAGTAACACAAACTAAAAAGATATACAAACTAAGGCAAGGTGAGCAAGTTCATATTCTTAGATACATCTATACATATACAAGTGTACATGCTGTGCATATATATGTATATCTGCGTGTGCGTGTATGGATATGTATGTATGTATGTATTTTATGCATGTGGCTCCTACATAGAGGTATAACTTGTGTAACCCAAAGAAAAAACATGTCCTATCAACATTTTCAGTCATCGTACTTTGCTTAAGCTCAGGTTCTAACAACTTTTGTTTTCTTTATTAGAACAGATTTACTTTTGACCTTCGTGCTATACGGGTTGAGTATGCCCGGACCCCCTAACGTCATTCAAAATCGTTCACATAAGTTAAAGTATAAAAAAACTAATGCAATCGTCCCACTTTGCCCACTTCCTCCATGGACTAACGTCAAACAGCATGTGCCACATCACGTGATGGGTATACGTCTTTTAACTCAAAAAGAGGACTTATTATGTAAATTAACATTTGGGTCTCATAGGACGGGCAGGTAGGGGTGAAAAAGAACTCCCAACACACCAACATCACACCACCACAATCACCAAAAACAACTCAAATTTACAACATAATAATTAATGGATCAATCAAATAAAATAATAATAATAATAATGATAACAGTGATCAGCAATATTAAATCTTATAACCAACACCAATATTAGGTCTGACATACGTTTTTTCAAGGAGAGGGGCAGGGAGGAGAGCAATGATCGGAACTATTGAATCTCCAAAACCAACATTAGTAGACGCAGATGAAGGGAGGCGGCAACTGATGTGACTGCGTCGATTACAGAGGGGGGGGGGATTGACCAAAGGATGGTGATGAGCGTCGTCGGATCTGTAGAGAAGAAGGGCCTGCTAATTTGGAGGAATGAAAGAGGAGGGTGTTGTTAAAATTGAGGGACGAGGGGTTGTTGAAATTAACAGACGAGGGGTTTTTGGAATTGAGAGAGGGAACAATGAATTTGGAGTCGGTCTACAGGGGAGGGGAGGGGAGGGGAGGGGAAGAGGCGGTGACGGAGTAGGGGAAGGGGAGGGACGGTGGGGGAGTGAGGGAGGAGGGAAGTGGGAGGGATGGTTGGGTGGGGGTGTTATAGGTGATTGAGGTTACTATTGTAACTTCCGTTGGAGGCAAGGCAGGGAAAAAGCGTGACGCTTTTGTTAAATTTCGTAATTTTTTGTTAACGATTTTGGATGGGGTTTGGGAGTTTGGGCATAGTAAACGGGTATTTTTAGTATGATGGCTAAAACTGCTAAGTATTTTTAGTATGATGGCTAAAACTGCTAAAAAAAATTGAGCGGTTAAAATTGAAGCTTAAGCAAAATACGATGTTGAAATCTATAGTATAAATCACACCATGGGTGAACAGTACTATGAACAATACCAAATGCCAAATTTCCCATTTTGCCCTCACTAAGTTGTCACTTTCCCATTTTGCCCTTTAAAAAAAAAAAAATTTTTAAATTAAAAAAAAAAAAAAAACACGTGTCCTCAGACACGGGCTTTTACTAGTTGTAGATAGGCCAAAAAAACATTAAGGTAATATGTATACGAGGTATAGACTCACACACACGCGTAAAGAGGAAAAAAATGCCCATAAGAAGTTCAAGCAATAAGAAAAACTCGTCTAACACCCGCGCATTAAACGCACGACCAAAAAACTTTGATAAATAACATGAACTAAATCAAAATAGTTACTATAACTATCTCATTTTATTTGCATGACTATCATTAAATTAAATAAAACCCACCAAGAATTTATCCTTGCCTGTCCCAAGTCAGGATAAAGGGTGAGGGTTGCGGTAGGCTTGTGACAGCCAGCGTAAAAATTTTGTCACATTATCATGACATGAATCAGAATATGAATATCGTTGGGGCATTTCCTCGGCAGCGACGCGCTACACTTCAAAGACCCGGGTGAAGTGATAAGTATGCAAAGGTTGCTAGGTCGTCGCCCGAAAGCGACGCGCCATCTCTTCGCCCGGGGGTGGTGCCAAATATGCAAGGGTTCCCGCATTGTGGACGAGTGCGGGTAAAGAAGCTAGTCCATGGTAGGTGTAAGGGTAGTGGGATGCGCTTTGGAACTTGGAACATTGGATCCTTGATAGGGAGATCAGCAGAGGTGGTGAAAGTTATGAGGAGGAAGATTCACATAATGTGTCTACAGGAAACTAAGTGGGTTTGAGAGAAAGCAAATGAAATATCGCCTTGGGGTTTTAGGTTTTAAGCTTTGGTACTCAGGAAAGGATAAGGGTAGAAATGGAGTGGGTATCATTATTGATAAGGAGTATATTAATGATTTGGTGGAAGTGTACAGGAAGAGTGATCGAATTATGGGCATTAAACTGGTGATACGTGATGAGATTATAACTATTATTTCCGCCTATGCACCACAAGTAGGGTTGGATGCATCTATTAAACAAGTGTTCTGGGAAGATTTGGAGGAGGTGGTGCAACGAGTACCTAGTGGTGAGAAATTAGTGATTGGTGGTGATCTGAACGGGCATGTGGGGTCTAGTCGACATGACTTTGAGAGCATACGTGGAGGTTTTGGTTTTGGGGAGAGGAATGAAGCAGAAAATAGTATCCTGGACTTTGCGTTGGCATATGACTTGAGTATAATGAACACTTGGTTCAAGAAGAGATAATCTCACTTGGTGTCCTATAGGAGTGGAGGTAATGCGACTCAGATTGACTTCTTCTTAGTAAGAAATGCTTGTAGAAAGAGTTATACAGATTGCAAGGCTATTCCGGGTGAGAGCACAGCATTGGTGTCCTATAGGAGTGGAGGTAATGCGAGTCAGATTGACTTCTTCTTAGTAAGAAATGCTTGTAGAAAGAGTTATACAGATTGCAAGGTTATTCCGGGTGAGAGCACAGCAACTCAACATAGACTGGTGGTACTTGATTTTCGAAGTAAGAGAATTTCGAGGAAGAGAAAACCACAGGTGGACCCTAGAATCAAGTGGTGGAGACTTCAAGGGGAGAATCAACAGAAATTTGTAGCTAAGATGGTCGATACCGGTATTTGGTCGGATAATATAGAGGATATGGATATAGATTCGACTTGGACTAAGATGGAACATACCATAAAGGAGGTGGCGAAAGAAGTCCTTGGAGAATCTAGAGAAAACGGGCCACCAAGTAAGGACACATCATGGTGGAACGAGGAAGTAAAAAAAGCAATAAAGGGCAAGCGAGAATGCTACAAATTATTGGGGAAATGTAGGAGCGACGAGAACTATGAGAAGTATAAAGAAGCTAGAAGAGATGCTAAGAAAGCAGTAAGAGACGCAAGAGCAAAGGTAAATCAAAAACTTTATAATAAGTTGGATACAAAAGAAGGGGAAAAGGACATCTACAGAATCGCTCGTATGAGGGATAAGAGGACACGAGATATTGGAACGGTTAAATATGTGAAAGATGTAGATCAAAGAGTTCTAGTCGGGGATAAAGAGATAAAAGATAGATGGAGTTCGTACTTTGATACCTTGTTCAATGGCGGTCAAGAGTAGGATATTGGAGATTTAAATATCTCTTCGAGTATGGTTAATCGAGATTTTATGCGGAGAATTCAAAAGAGTGAAGTGAAAATGGCAATGAAAAAGATAAGATTGAAGAAAGCTGTAGAACCGGATGGTATACCAATTGAGGTTTGGAGATGTTTCGGGGAGAGGGGAATAGATTGGTTAACAACGCTATTTAACAAGATATGGAGAATTAACACAATGCCATTGAAGTGGCGGAAGAGTACTCTGATCCCTTTGTATAAGAACAAAGGTGATGTCCAAGATTGTGCCAACTATCGGGGGATCAAACTAATGAGCCATACTATGAAACTTTGGAAAAGAGTGATTGCACAAAGGCTGAGAAAAATTGTGGAAATTTCAGATAACCAATTTGGGTTTATGCCGGGAAGATCGACTATGGAGGCAATATATCTTATGAGACAAACCATGGAGAAATATCGAGATCAAAAGAAAGATTTGCATATGATTTTCATTGATTTGGAGAAGGCGTATGATAAAGTGCCAAGAGAGGTACTTTGGTGAGCATTAACAAAGAAGGGTGTTTCAAAGAAATATATTGATATTATCAAGGACATGTATAATGGAGTTAATACTTGTGTACAGACTAATGTTGGAAAAACTGAAGAGTTCCCTATAAAGATTGGAGTGCATCAAGGTTCCACACTTAGCCCCTTTCTTTTTGCTTTGATAATGAACGAATTGACGAAGTCAGTCCAAGATGATATACCAAGGTGTATGTTGTTCGCAGATGATATTGTGCTGATTGATGAGACAAGAGAGGGTGTTGAAGGTAAATTGGAGTTATGGAGACACACTTTGGAATCTCGAGATTTTCGACTAAGCAGAAGCAAGACTGAATATTTGGAGTGTAAGTTTAGCAGAGTTGAAAGTAGTGAGGCAGAGGCGGTCACATTTGATGGAAATATTGACCAAGCTTCTGAGTTTTTTCGCTATCTTGGATCCATTATCCAAAAGGATGGAGAATTAGATGGTGATGTGGCTCATAGGATTAAAACAGGTTGGTTGAAGTGGAAGAGTGCCACAGGGTTTCTATGTGATCGTGGCATGCCCAATAGATTAAAGGAAAATTTCTACCGTACGGCAATTAGGCCGGCATTGCTTTACGGCACCGAATGTTGGGCCGTGAAACAGTGTCACGTGCATAAGATGAATGTGGCGGAGATGCGTATGCTTCGATGGATGTGCGGTCATACAAGAAAGGATCGATTGGGGAATGAGGTGATCAAAGGTAAAGTAGGAGTTGCGCCCATTGAGGATAAAATGAGGGAAAATCGTCTGAGGTGGTTTGGACATGTGAGAAGGAGACCGAGTGATACACCGGTTAGGAGGCTGGAACAGTGGAGAAATGATAAAATGGCGAGGGGTAGGGAAAGACCCAAACAAACTTGGATTAGAGTGATTGAAAATGATATGAGTTTACTTGGAGTAGATGAAAGTATGGTGTTGAAGAGGCCGGAGTGGAGGGCAAAAATCCATGTGGGGGGCTAATTTTATTTTTTATTTATTTATTTATTTATTTTTTATTTTATTTTATTTTTACTATATTTTTTTATTTATTGTTATTATTATTATTATTATTATTATTATTTTTTTTTAAATTTTTTTTAATTTTTTTTAATTTTTTTATTTATTTATTTATTTATTTATTTATTTCCAACAACCTTTTCACACGATGACATATGAGGATTCATGTTAGCCGACCCCAAATTATTTTGGGACTAAGGCTTTGTTGTTGTTGTTGTTGACTATCATTAAATAGAAATAATTATCTCATTTCTGAGAAATTAATATTATCAACAACTCTACTTTTTTTCATCAATTCGTGTCTTTTTAAAATAGTCTTTTTTTTATAATATTATAAAGTCATACATCGTATTTTCTAACCAATATTATAAAAAAAATGTCTTTTTAAAATATTATCTTATAGTTTTTATTTTAAAAAATCCATATAAAATAGATTTTTTAGAAAAATATTTGAAATAGTTAAGAAACCATTTATTTATTGTTTTAGCAACAAATAAACAATTTATAACCCCAAAAAAAATCAACTTAAATTATCAATGCAAATTAATTATCCAATTTTTGAAAATCTTTTCTTATACATTTTGTTTACTAATTTTTTTTATTTGTGAAAGTTCACCTAAATAACACTCATTGAAACTTATATCTATATTACTCGTTAAGAAGATGGTTCAATAAGACACTAAAAAGTAAAATCTCAGTTTTTTATTTTATTCTTTTCTTGGATTTTTAATTAACAAATAAATTATCAATAATAAACTCAAAAGTTGTGTTAAAAAGTGGATAAATAAGATTTCAAGCCTAATTAAAAAAAATTATAACTATTATCTAAAAAAACCACTTAGTATGAAGAAATTAATGAAGAAGGAGAAAAAAAGTTTTTATAAAAACAAAGAATAATTTAAGAAAATATAATTTGAAAACAAAAAATTTCAACAAAAATATATCATCACATTAAAATAATAATATTACAGATTAATAAACATAATCAATAACTATTTTCATTTAAAAGACACTCTACATTTAAGAAAAACTGAATAAAAATATTTAAATATCATTGTTATACATAATCAATAACCATTTTAAAAAAATAGTTACTCATATATGTTTGTTTTCTTAAAAGCAAAAAAAAACATATACTCCCTCCGTCCCACCAACATTGAAACCAAATTTCTGGGCACGGGGATTAAGGAAAAGTAAGTGAGAGAAAAAGTGAAAGAAAATGTTGTGAGTATGAAGAATTAAATAGGAGAGAAAATGAGTGGGAGGAATAGTTAGGAGAGAGAATGTTGTGAGTGTAAAAGTGAAATAGGAAAGAGAATGAGTGGGGTAAATAGTGAAGATTCCTTTGCTATTTTGGGCAGTATCAGTTTTGGTGGGACGGACCAAAAAGGAAATAAGTATCAGTTTTGGTGGACGGAGGGAGTATGTAGCTAATTAAGTTTTTATTTAAAACCCAAAAATACTATTTGATTGAACTTAAACCAAAAGTTATAAAAAATAATTATTGTTATATTATTTTAAGAATAAAATATCTTTTATATTTTACTAAAACCTAAAAATACTAATATTGTACAATTTATATCCAAGAGAGAATTTTAATATTAAGTCAAAAATATCATTTTATTAAATGAAAGGATTCCATGTCCAAAATAATTGTTGGTTTTAGAGTCTTCATAAGTCTTTAAAAAAAGACCATTATTACTATTACCCACATTTCAAAATAAATTACCTTTTTATTCCAAGATAAAGTATCTTTTTTGTCCCAATATATGTTTCTAAATGTATTTTTACCATCCTTTTTTTCATATTCCATTTTTTACTTGCTAAACTAAGAGTTTGCTGAGTAATCATATTTATGAATTTGTGAAGAACAACAACAACAAAGCCTTAGTCCCAAAATAATTTGGGGTCGGCTAACATGAATCCGATAACATATGAGGATTCATGTTAGCCGACCCCAAATTATTTTGGGACTAAGGCTTTGTTGTTGTTGTTGTTGTGAAGAAAGAGGTTTAAGTATAGTGACTAAGAGAAAGAAGTAATACTTCATTTGTATTTAATTAATAGGGGAGGGAAAAGGGTAATTAGGTTGATTTAAAGGCAATTAATTGTTTTCTTGATTAGTTGATTTGAAGCAAAATCAATATTCTAGAACCATCTATGTTTTGCAGGGAAAATGAGCTTGTTGAAGTGCTCTATGCACTTCAACCTTTATATATATATATAGATAGATAGATGTTGAAAATGATGCACATATTACAACCAGACAGCGTGAGAAGTACAGAAAATGAATTCTTAATCAAAGATTTTGTATGTTGTTACCACCGCTTGTTAAAACCTCGCACTTTTAGGTAGGCCTCCATTGCATTTGAATATGAAGCAATCAACTAAGAAGCTACAAAATAATACTCCCTCTGTCCCAAACATAGTCCCACTTTCCATTTATGTTTGTCCCAAAAGAATCATATTTTTAAAATTGTGCTGTTAAAATTACTGAGCTTCCAAACTTAACCTTGTGATGAGTCTATTGAGGAGTAATGGTTGTTGCAAGGGAGAGTTTATTGAGAGTAATAATTGGACCTCAAAAAGGGTAGTAATGAAAATGAAAATATGTTGTTAATATATTTGAATAGTCAAACGGGACTATCATTATGGAACAGAGGGAGTATCAGCTCAACTTCAGAGATATTTAAGTTGCTTGATGACGAAACGTACAAATTCTTTCATTTAGTTACACCAGACTAATTTTTGTGATATCTACAGGCCAATTTCACACAAAATAAAGGTACCTTAACAAATTGTTTCCACCTTTCTATGACTGTGTTTTTCTAAGTATTCTGGTATTCTTTTTTATTAAAATAAAAAATCTTCTGCTAAAAGTTAGAAAATGAGGAGGTGATTTGCTACCCACCAAAACAACAGATCACAAACTTACTGGACAAAGATTAAACTAAACGAGTAGGCTGTGTACAAAAATCCAATGGCCAATTCCTTGTTCTTGTGATAAAACCTGCCATTTTTTGTCTGATCAGCCAAAGGTAAAGCCTAGAACGCCCTACTGCTTTATACCAAAGATTTGCTAGAAAATAACCACCTCCTGAGTTAAGGATAAGTATCTGGTATAGAAAATCCAAAAGTTCCTTTCAGTTCATATGCAGCAAAACAACCCTCAACGTATTCTGATTCTCTTTCTCTAGTCTCTTTATTGGACACTCCAAAGGCTTTCTGGTCAAGTAGAGGTCTTCGGCGGGGTATTACGTCCTAACATTACATTGATTGTTCGTGATGGAGAGTTTTGGCAGACTACTAAAGGCTAAAGCTGTATGGAAATGGTCTTGCTGATTTGCTCCCTCTTACCTTGGTTTCTTAGAGAAGCCATAAATCAAGAGCCATGTGGAATATACTTTTCAGCGATTAGAGAAATATAGAGTACCATTGAGAAGATACCATCTCCAAAAGAGTCAACTTAGTAAAAATCAACAGTATCCTCTCAATCAGTGGCGAAGCCAAGTTGAAGCTATGGGGGTCGGTCGACCCCCTTCAAATTTGGAACGTGTCAATTTTTACCCTTTTAAATTTTTTAAAAATGACTTTTTACTACTAAAAATGATGAAAATATACATTTGAGCCCCTTAATTTTAAGAATAAATTGCACTAAATTATTATTTAGACCCCCTTGTATAAAAAAATTGGATACCTCAATTATAATCGTTAATAAAAAAATATATCTTGACCCCCTTATCAAAAATTCCTGGCTTCGCCACTGCTCTCAATCCTCCCCAAACATTACCTCTTTTTACCCAACCAAAACCCTGCCAAGAAGGGAAAGCCAGCAACGGCAAGTAAATTCAGCTTGTCATTTGGGGATCTACTGTAAAGCTCCGATCAAGCAGAGGATCTTGGTATAATGATGAACTTATGTGGATTCATCGCAATAGCAGGTGTGCATAGTAGATTATGGTGTGGTGGGGATTCCCAGAGGGAGACTTGGTCTGGAAACTCATGAAGCTAAATTTCCTGAACTTTAGGTTCGCAAGAGACTACTGCAAACAGTTACTTCCCTTGTTTTAGGACTAGTCATTGAGGTTTTCCTCTTAATCAAGTTCGTCCTAAATGCTGAATAGTGATGGAGCCAAAAAAGTTTAAAGGGGGCAAAAACATTTTCATTATAGCTACTGCAACTGCTGGTGGTTCAGCAAAATTAAGAAGACAATAAAGAGTTAAATCTCGAAATTCAACTAAACTGAATCCAGTTAAAATACATTAGATCAAACAATGAGTATTCAAGAGCATAAAAAGAAGTAAATAACGTATATATACCGTAAACATGTCTGGGACGTCGATTAGATCGACGCTTCTTCTTCTTATCCTTGAAATCAAAATCTTCACTCCGATCTACCGGAGAATGCTCAGAAACCCCAACCCCTCTCATCATGACTTGTGAACTGATTGGAGTGAAACAAACAAGAAGGAAAGATTCTACCCTAATTCTAAAAATAAGCTAATAGAGTCAAAATTAGCGGATATCTTCCGATCGACAAAAACTTGACGGAAGAAACCAATTAAGAGAAGGAATTAAATGAATATAGGGGGAACAGAAGGAGTGGGTGAGGGGTTAGGGTTTTATATATGTAGAGAGAGAGAAGGGGGTGAGGGTTGTGTTTATGGTGGAGGTAGGAGAAAGGAAGGAAAAGAAATGGTGAGAGAGGGAAAGGGACGTTCTATTGGTCGGTGTAGAGCGCCGACTCTTTGATTTCTTTGTCTCCTTTTTCTTTCCTAGCTATCCCTTTCTCTACTACTACTGCTACTGCTGTTCAAGGTTTTAAAAAGCAAGCGTTAGGCGGATGCTAGGCAATAAAATTAGGTCTAACGTCTAGGCAGGGACTAATTAAAATTAATTGGGATTAGTCGAGATTCAGGCGGGACTTAAAACTAGGCGTTGGAGAGGGGCCTAGCGCCTAGGCGGGGCCTAGGCGGGGTCTTTTAAAACACTGCTCATAATAGAGTATAATAGAGTGGGATCACACGAACCATCGCTCGCCTCCAGCGACTGCAGCTCACGCTTCCAACCCTGGCGCCACGGCTCGATTCCCTCGAAAGTTAGAGGAAAGGCTTACTCTCCCTAGGATTTTCTGGGCGCTTAAGAGTGGGATCACACCCACCTAATTGATTTTACTCAAATTTATTAGTTCACTTATAGGGCTGTTACGAGAATCGAACAGGCTCGAGCTCGGTTCGGGCTAGGCTCGTAAAAGCTCGAGCTCGAGAAGGTTCGAGTCTAACTCGAGCTCGAGCTCGACCTGATTTTCAGGCTCGAATTTTTTTTGAGCCGGCTCGTTTGTTCGGCGAGCTTTGATCGGGATCGACTCGTTTAAGCTCGGATCGGGATCGGCTCGTTAAAAACTCGAATAAAAATTCTAGCAAACGATTCGAACTCGAGCTCGAGCTCGAGACCGAGCTCGGCTCGATAAGCTCGACTCTGATTTCTTTATTATACTTTCATTTGTTTAGTTTTTTCTAACATTTTTTATATAACTTTTTGAAAAAAACTTCAATACTAAAAAAGTTCAAAATATTTATTTCTATTCATAAAAAATAAAAAAAATATACATTTATACATAAAAATTAAAGAATTTTACCCGTCCCTGATTTCTTTATTATACTTTCATTTGTTTAGTTTTTTTCTAACATTTTTATATAACTTTTTGAAAAAAAAAACTTCAATACTAAAAAAAGTTCAAAATATTTATTTCTATTAATAAAAAATAAAAAAAACTATACATTTATACATAAAAATTAAAGGATTTTTCCAGTCCCTGATTTCTTTATTATACTTTCATTTGTTTAGTTTTTTTCTAACTTTTTTTATATAACTTTTTGAAGAAAACTTCAATACTAAAAAAAATCCAAAATATTTATTTCTATTCATAAAAAAATAAAAAAACTATACATTTATACATAAAAATTAAAGAATTTTACCCGTCCCTGATTTCTTTATTATACTTTCATTTGTTTAGTTTTTTTCTAACTTTTTTATATAATTTTTTGAAAAAAAACTTCAATACTAAAAAAAGTCCAAAATATTTATTACTATTCATAAAAAATAAAAAATTATACATTTATACATAAAAATTAAAGGATTTTACCCGTCCCTGATTTCTTTACTATACTTTCATTTGTTTAATTTTTTTCTAAATTTCGCAGCGATAGTAGTGGTAGTAGTGGTAGTGGTAATAGTAGTGGTAGTGATGATAGTGGTGGTAGTAGTAGTGGTAGTACTAATGGTAGTGGTAGTGGTGATAGTAGTGGTGGTGGTGGTGGTGGTAGTGGTAGTGGTAGTAGTAGTAGTGGTGATAATAGTGGTAATAGTGGTGGTAGTGGTAGTGGTGATAGTGATAGTAGTGGTGGTAGTAGTGGTGGTGGTAGTAGTGGTAGTAGTGGTGGTAGTAGTGGTAGTAGTGGTGGTAGTAGTAGTGGTGGTAGTGGTAGTAGTGGTGGTAGTAGTGGTGGTAGTGGTAGTGGTGGTAGTGGTAGTAGTAGTAGGGGTGATAGTAGCGGTAGTGGTGGTAGTGGTGATAGTAGTGGTGGTAGTAGTGGTAGTAGTAGTGGTAGTGGTGGTGGTAGTGGTGGTGGTGGTAGTGGTAGTGGTAGTGGTGATGGTAGTGGTAGTGGTGGTAGTGGTGGTAGTGATATGACTTCATCCATCCATTCCTAACATAAATTGAACATTTTAAAATTATTACTTTATTCGTTTCAAAATAAATTTTAAAATTTGTCTCAAAATATATGACATTTTAAAATGTCATTCAAAAAGTATAAAATAAATAATAAATATTTTTCTTAGTTATTTTCATTGTTTTATGTTTTTTGTAAGAATATAAAGAATTATGAAAAATCAAAATTGAAAAAAAAAGTTATGTAGAGACAAAGACAAAACTCGAGCTCGGCTCGGCTCGTTTAGGCTCGAGAATTCGAATAAAAGCTCGATAAAGCTCGAACTAAAGATCGTTTGAGTTCAATTTTTTTAAAAAATTCGAGTTAAGCTCGAGCTCGGCTCGTAAAAGCTTGAGTTTAAGAAGCTCGAAGCTCGTTTCGAGTCGAACTCGAACGAATTTTTCAGGCTCGAGCTCGAGCTCGAAAAAAGCTCGACTTGTTAATTTTTAGTCGAGCTCGACACCTCAAAGCTCGGCTCGGCTCGGCTCGGCTCGGCTCGTTTACAGCCCTATTCACTTACCACCTTCTTGTATATACACCCACATAATTTTTCCATTATACTAATTACAAGTCTAATAACCGAATACATATCCCTATTTTATTTTCAAATTGTGGTATTACCACATGTGTTGTCATTACTTTCTCGGTGTTAACAGACGAGAGTTTGGAAAGATAGTTGATCATTTATTTCACAAATAATTTTGTACTAATGTCTAACATATTTTGCAAGATTTATGTATATGTTGATCCATATTTCAGATTATAACAAGGTTTTTTTTTTTTTTTTAAAAAAAAGGAGGATCAACATATGTTCCCATATTCCCCCCATTGGTGACTCGAACTCGGGACCATTGGTCTCAAGTGAGGAGTGCCTACCACCAGGCTACAACCTTCTTGTCAGATTATAACAAGGTGGATATGCTATACACAAGGAAAAGGTTGAAAAAAAGAAGTTACGCATAATAAGAGATATTATTCATAACTTGAGAAGATGTGAAAAACGTGGGAAGACCTTGTCAAATGGCTATTGAGTTGTTTAAGGAAGTACAAGGAAACTAAAGATAGAAGGTACAAAGGCGTGAAGTTTGGAATTGAGCAATAAGAAGTTGGTTCCTAAAATCAAGCAAGAGAAGACCCTTTCTTTTTCAAAAATAGGAATGAAGACTCAACCACTTCTCCACAATAACTAAAAATGCTCAGCCTAATCCCCAAGTCTTTTGAAGACTAATGGAAACATAACTCAAACACAACACACATCCTTGCAAAAAAAAAAAGATCAAACACTCCTTGGTTCTAATAGACTCAATTCTCCCACACGTGCTTTCACCCTTGATGACTATTGTAGAGAGAGTGTCGTGGCTAGGATAGAGTTTCGTGTTTGATCTTAGTCGTTCCATTGAGCATATATTGTAATAGTGTTAGGGAACTTTCGGCCTTGTACATATCAATCATATATATAGTAAAGGTATTGGCTTTTGAGGCACACTTAAGTTACATATATTTATATAACTTGAGAAAAACAAATTCTTGTGTTTTTATTCCGCTGCAATTTCTATTGAAAATTGTTTTTAAACTCGGTTGTGTGTGTGTGTTGTATGAAGTTTTATCGTTGGTACTGCCAACACTTTTGGTAAAAAATTCCTGAAAATAGGCCATTGATACTTTTAATTGGTATCAGAGTCGTTCACTTGATAAACTAAGTGTTCGGTCCAGTTGTCATGGCTTACGATTCAGCTAATCCTAATCAAAAGAGACTTCATGTTCTTGATGGGCTGAATTATGCGTATTGAAAGATCCGTCTTCGCTCACATATCAAATCAATTGAAATTCGGGTTTGGTGATGTCCAAATCAAACTTGAATCTGAATGGACCAATGAAGAGAATAACCTAGCTATTTTCAATAAAAAAAACCCTTAATGTCATTTATGAGTGGGTAGACATGCATGTTTTTAAACTCATTCAAAATACTCCCACAGCTAAGGAAGCTTGGGATATTTTGCAAAGATTTTGTGAAGGAGATGGTAGTGCGCGTGAAACTAAGCTTAGGAGGCTAACTAGCAAATTTGAAAGATTAAGGACGAGTGAAAATGAAGATATTTATTCATAATTTGAAAAATTATTTGGTATTGCAAATGAGTGTCAAGTTTTGGGTGAACCTTTACCAACAAACAACTTGTTTCAAAAGTAATTAGAACCCTTCCTGAGCACTTCAATTTAAAAGTTTCATTAATTGAAGAAACTCACAATCTTGTTACAATGGACATCAATACCTTAATAAGTATTTTGAAAACCTTTGAATTAAATTGTGCCGAACAAAGTGAAGCCACTAAAGGCAAGAACATTGCTTTGAAAATCCAAGCCTCAGATTTACAAAAGATGAGGGAGAAGAGGTTTTTGAGGAATTAGATGAAAACGACATTGTTGCTTTACTTGCTATGAAGTATAACTCTATGTTAAGAAAGTTTAACAAAGAGAACATGCAGGTCAAAGAAAAAGAGCAACAAACCAAGGTGCATAGTTAGATGCCAAAGAGGACACTCCCAGCCACTCAGAAGGCAAACCCAATAAGAAGGGCATCTTCAGATATGTCAAGATCTGATCCCAAGTACATTGAATATGTTCAATGTCATGCTTGTTCGAGATAGGGTCATTACGCAAACGAGTATACGAACACACTAAGAAAGATGGGAAAGAACTTATGGGTGTCTCTCAGTGATAATAAGGAAGAGGGAGATGACCAAATTGAAGAACCAAATGAGACAGCTATGCCAGTCACTATATGTGACTCGGACACTAGAAGAGTATCCCAAGTGTTAACCAATGTGGAATAACACCAGTGGTAACACCTAATAGGTATAACAATTTCAGTTTTATAAATGTTGTTTGCTTCATGGGTTCTATTAATCTTGATACAGAAAGTTCACAAGAGGATGAGCTAAGCAAAGATGAGCTCATTGATGGGTTGAGCTCAAAATAGTCGTGCATATAGGGTGTACAATCTAAGACTAAGGAATATCCAATAATATGTGAACATTGTTTTTGATGATTTGTCAAGTATTGCAGATGTAGGAGCTGAGGAGACTCCATTAATCCTGCTAGAATAGGTTGAAGAGTACAATAAAGAAAACCCTACTTATGTTGATGAAATAGATGCTGGCAAAAGTGTTACCACTGACGAGGTTATACCTCATGCAACACCTTAAGTAACACATAACTCTAGTACAGCAGCAGAAACAGAAGAACAAAATCCGATTGATGTAGAGGTTCATGAGATCATAAGAAGAGATCCTCTAGCCAGAATAAGAAGGAATCATCCTTCTACTAAGGTAATTGGAAATGTAAGTGAAGGAATTCAAACAAGAAACAAAGAACCAATGAATTACCGTGATATGATAAGGTATGTGTGTATGTCAACCACATATGCAAAGGTAGAATACTCTTGTTTTGTTTCCTCTTTAGAGCCTAAAAATGCGGTTGATGCCTTAAAAGACAATTTTTGGATTCAATCTATGCAAGAGGAGCTTGAACAATTTACCCGTAACAATGTTTGGATTTTAGTCTCATGTCCCTCTAATACTAACATTATTGGAACAAAATGGATTTTCAAAAATAAAACGAATGAAAAGGGTAACATTGTACGTAACAAAGCTCGTCTTGTGGCTCAAGGCTATAGGCAAGTCGAAGGTATCGACTATGACGAGACCTTCGCACCTGTGGCTAGAATTGAGTCTATAAGGCTACTCTTGGCCATAACATGCTATCTTAAAATCACATCACATCAAATGGACGTTAAGGGAGCATTTTTGAATGGATATATTGACAAAGAAATTTTTGTTGAACAGCCAAAAGGTTTTGAAGATCCATTCAAACCACACCATGTTTACAAGCTTGTGAAAGCCTTATATGGTTTGAAACAAGCTCCCTGAACATGGTATGGTCGCTTAACAAAATTTTTGTTGGAGAATGGATTTGTTAGAGGTGAGGAGGATAAAACACTATTTATCTTGAGAAATGGAAAGGAACTTGTTATAGCCCAAATTTATTTTGATGACATAGTTTATGGCTCCACTTCACAAACTTCTATGAAAAATTTTGTGAATGCCATGTCGTCAACTTTTGAGATGAGTATGATAGGGGAACTAAATTTTTTTCTAGGCTTGCAGGTTAAGCAATCAAATGAGGGAATTTTCATCTCTCGAAACAAGTATGCAAAGAGTTTAATGACAAGGTTCGGTTTGTAGCATGCAAAGTGTTCAAAAGTACCAATGGGTTCTATGCTCAAGATGGGAAAAGACCAAGTAAGGAAGCATGTGGATCCAACCTTATATCGCTCCATGATAGATAGTGAAATTGTCTATAGCTTAGCAAAAGTGAGACGAAACTCACAAGTGTTGTCAATAGTATTGATAATACTAATAACAACACAATTGACACCAATTCAAAAATAGAAAATTGAGAAAATTTAAATGCAGCGGAAATAATAAAAATAAACACAAGAAAATAGATTTTTATCAAGTTATATACATAAATAAATATATAACTTGATGGGTGCCAGGAGGGCAAGACCTTTCAATAAGTATAAACTTTCGTTACAAGGTCGAAAAGTTCCCTAATGATATTCTATCAAAAGCTTAGTGGAACAACTATTCTAGAACATTCTCTTCACAATCACAACCTATCTAACACTCAACAACTCTCAAAATATGAATGTTATATATGACCACTCACTGGTGTTGGATGAAGTGTTGCCAACACTTGAGGCAACACTGAAGAGACGTGTTCTTCACTTGTGTAAATCTCAACTTCTGAATTGGGTGAGTGTTGATGTCGAGTCCTTGCACTATTTATAGGCTCCTAGGACTTGGAGCCTACTCCAACTGACCTAGAAAACTGACAAGGTTTATTTCCTTCAAAATAGCCCTCATTCCTTGTTTGTAGAAGACTTGGTCTTCTTGGCTTCTCTTCATTGTACACCAATGTTGTAGCAGCCTTGTACAGCTATCCTTAGCTCCCCCTGAATAGCTAACCCACTAACACTTTTACTTGGTCACCAATTTTACATATAAACCATGTGTTTATATGTAACTTTCTTCAACAATTTCCAAGTTCACGCCTGGGCATCTTCTGTTGACCTGTTCAACCTCATCTAAAGCAGACTAACTACTGTTATATATTCATTAATTACCACGTTGTTATTTATGAAAAATACAGTAACTATTCTGGTGTTGCCAAATCTCAAATGGCAACACCTGTGGCAACACCAGTGGCAACACTGGTATGTGACACAAGGGACAACACATGTTTCTAACATTAACAATCTCCCCCTTAGTTACAGATTTCTTCACAAAATACAACGTGATGTACCTGCATAAATAGTTAGTCATGCAATCCAAAAATATATCTCCCCCTTAATATTATACTCCTTGTTTGTAGCTCCAAAATAGATCAACCTTTTATTTGGACCTACAATAAGACAAGGAACGCATCTCCCCTTACATAGATATTCCTCTTAACAATAATCTTTCCTTTAATGTAAGATTTTATTCAAAAATAAAATCAATGTTGTAACATTTTCCTAACATCTAACATTAATAGGATCACTATCTCGATCTCCCATTCAACACAAGTCATATTCCAGCCATATTCATAAATTATCACTTGGCACTGTCAGGAATATATGATGCTTATACGAATCACTATTATCAACATCACTAGTGACCACTCTCCCCCTTTTTGTGAAGAAATTAGTATTCTGAATGATTCGATGAGCTAGAGTGAGCTCTTGTGGCAGAAAGCTCGCAGGGAGAGTCAATGAGACAGGAGTAGGAGGGAAATTAACACAATCAAGTCAAGGGTTTAGTGTTGTGGATGGTGTTGTGGATGGTGTTGCTGAAAGTGATGTCTCCATAGGAATGACGACACTTGAGGCAACACTTGAGGGAGCTATAGGCGAGTTGTCCATGGGAGACATAATTTGGGAGGATTTTGATGGACTGGCCAAGGCGGATTATAGGAAGGAGACAAAATAAATAGAGGGGTTTAGAGAGAGAGAGAGAGACGAGGAGGGTTTTAGGAAGGGAATAATTAAAGGGTAGGAAGAGTAATAATAGGAATTGATTCGACACTTTCAAAGCACAATTAAAATCAACACACTTATCCGGCCAATTTTAAAAAAAAAAAACTGATTTTTTTTTCATTTTTAAATATATAATAACTAAAAATAATTTTAGAAATATCCATAAAATTTTGTTTTTCAAAATTCAAAAGGAAATGAATTCTAAAAAATAGACATTTCGAAATTACATTTAGTTAGACAAAAATTAAATATTTTTGCTAAAAACCTTTTAAATTTCATAAACTCTAAATATAAGAAAATAGACTTTTGAAAATTCAAAATTTAATTAACAAAAAAAAATAAAAAAAATAATGTAGCATCTACTAATGTGTTACTAGCAATGTTGCGTGACACATAAGGCAAGATTTTAAATAAAATCCCCTTGATATTTTTTCAACATATATAACTTATCATTCCTTAGGCAATTTTAAGCAAACTTTACACTTTCTTTATTTACAAGGAAGCATCGTAGTAGCGAGCTCCGTGCCCCGAGTTTTTTTATTAAAGTGTAATGCTATATGTTGTAAGTTTTATACCTTTCAAGTAGGGTACACTGTAGTAGTGAGCTCCATGTTCCTAATACTTAGTATAGAATAACTACATTATACTCCCGCTTTGGCAAGGAAGCATCGTAGCGAACGTCGTGCCCCGAGTTACTTTAGGAGTATATTAACAAGCTTTGCCTATTTAAATATCAACAATAACATGAGTGACTTTGTCACTTTAAGCACAAAGGGGTATTTTATAAAAAATGTTAACCTTAAGTATATACACATACTAGAACAAAAAGGTCAGTAAATGCCCCCATTGGGTTTTAAAAAATAACGATTTTTTTTTAAATAGAATACACAGTGTTGCTGTCTGTGTTGGCAACACAGATGGCAACACTTTTAGACAGTAGTTTGTACTGAGTTTTTATTTATTTATTTTTATTTTTTTAAACAAAAACAAAAAATTAATGAAACATAATATACAACAAAATAATCCAGGAGTTTTTAAACGAAACAAAAACCAAGAGATTTTTTCAAACTAGAAAATCTCTCATGGTTAAAACCTTGAATCAAAAAATCATCTTTTAATTCATTAACAACCCTTTTAGATTCAAGTTTAGATACAAAACAAGAGTGATTTACCTTAACATATTTTACCATGTCTCGGTAATTTACCGGTTCCTTGTGTCTTGTCTGTATCCCATCGTTCAAATCCCCGATAACTTGACTTATAAGATGATTCTTTTGAATTCTCAAAAGGGGATCCCTCCACACTGGATCATTAACTCCATTGGAGTTCTCATCATCTTCATTTTTTGCACTTGGACTGATTGCTGGTGTTGTCTTTAGTGTTGCCGTATCAATGACAACACTTAGTCCAACACCAGACCCAACATTTGAGGTAACACTTTCTCCAGCAACTTCTTCAAGTTGTTCAACCCATATTATAGGAGTGTCTACAAGTGATTCACCTGCAATGCTAGCCAAATCATCAAACAAAATAATTGTATACTCTTGAACGATTCTCAATCTCAAATTATACACACGAAATGCAAGACAATTTTGAGAATATCCAAGAAAAATGGCCTTGTCACTCTTAAAGTTAAATTTACCTAAATGATTTCGATCATTCAATATGAAACAAACACACCCAAAAATATGGAAGTAATGAACATTAGGTTTCTTCCCATTCAAAATCTCATAGGGTGTCATTGTTGTACCAGGTCTTAAAAAAACTCTATTAGAAATGTGACAAGGCGTGTTCAATGCTTCAGCCCAAAATATTTTCTAAAGACTTTTGGAAAACATCATGACACGGATCATTTTTAGCAAAATCCTATTTTTCTTTTCGGCCACCCGATTTTGTTGAAACCTTTTAGAGGTCGAAAATTCACGGTGAATTCCCTTTTTCTCACAAAAAAGTAGAAAAAGAAATATTATCAAATTCTTTTCCATGATTAGATCTTATACAAAAAGTAGGTATGCAAAACATATTTTTGATTTTGGAATGTAAGAATTTAAACTTATCAAAAGTTTCAGATTTTTCTTTTAAAAAATAGATCTAAGTAAATCTAGAAAAATCATCCACAATGACATAAGAATACCTCTTACCTCCCAGGCTATCTACCTCAATTGGACCCATCAAGTCCATGTGTAAAAGTTGAAAACAATGTGTTGTTCCAAAGTGTTGCTCTTGGTGTTAGGCAACACTGTGGGTAACACGGGTTTGTTTACTTTTAAGGCAATCCCCACACACAAATTTATCTTTAAAATTAAATTTGGGAATTCTTTTAATAGCATCAAACCTAAAAAGTTTCTCCAAATTTCTGTAATGGAGATGTCCCAATTTTTGATGCCACAAAAGTGTGTCATCAACCTTGGTTGAATTGCATACTTGTTGTTCACCAACAACATAGCAATTGTCACTTGATCTGGTTCCTGTCATAACACAAGTGTTAGTATGATAAAAAAATTTCACAAGTATTCTTTTTAAATTTTACCTCTAAGTTGTCATCACACAACTGGCTAATGCTAATCAAATTAGCCACCAAGCCATTAACGTGCAAGACATTCTTTAAGGCAGGGAATTCGGCAACATCAAGTGTTTCTTTCCCTAGTATCTTGCTCTTTCCTCCACCTCCATAAGACACATATCCTCCTTGAATAGGTTCATATTCTTTCAAGAATATTTTTTGTTCCCATCATATGGCGAGAACAACCACTATCAAAGTACCATGAACCTGAAATCTTAGTCCTCAAAGCAGTATAAACAACATTACATTTCAGATTAGCTTTGGAAAACCAAACCTTTTTTGAAATTCTGTTTTTCTGACCTCCTGTGTTGTCTTGAGTGTTGCCATGAGAATTTGGCAACACTTGAGGCAACACTTGAGAACTGGACATTTTCTTTTGTAAAATAAAACAATCTGATTTAATGTGTCTAGCTTTGTGACAATATTCACACTCAAGGATATGATCAGACACTTTACTAGAAAAACTACCTATTTCCTTAGCATGCTCTTTTACAAAACTAATATTAGTTTCAACATCAAATAAGGTAGAAGTAATTTTTTCTATTGAAAGGACATTAGAAATAGACTTCAATGTCCAAACATCAATTAATTTGATGCACATACACAAGAGAGTCTTTACATATAAATAAAGAATAGAAAGTCTCTCTAGAAATGGATTAGCAAGATTCAAAGCCATGACTAAAAGGACTGAACACTTAGTGTATCAAGTGCTAGACTTTGATACCAATTGAAATTGTCTATGGCTTAGCAAAAGTGAGACGAAACTCACAAGTGTTGTCAATAGTATTGATAATACTAATAACAACACAATTGACACCAATTCAAAAATAGAAAATTGAGAAAATTTAAATGCAGCGGAAATAATAAAAATAAACACAAGAGAATAGATTTTTATCAAGTTATATATATAAATAAATATATAACTTGATGGGTGCCAGGAGGGCAAGACCTTTCAATAAGTATAAACTTTCGTTACAAGGTCAAAAAGTTCCCTAATGATATTCTATCAAAATCTTAGTGGAACAACTATTATAGAACACTCTCTTCACAATCACAACCTATCTAACACTCAGCAACTCTCAAAATATGAATGTTATATATGACCACTCACTGGTGTTGGATGAAGTGTTGCCAACACTTGAGGCAACACTGAAAAGACGTGTTCTTCACTTGTGTAAATCTCAACTTCTGAATTGGGTGAGTGTTGCTGTCGAGTCCTTGCACTATTTATTGGCTCCTAGGACTTGGAGCCTACTCCAACTGACCTAGAAAACAACCAAGGTTTATTTCCTTCAAAATAGCCCTGCTTCCTTATTTGTAGAAGACTTGGTTTTCTTGGCTTCTCTTCATTGTACACCAATGCTGTAGCAGCCTTGTACATCTATCCTTAGCTCCCCCTGAATAGCTAACCCACTAACACTTTTACTTGGTCACCAATTTTACATATAAACCATGTGTTTATATGTAACTTTCTTCAACAATTTCCAAGTTCATGCCTGGGCATCTTCTGTTGACCTGTTCAACCTCATCTAAAGCAGACTAACTACTATTATATATTCATTAATTACCACGTTGTTATTTATGAAAAATACAGTAACTATTCTGGTGTTGCCAAATCTCAAATGGCAACACCTGTGGCAACACCAGTGGCAACACTGGTATGTGACACAAGGGATAACACATGTTTCTAACATTAACAGATAGTCTCCTTTACCTCACATCTAGTTGTCCTGATATAATGTTTAGTGTGTGTGTGTATGCACGTTACCAAGCTAACCCTAAGATCTCTCACTTAAATGCTGTTAAAAAGATAATTAAATATGTGTCAAACACGAGTGAATTAGGGATTTGTTTTTCTATGGGTACAAACACCAATCTTGTTAGTTTTATTGATTCCGATTAGGCGGGTGATATGGATGATAGGAAAAGCACTAGTGGGGGTGTTTCTTTTCGGGTAACAATTTAATTTTATGGTATAGTCGTAAGCAAAATTGTGTTTCACTCTCGACTGTTGAATCTGAATATGTAGCAGCCGGGAGTTGTTGTACTCAACTCATATGGTTGAAACACATTGGCATCAACATTTCTAAAAACCCGGTTCAACATTCCCTCACTAAACACATTGACATCCGTCACCATTTTCTAAGAGACTTGGTTGAAAAAGAATTAATAAACATAGAGCATATTGATACAAAGTATCAACTTGCTGACATTTTCACCAAAGCCCTTAACTTTGAGAGATTTTCAAATTTGAAGAGATCTCTTGGTCTTTGTATTTTTTTTAAAAGTTGTTTCATAGTGTTACCCCTATTGTTGTCAACACTTCTGGTAATACTGTGAAAGTTAAAAAAAAAGTTTTTCTGTTTAGTTTAAGCCTTAATGGCAGCATACATATTGACATTTTTGTTCTGGTAAGTTAATTCTTAGGTTAACATGTTTGCCAAAATCCCCTATGTACTCAAAAGTGACAAAGTCACTAATCTTTGTGATAATTAAAAGGCAAAAAACACTCATATTTCTCCCTTAGTAACTTGGGGCACGACGTTCACTGCGATGATGTATCTCTTGCCAAAAGGGGATATTATCTAGTGATTTTGTACCAAGTATTAGGAACATGGAGTTCGCTGCTACAGTGTATCATACTTGAAAGGTATAAATCACTAAAGCATTTACACTATAAAAGGACTCGGGGCACGGAGCTCGCTACTCCGATGCTTCCTTGTTTAACTAAGTGTAAAATGCTTAAGGCTTATTATACCTAAAATGCTTGAAAATTAGACTTGTTATGTCTCAAGTTCTTGAAAATGAAGAATATTATCAAGGGGTAATTTTATACATGTGTTAATATAAGTGTTACCATCATTGCTAGTAACACATCTATATGTGCCATATTTTTTTTTCTGTTATTTTCGGATTTAATGTTTAATTTTGAAAATGCCAAAAGTCCTCTAATTATTGGAGTTTTTGAATTTCAAAAATTCTTCATCAAACCTTTTTATTCTTGGTAAATCAAATTAGGTAAGCTATATCCCTAAAATTTAGGAGTAATATCTCCATTCAAATCTCAAAAATTTAAGAGAGATATTTACCTAGCTTAATTTACTTCTTAAAAATGTTATTTTATTTTTCTTTTTTTTACTTTTTATTTTCTTTAAAAAAAATATGGGGATAATGGCCAGATTTTTAGAAAGTGTGTGTGCGTTGGTTGAGTGTAACTAGTCTAGCTAGAAAATAGGGGAGTTGAGTGTTTGTAGGTAAATCAAATCTTATCTCTTCCTATTTTTACTTCCTAATACCTTCTTATTTAACTCTCCTACCTTTCACAAATTACCACATCTCCTTCTCTCTCTCAAACATCGTACAACCTCTTCCAATTCCATTTTTCCATCCCAAAAATCATCAATGGCTTCTCACTCCAAAATTCCTCAAGAGCCAACTCCATTGGAGGTTTCACCGAGTGCTGGCCAGTGTGTTACCTCGCCTATGGATACATCCCCTTCGGTAAAACTTGTGACATCATCCAATATGACAGTTGTTATCTCTGGTCCACCTCCTATTCCGGTGTCTCAACTCCCTCCTACCATGGCTCCTTCCCAACCATCGGTCGCTGTCACAAAGGAGAAGAAGAGAAAAAGAAATCCTTATCCTCCTTTGCTCAACAGGATGCCCAAGCTCCCTCCAAGAGGACATCAAGCCGCCTTAGAGAAATCTTTAACAAGTCTAAATCCAACTTGTCTCTGAGCCGGTCAATGTTTCTGAAGACTCCCAAATCTTGTCCTCCGCCCATGTCTCAGATGAGGACTATCATGCTAATAAGGAAAGGGCTCAACCAGAGGATAACTTTGAACAATGGCTTAAAGATGAAGGAGAAAACCTAGCTGCTCAATAAAGGCTGATCAAGGGTAAAGGGAAACAGAGTGCTACCAGACGTGCTATCTCTTCATCAGGCAACACATGTGGTAACACCTGCTTGTGTACAGGTTCAGTCTCAAACTCAAGAGGTACCAATTCATACTTCTCAACATTCCGAATCTTCTAGTGAAGAGTTTGATCATAATAATATTGATGTTGATGATGAGACCTTTCCTAAGCCTTACTTGACCCTAGAATTCCATAGGGAACCCAACATGAAATATTGGATAAAGAACAATGGTAAACCCTTATAGGAAGTAAAGAACATCGATAAGGATGATTTAAAGAAAAGTGGTGTGTACCAATTTCTTGAGGATAGGAACTTCTTGATCCCTAATACCCATGCTTGCCAATATGTTTAGAGTGTTGTAAGGAACTTTTATGCCAACCTCCATGCCAACCTGGATAATGAAGGCTAACCCCAACATGGAAAGGTTTTTGTTTGGGGTAGGGTTTATAAGTTTGATCCTGCCATTATTAATAAAGCCTTAGGTATGCCTAATCCCGAGGATGAGAGTTTTTGAGCGAATAAGGATGTAATTGTTAGGTTCCTTACTAACAACAAGGTTGTTGAGTGGCCAACTGATACCAAAGTTGAATTCCCAGCTTCTAGACTCACATCCGTCTACTTAGTTTTGCACAAGTTGTGCATATTTAACTGGCTCCTCACTAAGAATGAAAAATCTCTTACAATTGATAAAGGTAGATTGTTGTATAAGCTAGGGAAAAATCAAAGAATTAACTTTGGAAGATTAGTCTTCAAGCATCTTGCCGCATGGGCAAGAAAGATAGATCTTTCCTAGTTTCCTTATCCTTCATTAATATTTAATTTGCTGAAATTCCAATCCCTACCATTTGAGGCCTCAGATATATTCACTTTTGGGTCTGGGTTTTATGAAATTGATTATCAACTAAAAAGGGGTAATAGGCATTGTGGTCTTCCTTGGTTCAATCCTCATGAAGCAGGTGGTTCTGGTTCAATTCCAACAGTACAGAATACCACTGCTAATGAACCTTTCATTCCTGTCCAAGCCGCTGCACCAGGTACAACTGCTAATAGTGTTATCAACTTTTCTGGTAACACTTCAACTACAATTCCAAAAACTGTGGTTTTATAGTTTCTACACAAGATGATGCCTAATATGGAAAATCAAATTTGTGGATGGATGAATATGCACACAAACTTGATGGATTTCATTACTCAGTTTTCTTCACAAACAAGGGGAGATGCTGGTACAAGTGCTGCTGTGGGTGCTAGGGCTGGTGATACTCAAGCAGGTCCAACCGAGGAAGATGAGGAGGAAGATAAAGAAGAAGATTAAAGACATGTCTAGCGGGTTCTATGATCATTTTTTGGTAGATGGTGTATTTTAAAAACAATTCTCTTATTAGTAGTTTTCAAACAATTCGGTATTTAAGTTTTTGTGGTGTTTAAACTTTGATACTTTTAAGTGTTTTATTTTTTGGTTGATTTATGGGTTTTTGTTACTTTGATGAGTTTGATACATTGATTTACTCCTGGATGTTTGTTTTTAAATAACTAAGTACTTGTGAGAAATCATTGTTTTTTGGTTAACTCTTTGGCTCCTTGATTAAGGGGGAGTTAATCTTTGAGAGAGAGAGATATTGTATAATCTATTTTGACTAACAAAATCTTGCAGGTACAAGCACTTGGTGTTTGTGAAGAAATGTACAAATAAGAGGGAGATTGTAAGTGCAAACTGTGGTGTTACCACAAGTGTTGCCAGCACTTCCTCAGTGTTACCAGACGAGAGTTTGGAAAGATAGTTGATTATTTCTTTCACAAATAATTTGTACAAATGTCTAACATATTTTGCAAGATATCTGTTTATGTTGGTGCATATTTCAGATCATAACAAAGTGAATATGCTATAAGCAAGGAAGAGGTTAAAAAAGAGAAGTTACGCATAATAAGAGAAGTTACGCATAACATGAGAAGATGTGAAAATTGTTGGTGTAATGCCCTAGTCGTTTAGTTATGTATGACTTATAACTTAATACCGTTATGTAATCATCTTTACCATTTATTATAGAGAATATTTATTTGGTTTATTATATGTTTTGCATGTTTATTATAATAACATGCGTCCCTAGTTATTGTGAATAGCTAGTATAAGTTGGTAATGGATAATCATAGAGATGATTATATGCATGAGATGCACATTACACTTATGGGTACTTGTTAGAGAACAAGGTACTGGACATGACCTACCTATGAGATTTATGACATGGTCTATGGTCATATATGTCATGATTAAATCTCATGATAGTCATGTCATTAGAATCCTTTGTACCTGAGATTATCATCGTCTTCCACATGATGAACGTTGTGTTTGATGTAGTCTAACACTATCTTTAATAGGATAGCAATAAGGGCTATGTTGGCACGATTGAATTCTTGTAGGGAAGAATGATAAGTCAAGATGGGATTTGTCCCTCTCATTAAGAGAGATGTTTGCTTGGGCTCCTCGATAAATAGTGTTGATGAAATATGTGGTCACACTCAAGAGATTTGATAGAGATCAAATGCACTTGGATTATCAACATATTCGGAATCGAGAAAGCATTGAACAATATGAATTGACGTGGACCATGACTCATGTTCAATAAGACACGTGGACAAAGGGATTGTGACAATGATTTATCAAGGAATCAAGCTTTGATGTTATATTTAATTGGGTGGACATAATGGCTTGCTAGAAACCACTTATGTCTTGTGAGGTTGATGTTTCAAATCACTACCAACATAAAATATAATTTCTAAAGGGTCACACACAAAGAACAGATTGAAATTGGCTCAATTATGGAACTGATCAGTTGGGCGACCGCCGGTAAACACAGTGGGCGACCGCCCACAAGTCAACTGTTCACTTGGGCGACCGCCGAGTTTAGTGTGGGCGACCGCATAGGTTGTTTTTGAAACAAGCTTAAAAGGATGTTCGACTGGGCGATCGCCGATCCCTTGTGGGCGACCGCCCAGCCCAAGTTTTGAAAGATGACAAAAAGGCTGTACAACTGGGCGGCCGCCGATAACCATGTGGGCGACCGCCCAGCCCCCGTTTCAGCAATCCGTTTTGGCTTCAGATTAGGGATTTTCTCCTTAATAGTTAGGGATATTTATAAAGTATAAATAGCCCTTTTTGCCCCAGCCAGGATACACGAATTTTAGGGCTTGAGAAACACAATTCTCTTGATTTTGATTGAGAATCAAAGATCAAAACACCCTAGATTCAATTCCATATTAGCCATAGATTATTGAAAGGGGTTTCAATAATCGGGGATCATCTAGCAATCCTACATGATACAAGATCTTGGTTCGTTCGCGTGTGGATTACCGATAGAGGGTGATTCCGTTATAACCTAAAGATTGAAGATCAATTCATCGCAAGGAAGAACAAGGAGAAAATCAAGGTTCATCATCAATTCAAAGTTTGAATCCCGGATTTTTTTTCGAGCAACAAAATCGCTGTTAAGGTATGTAAATCTATTTAATAGTTTTAATCTATTCATGTTAGATGGATTCATGACTAGGGTTTTGTGCTATATGTTAAAGTCTTCCGCTGCGTTTGTAACCCTAAAACCCAACAAAAATGTGGGAAGACCTTGTCAAAGGGCTATTGATTTGTTCAAGGAAGTAGAAGGAAACTAAAGCTAGAAGGTACAAAGGCGTGAAGCTTGGAATTGGGCAACAAGAAGTTGGTTCCTAAAATCAAGCAAGAGAAGATCCTTTCTTTCTCAAGAATAGGAATGAAGACTTAACCACTTTTCCACAATATCCGAAAATGCTCAACCATTTATGAGTAATCCCCAAGTCTTTTGAAGACTATAAATAGCAAGGATCAAGACATGGAAACATAACTCAAAACAACACACATCCTTACACAAGAAAAATATCAAACACTCCTTGGTTTAATAGGCTCAATCCTCCCACACGTGCTTCCACTCTTGATGAATTTTGTAGAGAGAGTGTGGCTAGGATAGAGTTTCGTGTTTGATCTTAGTCGTTCCATTGAGCATATATTGTAATAGTGATAGGGAACTTTCAACATTGTACATATCAATCATATATATAGTAAAGGTCTTGCCTTTTGAGGCACACTCAAGTTATATATATATTTATATAACTTGAGAAAAATAAATTCTTATGTTTTTATTCCACTACAATATCTTTTGAAAATTGTTTTTAAACTCGATTAAACTCGATTGTGTATGTTTTGTTTGAAGTGTTATCGTTGGTACTGCCAACACTTTTGATAACACTTCCTGAAAACAAGCCATTAACACTTTCAATTGGTATCATAGCCGTGCACTTGATACAATAAGTGTTCGCTCCAGTTGTCATGGCTTACGATTCAGTTAATCCTAATCTAAAGAGGCTTCCTATTCTTGATAGGTCAAATTATGCGTATTAGAAGATCCGCCTTCTCTCGTATATCAAATCAATTGATCTTCAGGCTTGGCGATATGTTATTAATGGTTATTTTGTTCCATTGTTACCTCCGTACGAGGATGGTAATGTCCAAATCAAACCTGAATCCGAATGGACCAATGAAGAGAATAACCTAGCTAGTTTCAATGGAAAATCACTTAATGCCATTTATGAGTGGGTAGACATGCATGTTTTTAAACTCATTCAAAACACTCCCACGGCTAAAGAAGCTTGGGATATTTTTTAATGATTTTGTGAAGGAGATGGTAGTGTGCGTGAAACTAAGCTTAGGATGCTCACTAGCAAATTTGAAAGATAGAGGATGGGTGAAAATAAAGATATTTTTCATATTTTGAAAAATTATTTGATATTGTAAATGAGTGTCAAGTTTTGGGTAAACCTTTACCAACACACAACTTGTTTCAAAAGCAATTAGAACCCTTCCTGAGTGCTTCAATATAAAAGTTTCATCAATTAAAAAAGCTTACAATCTTGCTACAATGGACATCAATACCCCAATGAGTATTTTGAAAACCTTTGAATTAAATCTTTTAAACAAAGCGAAGCCAATAAAGGCAAGAACATTGCTTTGAGAATTCAATCCTCAGATTTACAAAAAATGAGGGAGAAGAGGTTTTTGAGGAATTAGATGAAAACGCTAGTGTTGCTTTACTTACTAGGAAATATAACTCTATGTTAAGTAAGTTTAACAAAGAGAACATGCAGGTCAAAGCAAAGAAGCAACAAACCAAGGTGTATAGTTCGCTGCCAAAGAGGACACTCCTAGCCACTCAGAAGGCAAACCCAATACGAAGGGCATCTTCAGATCAGTCAAGATCCAATCCCAAGTACATTGAATCTGTTCAATGTCAAACATGTTCGGTATGGAGACATTACGCAAACAAGTGTTCGAACACACTAAGAAAGATGGGAAAGAGCTTATGGGTGTCTCTCAGTGATAATGAGGTAGAGGGAGATGACCAAATTGAAGAACCAGATCAGAAAGTTATGCTAGTCACTATATGTGACTCGAACACTGGAATTGTTATCCCAAGTGTTAACCAATGTGAAATAACACATGTAGTAACACCTAGTAGGTATAACAATTTCAATTTTACTAATGTTGTTTGATTCATGGGTTCTACTAATCTTGATGTAGGAAGTTCAAAAGAGGATGAACTGAGAAAAGATGAGCTCATTTATGGGTTGAAGACTCTCTATGAGGACTTACTCATATAGTGGAAGAAATAGAACAAAAACAGTGTTGTTCTTGACCAAGGAAAATCATGAGTTGAAGGATGTGTGATGTACCCGATTTTTTTTTGTGATCAAACGGAGTCGCCACGCCATTTTTGTTTTAAGGGCCAAAACTTTGAAAAATACCCGAGATTATAGATTTGGGCTCGGAGGTCACGTTACGCGCCGGGAAGGACGTTAGTGTGCACCCGGAACGCCTCGTAAAAACGAGTCTTCCAAACATTCAAAATCCTTTGTTGTGTATGTGTGAGTGTGTGTGTTTTGGCCAAAATAAGTTGAAACTGAGGTAAGTAAAAATTGGGAACTCTTTTTAAGGCTTTAAAATGATCCCATGATTTTTTGGATGATTTTTGGGTTGAGATTTGGAACTCAAAAGATTTTTGGAAGTTGAAAACCATTTCTGCCAGAATGAAAAAGGCAGTTGACCCTTGACTTTGAAATGGACTTTAGGGCTTGAAAACTCCAGAATCTGGGAAAAGTCCGGGAATGAAAAATGTTCAAAACACCTTAAAAAAGGTTTTTGTAAAATAACTTTTCATTTTGAAGATTATTTGAGGGGTCAAAACCTTCTGGAAATCTCAGATCTGAAATCTGGATTTCCAGAGACTGATGAACTGACCTTTAAAAGAAAATTTGAAAAAAGGAGTTTTACTCACACAAAAAATAAAATAAAAATATTTCTGGAAAGATCTGGATGTTGGCTACAAAAAGTATTTTGTAGTCAACATCAAATTCCAAGTTTTACTGGGTCCAAAAAATAGGAAAATGGACTGAGTTCTCAGAACAATGCTACTGGACAGCAAGATGTTCTTGAGGGAAAATGTGATTTTTGGGAGATTTGCATCTATGTTCACCCCATTTTCATCCCTAGACTTGATTCCACTACCTTTTGTCAAGTGGTTATCATATTCAAGTCATCCTTGGGGAATTTATGGGGTTTAAACATATCCTTTGCAAAGAGAAAGGGGATCTTTGTAAAGATGAATTTAAAGAGAAAAATCAATTTAGAGATTTAAAATGTAGACCATTTGAGATGGTCATTCATGAAGATGAACTTCAAGATGACCATACTTAAGTTAAACTAGACATCAAGTAGATCCAAGTAAGAAGAACAAGATGAACAAGAAGTTAAAAGAGAATTTTAGGGTTTTGAGAAGGAGGGCTTTACCAATGGTGACACCCTATCTTCCTAGGCTTGGAATTTGACTTGAGGAGTATCAAGATTTGGTGTTTGGCTTGAGGAGTATCAAGGTTTGGTGTTTGGATTTGTGTTTGGAGTGAGATTGGGAAAGATTCAAGAGAAAATGGTGGCAATCTAAGGATTCCCACTGTTTTCTCCCTATTTTTCGCCAAAGTGCAGCTTCTATGAGCAAAGTGTGTTGTGTAAACTGAGAGAGGAGGGTTCAATTTATAGTCCCCTGTGAGAGGCAATCCTATCCGCGCGGAGGGTATCGTCAGCGTGCACTGTTCATCTGCTACAGTGCTGGCTTTGGACAGAGGAATAATCTTTTTAAAATTCAAACTGAAGCTGTTTTTCAACTTACCAATTCGGGTTTTTTCCATTTCTTTTGCTTTTTAGGATTCCTTTCTTGGTTTAACTTTAAATGGCAATGTCCATTTTACCCTTGCTTTGTTAGAAAGGTTAGGGTTTATTAGAAATGTTGGAAATGTTAAAACTTTCGTTAATTTTCTAACGAAAATACTAACGGCTCAAATTGGAGCACTTACAGTAGCCCCTCGGCGACGGTGCTTTCGAAGGAAGCGGGGTCGTCGATAAGAGTAAGGCTCCATTTTTGACGGGATGATCAGGTGATCGAGTGGCTGGACCTAGCGATAGGCTACCTACGTATCCCTAGTGGGAATCAAGCCGGCCGTAGTTCGGGTCTTTGACCCTGGGATGATGGCGTTTTAGGTGCCTCGAACCTTGATGAGTTCTCAGCAATGCTTGCGTAAAGAAACTCGCTGGGGTAAGAGATGACCATCTTGGTCTGGTGGCTATCCGCTCTGCTGGGGATAGGAATGACCATTTTCGGTCGGATGGCTGAACCTAATGATAGGCTACCTACGTATCCTTAAGAGGAATCAAGCCAGTCGTAGTTCGGGTCTTTGACCCTAAGATTTGACTATTTTTGTGGAGTCGCCCTATGATCTGACTATTTTTGGGAAGTCGCCCTATGATCTGACTACTTTTGGGAAGTCACCCTATGGTTTGACTATTTTTGGGAAGTCGCCCTATGGTTTGACTATTTTTGGGAAGTCGCCCTGTGGTTTGACTATTTTTGGGAAGTCACCCTAAGGTTTTGACTGTTTTGGGGAAGTCGCCCTAAGATCTGACTATTTTTGGGAAGTAACCCTAAGATCTGACTATTTTTGGGAAGTCGCCCTGTGGTTTGACTATTTTTGGGAAGTCGCCCTATGGTTTGACTATTTTGGGGAAGTCGCCCTGTGGTTTGACTATTTTTGGGAAGTCACCCTAAGGTTTTGACTGTTTTGGGGAAGTCGCCCTAAGATCTGACTATTTTTGGGAAGTCACCCTAAGATCTGACTATTTTTGGGAAGTCGCCCTGTGGTTTGACTATTTTTGGGAAGTCGCCCTGTGGTTTGACTATTTTTGGGAAGTCGCCCTGTAATCTGACTGTTTTTGGGAAGTCACCCTAAGGTTTTGACTGTTTTGGGGAAGTCGCCCTAAGATCTGACTATTTTTGGGAAGTCACCCTAAGGTCTGACTATTTTGGGAAGTCACCCTATGGTTTGACTATTTTGGGGAAGTCGCCCTAAGGTCTGACTATTTTTGGGAAGTCACCCTATGGTTTGACTATTTTGGGGAAGTCGCCCTATGATCTGACTATTTTTGGGAAGTCACCCTATGATCTGACTATTTTTGGGAAGTCGCCCTATGATTTTGGTTTGTCGAATTAGGGGATGATTGCGTTTTATCGCTTTTCCTAGTGTTGTGTGTGATAGCGTTTTAGGTGCCTCAAACCTTAATGATGGAGTCTTAGGTGCCTCGAACCTTGGAGATGGCGTCTTAGGTGCCTCGAACCTTGATTTGAAATGATTTCCCTTTGACGGTTTGGGATGGATGGTCCTGTGGTGGATTTTAGTTCAGGAATATGAACCTAAATGGGGACTTAGTTCATGAGTATGATTCTAAATCGAGGTTTTGTTCAGGAGTATGAACCTAAATGGGGACCTAGTTCAGGAGTATGATTCTAAGTCTGGGGTTTTGGGCCAGCTCAGAGTATGAACCTAAATGGGGACCTAGTTCAGAGTATGATCCTAAGTCGGGGTTGAGGGAGACTGCTTGAGGGCATTCTCGAGGGGAAGATTAGAGTTTATGATGATTATCGGGAAAAAGGGTGACCAGTGTGTTGGTCAAGCTTACTGGACCTGTGGTAGGCTGCCTACGTATCCTGAGTGGGAATCAAGCCTGGACGTAGTTCGAAAATTGCTGGGGATGGTCTTTGATGGTTTGACGGTATTTGGGAGTCACCTGAGGTTTGATGACAATGTTCTTTTAGAAAAGTAGTTGACTAAGATATGCTTTCATACCTGTGATGTGCTTACCTGTAGCCGCTGAAGGACCGAGGCTACTACCGATGTTGATGAAGAGTTGTTGGGTTGCCGTTTACTGGCAGCGACGATTTCTTTGTCTTTGGGAGGCATTTGACCCTGAAGGAGGAGTTTGGTCGAGTCCGCATCTTCTGGGTGATCGTCAACCTTGTAGAAGTTGTTGAGCTTGTCTTCACATTGGGACTTCTTGCTTTTGAGAACTTTGTGTCTCTGACCAATTTGCATTTGAGAACTTGGCGTCTCCGACAGATTTGCATTTGAACTTGGCGTCTCCGACCGATTTGTATTTTGAGAACTTGGCATCTCTGACCGAATTGTATTTGAGAACTTGGCGTCTCTGACCGAACTGTATTTGAGAACTTGGCGTCTCTGACCGATTTGTATTTTGAGAACTTGGCGTCCCTGACCGAACTGCATTTGAGAATTTGGCATCTCTGACCGATTTGCATTTGAACTTGGCGTCTCCGACCGATTTGTATTTTGAGAACTTGGCATCTCTGACCGAATTGTATTTGAGAACTTCAAAGATACTCTCGACCGAACCGTATTTGAGAACTTGGCGTCTGACCGATTTGTATTTTGAGAACTTGGCATCCCTGACCGAACTGCATTTGAGAATTTGGCATCTCTGACCGATTTGCATTTGAGAACTTGGCGTCTCTGACCGATTTGTATTTGAGAACTTGGCGTCTTTGACCGATTTGTATTTTGAGAACTTGGCATCTCTGACCGAATTGTATTTGAGAACTTGGCGTCTCTGACCGATTTGTATTTTGAGAACTTGGTGTCCCTGACCGAACTGCATTTGAGAATTTGGCATCTCTGACCGATTTGCATTTGAGAACTTGGCGTCTCTGACCGATTTGTATTTGAGAACTTGGCGTCTTTGACCGATTTGTATTTTGAGAACTTGGCATCTCTGACCGAATTGTATTTGAGAACTTGGCGTCTCTGACCGAACTGTATTTGAGAACTTGGCGTCTCTGACCGATTTGTATTTGAGAACTTGGCGTCTCTGACCGATTTGTATTTTGAGAACTTGGCGTCTCTGACCGAATTGTATTTAAGAATTCGGCGTCTCTCGACCGAACGGTAGACACCGGAGAGTGGTCTTCATCTGGGGGCTGTTTTCATCCATTTGTGGACATTGGAGGTCGTCTTTAGCAAGTTGCAGACGCCGGAGCTTGTCTTTGCCAAACTGTAGATGCTGGAGGCTGTCTTCATCCATTTGTGGACATTGGAGGTCGTCTTTGGTGAAGATCATCCTTGCCGAAAAGGGGGATTTGATTTCACGTTTGAATTCCTGCATTCGTTAGTGAAGGGGAAGATGCATATATGACATTCACGATGACAGATGCATGCATAGAGCCAAAAATGATTGTGATGATGCATTTACTTGCTTTCGAAGATGCACTTAGCCTAAGCTTTTGGAAGGGAAATTATGATTTATGATCTTCAATCACTTAGGATTTTTCCTATTGATTCAAATTTTGTGCATGCTACATGAGCCCTTGGGAGATTTTTTGGCGGGGATTCATGGTGATGAAAGGGGATGCGTCGGGATGTATGTGTTTGGAGACTGTTTGGGACAAAGCTTTGAGCAAGTGGGGAGGTGAGAGCCCTCGATCGCAGCTTAAACAAATGCGGTTGTTGATGAGGTTTTGTTGACGTATCACATGGACCTCAATTTTGATGAGATTGGATTCGGATCCCGGGTTTTGGTTGAAATTTTCCCTCTCATTCTTGGTCATCTGAAGTTGATGCTGACAGGCTCTGGGGCACGTCGATATGAGCGACGCTTCTTTCATTTGGGTGAGCTGTGACTTTGGCCGAAACCTTGTTCGGAGAATGATTTGATGGAATTGCTAATGCCTTAGGGAGAAACCACGATCTTGAATTCCGATGCTACGGGGAAACTTGCCCAGGTGTACCAAGTTCAAGCCGAAATTCTTTCTTGATAAAATTCGGGTCCAAAAGACCATCTTGACAAAGCCCCCGGATCCTGAGTAGGCAAAGTCCAGGTTTTGAAGAAGCGACTTGGCGAGTCTATCTCGTAGTGAAGAACCCAATGTGGACCCAAAGATGACTATAGAAGCCCCAGCTTGAAGAGCTGATACAGAAGAACCTGGGAGAACCGCTTAGCAAGCCCCACGTGAAGAAATTCAGAGCGCCTTATCAGACAGAGTCGTCATGTGACCAGGGCGGCGCCCATCTTTTCAGATCTTAGTCAACCAGCCAATGGACAAGACTCAGAAATGTTTACGTGCAAGGGGCACATCTTTCGAAAAGTGGGAATGAATCCCGATTTTGTGTATACACACTCGCTTTAGGTTTGACTCTTTTGAGAGAGTATAAGCATCACAAGGTGTGGAAAAGTGTATGGAAGCCCCTGCTGACAGAAAGACAGTGTTTGGCTCTATTTTCCTATGATATAGAAAGAGAAGAGTTGTCGAGACACTTGAAAACTTGTCTTATTCATGATGATCACAAGGCTGCTTAAAACCCTTTGTTAATGTTCGGGTTATTCAACTCCTAAATTTGATATGAACAAATATTTTGATTAATCATGAGGAGAAAATCAGCTGATATCGAGAATCAAGCTCGGAAGAACGGAAAGTGTATAGGGACGATCCTTGATGAGACCGGATTTTTTTTTTTTTTTTTTTTTTGAGATTTGTTTGTGATTTCGACCGGACCATTTCTGGTTGCCTACGTTCCCTCCATTATGAAGAGCTCAGGTCGCCGTAGTTCGGGCATATCCCGAATGAAGAGAGAATGAGTGTGAAAATTCAAGACTTTGAGGTCTTTAGGGGAATTTGAGGATTGGAGATTTGAATAACATATCCCCTTAGAGTGTCCATGAAAGACACGGATGCGAAGCCCCAGTGGGACATCCACGGCAAGTGTTTGTGGAGTAGAAATGAATTATGCTCACATGAAATGTCGAATGAATCAAATTTGAATTTGCACAATCTTTGATTGATGATTTCGAATCAAGATGAATTAGATTCCAATTTAAGCAAGCAATGAAGCATTAATTTGATTTAGATCTTAAAGATTGCTATCCGATAGGAATTGCAGCTGGGTTTCCGGGCTTAGATCGGCCATCGGGTAATTTTGGAGGTTATGACCTCTTAAAGTGAGAGGTCGGCTGGGCCTTTTGCTGACTGAACCTCTAAAAATGAGAGGTTGGCTTGCAGGGATGTGTTTGGGAAATCTACGGCGGGGAAGATTGATTGCCTCTAAGAATGAGAGGTCAAATTTTGACTTTGGCCAAAGGTGAGGGTAATGGGGGTATCCTCTAAAATCGAGAGGATGGCTTGGGATTGATTTAAGGTAATGGTGAGAGGAAGTCCAAGCTATCGAGAACTTTTGTGAACTTGCGAGAATTCGGGCTCCTTTTTTTTTCTTTTTCTTTTTCTTTCTTTTCTTTCTTTTTTTTTTTGTTTTGTGTTTTTTTTTAAGGCTTCCCGAGGAGCTTGGAATTATATCCTTCTTTTGAGAATTCGGAAGGCCTCTTTGAGGAGTTGAGGATTATCTTTCCTTTCTTTACAACTTGAACATTTTATGCATTGCCGATTCTCGAAGCTAACTTCTTTGGCGTCGCTTGGACTTCTCTCAATAAGGAGCAAAGGTGATGGCTAAACAGAGTTTCAAAACATGCCGATCTTGAAATGAAAGGATATTGTTTGGTGAGGGTAAGGTAATGGCTTTCCTATGGGTGAAAGGCTTCAACCGCAATCCCTACCGGATGACCTAAACGAGGTTAAGGTTTCGTTGTTTGCTTAAGCTTACTTGAGAAAAGATTCGTGCAAATTCATCGAGCAACGAGATGATGAGGATGAAAGGGATGTGAGCATATGAGATGCAAGATGGGGAGTTGGTGAGCCCCAATTTGAGAAGGATATCAATTGATTTTCTCACTCCGATTAGTTTAAATATTAATCATTTCGAAGAATTATTGGTTGAGCAGCACAAGTGATCATCTAGGATAAAACCATTTCAATCAGGTGTAACGTGGGTGTGCAAGTGATGTCTCGAGTCTAGTAAGAAAAGAAGAAAAGACTTATATATATTAAAATTTTAAATGATAGTTAAGCTTCTTTCCACAACATTCGAGGTGGACAAAACCGACAAGTGTCCGAGACGGACTTAGGTGAAAGAAAAGTACTAGAACCTACGAAGGTTGACTAAAAGACTATTTTAGAGATAGGTAGCCCCTAGTCTAGCTGCTCTTTGGTGTTGGATCATGCATCTATTCTTCGACGCTGGAGGCTGGAGCTATTGCAGGTCTTCCCATCAGGACTTCTTCTTGCTCAATCCAACCATTTTCCTTGCCTGCGATGGCTGGTTCATTGACCTCATAAAGGGGCGAGTCAAATTCCATTGTGCCCACAAGGCTTGAATCACCAAACTCGACCATGTTGATGCCCATGTTGTCATTTCTAGGGAATGGGTTATTGATGGTGTTGGGCCCTTCAGGTACCTCTAACCTCCCTTGTTCAATCAAACTTTGGATTGCCTTTTTCAGGGGGACGCAATCATCTGTCAAGTGCCCGTGGTACTGATGAAAGGCACAATGCTTGGAGGTATCCAAAGGAGCATTGGGGTTTCTAGGCTGATAATTTTCCAAAGGCCGGAGCAAACCTTCTCTCACCAAACCTCTGAAGATATCACTCAAAGGCATCCCAAAGTTTCTCAAGTCTTGGAGCCGGGATTTGGATGC
The DNA here is from genome assembly GCA_022495995.1 of Adenophora triphylla var. japonica. Classification (NCBI taxonomy): domain Eukaryota; kingdom Viridiplantae; phylum Streptophyta; class Magnoliopsida; order Asterales; family Campanulaceae; genus Adenophora; species Adenophora triphylla. The sequence goes on from JAFEMH010000008.1 coordinate 977,068, forward strand.
ATCGGGTTTCTTGGGAACAAAGGAAGTGGCATTGTTACGCCCCGTCCCGCATAGCTAATCACTTCTTTACCTTTTGGTTGGGCGGGAGGCTGTGTTGGAGGTGGAAGAAACCCGGTATCATCGCGGGTGCAACGATCATTCTTGATTGTAAGCCTTTTCGAACTTAGCTCCGAAATTAACCATTGCACGCAAATCGGCGTAGGGGAAGTGACCGAGGGAAGCTCTCAAATGCGGCTTCAAGCATGACCGAAAGATGTCTAAGCTTGCTCCTCGTCGAGGAGGGAGGAATGGCCATTTCACTAAGCTTCAGGTTCCACCTTTTATAGAAATCCCCAATATTCTCATCGTGGCGCCGCACCGTTGTCTGCAGTGTCAACTCTGTTTGTTTCCCATTCCAAGTTGGCTTTATACTTATCTGTGAAAGTACTGGTAATCTGTTCCCAAGTAGCCCTAGCTTCAGCCGCAATCGGAAAAACCATTTCAAAGCCCCTGACTTCAAAGAGAGATCTGAAGTAGTCAGCCAACTGCTGGTTTGTGCATCCCTTAGCTTTCATTGCCAAAGTGTAGGTGTCCAAGTGAGTTTTAGGGCAAGCACTTCCATCAAACAGTTCGAGATTGGGCATCACGAACTTGTGAGGCAGGGGTACAATTGAGTCGGGATCTGTAGGCCGAAGAGCAGTGTTCTTTTTGACGGTCAATTCAGCGATCTGCGCTTTCATTTCCTTGTGTTGCTCCATAAACCAAGCCAATTGGGGATCCAAAGGTGGAGCGGGAATGCCTGAGCCGATATTTGAGCCAGGAAGAGGACTAGTTGTTGGTGGTGCATTGGTGGAAGGAATACCATATCCCGGAGCATAGGTGAAAACCTGTCCTTGACCCAAATTACCCTGGAGAGTGTAGGTAGGAGCTTGGGCAAAGGGATAGAACCCAGCGACTTGCTGTTGGATTCCAATCGGCAGAGAAGATGGAGGCAGATCTGAGGTAGCCAGATGGCTTGGATGTCCGGAGTGAGGCCCATAAGTAGGCTTAAGTGCGGGCTGCTGTCCCTGGTTGTTGAATTGCATGGCTGGTTGTGGCGAGGATGCATAACCGAGAGGATACTGTGGTCCTGGTGATTCTGATGAAACTGGGATGGGGGCTTGGTAACCCATTGAACCCTGAGTGAGAAATGGGTTTGAACTAGCATCGTTCTGAGGAGGGGCTCCTGACTGTGGCCCCGAACCAGACTGTGGCGGCATGCCAAACTGTTGCTGTGGCCCTTTGAATTGTTCTTTGTGAAGGCCTAGATTGATCGGTTCCAAACCGAGGCGGGATCCCAATTTCTTTGTGGCATTCGGGGTATCCCCAACCATGGGAAAGCATTCCGTCTTGACTTTGTCCCCACCGAGGCATTGCGGGCGGCTCGTCCCGTCGGTGCATGGATCCGGTGGTGCGGTTGGGGAGCCGGGCGACCTAGAGATCGAGGAGCATGGGCTCACGGTGGTAGTACCGTGGGAGGCCGTGGTGGCATCCTGGAGTAGTCGGGTTGACCAAGAGCGGGATTGAGGTCTTCCTCTTCTTCTACGGTGAAGGTGCCATCTGGGTTGAGACGGCGGCCAATCCATGGCTTTTGATAGCCTCCATAAGGCCGTTCAACCGTGCTTCCCGGCCCACTCTCATCTGTTCGGCTAGCCGATTCCACCTGTTGTTGCGAGGAGTCCCGGGAGGCGGAGTGACGTTGTCCCCATCGTTACCGAGCGATGCGGACATTACGAAATCGGAGTCGGAACAGGACGGTGAAGGCGACGATGCGCTTGACTCTTCCCAACTGATTAAACGGTGACCCGGTGCCCGAAACCAACCTTTGTGAGGAGCTGCGGGGGAAAGGCACGAGGGTTCAGATGTATGGGAATTGAAGGAGGGTAGGTGTTTGGGCTTTAGGCTCATGCAACATGCGATTATTTGTTCACGTTTACTTAAAACATGTTTTATTAACCTAATCGGTTGGAAAAGATTGCTCTTCTTTTTTTTTTCGCAAACTACTGGGATCCCTGGATCGGTGGGCCCCGTCACTACGTCTATAAGCCCCTCGTATTCCACCTGTATTTCGACCTCCCGGGGTGGACGGCCCGGGCGAGGGTCCTATAGGGCAAGCGGGTCCCACCGACCGAAAGAAAAACGATCCTAAAAGTCTGGCGGGTAATCGAGTCTTAACGAGCATTCGATGTAAATTACGGACAAAGTTGACGTCAAAGTCAAGATCATGTCCGAGGGCTCGACGAAAAGTCGGCATGGTTTGGACTGATAAATGTCCACGATTGATCTTGACTTGTCGTCAATTAGGCCGTAATTAGGCATGGAATAATCATTAATCCTTGATGACTCAGTGTCAATACTGGGAGTCAGTGTATAATTTGTGCCAGTCAGAGCCAAAGTCAAGGCGCCGGTCAATATCTTGGTCAAAGTCTGCAGCGGAAAACCGGCAGAACTTCGACTGATTAGGGTCCCCGAAAGATATTGAGTCGGGGTGCCGACAAAGGCTTGAAAGGAAAGGTCTATACACAGACAGGGCATGACACAGACCAGACTAAAAACCAACCGGGTCTCGGACAAAGTGTGTCACGGACAAGTGCATGGTCGACACGAGGCTCCATGGGATGTTTGGGTAGTCCTGTGCTCGTCCGAGAGGCGTAATAAGACCAAACGGACCGCGACAAGGATTTCCCCGGGTTAGGGACGTAGTGTGCAGTGTACGGTCACGTGCGCGTAGTGTGCAAGCAGTCTATATTCTTTTTCTGAGTAAAATAGAAATTTTTTTTTTATGTGTCTTAAAAATATGATGCATGATTTTTTTTTTTGAAAATTTTCTTTTTTGAAAATCCTTTTTTTTTTTTTGAATTTTTTTTTTTGAATTTTTTTTTTTGAAGTTTAATGAACACATAAGCACATAATCACAAAAATGCCAACAGTTAGGGACATTATTCCGACAGTCAAAATTTTGACTTTTTCCGAGGCGGCCAAAACGACACGAAAATGTGCAAACCCGGTACAACACACACATACAAAACAAAGGATTTTCAAATGTTGAGACGGAAGCTTGACCCTCAAAAGCTTTTCTTTTTTTTTTTGAAAGATAAAACTTGCAAGTCCCCAGCGGAGTCGCCACTGTGATGTACCCCTTTTTTGTGATCAAACGGAGTCGCCACGCCATTTTTGTTTTAAGGGCCAAAACTTTGAAAAATGCCCGAGATTATAGATTTGGGTTCGGAGGTCACGTTACGCGCCGGGAAGGACGTTAGTGTGCACCCGGAACGCCTCGTAAAAACGAGTCTTCCAAATATTCAAAATCCTTTATTGTGTGTGTGTGTGTGTGTTTTGGCCAAAATAAGTTGAAACTGAGGTAAGTAAAAATTGGGAACTCTTTTTAAGGCTTTAAACTGATCCCATGATTTTTTGGATGATTTTTGGGTTGAGATTTGGAACTCAAAAGATTTTTGGAAGTTGAAAATCATTTCTGCCAGAATGAAAAAGGCAGTTGACACTTGACTTTGAAATGGACTTTAGGGCTTGAAAACTCCAGAATCTGGGAAAAGTCCGGGAATGAAAAATGTTCAAAACACCTTAAAAAAGGTTTCTGTAAAAGAACTTTTCATTTTGGAGATGATTTGAGGGGTCAAAACCTTCTGGAAATCTCAGATCTGAAATCTGGATTTCCAGAGACTGATGAACTGACCTTTAAAAGAAAATTTGAAAAAAGGAGTTTTACTCACACAAAAAATAAAATAAAAATATTTCTGGAAATATCTTGATGTTGGCTACAAAAAGTATTTTGTAGTCAACATCAAATTTCAAGTTTTACTGGGTCCAAAAAATAGGAAAATGGACTGAGTTCTCAGAACAATGCTACTGGACAGCAAGATGTTCTTGAGGGAAAATGTGATTTTTGGGAGATTTGCATCTATGTTCACCCCATTTTCATCCCTAGACTTGATTCCACTACCTTTTGTCAAGTGGTTATCATATTCAAGTCATCCTTGGGGAATTTATGGGGTTTAAACATATCCTTTGCAAAGGGAAAGGGGATCTTTGTAAAGATGAATTTAAAGAGAAAAATCAATTTAGAGATTTAAAATGTAGACCATTTGAGATGGTCATTCATGAAGATGAACTTCAAGATGACCATCTTAGGTCAAAACTTAAGTTAAACTAGACATCAAGTAGATCCAAGTAAGAAGAACAAGATGAACAAGAAGTTAAAAGAGAATTTTAGGGTTTTGAGAAGGAGGGCTTTACCAATGGTGACACCCTATCTTCCTAGGCTTGGAATTTGACTTGAGGAGTATCAAGATTTGGTGTTTGGCTTGAGGAGTATCAAGGTTTGGTGTTTGGATTTGTGTTTGGAGTGAGATTGGGAAAGATTCAAGAGAAAATGGTGGCAATCTAAGGATTCCCACTGTTTTCTCCCTATTTTTCGCCAAAGTGCAGCTTCTATGAGCAAAGTGTGTTGTGTAAACTGAGAGAGGAGGGTTCAATTTATAGTCCCCTGTGAGAGGCAATCCTATCCGCGCGGAGGGTATCGTCAGCGTGCACTGTTCATCTGCTACAGTGCTGGCTTTTGGACAGGAGGAATAATCTTTTTAAAATTCAAACTGAAGCTGTTTTTCAACTTACCAATTCGGGTTTTTTCCATTTCTTTTGCTTTTTAGGATTCCTTTCTTGGTTTAACTTTAAATGGCAATGCCCATTTTACCCTTGCTTTGTTAGAAAGGTTAGGGTTTGTTAGAAATGTTGGAAATGTTAAAACTTTCGTTAATTTTCTAACGAAAATACTAACGGCTCAAATTGGAGCACTTACAGGATGGCATGACTAATTTGGAGGTCCAAATCACAAGGAAGGATGCAGAGCTGGACAAAGTCAAGGCCAAACTAACTCTAGCCAAGACCACCTTTAAGAAACTCAACACGGGATATTCCAAACTGGATGAGATCCTCAATCAGAGTAAACCTCTCAAGGCAAATATTGGTATCCAAGAATCTTTAGATAATATTACTTCTACTTTGGTTAATGAGGAAAATAAAATATGTTTTATAAAATAGCATGTGAATGATAAAGAATTTTCCCAAATGAAAACTTCTGACAAAGTCAAAGAGTGTACTTATTGTCACACCACTAGACATTTTAAAAACAAGTGTCACACTTCTTAAAGAAAAAATAGTCCAGTTCCTCGGTGTTACCTGAAGTGTTACCCAACACTCAAGATAATACTGCATGTCAGAAGGTTAAAAATCCAAGAAAGAAAAATTGGAAACCCAAAAGCAATCTGAGATGTGATGTTGTTTACACTGCTTTAAAACAAATATTGAGGGTTCATGGTACTTTGATAGTGGATGTTCTCGTCATATGACAGGAACAAAAATATTTTTAAAAGAATATGAGCCTATTCAAGATGGCAATGTAACTAATGGTGTTGGAGGTAAGAGAAATATAATAGGGAAAGAAACACTAAATATGTCAGGATTTCATTCCTTAAAAAATGTCTTACATGTAGATGAGCTTGTAGCTAATTTAATTAGCCAACTTTGTGATGACAATTTAGAGGTGAAATTCAACAAGAATACATGTGAGGTTTTTGATAGTACTAATAGTTGTGTGATGTCAGGGACTAGATCAAGTGACAGCTATTATCTTGTTGAAGACAAATAGGTATGTAATTCGGTAAGAATTGATGTCACTACCATGTGGCATCAAAAGTTGGGGCATGTTTATTCCTGCAACATTGAAATGATTGTTAAGCTAGGCGATGTTCAAGTAGTTCCTAAACTAGATCTAACAAATAAAATCATTTGTAAGGATTGTCTAAAGGGTAAACAAACACGTGTTGCTCATAGTGTTAGCCAACACCATGAGCAATACTCTGGTACAACTCATTGTTTCCAACTTTTACATATGAATTTAATGGGACCAGTAGAGGTTGACAGCCCGGGAGGTAAGAAATATGCTTTGGTAATAGTTGATGTTTTTTCAAGATTCACTTGAATCTATTTTTAAAGGAAAAATTAGAGGCTTTTGAAAAATTTAAAATCTTACATTGTAGGATAAAAAATGTGTTTTGTGCTTCAATTTTTCGTATAAGATCAGGCCATGGAAAAGAATTTGAAAATATTTCCTTCTCCACTTTTTGTGAGAATAAAGGAATACATCATGCACATGGGGATTTGGCCTGCTGGCTAGAACTCATGGCTTCCAACCTGGAGGTCATGGGTTCAATCCCCACAGAAGTTAGAGGGAAGGCTTTCTCTCCCTAGGATTTATCACCTAGGCGCTTCTGTGCGTGCATGTGTGTGTGAGTGTGTGTGAGTAGTGAAAAAAAAAAGGAATACATCATGAATTTTTGGCACCTAAAACTCCTTAACAAAATGGGATAGCCAAAAGAAAAAATCGGACATTGCTTGAAATGGCCCGGGTGATGTTATTTTCAAAAGGAATTTCAAAAAGGTTTTAAACTGAAGCACTAAGCACGGCTTGTCACATGTCTTATAGAGTTTTTTTTTAATACCCGATACAACTATGACACCTTATGAAATTTTGAATGGTAAGAAACCTAAGATTCACTACTTTCATGTTTTTGGGTATGTTTATTATATTTTAAATGATCGAGATCACTTGACTAAGTTTGACTCTAAAATTTATAGGGCAATTTTTCTTGGGTATGCTCAAAAAAGCGTGCATATAGGGTGTATAATCTAAGACTAAGGACTATCCAAGAATTTGTGAACATTGTTTTTGATGATTTGTCAAGTATTGAAAGTGAAGAAGCTAAGGATACTCCATTAATCCTGCTGGAACAGGTTGAAGAGTACAACAAAGAAAACCCTACTTCTGTTGATGAAACCGATGTCGGCAAAAGGCTTACCACTGACGAGGTAACACCCGACTCCAGTCAAGCAGCTGAAACAGAAGAATGGAATTCGATTGATGCAGAGGTTCATGAGATCATAAGAAGAGATCCTCCAGCCAGAATAAGAAGGAATCATCCTTCTACTCAGGTAATTGAAAATTTAAGTGAAGGAAATCAAACAAGAAACAAAGAACCACCAGTTAATTACCGTGATATGGTAAGGTATGTGTGTATGGCTACCACATATGCAAAGGTAAAACACTCTTGTTTTGTTTCCTCTTTAGAGCCTAAAAATGTGGTTGATGCCTTAAAAGACAATTTTTGGATTCAAGCTATGCAAGAGGAGCTTGAACAATTTACCCATAACAATCTTTGGATTTTAGTCTCACGTCCCTCTAATACTGACATTATTGGAACAAAATGGATTTTCAAAAATAAAACAGATGAAAAGGGTAATATATTATGTAATAGAGCTCGTCTTGTGGCTCAAGGCTATACACAAGTTGGAGGTATCGAATATGACAAAAACAAGACCTTCGCACCTGTAGTTAGAATTGAGTATATAAGACTACACTTGGCCATATCATGCTATCTTAAAATCACATTACATCAAATGGATGTTAAGGGAGAATTTTTGAATGAATATATTGGCAAAGAAATTTTTGTTGAACAACCCAAAGGTTTTGAAGATCCATTCAAACCACACCATGTTTACAAGCTTGTGAAAGCCTTATACGATTTGAAACAAGCTCTCCGAGCATGGTATGGTCGCTTAACAATATTTTTGTTATAATATGGATTTGTTAGAGGTGAGGCGGATAAACACTATTTATCTTTAGAAATGGAAATGAACTTGTCATATCCCAAATAAATGCTGATATCGTAGTTTATGGAGCACTTCACAAACTTCTTGTGGATACCTGTAAGTACCCAAATCCGGATCGTTAAAATCCGTTAAAAGTTAACCGAAATCTGTTGACTAGCCCTTTCCAAGTTAACCGGAACCCGTTAAACTACCCATTCCCGAGTCAACGAGACTTCCCAGGACTGCCCCGTGCATCCCAAATCCAAAGCGTACTCAACACACGTTATCACACGTAAAAGTACCGCTTTCCTCGAAAAACGCAATTTCCGGGACTTTCCGGGGCCGTTCCGGACATTTTCCGAACAGTTATTTAGAAACAGTCAAAACCGGGATTAACGGGACAAAAACCATAGCCTTGGTGACTCACAAGGACACGTGGCACACATGCACAGCCTCCCCCATCCTCATCAATCAAATTCAAGGGTGAAAAGACCAAAATACCCTTGAAATTAATAGTTAGGCTGTCTAGCCAGTTTTACATAAAAAACCAAAATCCTCATCAAGTCCCTGCAATTTCCAAAATACCCACCCCCCCAAATTGAAGGTTAGGCCGTCCGGCCTGTTTTACAAATTTACCCCTATAAATACAGAGGCTGTCGTTCTGTAAAATAGACACAAAAATATTACCCCTCCTCAAAACCCCACGGTTCTAGTAGCCTTTACCCCCTCCCAAGCCCCAAAAACGCCTTGATTTGCTTGAAAACCACATTTTCCGACCAAAACGAGCCAAACACTTCCGAAACACCTCCTAAACACTAAATCGTATCCCATATACGCCTTCCGATCCAAAGAGTCAATCTCTAGCCATAGGTAACACTCTCTCTCTCTAAAACTCCGTTTCACCTCAATTTACGCGTCGAACGCTATTTTCGATCCGGTCGAAACTCTAAAAATGTAGACGTAATGCCGTCTATGGGAATCGATACGTTTTAGTCCCTAATCATCTTCTCTCCCATAAGAGAAGTAATTTCGGGTTAAAACGGCGTTCCAGTCCCGTTTATACGTTTCTGTCATTTACCGTCCGGTTCGTTCGATCCGTTGATTCGCTCTTTACCGTCCGAACCGTTCTGTTCGTGATTGTCATTTACAAAGTTCGGATCATTTGATCCGTCTATATTGTTATTTACTTTACGTACCTTTACAAATCCGAGCCGTTTGGCTCGTCGATCGCACTTTTACCGTCCGGATCGTTCAATTCCGTCGATTCCGGATCGTTCAATTCCGTCGATTCCGGATCGTTCAATTCCGTCGATACAGCATTTCAATACTGTCATTTACAAGTCCAAGCCGTTTGGTTTGTTTGATAGTATTTATTTACAAATGTCCAAGTTACAAAATGACTCGTTGATCGCATCTCATTCATTACCTTTTTTCATAAAATTGGTAACATTATAATGCCCGGCTCAAAAACCGACGTTTGACATTCAAACGCTCATTTCACTAAAATCAACGTTTGTCATTCAAACTAAAGATTCAAGTTCGTCATACGAACCCGTTTTCAAAACAAATCAAAACCCGACGTTTGACATTCAAACTCACTTTTCACTAAAATCAACGTTTGTCATTCAAACTAAAGATTCAAGTTCGTCATACGAACCCGTTTTTCAAAACAACTCAAAAATCGACGTTTGACATTCAAACGCTCTTTTCACTAAAATCAACGTTTGTCATTCAAACTAAATATTCAAGTTCGTCATTCGAACCCCTTTTTCTAACTCAAAACCGAAGTTTGTCATTCAAACGCTCGTTTTACCACAAATCAACGTTTGTCACTCAAACCAAGATTAAAGCTTGTCATTCAAGCCCCTTTTCTAAATGCAACACACACACACACAAGCACACTTTTCGAGAAAGGTAGAAAGACTCGTCATACAAGGCATTTCGGGTGATCTCAATATACTCTTCCCGAACGTAACGTGACCTCCGAACCTAATAATATCTGGTCCAAAAAAGCCTTTTTTCAAGTTTTGGCTACCAATCAAAACGTACCATTTTTCAAAGCCTTTTGCAAGTTTTGGCTACCAATCAAAACGACCTCCTTTTCAAACCAGCCTTTCTCAAAGTTTAGGCTCATAATACAAAACGGCGTGACGACTCCTCCCTCTCCCTTCCAAGTGAGGTCCCAAGTTTGCGAAAAGCCGCTCGCCGCGTCCCCGCGCACGATCCGCTTAATTTCAGTTGGCGACTCCGCTGGGGATCGAACATGTTTTTTTCTTCAAAACTCCTTCGTTTAAAAAAACATTATGTGGGTCAAACTTTCGTTTACCCTTCCTCGTTTTCGTTTGCGTGTGTTTCTCAAAACATCGAGCTGTTTTAAAAAAAAAGATGTTGCATTTTCATCTCGTTCAAAATCATAACATGTTCATGCATTTTCGTTCATATTTGATTTTTGTGCTATATTTTGAACTGCGCATAAATTTTTTAAAATGCATTCTGAAAATCTCTATTTTACTCAGAAAAAGAATTTAGTGACCGCACACTACTTGCACTGCTACCTCGGTACACCGCACGCTACGCGCACTTGCTGCCTCAGTACACTGCACACTACAACCCTCAACCAGGGGTGACCGTTCAATTGCATCTTGATTGGTCTTCCATACACCTTTCGAGCGCACACGGGGTCATGCCAAACAGCCCATCCTAGCCCGTGTAATCCATGCATTCTTTGTGTCACACTTCGTCCAAGACCTTGGTTGGTTTTTGGCTTAGTTCGTGTCATAAAGCCTAAGTGTATGCTTTCACGCCGATCTCCCTCACAAGTCAAACTTAAAAGTTGAGATCGAAGGTCGTTCCCGACCCGAAGTCTTAGCTTTTCAGCCTTGACTTTGACGCCGAGCCGTGCTAAAAACATACCCGAAGGTTCAATGTGACACCGTGTCATCAAACCCTCAATGTATGCACCATGCCAGCCACAACTTGGCCAATGCCAAAATCTAAGGCCCCTCGCGCAAGCGAGTCAAGAGAGGTCATGCCGAAATTTTGGCACGATTTATGCCTTAACTTAAGGATGTTGACTTCGACCGTGACCCGCATGTCACATACGTTGAAAGTTTACATGACCAGCTAGCCTTAAGTTCACTTTTTCCTTTGTTGGTGGAAATCGCTTGCCTTATAGGACCCTCGCTCGGGATTGTCCGTCCCGGGAAGACGATTCACAGGTGAAAAACGAGGGGCTTATAAACGTAGTGCCGAGATCCACTGATTAAGGCCCTAGGTTAGTTGCGAAAAAGAAGATGCAATCTTTTCCAACCAATTAGGACTATGAGAAAACACGTTTTAAGTAAACATTAAGATGTAACTGCACGTTGCACAAGCCCAAAACCCTGAGCCAAATACTCGTTCCGAAACCTAAGCCCTGCCTTTCTTTTCCTGCAGCGAACAGAGAGTGGTTCAGAATTCCGGGTCAGCGCCTTGTCAAAATTACAGTTACGGCCGCATCAAACAGTTCTTCGATTCCCTCAGTTCCTTCAGCCAGACTCTCCGACATGTAAGACTCACCGAGAAATCGTGACGGGAACGGAACCCCGCCACCGGTAACAGATATGACACTGGAAGAAGCCATCCGGGCCTGTGAGGTTGACAAGAAACAAAAAGAGGATCAACAGAGTTTCGTGGTACAGCTTCTGAATGAACGGGGTATAGCAGCTATCCCTCAACCAGAGGGTACTTTCATTTTAATCGAGGACGATGATCCTCCCCGATCAGCTCCTCAAACCTTCAACCAGGTTCCTCCCCCGCCAAACTACGGGATTCCTTCAAACCAAGAAAACAGCTGATCGAGGCTTCATATTGCCACCTCTCAAGGCACCCCCATCATATACGGCCAAGCCAGTTCTACTCCCATAACTCAATATAACCAGCGTAATGCTGGGCCATCTCAAATAGATATCAATATCCTCCAGTATCCTCCCGGGTTCAACCCGTTGCCTATACACGAACCCCAAAACACCGGGGACAAACCCCGATACAATCCAGAAAAGGCCCCCATATATCCACATATATCAAGCCTCCCACCTCCAATTACTGCCTCTCATATAGCAGCACTCGGCCCCGAGCCTTAGAATCTACCACTGGACCCAACTCTGGCATGGATGGTCAAACAAATGAAAGACCTAAAAGCCAGCATGGGCAGCTCAAAGCAAGAAACGCACAGATCCACAGACCTGGGAATGGTCACACCTCTCCTTGCCAAGTTCAGAATGCCAGAAATGGACCGGTTCGACGGGACTGAATGACCACAGACGCATGTTGATACCTATGTTCTCGGCATAAGAGCAAAAGGAGCAACCCTCTAGCAAATGGCCGACCATTTCCAGCACACTCTTAAGAGTTCAGCATTACGGTGGTTCCTAAGGGTCAAGCCCGCAGATCGCCATACCTGGGATCAGATCAACAACATCTTCCTGGAGCGATACCGATCCAACCTTGAGTGGGAGACAATTCGTGAAGACTTAATTACCACTGAGCAGAAAGCAGACGAAAGCGTTGGAGAATTCTACAAAAGGTGGAGTTGGAAACTCTCCGAAATCATGGAGCCACTCTCCCAAGATGAACAAATGCGGATCTTCAAGTCCTGGTTGAGGCCGTCCATCAGAACACTTATCAGCCATCACTTCTTCGCAGATCTTCGAGCCATGGTCAATGCAGGCTCACAGTTTGAGAAGGATCTCAAAGAAAAGCTGGCTACAGTGCCGCCTTACAGATACAGATCAACAACTACATTTAATCCTGTATCGGCCCCCGGCAAAGGGAAAGATACTTCTGTCAACTACATTCATCAGGGACAACAGTCAAGCAACAGAAACCCAGCCCTGCAAAGGAACGACTCCCCCAAGAAGCAGCCTTCCATATGCTTCGACAAGATGGATATGCCTTTGAGTAAAATGTTGGAAGGACTAATGAAAGAAGGCCTCCTCAAGCCTGTTGAAAACTACAAACCAAAGAATCCTGTAGCCAATGCCGACAAAATCAAGTACTGCACCTTCCACCAATACCATGGGCATACAACTGACAATTGCCTGGGGTTACGGTATGAGATCCAGAATCTGATAGAAGAAGGAAAGTTGGAGCGTCCCCGTGGACCTAATACAGTCGGAAACCCTTTTCCGAACAACAAAAATGTAAACTCCATCGAGTGGGTGCCAAAGAAGATTGCTGCAGAGCCAGTTCCTCCGCCTCTTCCAGCCAAGTCCTCATCAAACGACCATATCTGGTACGATGTATGTGACTGCACCAAATACCTTGAATACGAGTTCCGAGACATGATCAGGGGCGATTCTCCCAAAAAGCAGAAGAAACAGTCTTCTCAGCAGAAATTGAAAGAAAGATACGAAGCCGGAGACACCAGCATGGGTACACTCGAAGAGCCATCCGGGAAGTTCAATTACTATGTACTCTACTCCAGCAAGTCCTCCCTTCCTTCAAACAACACAACTTCAGAACAAACAGGGTTGGGAAAGCCGAAATATCCTGTTGACACCAAAGCTCAAGCCTCAGGACACCGAAATATCTCAAATCTTGGCAACCTTACTGTCAGCCAGAAGCCTAATCCCCCGCAGGATCAACCAAGGTTCAACTTGCCCAACTTCAGAGCACGGGCCGGCAAAGGAAAGTCAAAGTCAACTTGGCACTCGCACTCAATCAACGTGTTGACCAAGGGTGGCCACCGCTACAAGCAGCCTCGACACAATCCCGAGGCACCACCAAAACTTTGCCTCTCAAGAGGAAGATAGGAAATGGATGGCTCGATGACTCTCCCTCTCCAGAAAGAGATCAGATCTACGATTCCAGACTGTATGGCACCATGCTCACCTTCTGTGATGAAGACCTACCAAAAGGGACATTCGGGACATAACGAAGCTCTGCACATCACTGTTCGGCTCAACACTATCTCCTTCCCTGGAGTCCTGGTAGACAATGGATCAACAATCAACGTCCTTCCCCTCAGTATGATGCAAGCTTTACGCATCGATGAAGGCCATATGACCCCATCTGCCAGAACTATCAAAGCATATGACAGCACGTCTCATCCCATCCTGGGAACAGTGACTCTGGAGCTCTGGTTCAAAACCTAAATGGTGCCAGTAAAGTTCCACGTGATGGACATTCCGTCCGAATTTACAGCCCTGCTGGGATGCCCATGGCTACACCACATGAAGGCCATAGCCTCCACTCTCCATCAGTGTGTCAAGTTCATAAACCGACAAGGAGATCTCGAGGTCATCAGAGGAGACAGTTTCCTCATAGGCAATGAAGCAGAAATGCCAACTAATCGTGCCCGCAGCCATGCACCGGGGCTACCTCCTGCAAACTGACAAAAGGACAACCGGGGCAAATCTCATCAGAATCCCTCAGAGTCCGGAGGTGCTAACTACGTCAACGCCCTCGAGCAGGAAGATCCTGAAGCAGTCAGATTCATCAAGTTCAATTGCCATTTTCGAGACTTGGATCCAGAATGGAAAGAAACCTTGGACACCGCAATGGTACAGGGACACAAACCCCCTATCTCCGGTCGAAGGTTCGTCAGCATCCTTCGAGCAAACTCTCTGGCCACACCAGATGAGGAAATCTTCACAATAAAGGTCAACAGGCACCGGCACACTCGGGAAGAATGCATGGCAGTCGTCTGGGATGTTTTACACGCAAAATTTCCCATCGAGCCCATCTGCTCAAGTAGAGGACATGAAGTTTTTCTAGCAGCGCCAGCTTCACAACGGGGCGCGAGACGTCCTTTAGTCTGGGTTGAACCGTCAGACGGCAACGAATCAGGACTCTCCGGAGTAGAAGACGCGGCAGATCCGCAGGAAGATCCTTACATACACATGCTCAGATTCGGGGATGACACCAGTTCCGACGATGTCACCTACGATGAAGGCTCAAATACCATGGAAATCGTCAAACTTAATGTCCAGTACAGACAGTTATCCGGCGAGTGGAGGCAAATGGTTGACATGACAAAGAATCCTTCTGACCATGTAACCGACGACGACTTCGTCACCATCATCTTCTCCAGATATCCCGATGAGACCAAGGATCCAGTCCTTATTATCAGATTCTGCAATGCGAAAGTTACCCTCGACGATTGCCTAATTATGGTAAACGAGGTCCTTGCCAAGGAGCTCAAGACTCATCATCATTTCCAGTTATCAGCCCCTGTGTCAACCGGCCCGTGCCGTCAGTCAAACTCACAGCCAAGAGCGCCGCCAAGGCCAAAGGCATCGACAGAGGAGATAGAGCTCCTCACATTGATACAAGTCAGATCATCCTCGGGAATGCCTCTAGCAGCTACCCTGAGAACATCTATGAAAGTGCTCCCAGCGAGACAGATCAAGCTTTCGAAGAAAGGAACGATCACCTCAGCATCAACATGCTCAAGTTCAACCCTATTCCCAACCATCACGACCACGGATTCAGACATCCCGCCAGCAAGCTGCTAGCTCTGATAGACTTGGCTCTCGAACGAGATCATGAGACCATCAACATCGCAGAATTCATCACCCCCGTCGGTTTGATCAAACAGATATGGGTAAACTTCTTGGTGACCGAGATCAAAGAAGGCCGCATGGAATGTCCAAACACAACTTCCTTCGTCAATATAATCCAAGTGTTTCCGCCATTCGGTGATTTGGATGTGATGACAGTTCTAGACACCAGTCAGACAGCGTGCACCTACGGAGACTGCTTAGCTCTGGAAAGAAAAGCCCTTTTGGAGCTAGCCGCGCAAGAAAACCATTTCTGGGGCAAAAAAAAAGCTCAGAAGACTCACAGGGACCAAGCCCTTAAAGCGTCACGAGCAGTTTCAGACAGAAAACTAGAGGCCACTTTAGACCAATTCGACCACAAAGGTTTTGCCCACGGCAACTTCCTGGATTACCATCGCTTCTCAACAAACCTCCTCTGGTAAGGGAGGGCGGTTAACGATCCAAATGACCTAGGAGATGGAATGGCACAACACAAAGAATACCTAGCCCAGCAGCATGAGGAATACAAGCGCTTATCTTCCCGTGAGAAGCAAGCCCTTTATGAAAGCGACGACAAAGACGATGAAGTTATTCTCTTCCAAACCGATCATGAAGTCAACAAAATCGGAATCCCAAGGGTCCTGGGAGGATGGGAGCGGATCATTTCCGTTCTCAAAGTAAAAGGCCAATTGAAAGAGGAAGGTCTATTCAAAAAGAAGAGAAAGATGGAAATACATCTCCAACAACTTCTCAAGGAGATTCTACAGACTACAGCGTTCGTTAACAGAAATGATCAACTAGGACAAAAGTTAGTCATATGGGCAGATGTCTGGGAAGCCGTGTACTCACCTTCCGACATACCCGCCACTTAATTAAAGCAGCAGAGAAAGATCTCCCCGATGGAAGTTTATCTAGACTGCCACATACGGTTCAAAGAAGCGCTGGCTATTCTCACATGGGAAGAAACGCAAGCGCTAGCTCTCGATGAAGGCTCTACTGCAAGAGAGCTGATCTGGGCTAAAAGCGGAGGAAAGTTAGCAAACCATGACTACTGCCTATCCCAACTCCAGAATGCCATGAGTCTGCTCAGCAAGAAGGAGAAAAATGTGGTATACCGTGAAGAGATCAGAGAGACAGTTCGCATGAACCAAGAACTCTCTAGCCTCCCCCAGAGGGTCAGCAAGACACAGTTCAGTCCTAGCAACCACTGCTGTGCACTGACATTCGAACAACTGCGGCGAACCATAGGCTCCCTCCCTGCAGAGGCACCTAAACCAGCATCTTGGGACAAAATCCGGAAAGTTGCCGAAGCCCCCGAGAAGACATCTACAGTCAACGAATTGAGAGAGGACATATGGCCCTGTGCTTCGAAAAATCCTCCTCTGACTATGGCTCAGCTCAAAGTAACCTGTGCAAAGGGGACCAAGCCTGACGTCAACGTTCTGACCCGATCTGGTCAAATCCATGTGCTATCGCTCAAGGCCACCAAAAAGCCAACAGAGCCAGAATCGCAACTCGGTCTGCCCGAAGAAACAAGTTCCGGAAAGGAGGACCCGATCCTCACTCAACTCAAGCAGACCCAGGCGAACATTTCCCTGTGGTCCCTGCTCACATCTTCATACCCTCACAAGCTCAAGCTAGAGGAAAGTTTGGCCCGTACCATGGTCCCCGTGGACTCAACTCCAGAAGAAGTAATTTAGATGATCGGCAACATCCACTATGGAAACATCATCACCTTCATAGATTTGGACCTGCCAAAATTTGGGGCTAATCACAATTAGCCGCTCTACATCACAGTTCAGTTGGACGAGCTTCGCCTTCCCCGCGTACTGGTAGACGGAGGTTCCGGAATGAATGTCTTGCCCGCTAAGATGATGGACCTGCTTGACATCAAGCCCACAGATTTGAAGCCTTCAGTCCACACTGTCAAGGCTTATGACTCTACTTCCCGCACAGTTCTCGGGGTTGCTACTTTAAACATCTGGTTCGGCAAACGGATGATCCCTACCGAATTCCAAGTGTTGGACATTCCTATCACTTTCACAGCCATCCTGGGACGACCCTGGCTGCATCAAATGAATGGCGTGGCATCCACCCTTCACCAATGTATCAAGTTCATGCAAGGCAACGAGCTGACAACAGTCTACGGTGACAGCGTCACCACCGAAGGGACCTGCACCAATGGCATTCCAGTGTTAGAGATCAAGCATGATGACGATATGGCATTAGCTGGATTCACCTTGGAAACTTCCAAGATCCAAATATGCAGCGTGGACCTTCCACTATTCTGGGACAAAATCCCTCCTGCCATGAAGATGATGAAACTCATGAACTTCATCCCGGGACTGGGGCTCGGCAAAAGGTTACAAGGCCAACACCAAGTCATCGAAGTCAAGGACCACACTACAGTCCAGGGGCTCAGTTATGTGCCAACACCAGATGACATCAGGGAAAACAAAAGGCTCGCCAGCACCAAAGCAGCAGCCCGCAAAAGGGGAACCTCCTACGGCACACCCAAGCTTCGACCTTACAGTTTCGACCTCGCCCGCTACTTCTTCAAAGGAACCAACAGCAGAACTGAGGGAACCGACAGCAGAACTGGGGGAACCGACAGCGGAATCGACAGCAGAACTGAGGGAACCGACAGCGGAACCGACAACGGAACTGATGAAGATGAGAAAGAAACAAGAAAAGTCAGCACAGAGACTACAGAAAGGATGGGAAAGCTGGCACATGACCTCAAGAATTTCAGAGGACTCAAAGCTAATCCGATAATGGGATCCCAGACATAGAAGAGCAGCTCGAGACACTCTTCATGGGAAATAGACTGTTCGAGTCAACCTCTAAGGCCACATTCGAAACAGTAACTCCAAAGCAGAAGGAACCAGAATTCGTGGAAGATGCTCTCAGTGGACCCGCTCTACAGAATCTTTTCGAAGAAGTCATGGAGGTGCCGAACCTGATTGACCTGGGCTCCGAGAACAACGTGATCTCCATGATCGGGACAGCAGAAGCCAAGCCTCTCAACCCCTGAACCCTCACCAAGCATCCATCAATGCCACTGAAAAACTGGGTGACTTTCACCGGACCAAGGGCAAGCCAGACAGAAATGGAAGACAAACTGGGCCTGCACCCATATCTCCCTAAACCTAGTCTCCAACCCTCCGAGTCTGTCATTGTCAAAGTCCAGTCCTCTGAGTCGTCCGACGGCCTCACGCCGAAAGACTATGATAATGTAGCCAACAATGTATTCCCGTTCGTCTTAAATGAAAAATTCGACCTTTCGGATTATCCCCTCATTGCCACTTTAACAACTGATAAGTTAACGAACAACTTAAAAGAAGTTAATAATGACTCACTTGATAAGGAAGCAGACACACTAAACGAACAATACATTAAAGAAGTTCTAAAGTGTGTAGTTGACCAAGAGGACAATCGGGCCCAAGCTGCCGAAGAGGTTATGACTAAAGTGAACCTGGGGTCAGTGCAAGAGCCTAAAGAGACACAATTGGAAAGTTTCTTCGTCGGTTCAGAAAAAGAAGCCCTAACAGATCTCCTTAAAGAATAAGTTGACGTGTTCGCCTGGTCATACCAAGACATGCCAGGACTTGATCCCTCAATCGTGGAGCACAGAATCCCTCTGGATCCAGAATCCAAGCATGTCAAATAGAAACTGCGCAAGATCAAGCCAGAATGGTCCCTGCAAGTAAAAGAAGAAATTGAGAAGATGCTCCACGTCGGCTTCATTAGAGTAATTGAGTACCCAACATGGCTCTCCAACATTGTAACAGTCACTAAGGCCAATGAAAAGGTCAGATGCTGTGTAGATTTCTGAGATCTCAACAAGGCCAGTCCTAAAGATTATTTTCCACTGCCCAACATCGACATGCTAGTCGACACCACGACGAATTTCGAATTAAAGTCCTTTGTGGACGGGTTTACTGGATACAATCAGATCAATATGTCCGAGGAAGATCAGGCCAAGACTGCTTTCACCACTCCGTGGGGGACATATTGTTACACGGTCATGCCGTTTGGTTTAAAGAACGCTGGGGCTACTTATCAACGGGCTGCAATAGCCCTCTTCCATGACATGATTCACAAAGAAATAAAAGTGTACATCGACGACATGATCATCCACTCCAAAGGATTAGACATGTAACACATGACAGATTTGAGAAAGTTCTTCAACAGACTCAGAAAACACTCCATGAGATTAAACCCTGCAAAGTGCACCTTCGGCGTCAAGTGAGGAAAATTACTGGGGTATATGGTCACAGAAAGAGGAATCGAAGCAGATCCCAAGAAAATCAAGGCCATCATCGACATGAAGCCACCACAGACACTGATAGAAGTGAAAAGTTTCATGGGAAGACTTCAATACATCAGCCGCTTCATCAACCAACTGACATCTCTCTGCGAGCCAATGTTCAAGCTAATGAAGAAAAATGAAAACATCAAATGGGACTCTGAATGCCAGACAGCCTTCGAGAAAATCAAGACATACTTGGTGAATCCCCCAATCCTGTGCCCGCCACATGAAGATAGGCCACTCCTCCTATACCTAACAGTGACAGACACATCAATTGGGGCTATGCTGGCATAAGAATAGAAAGATTCCAGAGTTGAGCATGCAATCTACTTCGTGAGCTGAAATCTTCAAGGAAGTGAACTTAGCTACTCAGCGTTAGAGAAAACTTGTACCGCTTTGGTATGGGTAGTCGAGAAACTGAAACACTATATGCAGTCACATTCAGTGCTCCTGGTCTCCAAGATGGACCCCGTCAGATATCTCTTCGACAAGCCATCTCTATCAGTGAGATTATCCAAGTGGTCATTCTTCCTGGCTAAATTCGATATCAAGTACATGATCAGAAAATCAACAAAGGGTCGAGTAATGGCAGATCAACTGGCAGACTTCCCAAGCAGTGAACTCAAGGGTCCTGATCCGTAGTTTCCAGATGACGGAATCTTCTCACTCAACAGCGCAAACCGCTAGAACCTCTTCTTCGATGGGGCAGCCAACAAGAAGGGAAATGGTATTGGAATGCTCCTGGTCGATCCTAAAGATGAGCACACTCCCATAGCCATCAAACTGAATTTTGAAGCAACCAATAATGCAACAGAATATGAAGCTTGCGCAGCCGGCCTAGAAGCTGCTCTTGAACGCAACATCACAGAACTGGAAGTATATGGAGACTCAAATTTGATCATCAATCAAGTATCCAACAAATGGAAGACAATAGATTCTGGCCTCCAGAAGTACCATACGTACATGGAGGAGCTCATTGCTCAGTTCAATGACATCTCTTTCCACTACTTGCCAAGAGACAGGAACCGCTTCGCAGATGCCCTGGCAACCCTAGCATCTCTTGTTGAAATTCCCGAAGGAAAGTCAGTAAAGCCCCTCAGAATAGGCAGACGGGAAACCCCCGCTTATTGCTGTGAGATCGAAGTTGAACATGAACCGATCAACGAACCCTGGTACAATCAAATCTACCAGTACCTCCAAAATGGAGAAGCTTCCTTCACAAATGAAGATGGAAACTACAAAGTAGGGATCAAAGCCAAAAACATGACGGCTCTAAAATGCCTGGCATCCCATTTCGTCATTCTGGGGGGGTATGTTATACAAGAAGCCCCACCAAGAACCACTCCTCTGGTGTGTAAATAAAGAAAAAGCCAGCGAGCTAATGAACGAAGTTCACAACGGAATCTGCGGTCCACACATGAACGACAGAGCATTGACACAGATCATCCTCCGTATGGGTTAATACTGGGTATAAATGGAAACAGACTGCATCCAGTTCGTCAGAAGTTATGACAAATGTCAACGGTTCTCCAACCTCAACCACATTCCTCCTCACAAGCTCTACTGTATGACTACACCATGGCCTTTTGCCACATGGGGAATTGACGTCATCGGCAAAATCACTCCACCAGGAAGTAACGGTCACGAGTTCATATTAGTCGCAGTCGACTACTTCACTAAATGGGTAGAAGCCAGATCATACAAAGTACTGAATTCTAAAAAGGTGGCCGAGTTCATAAAAGAGAGTATCATGTGCAATACGGGGTGCCCAACGAGATCATATCCGACAATGGGACACACTTTGAAGGAGATTGTGACCAACTGTTGACCGAGTTCAGAGTTACACGCCACAAGTCTTCTCCCAACAAACCACAGACTAACGGTGAAGTAGAGCCAGCAAACAAGACTCTTACAAGAATAATAAAAAAGATGGCCGTCAGAGGTCGGGATTGGCCCAAAAAGCTACATCTAGTCCTTTGGGGATACAGAACATCAGTCAGAACTGCCACAGAGGAGACTCCTTTTGCACTCACATATGGAATGGAAGCGATGTTACCAGTTGAATTGGAAATTCTATCCCTCTGAGTCCTCTTGGAAAATGAAATCAATGAAGTCGAATGGCTCCAAAGCCGTCACGACGAATTAGCTCTACTCGACGAGTGAATATTGAAAGCCATGGAGCATACTCGTGCCTACCAAAGCAGAATGGCCTGAGCATTTGATAGGAAAATCAAGATACGAGACATCAGAGAAGGCGACTTGGTACTTAAGGAAAAGCCTCCTACACAGACCAATCCCCTCGGAAAGTGGGAACCTACCTGGATAGGCCTGTTCGTGGTACAAAGAATCTTCTCCGGAGGAGCCATGAAGTTAGCAGATTTGGACGGGAACCCTTTTGTCAACCTAGTAAATGGAAGCAAGCTCCACAGATACTTCGTTTGAGGAAGAACACGAGTCAACTCTCCTTCCCCATACACCGCCAATCAGTAAAATCAAAGTGCTAAAAGAGTAATACCCAACTAGATACATTCCCAAAAATGATCTAGGTAAAAAACAGGGTCGCACTTTTCGTCTTTTTTCAAATTTCACCTAAAATTTTGAACTACGGTGACCTGAGCCCCTTAGTCCAATTGTAAAAGGGGAACGTAGGCAGCCATCATTGGTTCGGTCTCAAAAACAAATAAAATTTCAAATACAACACCAATCGCTTGTGTTTTGAAAAACTCTTATATTTAACCTACAAATTCATTACGGTTAAAACAATCTTTGATGAGTTCAAGCACGGTCTACTCTTGACTCGCTACACGCTAGCAAAATAACAATAAAACATTAATCAATTTAATGTGTCTACAATGACAGTGGGTGGATATTCCGAACATCAAGGTCAACCTAGTCACTCGTACTTGGTCCTTTGTCTTTCCTCCCCTTCCCTTTCCCACGGCAGGTATTCTTTGCCTTTACAGGGAATATCCCCGTAGTCCTTCTACCTGGCTCTGGGACCCTTCCCGACGCCTCTGTCAAACCCGTGGTCGCCAATGCAGCCCTTTCCCTAGCTGCCTCTCTTCGAGTCATCATATCCATGCTCTAATCGGCCATCCGACTAGCATTGACCTCATAATCAGCCATATCATCCCCGGTACAATCCTGAGGGTTAGCCATCGCTTCGGCCCTCCTCAAAGTCGAGCTGTCACGACGGTCAAGGCCCAATAGCTCACTTCACCTCCACAGAAGAGCCATTTGTGTCTCCCCTATACACTCCTCGTACTAGTTCAAATACCGAGTAGACAGAACAGTGCCCCCTCTCCGGTGAAAGAGAACCCTGGCAGGAAAAGACGCATATTGCCACAACTGCATGAAAAGCAATGACGTCGAAGGATCATCCATAAAGAGCGATCCCACCTCAAAGGTAGAGGCATCACTCAAGCCCGTCAACGGAACCTGCTCCAACCCGAACTGCCGCAGCACCAACGATGGAATGTAGAAAGAAGACTGGGACAGCCCCGGAACTCTGACAATGAAGAGACCCTCCTGAACGGTCCGGCAAGTCTGCAACTTCCAGTGAGGAACCCACCATCGCAGACGATGCGTGCGGAGTTTGGCCATCCAAAGCCCCAAGTCAGCCTGACTGCCTCCTATCACCAAGGGTCGTCGAGAAAAAGACCAGGGATCACATGTCGCTGGTACCTCTGGCATCACTTGCAACCACTCCCTCAACCACAAAGTAAGCATAGCGGGACTTCCTCTAACATGTATCGGCTACCGGTCGCCATCCGACCTATGCCAAGGAATGTCTCACCCAAGATCATGGGTATGATATCTCCTCCGCTCCGGCACTGCCTCACTAGGTCCAGAACACTGCGGTGGTACACCCCCAATGACGTGAATGTGAACAAAGTAGCTGCGCACAGAGCAAAGGCGTCCCACGCCGCAACACTCCCATCGACACCGGCAAACCTATCGGGCATCCCTGAAATGTCAACATGATGGGTATTTGGTATCAGCATTCCGTATGCTTCTTTAGCTGAAATGCTAAGCAAGGACATCAACTTCTCAACGGTTGTCAGGCCGTCCGTCAAAGGAAGAACAATCTGCTCCACCTCAGGTCCTCCAAGGATAGCCCGAAAATCCTCAAGCGTGGGCGTGATCTCATTATAAGAGAAGCTGTACACGTGCCTCCTTTCATCCCAGAAATGAGCCGAAGCTCTCAGAAGGTCCCAATTCGACACAAGCTCCTTCAAAGCCCAAACTGCCTTCATCCTATAACAACCCTCGAAGAACTCCTTGTTTTGCCTCGTGTGGTGCCGTACCCACGTCTTGAACCTCTCCAAAAATCGTTCTTGCATCTGAGATGACAATCTTGGAAACATGGCCACGGAAAACAAAGGAAACTTTAAAGAGAGAAACAGAATTCAGCTTCAGAAACAAGCGTGAGATTTCAAAATCCACAGAAACTGGACTGCAATTTAAACAAGCTGAAATTGAGACATAGGCCAGCCGACCTATTTTTCAGGTTGACCAAGTCAAACCTGCAGCCTTGCTGTACCAATGTCCCTCGACATTTCCAAAGGCACCCCTGTTCAAGCCTTGACCAAAACATATTAACCCGTGATTAATTCACTCATTGCCAACACCACATCCGCCCCGGGCTCATGCAACAATGCAATTAATAAATAACAGTGCATATAGTTATAAATTTTTCCTGCTCAAATTTTATTATTTAATGCATCTCATGTTATTATTTATTTTTGATCAACCTACTTGCTTATCTGCCAAGAATAAGTAAAAAGTAATCATAATAAATACTCAAAATGTACAAAAGTTCACCCCAAGGGCCTTTCAAGTACAAAATGATATTCTGTTACAGACAATGCACACAATTGTCTAAAAGAAAAAAATCAACGGGACTACTCTGAGTCCTGCTCGTCATCCGAGTACTCAAAATACTGCCCCGCAACTGAAATTACTCGGATCTGGCTCACGCGCGGGCCCCGGCATCTCGCTGCTTGGTTGGTCGAGGAGGTGTCTCGCTGCGTTTTTGTTTGAAGAGTCGCCACGCCGTTTTGATTTAGCCCAAAACATTGAGAAAAGGCTTAGTTTAAAAACTGTTGTTTGTGTGATGAGATTTTTGAGTTCGGAGGTCAGGTTACTCCTCGGGAAGAGAATAGTAGAGCTCACCCGAGTCGCCTCATAAAAATGAGCCTTTCGGTACCCCTTCTTTCTTTAAAAGTTGTGTGTGTGTGTGTGTGCTTTTAAAAATGCATGCTGTATATAATGTCTACATTGTGTACTATGTATTGAAATGTTGAAATAGTAATGGAAGGAAGCATTACCAATGTTGGTTCATGTCTGTCTTCCACTTGGGAATAGTGTTTGAGTGTTGAATAGTGTTTCGGGACGGACCGGGATTGCTTCGGGATGTACCAGTGTCTGCGGACAGAGTTTCGACGTGCCTCGGGAGAGTCAGGTGTGTACTCAGGCATAGTTTGGCGTGCATTGGGATCGCAAGGATCATTGACTGGACTTAGGCAGAGGTTCGTCGTGCGTTGGGATCGTCGGTTGCGCTCGAGCAGAGTTCCGGCATGCGTCAGGATCGTCGGTTGTGCTCGAAAAGGGCCGGGACACCTCGAGATGGACCAGAATGCCTCGAGATGGATTGGCAGGGCTTCAAGATGGATTGGCAAGGCTTCAGAATGCCTCGGGAGTGCCTCAGGGCAGCTTGAGAGAGTATTGGGAGCGTTCGATAGGGCTTTGGAGTACCACGAGGGGCCTCAGAATGCCTCAGAGGGAACCGAAAGGGACCGGGATTGCCCCGAAGGGTCTTAGAGGGGTTGCCTGAAGGCTGGGAGAGAGAAGAGAAGAGGGAGGTGTGAGAAAAATGAGAGGGGGAGCCCTCTATTTATAGGGGTCAGATTCTGGCAAAATGTATCGCGCTACATAGTCTGCCATTACCACTTTTTTGGTTTTCCTGGATTTAAGGGAATATCATGGACTTTAAGAGGATTTTGTAATAATTATGTCTGGGGGCAGAGTGTGTCGCACGACACAAGGCACCATCTCCATATTTTCCAAAATTCCTAAGAAGTCCTTTTGTACTTTTTTATCCCAGAAAGGCCCCTCCTTGGGTTAGTTGGTGGTTTTTGGGTTTTTTAAAGGCTAAGGGTGTTCAAGATCACGTTTATGTGAGTCTGTGGTGTTTCCTATGCAGCGGACGGGGAGCGATCCAGATTGGGGTACTTACAGAAGCCCCTCGACGATGTCACTTACAGAGGAAGTGGGGTCGTCGATAAGATAATGGTCCTGATCTGGATCGCGTGCTGGGAGAGGAGGCGACTGTGTAGGTCAGTTCGTGAGGACGTGTCAGTATCCTATTATGTGACCATTTAGGTCGGTTGGCTGGACCCTTTGATAGGATTCCTACGTATCCCTAGCGGGAATCAAGCTTGATCGTAGTTCGTGTGTGGGGGGGAGTGCGTTGTCGTATATAAGATATGTGATGTCCTCTGACTAAGACTCTGTGCGTGAATGTGTTGACATCCTGTGGGTGACCGTTTAGGTCAGTTGGCTGGACCCGTTGATAGGATTCCTACGTATCCCTAGCGGGAATCAAGCCTGATCGTAGTTCATAAGTCATGTAATCGTGAGTGTATGCGGACGTGGTGGTGCCTTGAGGTGATGTGACTGCTAAGGTCGATTGTGAGGACGTGGTGATATCCTAAGGTGATGTGACCGCCGAGGTCGACTATGAGGACGTGGTGGCGTCCTAAGGTGATGTGACCGCCGAGGTCGGTTGTGAGGACGTGGTGGCGTCCTAAGGTGATGTGACCGCCGAGGTCGATTGTGAGGACGTGGTGGCGTCCTAAGGTGATGTGTCCACCGAGGTCGATTGTGAGGACGTGGTGGCGTCCTAAGGTGATGTTACCGCCGAGGTCGGTTGTGAGGACGTGGTGGCGTCCTAAGGTGATGTGACCGTCGAGGTCGGTTGTGAGGACGTGGTGTCGTCCTAAGGTGATGTGACCGCCAAGGTCGGTTGTGAGGACGTGGTGGCGTCCTAAGGTGATGTGACCGCCGAGGTCGGTGGTGAGGACGTGGTGGCATCCTAAGGTGATGATGTTTTGGGACATTTATGCGGTCTTCCGGACCGAGTAATTTAAAGCCTTCCGGGCTGCGAATAGTGATTTGGGAGGTTTTTGCGGTCTCCCGAACCGAGTAATTTAGAGCCTTTTGGGCTGCGGATAGTGATTTGGGAGGTTTTTGCGGTCTTCCAGACCGAGTAATTTAAAGCTTTCCGGGCTACGGATCATGATTTGGGAGGTTTATATGGTCTTCCGGACCGAGTAATTTAAAGCCTTCCGGGCTGCGGATAGTGATTTGGGAGGTTTTTGCGGTCTTTCGGACCGAGTAATTTAAAGCCTTCCGGGCTGTAGATAGTGATTTGGGATGTTTTTACGGTCTTCCTGACCGGGTAATTTAAAGACTTCTGGGCTACGGATAGTGATTTGGGAGGTTTTTGCGGTCTTCCAGACCGGGTAATTTAAAGTCTTCTGACTGAGGTTGTATCATTATGAGGACGTGTCCAGGAGTATAAACCTGAATTGGGACCTAGTTCAGGAGTATGACCTAAGTTGGGGTTTAGTTTCAGGAGTATGAACCTAAATTGGGACCTAGTTCAGGAGTATGACCTAAGTCAAGGTTTAGTTTCAGGAGTATGAACCTAAATTGGGACCAAGTTTAGGAGTATGACCTAAGTTGGGGTTTAGTTTCAGGAGTATAAACCTAAATTGGGACTTAGTTCAGGAGTATGACCCTAAGTTGAGACTATTCTAAGGCGTCTGGACCTATGTTGAGACTTAGTTCAGGAGTATGACCCTAAGTTGAGACAATTCTAAGGCGTCTGGACCTATGTTGATACTTAGTTCAGGAGTATGACCCTAAGTTGAGACTATTCTAAGGCGTCTGGACCTTTGTTGAGACTTAGTTCAGGAGTATGACCCTAAGTTGAGACTATTCTAAGGCGTCTGGACCTATGTTGAGACTTAGTTCAGGAGTATGATCCTAAGTTGAGACTATTCTAAGGCGTCTGGACCTATGTTGAGACTTAGTTCAGGAGTATGACCCTAAGTTGAGACTATTCTAAGGCGTCTGGACCTATGTTGAGACTTAGTTCAGAAGTATGACCCTAAGTTGAGACTATTCTAAGGCGTCTGGACCTATGTTAGGTTTGATGGTGTATTTTGTGAGTCATGTAAGAACTTTGTTAGAAAGGAATCATGCAGTGTTGGTATTCTTCTTTCATGTAGCATTTATTACATCTATGTCTTGCATTTGAAGTTTATTGACGTACCTTTGCTGTGTTTACCTGCAGGTGGAGGCGCCTTTGTGAGGAGGAAGTTGAAATATTGAGGACTTGGGGCGCCTCTGACCGAGATGCTGAGGACGTGGTGGCGCCTCTGGCTGAATTGCTGAAGTGTTTTGAGGACGTGTGGCGCCTCTGACCGAGTTGTTGAAATGTTGAGGACGTGTGGCGCCTCTGACCGAGTTGCTGAAATGTTGAGGACGTGTGGCACCTCTGACCGAGTTGCTGAAGTGTTGAGGACGTGTGGCGCCTCTGACCGAGTTGCTGAAATGTTGAGGCCGCTGCAGGTGCTGGCTAAGGAATGGAGGGATGGCTCGCTTTCTCTTTCCTTCTTCGTTCTGACTTCTGCAGACGTCTTGGAGTATCCGGTCGAGGAAGGTGCTGAGTTCACTGAGGATGATGAGGTGGCTAGCGGAGGCGCCGAGATGTGGGAGTCTTTACCAGGCGATGGTGCCGATGACTCAGAGTAGGACTCTTTTTTTTTTCCGTTTATGTGCATGTTAGTGAGGAGAGCAACAAAATATTTGTATTTATATGCACAATGTATTCACATTTTATTTTTGCTTTAGGGGTTGTTTCTACTCCCTTTTTTTATGTTCAGTGCATGTCGCATGAGCTTGAAATGTTTGTGGTTAGTGTATGGTGGCCGAAAATGGCTTTGGTAAGGCTTTTGAGCAGTTGGGGGCTGTGAGTACCCCGACCCGAACTCATGCTTTTGGGTCCGCTTTCCATGGTTGGCATTAATTTTGGGCTTATTTATTTGCTAACGTGCATTTTGGCCCTAAATTATCCATCCATTTGTTTGATCCATTGGGCCTGCCTTCCTGCAGCCCAATTTGTCATAAAGATGACCGGTGTCGTCCGACATAGGGCAACCCAAAGGCGGTTAACGCCCTATGTCGTACAACATAAGACCTCCCATCAGCATGCCTATAAATAAAGGGCTTGGCTGATCATTTTTAGGGGGGATTTTGGCAAGTAGGGTAAACTCTGCTAAAATAGAGACTCACTCTCTCTCTCTCTCACACACACTCACCTCCCTCCTCATACATACACTCATCCAAGCCAAGATTCAAAGAAGGACCTCCTTTGTTGGTGTTTTGAAGGGGTGAATACCATACTATTGGTGCTTCTACCTTGTGGACTACAATAGGTAGTCCCTAAACTCTCTCTCTCTCTCTGATTACATCTTGCATTCTCATATCTTTATATTGCATGCTTATAGTGTTGAATAACATGTGAATATTTGGGATTTTGCATGACAAAGGTGGTGGAGATGTGAATCTTCCATATTCACATCTCCTTACCTCAGATCTGGACATTTAGTAGTCTCAGTTGCATTAAAGCTTGCATCTTGTTTACTTGTATTCGAGTTAGGAGGTGATGGCTACATGATAATGGCCATAAACATGTGATTCATCACATTTGGCCATTAAAGCCATGTGATCCTCCCATAATACTCACGTAATATTGTTGTTATACTGTTTCCAGTTAGTATTGTAGCTTATATTCAAGTCTTGAGCAAGGTGGGATCAGTCTGCTGAAGGACACTGAAATAGGACACCTATGTCGGACGACACAGGACATCTAAAGGAGTCCTGTGTCATACGACATAGAGCTCCCAGAAAGCTGTTTGGCTTTCAGTGACTTCAGATCTGCACAGATTGATTCTCTTTGTGCTTAAAGGCTGAGTTTAAGTATTTTTAGTTCATTTACCACTATTTGGGAAGCCTAAGATCCGTTTGGGTGTAACCCATTGATGGAGATGGTTTGTCGTGTGGCATGGACGGCCTTGGGTGTCCTATGCCATAAGACATCCGTATCATTAAAGGTCAATCTTGATTTTGCTCACTCCAATCAACCCCAAACTAGTCTTAGACTCTGAATAGTGTCTCTCCTTAGTTAAAATAGCATTGTTTTAATTCTAGAATAGCTTTGGTGTTGTAAGAGACAACCTGACCAGGATGTCTTATGTCGTCCGACATCCCTCTTCTGAGGAAGTCCTGTGTCGGACGACATCCGAGTTCCCTGGACAGACTGTCTCATCTCCTGTCTTGTAATGCAAGTCTTCGTTTGTAAGGGTGTGGCCCCCTTTCATGGTTCACAAGTTGTATTCAGTTTCAATGCCATCAATGAAATCCAAATTTGCATGCCTTGTTCGATTGACACAAATTGCACACACTTTGAATGATTATGATTGTCCAATGTTTGATTGAAAGTCTCGAAAGAGGCGATGTGGGTGAGCTCCATATTCTCTTCCCACATCGTAACTTGACCCCCGAACCCATTTTCTCATTTCTGAAGGTTTTTCAACGTTTTCCTTAAAAACGGCGTGGCGACTCCCAAAAACAAAAGAAAATTATTTTTCGGAGAGCGTTCATTCAGTGGCGACTCTGCTAGGGAGACTTTGTTGAAAAGCTTTTATTTTTAAAAAATAAGAAAAAAAATAGTGATGCTTGGTATATAGGTGGAAACCACTAAATTTCCTGTATCGCTTCCTAACCCGGGGCTTGGGATAAATTGTGGTCTAACAATCCCATGTACCGGTATCATTCTTCTTTTTTTTTTTGAAAAAAGAGAAAAAGCTTTTCTTAAGAGGGTCTAACTTTCTTTAAATCAACTTGGACAATTTTTTCATTCTCCTTGTGTGTGATTTGTGTCATTTTGTGTGCTCTTATGTGCCTTGCCATGCTTTTGTGCCTATATGTTTTATATGCCTTGATATGATGGTATTTCAGTGTTGGGGCTTCCCCCTTGTGCTGCTTGCTTGGTTCTGTTGGTGAGAACTTCTGTGTCGGACGACATCCCCTTCCTGGGATGTCCTGTGTCGGACGACATAGGAAGACAGTGCAGGGACAATTTCAGTTGATTAGTTGGACTAGTTCTTTTTCCTTTTTGCATACTCATTGCATTTAAAAAAAAAAGGAAAAAAATCTTTTTTACAAAAAAGGCAAAAAAAATACTCCCTCCGTCCCGGTAGAAGCGTCGCCATTTTTAGCCCGGCACGCAAATTAAGGAAAAGTGTGGGAAGTAAAAATGTTGTGAGTGTAATTTAAAAATAGGAGAGAGAATTAGTGGAGGAAATAGTGAATTTTAAAAGTGTTGTGAGTGTAGAGGAGAGAGAATTAGTGGAGGGAATAGTGGATGGGATAATAAAATATTAATAAAAGTTTCCTTTTTAGGAAAGGGTGACGCTATAAACGGGACGCCATTTTGGGTAAAAAGTGACGCTTCGGCCGGGACGGAGGGAGTATACGCTACCCGCACATAGAGTTAGAACCCAGGAGTGTACGGACGGCATCGCGGACAGTGACGTGTTTCGCTTACGCTTGAGCGCCTAAATTCCTCCCAGCCTATAGACTAGGAGCCAACACTTGTCCGTGACACACTTTCTACCGTGACCGGTTGGTTTTTGGCAAAAATACTTTTCAAAACATTTTTCAAACTCGGTTTTCAAAATTTTCTCACAAAGTCCGAGTCATACTTCGGCTCCAAGGTCTTGGCATCTCTCCTTCTTCATGATGAAATTACGACATAACTCAACGTGAGTACATGTCAAAGCTCTGACATGTCTCGATGTGGATACATGTCGATTTCTTGACTTGGCCTCGCAAGAGGTCATGACGCGTTTTCGACATGTGCTAACGCGAGATCATGTCGAATTCTTGACACATACTAATGGGAGGTTATGCCGAAATTTTGCCATGAAGCGACGAGAGGACATGCCGGATTTTCGACTCGAAATGAGGAGAGGTCATGCCGAATTTTTTCCAGGATTTTACCTGCAAATTGCGGTCTTGTACATTCAAACGTACTTTCGACCCTCTCTCCTCCCGAGTCTAGACGTGTTGACTTGGACTTGGTTTTGAAAATCTTGAGTTTGACTTGTTTTGACTTGTATGCCCATAGGTCCGTTTTGCCTTTTGATTGGTGGGTTCCACGTGCCCTATAGGACCTCTGCCGGGATTGTCCATCCCGGAGGTGCAATACAGGTGGAATACAGGGGGTCTATAGACGTAGTGATGGAACCCACTAGTCCAGGAATAGTGTAGACTGCGAAAAAGAAGGTGTCCCCCTTTTCCAACCATTCTTAGGGTTAATAAAAATCGTTTTTATTTAAATCTTTTAAATAAAGCATATGCATGAGTCCGTCCTGAGCCTATCCTCTCCCCTACCTAAAATAGTTCTCTCCCCCTTTCAGTGAGCAAGTACTGGGTCAGAGTTTCGGGTGGTCGGTTAATCAGTTTCTCTCCAGTCAGGGATTCGTTTCCAGCAGTCTCAGAGATGGCAGATTCACAAGTTTCATCGGGTGTTGATCCAGCTCAAGGTCAGAATGTCAGTCAAGGTGTAGGGCCGGATCAAGGTCAGAATGTGGGACCGAATGTGGGTTTGAATGCCTCTCCTAGCAGTGGTTATGGCATGGGTCCTCATATGACACCCCCGGGAAGTCCGTTTGTTAACCCTCACCCAGGTTTCAACTTCTCTCAGGAGGCTTCTCTCCGTGCTGCTCTCGAAGCCTCTCGTGCCCGTGAGGAGGCCGATTAGGCTCATTATGTTGAAGTGATGCGCATGCAAGGGGTTGCCGTAGTCCGTCGCCCCGATGGGTCGTACGAGGAAATTAGGGAGGAGCCCGATGTTACTATCACCGACACTGGTTTTGTTCCCCCGTCCTCACATAGGCAAGGCTATCACAATATGACCCCGCCAATCTCTTATGGTGTACCTAGCTCCTTTTCGATGCCGACTTATGGAAATGTGTCGAGACCTCCCCCCATCCCGGTGTCTACTTATGGCGGGCAATACGGACTGAGAGGTGAGTCGAGCTCCTTCCCGAAGGTTAGTGCTCAGGACCAGTTTGTGTTTTCTCCTCAGAATCAGTATGGGCAGAATCAGTACAGTGGTGTCAGCCAAGATCAGTTTGGGTCGGCTCAGAATCAGTATGGGTTCCAAGGTCAGGGTCAGTATAGCAGCGTAGGTCAGCCGCTCAACCCAACCTTTGGCGGTCAGTTTGTTGCTCCTCAGGGTCAGTCCAATCAGCAGCAGAGTGGTCAGTATCGTCTGTCAGGAAGCCAGATTTGTCAGGATAGCATTCCGCCGTATCCTCAGCCCCAGCTCCAAATCTTTCCTCCACCAGTAGTGCAGCCACAGTTTAACGGGTATGATGCTTTTGGGGTAAAGATCCAAGGTCCAAGTGGTCTTATGCGGGTGCTCCAGTGTCATTGCCACCGGCTGCTTTGCCTTTTAATCCGTCAGCTTCTCAGTTTGCAGTTCCTCCCTTTGTGGCGCCTGTTCAAACGAGTCATCCTGTTCTGTCCTCCATGGTAGCTCCAACTGTAGGGAAACCCCCATCTTCCGAAGTTTTGAGTTTAAAGGAAGAATTGAAGTATGTGAAAGAACAATTGCACAAGATGACTTTTGGGTCCAGCGTGGTCAACTCTGTAGAGCTTAAGGACTCTAAGGCCCTCCCAAAGAACTTCAAGATGCCCCCTATAACTAAGTTTGAAGGCTCTACATGCCCTAAAACTCACATGAACAGCTATATCATGTCTATGGGTGCCAAAGGGGCCACCGAGGAGATGCTAGCCCTCTACTTTCATTTGTCTCTCGATGATTCTCCTTTGAGATGGTTTCTAGGCCTTAAGCCGGAGGTGAGGGCTACGTGGTCCCAGATCAGTGATGCTTTTCTGGAGAAGTACAAAGGAAGTGTTGAGTGGTACACCACTCGTAGTGATTTGATCGGCACCATCCAGAGGCACGATGAGTCCATGACAGATTTCTATAAGAGATGGAACAAGAAGCTAAATGAGTTGGTTCATCCAGTTCCCCTATCCGATGAGAAGTTCATTTTTCTTTCATGCGTCAAGCCAGCTATTAGGGAAGCCATTGGGCGTGGGTATTACCCGAATCTGCGAGAAATGGTGAGTGCAGGGGCCGAAAGCGAGAATGCCACCTATTCCATCGTTCCAAGCCCTACCCCCGTTGCTTCGAAGGGTAAGGAAACTGCTGTCTCTAACACCGTCAACTACATTCAAGGGGAGAAGGGTCAGTTATCCGGCCGTGGTGGAGGAAAGCCTCAGCGGCAGAAATATGATGATTTGGGGATGTCAATTGAGGAGGCATTTAATGGCTTGGTAAAGACTGGGCTGATCAAGCCTCTGGATAATTACAACCCGGTTAAGGCAAACCCCAATCTGGACACTAGCAAGTTTTGCCTCTACCATCAGTACCCTGGACATGTTACCAATGACTGTGTCCCTTTGAAGCTGCTCATCCAAAGGTTTCTTAATGAGGGGAAGATCGAAAAGGCTCCTCGCCCCGATGTGGTCACTAATCTTCTTTCGTGATCTTCACCAGAACCCAGGGCCCTCCCATCCAATATTAATACAGTCAATCAGTCTGTGTAGGTTCTAGATTGTCCGTCTGTTTCTTTAATGAATGTCCTTTATTGGACAAGAGTCCGTTAAGTCCACGTTGGACTAGTCTTTTCTTCCAATGATAAAAATTTTTGTTTCTCTTCTTGCTAGACTCGAGACATAACTTGCATACCCACATTACACCTGATTGAAATGGTTTTATTCCACATGATCACTTGTGCTGCTCAATCACTAATTCTTTGAAATGATTAATATTTAAATTGATCAGAGTAAGAAAATCAACTGATATCTTTCTCAAATTGGGGCTTACCAACTCCCCATCTTGCATCTCATATGCTCACATCTCTTTCATCATCATCATTTCGTTGCTCGATGAGTTTGCATAAATCTTTTTCATTTAAAGTTTAAGCAAGCAATGAAGACTTAATTTCGTTTAGGTCATCCGGTAGGGGTTGCGGTTGAAGCCTTTCACCCTAGGGAAGCCATTACCTCACCCTCACTAAATAATATCCTTTCATTTCAAGATCGGCATGTTTCGAAACCCGTTTAGCCATCACCTTTGCTCCATGAAGTCCAAGCAAGCCTAAGAAGTTAGCTTTGAGAGTCGGCGATGCGCAAAATATCTCAAGCCATGAAGGAAGGACGGATATAATCCTCAGCTCCTCAAAGAGGCCTTCCAAATTCTAAAAAGAAGAGTTTTAAATCCTTACAATTCAGCAAAAATCCCCGACTTCTCGGAAAGCTCTCCAATGTTCAAAAAGAGCTCAAATCCTCGAAAGTTCATAAAAGTTCTCGATAGCTTGGACTTCCTCTCACCATTACCTTAAATCAATCCCAAGCCATCCTCTCGATTTTAGAGGATATTCCCATTACCATTACCCTTGCCTTTGGCCAAAGTCAAAATTTGACCTCTCATTCTTAGAGGCAATCAATCTTCCTCGCCATAGATTTCCCAAACACATCCCTGCAAGCCAACCTCTCATCTTTAGAGGTTCAGTCAGTAAAAGGCCTAGCCGACCTCTCATCTTAAGAGGTCATGATATTCCGAATCACCCTATGGCCGATCAAAGCCCGAAAACCCAGCTACAGTCCCTACCGGATAGTAATTTCATTCTAATATCTTCGAGAGCTAAATCAAATTAATGCTTCATTGCTTGCTTAAATTGGAATCTAATCCATCTTGGCTCAAAGTCATCAATCTAAGATTGTGCAAATTCAGTCCATTCATTTGGCACTTTATGTGAGCATATTTCATTTCTCCTCCACAAACACTTGCCGCGGATGTCCCACTGGGGCTTCGCGTCCGTGTCTTTCATGGACACTCCAAGGGGACATGATCTTCAATTCTCCAATTCTCAAAATCCTCAAAGGTCCTCAAAATCTCGAAATTTCATATTCCTCCTCTTTTCAATCGGGATAAGCCCAAACTACGGGGACCTGAGCTCCTCGTCAGGAGGGGAACGTAGGCAACCATAACTGGTCCGGTCGAAATCACAAACAAATCTCAAAAAATTCGGTCTCATCAAGGACCGTTCCTATACACTTTCCATCCTTCCGAGCTTGATTCTCGATATCAGTTGGTTTTCTCCTTGTGATTAATTAAAATATTTGTTCATATCAGATTTAGTGTTTGAATAACCCGAACATCGATAAAGGGTTTTAAGAAGCCTTGTGATCATTATGAATAAGACAAGTTTTCAAGTGTCTCGACAAGTCTTCTCTTTCTCCATCATAGGGAAATAGAGCCAAACACTGTCTTTCAGTCAGCAGGGGCTTCCATACACTTTTCCACACCTTGTGATGCTTATACTCTCTCAAAAGAGTTAAACCTAAAGCGAGTGTGTATACACAGAATCGGGATCCATTCCCACCCTCGAAAAATGTGCCCCTGCACATATACATTTCCGAGTTTTGTCCAGTGACTGATTGACTGAGGTCTAAAAAGATGGGCGCCTCCTTGGCCGCATGATGATTCTGCCTGTAATGGGGCTGCATTGGATCTCTCATCACAACGTTCCATTTTGGGCTAAATGCTAGGTCTTGAGGCTATTTTTGGTGTTGAAGGTCGGTTCTGGGGCTGCTGTGACTGCTGGAAGTTGCCTTTTGCGAATCTGTCCTTTTATAAATGCTGGGGTTGATTTCCCAAGAAAGTCTGTTAATGTAACCATCCATCAGACATCAGCACTGGTTGCATCTGCAGCATTCCATCGGCGATCCGATACTTGCTCAAAATCTGTCCAAAACATCTCAAAACTGTATATATCCATTCCCCTTACTCACCAAACGCATGGGAGAGGATTTGGCACATCAAATAACACCCAATAAATACCAAACCACAAAAATACCAACCCCCAACAAATGCCATTCTTTTTTGCCATTTCTTGGGACGGACTAATGCATGTGAACAAATAAGTTTAGATGCTATCAAGAGAATGCCTTAGTTGCAAAATACAAAAAATATTGTTTTACAAAGTGAGAAGCAATAGAATAGTGCATGCATTGTTTCTTCTCTCTCTCTCTAAGAGTCCTAAAGCATGGCAAAAGGGGGCCACCGCAATCAATCCGGCTCTGAGTCGTCGCCATGGTGCTCACCGCCCTCCTCGGAGTCGCGGTCACCGCTCTCCCCAGAATCACTCTCTTTCTGGCCGTCGCCTCCCTGCGCCTCAAATCACAATCTGTACAATGAGTTCAAGTTCTGCAGGTGGCATATTCTGCCTTTATCGTCTTCATAGGTCTCGTAATCTTCAGACCTATCAGCATCATTTGAAAGGGCCCTAGATGCCTCAGTTTCCAAGCAGTGCTCGTCAAGCTTATCAGCCTCATTGGAAAATCATCGTCAAAGGTCCGTCTAACAATGACAAATCATCGGCAATACCTGTCTTGCGACGGCAAATCATCAGCAGAGTCCGTCTTGCAACGGTAATATCAACAACAAAGTTTGTGTTCTACTCGGCAAATGTTTCCAAAGTCAGCCCATCACTTCAAGTGATCTTCGTATGCACAACCCTTGCAGGTAAGCACATCACAGGTATGAAAGTATATCTCATTTCAACTGCAAATCTTCTCGCCTTATGTTTACTTTCTCGAAAAAGTCATTTCTTTTTCTTGGAGTTCATCTCGCGATACTTTTGAGTTAATCTCGATCCCTTTTTGGGCTTGTTCCCATACCTTTTTAGGCTTGTTCCCACACCTCTTTAGGCTTGTTCCTATATCTCGCTAGGCTTGCTCCTATGCATAGGCTTGTTCCTACACCTCTTTAGGTTTGTTCCAATACCTCTTTAGGCTTGTTCCTATATCTCGCTAGGCTTGTTCCTATGCGTAGGCTTGTTCCTACACTTCTTTAGGCTTGTTCCTATATCTTTTTAGGCTTGTTCCTATACTTCTTTAGGCTTGTTCCTACACCCCTTTAGGCTCGTTCCTATGTCTCTGAACCATGTTGTGATTATCTTTCATGTTATGCTTTTATGATTATGCTTCTTTCGGGTGACTCCCCAACGAAACAGTCAAATCCTCGGGTGACTCCCCAACGAAACAGTCAAATCCTCGGGTGACTCCCCAACGAAACAGTCAAATCCTCGGGTGACTCCCCAATGAAATAGTCAAATCCTCGGGTGACTCCCCAACGAAACAGTCAAATCCTCGGGTGACTCCCCAACGAAAAAGTCAAATCCTCGGGTGACTCCCCAACGAAATAGTCAAATCCTCGGGTGACTCCCCAATGAAACAGTCAAATCCTCGGGTGACTCCCCAACAAAACAGTCAAATCCTTGGGTGACTCCCCAAAGAAACAGTCAAATCTTGGGTACAAAGCCCGTGGTCTTTCATTAGCGCTACCTCTTTTGTTGAACTACGATTCGGCTTGATTCCCTCACGGGATATGTAGGAATCCTTTTCATAAAAGGTCCAGCCGCCCGACCATCCTGGTCATCCTTCTTTCCCCGCCGTTCGTTGTCCGGCTCGGGATTCTCATTTTGTCGACTACCCCACTTCTCGCGGAAGTGACGTCGCCGAGGGGCTCTGTGAGTACCCCAACCCGAACTCGTGCTTTTGGGTCCGCTTTCCATGGTTGGCATTAATTTTGGGCTAATTTATTTGCTAACGTGCATTTTGGCCCTAAATTATCCATCCATTTGTTTGATCCATTGGGCCTGCCTTCCTGTGGCCCAATTTGTCATAAAGATGACCGGTGTCGTCCGACATAGGGCAACCCAAAGGCGGTTAATGCCCTATGTCGTACGACATAAGACCTCCCATCAGCATGCCTATAAATAAAGGGCTTGGCTGATCATTTTGAGGGGGGATTTTGGCAAGTAGGGTAAACTCTGCTAAAATAGAGACTCACTCTCTCTCTCACACACACACACTCACCTCCCTCCTCATACATACACTCATCCAAGCCAAGATTCAAAGAAGGACCTCCTTTGTTGGTGTTTTGAAGGGGTAAACACCATACTATTGGTGCTTCTACCTTATGGACTACAATAGGTAGTCCCTAAACTCTGTCTCTCTCTCTGATTACATCTTGCATTCTCATATCTTTATATTGCATGCTTATAGTGTTGAATAACATGTGAATATTTGGGATTTTGCATGACAAAGGTGGTGGAGATGTGAATCTTCCATATTCACATCTCCTCACCTCAGATCTGGACATTTAGTAGTCTCAGTTGCATTAAAGGTTGCATCTTGTTTACTTGTATTCGAGTTAGGAGGTGATGGCTACATGATAATGGCCATAAGCATGTGATTCATCACATTTGGCCATTAAAGCCATGTGATCCTCCCATAATAATCACGTAATATTGTTGTTATACTGTTTCCAGTTAGTATTGTAGCTTATATTCAAGTCTTGAGCAAGGTGAGATCAGTCTGCTGAAGGACACTGAAATAGGACACCTATATCAGACGACACAGGACATCTAAAGGAGTCCTGTGTCATACGACATAGAGCTCCCAGAAAGCTGTTTGGCTTTCAGTGACTTCAGATTTGCACAGATTGATCCTCTTTGTGCTTAAAGGCTGAGTTTAAGTATTTTTAGTTCATTTACCACTATTTGGGAAGCCTAAGATCCGTTTGGGTGTAACCCATTGATGGAGATGGCTTGTCGTGTGGCATGGACGGCCTTGGGTGTCCTATGCCATATGACATCCGTATCATTAAAGGTCAATCTTGATTTTGCTCACTCCAATCAACCCTAAACTGGTCTTAGACTCTGAATAGTGTCTCTCCTTAGTTAAAATAGCATTGTTTTAATTCTAGAATAGCTTTAGTGTTGTAAGAGACAACCTGAACAGGATGTCTTATGTCGTCCGACATCCCTCTTCTGAGGAAGTCCTGTGTCAGATGACATCCGAGTTCCTTGGACAGACTGTCTCATCTCCTGTCTTGTAATGCAAGTCTTCGTTTATAAGGGTGTGGCCCCCTTTCATGGTTCACAAGTTGTATTTAGTTTCAATGCCATCAATGAAATCCAAATTTGCATGCCTTGTTTGATTGACACAAATTGCACACACTTTGAATGATTATGATTGTCCAATATTTGATTGAAAGTCTCGAAAGAGGCGATGTGGGTGAGCTCCATATTCTCTTCCCACATCGTAACTTGACCCCCGAACCCATTTTCTCATTTCCGAAGGTTTTTCAATGTTTTCCTTAAAAATGGCATGGTGACTCTCAAAAACAAAAGAAAATTATTTTTCAGAGGGTGTTCATTCAGGGGCTGAAGCAGCTTTGACAGTTTCATGAGCGACGGCAGGAGTGATGTCTCCTGGGACGTGTTTGTTGGATGTGGTAGGCCATTGCCGGGTCGGTGAGGACATCGTTCCCTTAGTTTCGGGGGAGACTTTCCATGGAATAGATCACTTGGCGATGGGGGACCGGTTCATGCGTGGGGGAAGCCTCTGCTTTGGTCACTTTGTGGTTGCGAGAGAGGCTTCAAGCAATGCCTGTGCTTCTGACATCTTTTAGTACGTGGACGTTTGCTCAGCGACCTCTTGTCTTGGATATGGATCAGTCTGCTTGGGAGAGGTGGATGACTCGACTTGGCACACATCAGATCCACTGGTGGGTTCCTTATTGGGGCATTGAGACTATGAGGGCCTTTTAGGAAGGTTCCTATGTTGTCAGAGCTCCGGGTTTGTCTTGGTCCTCTTTTTATGTTCCGTCGCTTGTTTCCAGGCAGTTCGGGATGAGGCAGGAGCCTTGGTTGGAACGACATTGCCACTATGGAGGTAGCTTCTTTCTGCATGGTAGGTCCAGATGCCTTTCTTTATTTTCTGAGGGTATGGAAGTATTCCGCTTTCCCTTCTGTGGTGCTCCTTCGACGTTGGGAGAGTGTTGTCTTGACCACCGAGTACCTGGATTGGTACGAGCAGCATATCGGGCAGATCCAAGTGGTTTTGGGGAGCAGGCGTGAAGTGATTCTGGGGCAAGGTTGTCATCTCAGCTATAGCCTTAGAAGTGCAGAAGCCTAGTTCAACCCTCAGGATGTCATGGGAGACGTTTTGTTTGACTATGAGACCAGAGTTGACCGACTGACGGGGAGGGGTCCCCTTTTGCCGGCTCGCAGGGAGGAGATCTGAGCCGAGTCACGGGTGAATGAAGCTCGGCGAGCTACTGGATTGTTTGACCCGACGGGCAGGACTCCTGATCTAGGAAGGAGGGAGACAGAGTTGGCTCATGTGGAGCGAAGAAAGACTCGCCGGGGACGAGGGAAGAAAGGAAAGAATGGCGAGGGGATAAGCGCGAGTGGCGCGGAATGACCTTCTGAAACTCTAAGTATCCATTCATTGTCGTTTGCAGACATATTAATTGTTAAATGCTTTACGTTGTCTTTTAGCATGTTGTGAATTTGAGAGTAGAACGTGCTTGAACTCATCAAGAAGTGTTTTAACTGTGATGATTTGTGATTTACTTTTAA
Organism: Adenophora triphylla var. japonica; assembly: GCA_022495995.1. Lineage (NCBI taxonomy): Eukaryota > Viridiplantae > Streptophyta > Magnoliopsida > Asterales > Campanulaceae > Adenophora > Adenophora triphylla. The sequence goes on from JAFEMH010000008.1 coordinate 1,018,230, forward strand.
AGCTTTGTCGAGACGCAAAATCTCTTGCTTGTTTCTTGTCTGAGCCTTGGTGGCGTCAATTTTTAGAATTTTGTGTATTCCTTAGACCGAACTAATGAAGGCTGCCTACGTTCCCCTTGAGGGGCTCAGGTCTACGTAGTTCGACCCTCTTTTGTGGGAGAAATGACTTGTAATGTATACTCGCAAGGGCGTATTTATTTTTGAAAAGGTGGGAACGGGTCCTCTTTTGCGTGAATGCCTTATTTGATGTAGGCACAAAAGAAATGCTTTTGGGTTTGACTCTTTTGAGAGAGTATGAGCACTGAAAAGCTTGTAAAAGTGTATGGAAGCCCTTGCTGACAGAAAATCAGTGTTTAGCTCTATTGTCCTATTTTGTAGAAAAAGAAGACTTGTCTAGACATTTGAAAACTTGATATGTTCACAATGATCACATGTTTGCTTAAAACCCTTTGTTGATGTTTGGGTTATTCAACAATTAAACTTGATATGCTTGATTAATCATGAGGAGAAAGTCAACCGGTATCAAGGATCGAGTTGGTCTGGTGTGAAAGAAGGTTTGTGTATAGGAGAGGTCATTGGTGAGACTGGGTTTGTCGATTTGTATATGTTTATGACCGGACCATTTCTGGTTGCCTACGTTCCCCTTAAGATAAGGAGCTCAGGTCGACATAGTTCGGGGTTGAACCGTGATTGGCTTTGGGGCTAGGGCATGAATATTTGTGCGACCTTTGACGAAAAGGCTCAGAAAGTTGAAAGATGAGGCACGGGCCTTGAGGTAATTCCTTGACAAGTCATTTTTGACGACAGTTTCAATGAATCCATTACTTCTTGGTCGTTGCTCTTTCGGGGAGAGGAAGAATTTGAGTATCGCTTAAGGACTTATGATGCATTTTTGCCTTCGCCTTCTTCTATTGAGCTTCTGACTGGCGGTGCTGGGTCCTTGGCTCTTTTTATTTTTTTGAAGCTCCTGCTTGAGCTTTTTCTCTTTTTTTTTTGAAGCTTCCGCTTGAGCTTTTTTTCTTTTTTTTTTTGAAGCTTACGCTTGAGCTTTTTTTTTTTTTTTTGAAGCATATAAGGGTGAAGGCAAGTCCCTGCTTGAACTTTCTTGATGCGCACGAGGGCGAAGGCAAGCCCCTAGGTTGTTGTCGACATGGGGTCAATCTTTTAATGCTAAGTGACCTTTTGTTGTCTTTTGATGTTGCCTCCGTCGTTGACTTGGTCAAGGTGATGGTGGGGACATGTTTTGGAAAGTGTATGGCTTGATGGAGGCCTTTGTGTGGGGTATGGTAAAGTGTATGGGGAGCTATCGATTGACTTTCTCACACCAATTAATCAAAGCATTAATCATTTGTGGAATTACTTGTTGAGCAATGCAAGTGATCACATAGAACAAAACCATTTCATTAAATGTAATGTGGGGTGCAAAATAATGTCTCAAGTCTAGCAAGAAAAGAAATAAAACTTGCGTATGGAAAATTGAAGACTTAATTACAATGTCCGAGGAGGACTTGATTGAATGAGAAAAGTACTAGAACCTACGAGGTTATGATTTTTTTTTTGTGTTGAGGAGGGAGAAGAAGATTCGATATTCTTTAGGTGAAGTATCGACGGAGAATTCTCCGATTTGCGTCTCTGTAGGCTCTTCAGCAGTTCCCAAATTCATTTTGGTTAGAACCTTCTCGACAGCTTGGGCCCGATTTTACTCTCGTTTGACAACATGCTTAAAGATTTCTTAATGTATTGTTCATTTAATGTGTCTGCGTCTTTATCAAGTGAATCATTATTAACTGTTTTGATTAGTTAATTTATCATTTGTTAAAGTGGCAATGAGTGGATACTCAGAAAGGTCAAACTTTTATTCAAAGCATAAGGAAGCGCGGTTTTTGTTACAAACGCATAATCTTTAGGCGTAAGGCCATCAGACGACTCGAGAGACTCAAACTTAAATACAACAAAATCGGGGTCTTTTATTTTCGAAGCTAGACTCTAGGAGAGTGGAGTTAGACCAAGCTTCCGAAACATTTCTTCTTTGCTGGCTGTGGGTCATGAGAAGGTAACCCAGTTCTTCAATGGCATTTTTTGACGCGCTTGTTGATGGATGTGTATTTACCCATCCAAATGATGCACTTTTAGGCTTTCTTTGTGTTTGATTCCCGAGTTTTATGTATATTTGATATGGTTTGTTAGTGTTTTGATAGTTCAGGGGCAGTTTTGTTATTTCTCAGGGGGGTCCACAATCTTTACCCTAGTCTCTATATATACTTCACAGCCACGTTAATTGAGGAGGATCGAATATCATAGGATTTGGAGAGTTTGATTTTTTTCTTTAACAATTCAATTGAAGAGAAGAATAATTCATCATTCCAGGTTTTTATCATTGTAAATTATGAGTAGCTAAATTTCTTAGATTTGTAGATTGGTTGGATCTTTATCCGGATTTCTATGCAATAGTATTTTAATTCTTTCTATTTAATTCCTTCTAGTTCATTAATAGATTTTAATTTCTTGTTCTTAGATTTGAGACGTATGTTAATATACGAACTCGTCTTTGAATAACTGGGTATCGAATTCGCCATTAATTTGGGATTTTGATACATAGACCTCTATTTATTGAATAACTTGGTCTGTGCCGTAATAGAATCGGATCAACATTAGGTTTTGTTATTCTTTCGTGCTTAATGTATTCTTCGAGTATTGTGGTGCCGTAATAGAAGTCACAATATTAAAAAGAGTATTTAGGATTGTAATCCGGCCACCTAACCGTGTCGATCCTAGCTAAAGTAAATGAACCCTAGAAGTTGAGTTAATGTTTTATAAGTAAAATTCTGCATAGAATGATGGTAAAGTGAAATCCAATCTACGAATCTCTGCTCATAATCTGTTTTCTCGTTTAGTTAGTTTTTGCTATTTATTCTATGCTTTTAGTTCTAAATCAACTCTATAAACTTTGTTTACAAAATTCACTGCTTTCACTTTATTTGTTTACCAACGAGTCTCTGTGGATCCGACCCCTACATTTGCATACTGCTACACCGGTAGTGAGTACACTTGCTCGGTTTTTATTACAAGAGGGAGATTTCCTCCATCAAGTTTATGGCGCCATTGCCGGGGACTTGTTGCAAGTAAACAAGTAGGTTAGATAGTGAATGCAAGGTCGTCATTCTTTGAAGCCTACATTGGTGCCATTGAATGACAACATAAACAGACTTAATAAAGCTAAAGACACTAAGCTTCTTGAGGAAGCATTTGAGGGCGATCCCCTCTTTAATCCCCTTTTCTCGGATTCGGACACCGAATCAGAACCCTCCACCACCGAGGTAGAGGAAGAGAAAGCCGAGATGGCAGAACCACCGGCACAAACTATGAATGATTTCCTGAGACCTAAGGTAGACACATCTACCTCTTACATAGTGCTGTCCGATGCAGCCAAAAATCTAGAGGTCAAAGGACAATACTTTGCCATGTTGCCAAGCTTTCACGGATTGCCTGGTGAGGATGCACTCACGTTCCTTAAAGAGTATATTATTGTTGTTGCTCAATTTTTGTTAAGACAGGGAGTGACTGAGGAGCAAATTAGACTGAAGTGTTTTCCTTACACTCTTAAGGGAGTGGCTAAAACATGGTTGATGATGCTTGCACCGAGCAGCATTAGTACTTGGGTAGAATTGCAAGATGTGTTCCTTAAAAGATATTACCCACATCATCTGTTGGCTGGTTTTAGACAGAAATTGATGACATTTTCCCAAGATGTGGGGGAGCCCTTTCATGAGGCATGGGAAAGATTTAATACAATGTTAATACAATGTCCCCAACACAATTTCACACTACCCTCACTGAACCAAGCCTTTTATGATGGCTTGAATGACAATGGTCAATCAATGGTTGACAATGCTGCTGGAGGCTCGATAGGAGCCAAGACCCCGGACGAGACTAAAGCTTTATACGAGATGTTGAGTGCTAATTCTCAACAAAAGAGTTCGAGGGGTAAAACCAGGGGGGTATTGGATTTAACTGCTACTGATAATCTTTCTAAGCAAATTGCAGTCTTGAGTAGTAAGTTTGATATGTTGACTGCTTGTGGCACTTCTGCTGGTGCCAATGTTATTACTGATTATTGTGCAAATTGTGGTTTATCATCTCATGTGACTAATATGTGTCCAAGTGCAGCAAATTTCTTGTATAATCCTGAACAGGCACATGCGTTCAATGGATATGTACCAAGACCACCACCCCAAGGCAGCCCATACGGTAACTACAATCCATGGGGTGGCCATCATAATCAGCAAGCAAAACCTCTTCATGTGCCACCACCTGGACAACATGATAAAGAGCCTTGGGAGCTGGCAGTCCAGCAGTTAAGGATGGAGGTGCAGCAAAGTAATAGAAACACTGAAGCTGCAATTGGAAAGATGGGCACACAAGTAGAGCAACTTGTGAAGGTTGCCCAAGAGTTGATGAAAGAGAAGAACCCACCCGAGCAAGCAAAGTCAATCACAACAGTGTGGGATGAAAGTGAGGAAATTGAGGAGGTATTTCTATCTTCTCTTGATAATATTGATTGTTATGATAATAATGATGATGTTAATGAGGATGAAAAGGTTAAATATGTTCAAAAATACCCCGGGTGTTTCACTATCCCAATTTCTTTAGGGGGTCAAAATTTTAAAGGTTTGTTGGATCTTGGGGCAAGTGTCAATGTGATGCCCTTTCATGTTTTTAGAAGTTTGGGGGTATGTGAGTTGAAACCACCCAAGAGAGACTTGCAATTGGCGGATCTCTCAATCAAAAGACCCTTAGGGGTTATTGAAGGGGTGTTGGTTAAAATTGATAAAATCATTATTCCCATTGACTTTTATGTGATGTGTATGGAGGGATCAAGTGAGGAACAACTGAAAACTCCCATTCTGATTGGGAGGCCATTTATGTTTGACTCTAAGGCCACTATTGATGTGTGTCAAGGGGTGGTGTCCTTGAGAGGTATGGGGGAGGAATGCAAGTTTGATATGCTTAAAAATGATAAGAAACCCTCCCCCAAAGATGGTTTTGTAGGAGCCATAAATGATTTTCCAATTTTTAATGATGATGTAAATGGATGTGAGAAAAGTGGGGATAATGCGGACGTTTGTCCCTTGGCTAGGAACATTAAGGCCGACCAATACTCTAGGAGTAACGGGTCATATCACTCCCCACACGACTCCCATAAAGGGTCGATTCCATCACATCTACCACAAGGGCCTTCAAAATCGAGAGTTAGTGAGGAGAGTTATAGTGATTTATCTGATTCTATTTTTTAAAATATTTTTGTGCATGATAACTCTCTTGATCTTGGTTGTGAGAATGGTGTTCTGCAGGTTGCAGAAAAGGTTGAGTTTGGGGGTGGAAACCCCAATAAAAAGAAAAGAAAGAGGGGTAAGCACAAGCGTAAAGTTTCAAAAATAAATGTGGCTTCACCCCTACGTGTTGACAATGGAGAGCTGAAGTGGAAAGAGAAGGGCGTTTGTGCCCGTGAGGAAAGGAGATGGTCCAAAGGCCGCAAAGCAAAGGCCAAGTAAGATTGGGACCATAGTCGGGCTAACGACTTTAACCAAATGCGCTGCTTGGGAGGCAACCCAATGAGGTATATTTTATTTTTTATGTTAATTACTATTTAGTAGTGTCTTGCCATCCGTTAAGCCCAAGGCACGCTTTTGTTCTCTGTGCTATGAGGACATAGCATGTTTTGAGTTTGGGGGTGGACATCTCTCCGAGTTTGTGGGTTTATAGGGGAGTGTATATAGTGTCACCCTCCAAAAAAATTAGAAAAATTTAAAAATTTTGTTCTTTTCATAGTTGGGATGTTGGCCAAAGTCTGTGATGATTAGAGTGTGCTTTAATTTGAAAATCACATGTGCTATTATTAGTGTGGTGATTGGGATTGCATTGAAACATTTAAATTATGATTGCACCACCTCTCACTTCCGTATCATGTTCTTGGTCATTGTCATCAACTTAGGTGCCTTTTATGGGATCACTTTGTGTATTCTCGGGGTCCCTAGAACATGTTTGCATGATTGTCAATAACACGTCAATAGGTTACTTGATATATATGGCTATTCTTTGAATCCCTTTTTGTGAGCCTTAAACTTTCTAGTCACTTTTTATATAAAATTTTCCGCTAGAACCCCTTTTGAGCTTGAAAAAGAATGGAATCTCTCACAAAGTGGGAGGTTATCCTAGACCACCATTCGCCTTCATTTGTACCTTCATTATCCCACCCTTTTAACTTATACACTATTTTCTCACCTTTTCAAGAAAGTGAAACTAGGGAAAGAATGGGGATGTTTTGAAAATCAAAGGATTGAGTGGAAATTGGTCATGAAAAGAAAGAAAAGGGACATGTTATGTAATGAAAAGAGGGGCAAGTAAAAAAAAAAAAGCTTCAAAAGAAAAGTGAGACAAAAAGGCTTAAAAAGAGCGCTCACTTGAAAAGAAAAAAAAAAGAAAAAAAGCCCTTGCCCTCTCTAATGTTGAAGTGGAAATTATGTTTCAAGGTGACCAAAGAAAGTAATGGAATGTGCTCAACCCCATGTAAATGTATGAAAAAGTTTTAGTTTGTGGGTTGGCACATTGGGAAGTAATAAGGGTGAGCGGAGGAATTATAATCAAAGTGAGGATGTATTGTTAAAAGAAGACTTTCTAGTTTCACTTTCTTATGTTCGTATGTCCTTACCTTCATTTGTAACCGTGAACTGAGCCCTGCGATCTTTCGTACCTTAACTTTTAAGCCATATCATTCTTTCAATATTGAGTAACCGAGTTGACAATCGTGTAAATATGCATATGAGTGTCCTTTTTGGTTTGTACTGTCTATGACATATTGATTTAGAGCATCACTTAGTGAATCCATAAACAATCTTAGGTTGTTGGCAGTGACCTCCCATAATTCATTCATCATTCAGGTCGCGGTGGAAAATTGTGAGTTTTATGCTTCAATGTGATTGTAATCCCATTACTGTGGTGGCACTTGTTGATTATGTGTGTTGGTGAGAATCTGAGACTTGTGTGGCCAATGATTCATCTGTGATAGAACATCCCAAAAATAATTATTTTGTTTTTATATTTTATTATTAGTATTTAGAGTAGCTTTATTTTGCTTCTTTTAGTTTAGTTTTACTCGGGACGAGCAAAAGGTTAGTTTGTGGGTGTTTGATGAATGTGTATTTACCCATCCAAATGATGCACTTTTAGGCTTTCTTTGTGTTTGATTCCCGAGTTTTATGTATATTTGATATGGTTTGTTAGTGTTTTGATAGTTCAGGGGCAGTTTCGTTATTTCTCAGGGGGGTCCACAGTCTTTACCCTAGTCTCTATATATACTTCACAGCCACGTTAATTGAGGAGGATCGAATATCATAGGATTTGGAGAGTTTGATTTTTTTCTTTAACAATTCAATTGAAGAGAAGAATAATTCATCATTCCAGGTTTTTATCATTGTAAATTATGAGTAGCTAAATTTCTTAGATTTGTAGATTGGTTGGATCTTTATCCGGATTTCTATGCAATAGTATTTTAATTCTTTCTATTTAATTCCTTCTAGTTCATTAATAGATTTTAATTTCTTGTTCTTAGATTTGAGACATATGTTAATATACGAACTCGTCTTTGAATAACTGGGTATCGAATTCGCCATTAATTTGGGATTTTGATACATAGACCTCTATTTATTGAATAACTTGGTCTGTGCCGTAATAGAATCGGATCAACGTTAGGTTTTGTTATTCTTTCGTGCTTAATGTATTCTTCGAGTATTGTGGTGCCGTAATAGAAGTCACAATATTAAAAAGAGTATTTAGGATTGTAATCCGGCCACCTAACCGTGTCGATCCTAGCTAAAGTAAATGAACCCTAGAAGTTGAGTTAATGTTTTATAAGTAAAATTCTGCATAGAATGATGGTAAAGTGAAATCCAATCTACGAATCTCTGCTCATAATCTGTTTTCTCGTTTAGTTAGTTTTTGCTATTTATTTTATGCTTTTAGTTCTAAATCAACTCTATAAACTTTGGTTACAAAATTCACTGCTTTCACTTTATTTGTTTACCAACGAGTCTCTGTGGATTCGACCCCTGCATTTGCATACTGCTACACCGGTAGTGAGTACACTTGCTCGGTTTTTATTACAAGAGGGAGATTTCCTCCATCAAGTTTATGGCGCCATTGCCGGGGACTTGTTGCAAGTAAACAAGTAGGTTAGGTAGTGAATGCAAGGTCGTCGTTCTTTGAAGCCTACATTGGTGCCATTGAACGACAACATAAACAGACTTAATAAAGCTAAAGACACTAAGCTTCTTGAGGAAGCATTTGAGGGCGATCCCCTCTTTAATCCCCTTTTCTCGGATTCGGACACCGAATCAGAACCCTCCACCACCGAGGTAGAGGAAGAGAAAGCCGAGATGGCAGAACCACCGGCACAAACTATGAATGATTTCCTGAGACCTAGGGTAGACACATCTACCTCTTGCATAGTGCTGTCCAATGCAGCCAAAAATCTAGAGGTCAAAGGACAATACTTTGCCATGTTGCCAAGCTTTCACGGATTGCCTGGTGAGGATGCACTCACGTTCCTTAAAGAGTATATTATTGTTGTTGCTCAATTTTTGTTAAGACAGGGAGTGACTGAGGAGCAAATTAGACTGAAGTGTTTTCCTTACACTCTTAAGGGAGTGGCTAAAACATGGTTGTTGATGCTTGCACCGAGCAGCATTAGTACTTGGGTAGAATTGCAAGATGTGTTCCTTAAAAGATATTACCCACATCATCTGTTGGCTGGTTTTAGATAGAAATTGATGAAATTTTCCCAAGATGTGGGGGAGCCCTTTCATGAGGCATGGGAAAGATTTAATACAATGTTAATACAATGTCCCCAACACAATTTCACACTACCCTCACTGAACCAAGCCTTTTATGATGGCTTGAATGACAATGGTCAATCAATGGTTGACAATGCTGCTGGAGGCTCGATAGGAGCTAAGACCCCGGACGAGACTAAAGCTTTATACGAGATGTTGAGTGCTAATTCTCAACAAAAGAGTTTGAGGGGTAAAACCAGGGGGGGTATTGGATTTAACTGCTACTGATAATCTTTCTAAGCAAATTGCAGTCTTGAGTAGTAAGTTTGATTTGTTGACTGCTTGTGGCACTTCTGCAGGTGCCAATGTTATTACTGATTAATGTGCAAATTGTGGTTTATCATCTCATGTGACTAATATGTGTCCAAGTGCAGCAAATTTCTTGTATAATCCTGAACAGGCACATGCATTCAATGGATATGTACCAAGACCACCACCCCAAGGCAGCCCATACGGTAACTACAATCCATGGGGTGGCCATCATAATCAGCAAGCAAAACCTCTTCATGTGCCACCACCTGGACAACATGATAAAGAGCCTTGGGAGCTGGCAGTCCAGCAGTTAAGGATGGAGGTGCAGTAAAGTAATAGAAACACTGAAGCTGCAATTGGAAAGATGGGCACACAAGTAGAGCAACTTGTGAAGGTTTCCCAAGAGTTGATGAAAGAGAAGAACCCACTCGAGCAAGCAAAGTCAATCACAACAGTGTGGGATGAAAGTGAGGAAATTGAGGAGGTATTTCTATCTTCTCTTGATAATATTGATTGTTGTGATAATAATGATGATGTTAATGAGGATGAAAAGGTTAAATATGTTCAAAAAGACCCTGGGTGTTTCACTATCCCAATTTCTTTAGGGGGTCAAAATTTTAAAGGTTTGTTGGATCTTGGGGCAAGTGTCAATGTGATGCCCTTTCATGTTTTTAGAAGTTTGGGGGTATGTGAGTTGAAACCACCCAAGAGAGACTTGCAATTGGCGGATCTCTCAATCAAAAGACCCTTAGGGGTTATTGAAGGGGTGTTGGTTAAAATTGATAAAATCATTATTCCCATTGACTTTTATGTGATGTGTATGGAGGGATCAAGTGAGGAACAACTGAAAACTCCCATTCTGCTTGGGAGGCCATTTATGTTTGAAACTAAGGCCACTATTGATGTGTGTCAAGGGGTGGTGTCCTTGAGAGGTATGGGGGAGGAATGCAAGTTTGATATGCTTAAAAATGATAAGAAACCCTCCCCCAAAGATGGTTTTGTAGGAGCCATAAATGATTTTCCAATTTTTAATGATGATGTAAATGGATGTGAGAAAAGTGGGGATAATGCGGACGTTAGTCCCTTGGCTAGGAACATTAAGGCCGACCAATACTCTAGGAGTAACGGGTCGTATCACTCCCCACACGACTCCCATAAAGGGTCGATTCCATCACATCTACCACAAGGGCCTTCAAAATCGAGAGTTAGTGAGGAGAGTTATAGTGATTTATCTGATTCTATATTTTTAAATATTTTTGTGCATGATAACTCTCTTGATCTTGGTTGTGAGAATGGTGTTCTGCAGGTTGCAGAAAAGGTTGAGTTTGGGGGTGGAAACCCCAATAAAAAGAAAAGAAAGAGGGGTAAGCACAAGCGTAAAGTTTCAAAAATAAATGTGGCTTCACCCCTACGTGTTGACAATGGAGAGCTGAAGTGGAAAGAGAAGGGCGTTTGTGCCCGTGAGGAAAGGAGATGGTCCAAAGGCCGCAAAGCAAAGGCCAAGTAAGATTGGGACCATAGTCGGGCTAACGACTTTAACCAAATGCGCTGCTTGGGAGGCAACCCAATGAGGTATATTTTATTTTTTATGTTAATTACTATTTAGTAGTGTCTTGCCATCCGTTAAGCCCAAGGCACGCTTTTGTTCTCTGTGCTCTGAGGACATAGCATGTTTTGAGTTTGGGGGTGGACATCTCTCCGAGTTTGTGGGTTTATAGGGGAGTGTATATAGTGTCACCCTCCAAAAAAATTAGAAAAATTTAAAATTTTTTTTCTTTTCATAGTTGGGATGTTGGCCAAAGTCTGTGATGATTAGAGTGTGCTTTAATTTGAAAATCACATGTGCTATTATTAGTGTGGTGATTGGGATTGCATTGAAACATTTAAATTATGATTGCACCACCTCTCACTTCCGTATCATGTTCTTGGTCATTGTCATCAACTTAGGTGCCTTTTATGGGATCACTTTGTGCATTCTCGGGGTCCCTAGAATATGTTTGCATGATTTTCAATAACACGTCAATAGGTTACTTGATATATATGGCTATTCTTTGAATCCCTTTTTGTGAGCCTTAAACTTTCTAGTCACTTTTTATATAAAATTTTCCGCTAGAACCCCTTTTGAGCTTGAAAAAGAATGGAATCTCTCACAAAGTGGGAGGTTATCCTAGACCACCATTCGCCTTCATTTGTACCTTCATTATCCCACCCTTTTAACTTATACACTATTTTCTCACCTTTTCAAGAAAGTGAAACTAGGGAAAGAATGGGGATGTTTTGAAAATCAAAGGATTGAGTGGAAATTGGTCATGAAAAGAAAGAAAAGGGACATGTTATGTAATGAAAAGAGGGGCAAGTAAAAAAAAAAAAGCTTCAAAATAAAAGTGAGACAAAAAGGCTTAAAAAGAGCGCTCACTTGAAAAGAAAAAAAAAGGAAAAAAAAAAGCCTTGCCCTCTCTAATGTTGAAGTGGAAATTATGTTTCAAGGTGACCAAAGAAAGTAATGGAATGTGCTCAACCCCATGTAAATGTATGAAAAAGTTTTAGTTTGTGGGTTGGCACATTGGGAAGTAATAAGGGTGAGCGGAGGAATTATAATCAAAGTGAGGATGCATTGTTAAAAGAAGACTTTCTAGTTTCACTTTCTTATGTTCGTATGTCCTTACCTTCATTTGTAACCGTGAACTGAGCCCTGCGATCTTTCGCACCTTAACTTTTAAGCCATATCATTCTTTCAATATTGAGTAACCGGGTTGACAATCGTGTAAATATGCATATGAGTGTCCTTTTTGGTTTGTACTGTCTATGACATATTGATTTAGAGCATCACTTAGTGAATCCATAAACAATCTTAGGTTGTTGGCAGTGACCTCCCATAATTCATTCATCATTCAGGCCGCGATGGAAAATTGTGAGTTTTATGCTTCAATGTGATTGTAATCCCATTACTGTGGTGGCACTTGTTGATTATGTGTGTTGGCTCATGAACAATCGCACTCCTCCGAGAACTTCACCACAGGAAGTTCACAAGCCTCCTGGCAAAGCCAGTCATCCCATCCAGATGTCTTACTGCCTGATCGTAAGTACGGCTAGAAACATGCAAACCAGGAAAGCCGTCAAAAGACAAACAGACAGCACAGATGCAACATTTGCAGAATGCTACTACAAGTACAGAAAAGCAACAAAATACTCACCGAAGCACTGGGTTCAACTCTTTATTAAGGCCTCGCCTGCTTCGGGATGGGAATCGTCAACCGCCCATGAGAACCACCAATGCCCTCGAACGCCAAGCGAGTGCGGGGGAACGGATAATCTCTGGGAAGCGCAGGGTCCTCACCCTCTCTAGCCATTACCTGCGGGCTCCTCAGCCTCGTCCACTGAAAGATGTCGTAGTCAGCATCCTCTATGATGTTCTCGACGTGAGGCACTCCCTGCCTGTACCGCTGCAACTCCTCCCCAACTATGGACATAGGAAACTACATGTGAACAGGCGGATCCCTTGGAACCAAGGGACCAGATTCCGAAGCATACTGGCAAGACACCCTCTCGCCCAGATACATAACGTCACAATGAAGCCCCACTAGCAGCTTTCGCTGATGTGTCACCTCCCTAGAAGCCTGCACCATGAAATGATCAAACTGCCTCCACCAAGTCAAGTTGATCCTCGGCGAGAAGTCTCGGTCCAAGGCCAAAGACACCTCCTCGTAAGTCACACGGGTACTTTCCCTTGACTTCACCGGCTTCCTACCCGTCTTCTGCCAAGTCAGCATGGCAGGAAACAAAAGGGTATACGCCTCCCTGGTGGTCCACCGATGCGGGTGAAACATCTCAAGGAACCACACCTGTCAAATGCTAGGAAAGTTATATCAGCTACAAAGCAGATGCATACAAGTACAAGCGAGACAAGGAAGAGAAAAAGAAGGAGACTCACATCTAGCGCAAACTGAAAGCAACAGAACGAGTTGTCCTCCCTCCAGGAACACCTGTCCAAGGCGAAGAAGAACTCGGCCAGACCATCTTCTCCCCAGGCAAAACCCCTCACGGCCTCCAGATAAGTCAGGGAACCAAGCAAAGCAAACTGTCACATCGTGTCAGCATTGGGGAAAAGGGTTGCTGACAGAGCAAACCACAAAAACCCCTAGCCAAACAGTCTGCTGTCATCCTCTCGGAGCTAGCCATATACTCATCTATCCCTATCCTCAAGTGTGCCTCCATTGGCCCGTACTGAATACCAAGGCCCCTGGCATGTGTGATGTCAAAACCAAGCAGTCCCGCAGCTGCTCCATGGTAAAACCATCAAACCACTCTATAGGATTGCCTCAGAATGACAACCCGGTAATCGCGGCAAAGTCCGTAGGAGTCACTGATGCCTCCCCCCACCTAAAGTGAAATGTGTATGTCGTATCCCACCAATACTCGCTCAAGGCCACATGGAGCACCTTCACCCTCTGTGTCGACGCCACCACGGCCACCGCACTGATAAAGCCTCCCAGGCCAGAGTCTATCACGAGCTGCCGTGGACTCCTCTTCCCGTCACGAGCCACATTCAGGAACATTTCCTATAGCTACAGACTGCCTCAACATCTCCCCTACTCTTGGTAGTGGACACGTCAACCGGCCCTCGCCCCTACAGGTAAACACATCAAAGGTATGTTACTACAAGATAACGTACACAAAAATGCACATGCACATGTCAAAATCACAAAAACATATCAACACAAAGATATAGTTCACTTCCCTAAAATATTTCCGTCCCAGTCGGAGTATTAACGGTTCAAGTTTCAAAATCCCGTTCATTAACGGTTCATTTCCCTAAAATATTTCCGTCCCAGTCGGAGTATTAACGGTTCAAGTTTCAAAAAACCGTTCATTAACGGTTCATCTTCCTAAAATATTTCCGTCCCATTCGGAGTGTTAACGGTTCAAGTTTCAAAATCCCGTTCATTAACGGTTCATTTCCCTAAAATATTTCCGTCCCAGTCGGAGTATTAATGGTTCAAGTTTCAAAAACCCGTTCATTAACGGTTCATTTCCCTAAAATATTTCCGTCCCAGTCGGAGTATTAACGGTTCAAGTTTCAAAAACCCGTTCATTAACGGTTCATTTCCCTAAAATATTTCCGTTCCAATCGGAGTATTAACGGTTCAAAATCTCAAAAAAACGTACAAGTCATTTTGAAAAACCCGTCAAACCCCGAACTTTCAAAACATTTCGAAAAACCCGTCAAACCCGGAACTTTCAAAACATTTTGAAAAACCCGTCAAACCCTGAACTTTCAAAACATTTCGAAAAACCCGTCTAAAACGGAACTTTCAAACATTTCAAAAATTACTCCATCCCAAATTAAACTCACTTTATTTTGGAAAATGCCCCTAGGCAGGGAATTTTTCTACCAAAATTTCAACGTTGTCTAGACATAACGTCAATTGCACTAAGATAAAGTCAATTTCGACAAAAGGGCATCGCAAGGTCAAAAGCCCCAAATCGGGCACCAAGAACCCTAACACAATTCAAGTCAAAATTCCAAAATTTCAAGAATGCAAATTCTAAAATTCAAAGGAATTTAGAGGATGCTTACCTTCCTCGCTATCCCTTCCTTGGATTTATGGCTATCCCGAGCTTTGTAAAACTCGGTCGGATCCATGGGAAGAGTGGTGGTTCGTACCGTCCTCTTGAGGCTCTTCCTCTCATTATCGGTCCTCCTATGTTGACCCCTCCACCCCAATCCCGCTTCCATAGCAATAATCTCTCGAAGATTTCAACAAGGATCGAAGAAAAATGACAAATTTCTCTCTCTTTTCTCTCTTCCTCTCGACAAATCTCTCAAATTTTCTCTCTTTCTCTCTAATGGCTGACGACCTTTTAAAATCTATCCAATTTGAGTGAAAGGCCATCCGGCCTCTTTTACGTGATGGGCCATTTTGACCGAAATGCCAATTCAGCCCCTCATCTTTCCAAATTTGACACTTTTCCTCAAAGTTAAAATTTCCCCAGTTAGACATTTCTAACGCTCCCTATCCAAAGGTTAAATTCCAGTTAGACATTTCTAACGCCCCTCTCTAGAGGTTAAATTCCAGTTAGACATTTCTAATGCCCCTCTCCAGAGGTTAAATTCCAGTTAGACATTTCTAATGCTCCTCTCCAGAGGTTAAATTCCAGTTAGACATTTCTAATGCCCCTCTCTAGAGGTTAAATTCCAGTTAGACATTTCTAACGTCCCTCTCCAGAGGTTAAAATCCCGGCCATCAATCGTAAGCCCGACCTTCCCACCTCAGCGAAGATCAAGATAAGCCCGCATAACAATCTCTCTTCGGCAATCATAGGAAGCCCGAGTATCTTTTCCCCAGCAGGTGAACAATCACTTCCCCGACAGTCATAGTAAGCCCGACCATCGCAACGGCAATCAATGTAAGCCCGCGCAACAATCCCTCTTCGCCAGCCATCGTAAGCCCGAACATTTCTCCCCAACAGGACCCTAAGATACTCCTCCTAAAGGAACGTCAATCAATCTACCCAATTCCTAACCCGCTTTGTTAGAACTCTGGGCACTTTTCCCCAGCAATGTGTCATTCTCTCCCGAGATCACATTCCGTTCCTAAACCCCGATATTGGAACGCCAGTCCTTCCGTGTTGTTAAAAACGCAAGTTTAACACAACTATTCCCATCATTCCCACCATATCTCCAAAGGCACAAACGCCTTCACCTCAGGTTTAGACGCCTTCGAATAGTCTCACTTAGGTTAGAACGCCTCCGAACAGTCTCACTTAGGTTCAGACGCCTCCGAACAGTCTCACTTAGGTTCAGACGCCTCCGAACAGTCTCACTTAGGTTCGAACACCTCCGAACAGTCTGACTTAGGTTCAGACACTTCCAAATAGTCTCACTTAGGTTCAGACGCCTCCGAACAGTTTCCCTCAGGTTCAGACGCCTCCGAATAGTCTCACTCAGGATAAAATGCCTCAAAACAATTTCCCTGAGGTTCAGACGCCTCCGAACAGTCACACTCAGGTCTAGACACCTTCAAATCAGTCTCAACCAGGACAAACTCCTCCTAATCATTCCTCCACAGGTCGAGGCCCCTACAAAGCGCCCTCGCACCCATGAACTACGATCGGCTTGTTTCTCGCTCGGGATACGTACGAATCCTTTCGCTAAGGGTCCAGCCATTTGGCTGCTCAGGACTCTCCAAATAAGGCATCCCCCGATTTGGATCCTTATCTTTTTCAACGACCCCACTTCCTTTGAAAGTGTCATCGCTGAGGGGCTATTGTAAGTACCCAAATCCGGATCGTTAAAATCCGTTAAAAGTTAACCGAAATCCGTTAACCGGCCCTTTCCAAATTAACCGAAACCCGTTAAACTCCCCATTCCCGAGTCAACGAGACTTCCCAGGACTGTCCCGTGCATCCCAAATCCAATGCGTACTCAACCCACGTTATCACACGTAAAAGTATCTCTTTCCTCAAAAAACGCAATTTCCGGGACTTTCCGGGGCCATTTCGGACATTTTTCGGACAGTTATTTAGAAAATAGTCAAAACTGGGATTAACGAGACAAAAACCCTAGCCTTGGTGACTCACAGGGACACGTGGCAACCACGCACAACCTTCCCCATCCCCATCAATCAAATTCAAGGGTGAAAAGACCAAAATACCCCTGAAATTGATAGTTAGGCCGTCTGGTCAGTTTTACATGAAAAACCAAATCCTCATCAAGTCCCTGCAATTTCCAAAATACCCAAAAACCCCCCAAATTGAAGGTTAGGCCGTCCGACCTGTTTCACAATTTACCCTTATAAATACAGAGGCTGTCATTCTGTAAAATAGACAAAAAAATATTACCCCTCCTCAAAACCCCACGGTTCTAGCAGCCTTTACCCCCTCTCGAGCCCCGGAAATGCCTCGATTTGCGTGAAAACCACATTTTCCGACCAAACACGATCCAAACACTTCCGAAACACCTCCTAAACACTAAATTGTATCCTGTATATGCCTTCCGAGCCAAAGAGGCAATCCCTAGCCGTAGGTAACACTCTATATATATTGTTGTGGGTAAGATTTCAAATGACGACGTCTTGAAGATAGTCAGCATGTCAACAACCTGGGCCCTGCAGTTAAGGTAAAATAAGTTAATTTGATTATTTATTAATAACTATATCTATTATACAGGTAAAAACAAGAACGTGGAAACGTGCCTTTCATGGACTCTCTTTAACGGATAAAAGACCAAGTCAAGGATCGAGGATAAACAATCCGAGATTGAAGGAAGATTTGTTACGTTTGTTATCTTAGTTGGTAATTTTTTTATTTAAAGGACTATTGGCTGGAACAAAAACACACGCTGTTCACGCACACTCTTGTACTCTGCCACAGCTCCGCCATCACTTGTAATTCAGTTATCAATACTATTGTTCGAGAAGGTAGGTGCTCATCAACACCTCCCGAGGTTTTGTGCGGAGAGATCTTTGTCTTAAGGGCTTTCCTCGTTACATTACCGTGTCAATCTCGCCCTACATTTATAACAGTTTTACTCCATTGTGCCTTCCTAAACTTGCATTTTGATCTTGATTTTCATCCATTGTTTTTTCACCAAAACAATTTGGTGCCCACCGAGGGGCCTTTGGTTTTTTGATCTGTTTAAATCCTCATATATCCATAATGTCTACTCAACCTATGACCTCCGCCGCCGGCAAAACCATGGTTACAACCAGTAGTGTGAATGTTCCCACTAAGGCCTCAATACTGACAAGTCGACTACTGGAAGCCATGAGTCATTGCCGCCACCAGGGATACCTGGAAGGAAGCAGTCATCCCCAACACCTGATTTCGAGATCAAGAGCATGCTCATTCAGATGAAGAATCAGTTGGATAGCCAACAGAATAGTACCTCCTTGATAACTGATACCTTGGTGAAGATGCAGAGGGAACAAGAGTTACTTGCCAAAAGAGTGGATTTTGTCTCCCCTGTCCGTCCTAGAACCCTTGATTTCGATATTGGGGGCAGCTCCCAGAACTTCAATGAATTCATTCCAATGGCCTCAACAACTCATGGAAGGACGTCATCATCACCGATCGCGATGACTTATCCACTGATGACGACTTCTATGGTGATGTCGACACCATTTGCATCCAACATCTTTGGGATTTCTTCTCAAGGGAACACCTCTACCCCACCTTTTGTGCATAATATATTTGGGACATCTCCAGAAGGGCCAACCTTCACTGACAGTACCATCATGACATCATCTGCATATCACGCTAATCCCTTTGCTAATCTCAATAAAAGTCATTCTTTAGATAATACTGCTCGTACTATTAACCCTTTTACAGGTACTTACATTGCAAGTCGGCTTCAGGAGTTAAGGGACATGGTCATGAACATGTCCGACGTCACTCTGCCTATCCAGCAAGTCTCGCCAACATGTTACAATCAATCTCGCTTTGTACCGGCCATTGCACATGTCGACATCCCCAAAGGATTTAGCATACCTGCCATAAAGCTATATGATGGAAGCACAGATCCTGAGGAGCATGTCGCCTATTATCAAGAGAAGATGGAGATCGTCCGCATCCCGCTCCAATTATGAGAAGCGTGTTTGTGTAAAGGGTTTGGCTCAACATTGGTAGGACCTACTTTGAAGTGGCTAATTCGTCAATCGCCTGGTTCCATTGGGTCATTCGCTCAGCTTGTCAACATGTTTAACAATCAGTTCTCTTGCAGCCGACAGTTCGAGAAGCTCACCAGTGATCTCTACCGTATCACCCAGCAGCCTGCCGAGACGTTGAAGGACTATGTTAACAGGTTTAACAAAGAGGTCCTAGAAATCCCCAACCTGGACATGGCCACAGCTGCTGAAGCCTTCAAAATGGGCTTGAAGAAGGATTCTCCATATTATGAAGAGTTGGTGATGAACCCATGCAAGAGGATGGAAGACATCCGGAACAGAGCATTAAGATTCATCAGGCTAGAAGAAGATAAGATGCAGCAGACCAAGATTTCTGACAAGGCATCGACATATGATAATACTGATAGGAAGATGGAGACATCTCACCAGAGGCAGAACAGATCCATACCTTATTACAGAATGGACCACATCAAGATCAATTCTGTGGAAGATGAAGATGATGATGATTTCGAATCTCCAAAGATTTCTGACTATTATTTCTCTGTTGATGTTTCAGATATCCTCTGTGCGATGAACAACCTTGGAGATAAGGCAAGGTGGCCTCGAAAGAATGACAAGCCGTAAGGATGGAAAGACAAATCCAAGTGGTGTGCCTACCACGAAGATTTTGGACATCTTACCGAAGATTGCACCGCCTTAAGGAAGGAGATAAGCTACCTGCTATCAAAAGGACATCTCAAAGAACTTCTCAGCCACCGAAAGAACAAGATGGAGAACAAAGAACCCGCTCCAACAAGACCACCTTCTCCTCCGTCAGTAGCTAAGGTAGTAAATGTTATTAGTGGTGGATCTGACATCTGTGGTACTTCTTATTCTGTAGCTAAGATATTTTCCAAGCAAGCAAAGGATGAAAAACCCGAACGACTTTCAAAGATGTCGCAGCTCACAACCCAAGATGTCATCTCCTTTGAAGAAAGTGACAGAGATAATGTTATGGATCCCCATCATGATGCTTTAGTAATTGCGCTCCAGATTGCCAACTGCAGAGTGAGGCATATCCTAGTAGATGGTGGCAGTTCAGTCAACCTCATTATGTTGGGTGCCTTGAAAGAAATGAAGATTCCAGAAGAAAGTGTTGTTAAAAGAACTTCAGTTCTTGTTGGTTTCAGTGGGGAGACCAAAGATACAGTGGGGGAAATCACGCTTCCAGTATATTTTGAAGGCATCAACTCCATGGAGAGAATTTGTGTGATTGATAGTGCTACATGTTACAATGTAATCTTGGGCAGACCTTGGATCAATGGGATGAAAGCAGTGTCGTCCACTTATCATCAATGTGTGAAGATGCCGACACCCTGGGGAGTTGTTAAGGTCTACAGTGATCAGCAATCAGCTAAGGAATGCTACATGACATCTATGAAGGCGTCGACATCTCTAAAGCAGGCATAGCAATTAAAGAAAAAGGCACGTGAGGTCCTGGAAGCAAAGGAGCATGACGTGAAAGAAATATCTTTAGATCCCTCTAATCCAGCTCTCAAGGTGTTAATCGGTCATGATATACCAGCGAAAATCGAAGAAGACCTCGTCAACCTTTTGAAAAGCAGAGTTAAGAGCTTCGCCTGGAAGCATGAAGATATGACAGGTATAAGTAAAGATGTCATCACTCATAAGCTCAACTTTGATCCATCCTTCAAGCCAGTTCACCAAAAAAGACGGAAATTTGCACAAGAGAGGAATTTAATCATTCAGGAAGAAGTATACAGGTTGCTCAAAACCAAGATGATCAGGGAAGTTGAATACCCAAGATGGTTGGCAAATGTAGTAGTGGTCGAGAAAAAGAACGACAAGTGGAGAGTTTGTGTTGACTTTACGGACCTGAACAAAGCTTGCCCCAATGATCCTTTCCCTTTGCCGCACATTGACACCCTAGTCGATGCCACTTCTGGGCATGAGATTCTAACGTTCATGGATGCATCTTCAGGATTTCAGCAGATCCAGATGGAGCCATCTGACCAAGAGAACATCGACTTCATCACCCCTACAGGTATATTTTGTTATATTGCAATGCCTTATGGACTAAGAAACACAGGTGCTACATACCAGAGGCTGGTCAACATGATGTTCAAAGAGCAGATTAGGGACACCATGGAAGTGTACATCGACGATATGGTGATAAAGTCGAAAAAAGCTGAAAAACATGTACGAGATCTTACTCAGGCCTTTAATATCTTGTACGCGCTTAACATGAAATTAAATCCAGCAAAGTGCAACTTCGACATGAAATTTGGAAAGTTCTTGGGGTACATGGTCACACAAAGAGGGATAGAAGCAAGCCCAGAGCAGATAAGAGCCATCATCAACCTGACGTCACCTAAGTCTGTTAAAGATGTACAAAGATTGACAAGAAAAGTGGCAGCCCTGAACCGATTCATTTCAAAATCCTCAGACAGATTTAAGCCGTTCTACAACATCCTGAAGAAAAATTGCAGATTTGAATGGACAGAAGAGCACGAGCAAGCTTTCCAGGATTTGAAGCAGTACCTGTCAACACCTCCTCTACTCTCAAAGCCTCAAGAAGGTGAACCATTATAAACTTACTTAGCCGTGTCAGAAGCTGCGGTTAGTGCCGTCTTGGTTCGAGAACAAGATGGCGTCAAACAACCGATATATTACGTAAGTAATACACTCCTTGATGCAGAAACCAGGTATTCACACCTTGAGAAATTAATTTTAGCCTTAATTACTGCTTCAATCAAGTTAAGGCATTATTTTGAAACTCATATTATTTGTATTCGTACTAACTATCCAATCAAGAATGTTATGAGAAAGCCAGAAATGTCGGGAAGGATGGCAAAATGGTCCGTTCAGCTTAGCACTTATGACATCAGGTATGAACCTAGGACAGTAATAAAATCACAAGCACTTGCAGATTTTGTGGCAGACTTCAGTCCAAGTATGCAACCAAAAGTAGAACTAGAGGTCCAACAGCTTCAAGATGGTGACATCCTACGCAATTGGACACGGTATGCAGATGGTGCATCAAACATGAGGGGCACAGGATTAGGCATTGTCCTAAAGTCGCCACAAGGGGACATCATACCCCAGGCTATCAGTTGTGATTTCAAAGCCACAAACAATGAAGCAGAATACGAGGCCTTGATCGTGGGTCTAACAGTGGCTCTAGATATTAACATCAAATCGATTCAAGTATACAGTGATTCTCTGTTATTAGTTAACCATTTCAATGGTTCCTATACAGCAAAAAATGCCAAGATTACATCATACCAGGGGATTGTAAAAATTTTGGCAAGCAAATTCCAAGACTTTTCCTTAGAACAAATAACCAGAGAGGAAAACACTCAAGAAAATGCCTTAGCTAATCTTGGGTCAGCTTCAAAAGCTTGTCGCAAACAAACATTCCCATCATTCATGTCAACATTCCGGCCCTGGAAAGATTATAACTTTTCAGCATAGACGACGACATCCCGGAAGACCAGATGATAGAAACATCATGTACGTCCCCAATAATCAAATATCTTCAAGATGGCACCATACCTGCTGAAGAGAAAAATTCTAAAGCATTCAGGGTAAGAATTTCAAGATATTTGTTAATAGATAATATGCTGTTTAAGAAATATTTTGTAGGACCATATCTAAGATGTTTGGAAGCTGACATAGCTAAGGAAGTTCTTAAATAGTTGCATGAAGGATTGTGTGGTAATCATTCTGGGGCCAGAAGCTTGTACATGAAAGCTCTAAGAATGGGTTACTTCTGGACAACAATGCGTCGAGATGCCGCCGTGATGACATCTTGCATCAGCCCGCAGAGTTACTTCATCCTATTCTCTTCCCTTGGCCATTCATGACGTGGGGAATGGATATCGTAGGCAAATTTCCTAAAGCACCTAGAGGAAGAGTCTTCTTACTTGCAATGACGGATTACTTCTCGAGGCTGAAGCCTACGTTCAAGTTCGTGACAAAGAAGTCATCTCCTTCATTAAAAAGAACATTTTCAGCAGATTTGGCATTCCATCCGAGATAATATGTGATAACAGTTCACAATTTATCAGCAAGAAGACTCAAGATTTTCTCACCAGATGGGGAGTTAAGATGGTAACATCATCACCAGTACATCCTCAAGCCAATGGACAGGCAAAATCAAGTAACAAAATCATCATCAACAACTTGAAGAAAAGGTTAGATCAAAAGAAAGGAGGATGGGCAGAGAAGTTACCCCTCGTCCTTTGGGCAGATAGAACAACACCAAAGAATGCAACATTCCAGACTCCATATTCCTTATTCTTTAACGCAAAAGTCGTCATCCCTGCAGAGGTCGTCGTGCCTACTGCCAGATATGAGTTGTTGACACCTGAACAAAACGACACCAACCTTACTTATGATTTGGATACCATTGACGAGTTAAGGGATCTAGCCAAGGTCAGAATGGCAGCATATCAACAAAAAAATTACTAAGTCCTATAACAAGAATGTCAGGTTGAGGAAATTCCAAGTTGGTGATTTGGTCCTACGTAAGGTATTTCAGAATACTAGAGAGCTCAATGCTGGGAAATTTTTTCCTAAGTGGAATGGACCATATTTGATAGATGCTGAAGCAGGCAAAGGGTCATATTGGTTATCAACCTTAGACGGAGCAAGGGTACCTCGAAGCTGGAATGACATCCACCTCAAATCATACTTTATGTAAGTTTTAGGACATCATTTCAATATAAATAAAACAAAAGTACGAATTCATTTGCTTTATTTCAATAAGGTATTTTTAATTTAGTTTATTGTTTCGGCATTTACTGACTTAGGCATCGGAGGGGTGTTAGCTAAGCTAACACCTAACCCTAACGTGTTTCTGTTTTGCAAGAAAACATGAAGCATTCAAATAAATCGTGATGCTCCAAGATGTCAACATCATTTCAGGAAGGTGACATCTTAAACTGATAAGTCAAGTATGAATTGACTTTTGAACAAATTATTCCCTTACTTTCTTTCCATTAAGTAAATAAATATTTCCACAAAGTTTAGTGCTTTTCTGTTTCTTATTTGTTTCGTCAAATAAAGTGACATCAGTCAAGATGTCGAATACTCTTACCTTGTTATCATTTTTCAAGATAACGTTGTTACAAATATCCTATGAAGACAACCACCTGAGACTGACCATCTCATCTAAGTTAAAGGTACTTAATCCCTTCGAAGGTTTAAAGAAATTACTTTCTTTCGATTCATTAAGGTTAAACACCTCGCCTGGAGCGCACGATGTCAACCTTGATTGAGGTGTGGGATGGGCCCGTATGTTTTATATATATGAATTAACCATTTCCACTAAGTCAACGTGTTTGACCATAAGATTTTTTTACAATTTGGTTATG
Organism: Adenophora triphylla var. japonica; assembly: GCA_022495995.1. NCBI lineage: Eukaryota > Viridiplantae > Streptophyta > Magnoliopsida > Asterales > Campanulaceae > Adenophora > Adenophora triphylla. Next base: position 1,042,374 of record JAFEMH010000008.1, read on the forward strand.
ACATATACGTGTCATCTAAGGCAAAAGGTTTTGAATTTAACATGTCAACAAAGAACAAAGGATTCCTACACCCAGCATAAGATAGATAGATCTTTAAATATTCTAAACATTTCTAAAAAACTCCATACCATCCATAGTCTAATGTTTTTCCACAAAATACCTTCTCCCTACTCTAGAAAATTTACAATGGAAAACCTAAGTGTTGAACCAACCCAACACTTGAAAAAGAAAATTGTTTTTGGCCCTTATGGACCGTTACAACCCAAAAACTATAAATTGTTTTACAACCTTTTCCCAGGACGCAGCCCGTCAAAAACCAGAATTCATCGAAAAAACATTCTTAAACCTTCACGGGGTGGCTACTACCGTTGGTGTTGCTCCTTCTTCCTGCACATCATCAATTTTCAAACTAGATGACACCTCTCCAAATTCTGTTGCTTCTCCAGAAAGATTTTTCAGGATCGCACGTTATTGCTCGACGTCCCATTCAATATGCTTCCCATCCTAAAATTCTTCCATCATTTGAATCTTTATCTCTACCATGCTTTTGGCAGCCAATGCCATCAAATTATTCTTCAAATCTTCAAGTTCCTGCACCTGAGTATCTTGAATAGATGACATTCCTTTCATCAGACTCTCGACCTCATTAGTCAGACTCTCCACCTTTTTTGCACCATTGACAGTTTGCTAGTCTAGGACTTCCCAACAAAATTCTGCATGTCTTGAAGAGAGAACCCTGCAGTGGATTTGGACACTAAAACATCAAAGTGTTTTTAGTATAAAGCGATCAAGACAGAATAATAATAAATGGAATAAAAGAAGAATCGACAGTACCAGTAGACATTTGTGCTGAAGATGGTGCCTCAATTTCTTCCTGCTCTTCCTCAACGAGTGTTCCCGCCTCCAAGGGCCTAAAAGACCTTTCCTCCTCTGTAAGTTCTAACAAGCTTTTCACCTTTGATTCTGTGTCAGCCAAAACAGGACTCAACTCCGACCACTTGACAGCTGCAAAAACAAAAGAGGAGAATTACAACTTCAGTCAAGATAGAAGTAAACCAAAATTGAGAATTCAAGAAGGATACCTTCTCTATTCCACCTTGTTGTTAAACCTTCCCCATTAGCCAAAGAACCTTTTTCTATGAAAAAATACCTCGCCTTCTAACCTCTATCGTTTACAAAAACCTTTAAAAATAGAGGTTTCTTCCCAGACTTCGTCTTCAACAAATATCGTTTGGAACAAAAAGTTTGCAAATCATAAACTGACGCCAACTCATTTAACCCTATTCTTAGACCATATTCCTGATTCACCCTCAAAACACAAGCAAATATTCACCAAACCATGGGCATAACTTAAACAAAAGCTAAATTTATTTTTTGAAAAAACTCGGTCACCATTGCTAGAAAAGGATATGAAAAACCTAGAGCAAAGGGGTAGTCGTAAAAATAGACCCAGTTTGGAGCAACAAAATCAGCCTTCACAGAAACATCAAAAGGGCAGAAAAAAGTGGATTCAGGAAAGCATTTACGAATTTTTAAAGACTCGATATGAACATTGTGGAAAATACATACATCCTCATCAGGACTAACTATCAACCCTTCACATTCAAAATACCTAGAGTTTGGGTCATCTCCAGAACTCAAGGGACCTCTAGAAAAAGATATGCCTTTTGATTTCGACAGCTTTTCCTTACCCATGGAAAGAAAGTCACAAGCGAAGAAGGACAGAAATTACAAAGAATGAAGTGAAGAAAATTACCTCAGTGTTTTCACCGCCGTTAAAGCAAGAAAAGATATGGAGAAGATTGAAGAGGAATGAGATAAAAAGAAAGAAAATACTCGGTTAAAAAACCCTAACCATCCATTATCCTCGAGAAAGACGCACATTAAATTGCCTAGGACTCTACCACGTCTTGTCAAAGTAATTAATCGTCGGAATTCGGAGAGTGTAGAAACTTATCCTCTTATCTTCCATAAAAGGACAAGTTTGGGGACAATTGTTGTGGGTAAGATTTCAAATGATGACGTCTTGAAGATAGTCAGCATGTCAACAACCTGGGCCCTGCAATTAAGGTAAAATAAGTTACTTTGATTATTTATTAATAACTATATCAATTATACAGGGTAAAAACAAGAACGTGGAAACATGCCTTTTGTTGTGGCCAGATTTTCCACATGTTGACATCATTGAATATCCCTGCATGGTGACATCCTCAGTTGTTCCTGCATGTCAAGATGATATTCCACTGTAAGTATTGCATAATATTTATTGTGTTTATCTAATATTATTTATATCATATTTTACAGTAAATCAAAGGAGTTAAATCCGGAGATATTTACCAGCACATAGGACTTTTCCCTCAACGCTAAAAAGACCAAGTCAAAGGACGTTGAGAGGATAAGAAGATGTGCCGAGATTATAGGGATTTTTGTTAGTTTGTTACGTTGAGTTGTGGAAGACTTGGTCTTAGCGAAGTCCTTGATTTGGTTAAACAACCCGATCCCAATGGCAATCTCCGAGCTTCATCAAACGGCCGTGATCTCCATCTTTGGCGATATTTTCTCCTTGTTTCTAGGGATATTTTTACCTTTCTTTTTACTATTTAAGAGGTATAAAAGAGAGTAACCTATACTTCCACACACACGTTCACTAGCTTCTGTAAACTCTCTCTTATGCTATCCGATTTGTAATCACTCAACTATCAATAATACATTTTTGGGTTTTAGGTAGGTTACCTAAAACCTCCCGAGGTTTTATGCCGGCGAGATCATTTGACTCAAGGGCTTTCCTCGTTATATTGTTGTGTCCTTGATTGTGTTTCTTCATTTTAGCATCCGTTTGTTCCATTTAATCAAATTCCAAAGTCCCCTCCTTATTATTAAATTCATACACTTTCATAAGTCAAGATTCGACATTATTGTTTTTTCTACCAAAACAATTTGGCGCCCACCGAGGGGCCATTTAGTCTATTGATTATTTGGATCATTTCCTAAAACGATTCATCATGTCAACTAACCCAAAGGTTTCGCCGCCGCAAGAAGACAATCGTCGTTACTCCGTCGTGCGGGGGCAAGGCAACCTCGTTGCCGCCACCTCCTCAATCGAAGCCTCGGATGATGCGGCCTTCGCCATCTTCCCAAAAGGCGTGATCTTCTAATGTGGATGCCGACATCCAAAGTGCCTTGACCATGTTGAATCGGAGGCCGGATAACCGTGATAGTAACTCAAAGTTTTTGGCCAATGATATGATCAAGATGCAGCAAGATCGAAGCTCATTGCATCCCGGCTCAAGAACATCTCGCCAATGCGCGCGAGGAATATCGGCTTTGAAACCGGTGGAGGATCTCCGTTTCGAATGAATTCATTCCAATGGGCGGCCCCATCTCGGACTCATCAGACGACACCTTCAATGATGTCGACACCTCCCAGGATGTCGACACCTTCCTTGATGTCGACACCTTAATCTGATGACACTTTGCTGACACCACCCCAACAGGATTCACCTCTTTCATGCCATTCACTGACAACATCGTTGTTACCTCACCGTAGACAACACCTTGGTTTGCTTAATAATATTTTTAATAATAATGCTTTCAATCATATTCCCGCGGTGACCCTTTTGTGTAATCCGTTAGCCAAGCGTATGTAGGACCTTAGAGAGCCGATAATGAATGTACCGAGACATAACCCCTCTAATCCAACCGCATCTCGAAATTGCTACAATCGATCCCGGTTTGTCCCAACAATTTCAAATGTCAACATCCCGAAGCGTTTCGCGTTCCATCCATGAAGTTGTATGATGGCAGCACGGATCCAGAGGAGCATGTTGCCCACTATCACGAGAAGATGGACATAGTGCATATCCCACTTCAATTCAGGGAAGCTTGCTTGTGCAGAGGATTTGGATCAACCTCGTCGACAATTCGAGAAGCTGACAAGCGACCTCTACAATGTGACCCAAACAGCCCAATGAGACCTTGAAGGAATATGTCCACCGGTTTAACAAAGAAGTGCTAGAAATTCCCAATCTCGACATGTCGACACCGCGTAAGCATTCAAAATGGGGTCAAGAAAGATTCACAAAGACTATCAAGATCCGGTGATGACTCCTTGCAAACGGTTGGAAGAAGTCGTAAGGTGGCCCTAAGATTCATAAGATTGGAGGAAGATGAGCTGCGAAGATCAAAGTCCTCATCCAAGTTGTCGACATATGACAATCCGTACAGAAGACCGAATCATCCCACCGCAGAACAACCGTTCCAATCCTTATCCGAGAACCGATAACAAAGAAATTAAGTCAATTGAGGGTGAGGATGAAGATAGCGATAATGTTCCTAATATTTCTGACTATTGCTTTTCTGTTGACATTTCAGGTGTACTTTGTGCAATGGGTAACCTTGGAGAAAAAGCAAGATGGCCAAAGAAGACTGATAAATCCACAGGATGGCGTGACAAGTCAAAATGGTGCGCTTACCATGAACACTTCGGGCATATCATAGAAGACTGCATAGCACTAAGAAAGGAGATCAGCTACTTGCTCTCGAAGGGACATCTTAAGGAGTTTCTGGGGTCCAGAAAGGAGAAGCCAGAAAGACCATCCAGGATGTCCACATCCTACCAATCACCTTTGATGAGAGTAATCGAGACAACTTGCTGGAACCTCCCCATGATGGCCTAGAGCCATCTGATCAAGAGGACACCGCCTTCATAACACCCACAGGTATCTATTGTTATATTGCTATGCCTTTTGGACTAAAAAATGTAGGTGCAACATATCAAAGGCTCGTGAACAAGATGTTCAAGGACCAGATTGGGGACACGGTGGAGGTATACATTGATGACATGGTGGTGAAATCCAAGAAAGCTGAAGACCACATAAACCACCTATCTCAGGCCTTCGACATCTTGGATTGTTTCAATATGAAACTCAATCCAGCAAAATGCAATTTCGGAATGAAGGCAGGAAAGTTCTTAGGTTACATGGTGACTAAGAGAGGCATTGAAGCCACCCCGAAGCAAGTTCGCGCCATTATCAACTTGTCATCACCTCAATCCGTCAAGGACATCCAAAGATTGACAGGGAAGGTTGCTGTACTCACCCGGTTCATCTCCAAATCATCCGATCGATGCAAGCCCTTCTATGACATCTTAAGAAAGAACAAGAAGTTCTAGTGGGAGGACCACCATGAACAAGCTTTTCAAGACCTCAAAACTTACTTGTCGACACCTCCGTTATTGGCCAAACCTCGGGAAGGCGAACACCTCTACATCTACCTAGCAGTATCAGAAAGCGCTGTAAGCGCAGTCTTGGTAACATAGCGAGATGGTCTTCAACAACCCATCTATTATATAAGTAAGACACTCTTAGATGCGGAGACCAGGTATTCTCATTTACAAAAGTTAATTCTAGCTTTAATAACCGCATCCATTAAATTAAGACACTATTTTGAAACACATACTATAATTGTGCGTACTAACTATCCTATTAAGAATGTCATGAGAAAACCAGAGATGTCGGAGGTAGGATGGCTAAGTGGTCCGTGCGCTTAAGCACTTACGACATCAAATATGAGCCAAGAACAAAGAATAAAATCTCGGGCTCTAGCCGATTTTGTGGGCGACTTTAGTCCAACCATGCAACAAGAAGTAGAGTTTCGGCAATTACGGGATGATGAAATCTCAAGAATATGGACACTCTATACGAGATGGCGCTTTGAACATGAGAGGAACGAGGTCTTGGAGTCGTACTAAAGTCGCCACAAGGGGACATAATACCACAATCCATCACCAAGCAGCTTTAAAGCTACCAATAATGAGGCGAGTACGAGGCATTAATTGCGGGCTTACAAGTGGCCCAGACCTGGATATCAAGCACATCGTGGTGTTTTTGGATTCTTTGCTGATTGTCAACCATTACAACGGGTCCTACATAGCAAAAAATGTGAAGATGACGACATATTTGGAAATAGTGAAAATCATGGCGGCCAAATTCAAAACATTTACTTTGGAGCAGTGCCGCGAGAAGAAAACTCACAAGCGATGCTCTACGCAAACTTAGGCTCAGCCTTCAAAAGCATTTCACGAGAAGTATTCCAATTGTGCATGTTGACATCCCAAAGAATTGAACGTCTTGAGTTGTTTGCCTTAGATGTCGACATCCTTCCCAAACCAGCGAACCCTCAGGACAACCCTATAATCAAGTATCTCCAAGATGATACAATCTCATCGTAAGAGACAAACACTCGAGCATCCAGGGTAAGGTCATCTAAGTATTTACTTATTGATAACTTTTGTTTAGTAAATCTGCTGCAGGGCACTACTTGAGATGTCTAGAAGCGGACCAGGCACAACGGAGTTTTGATGGAGCTGCATGAAGGGCAATGTGGAAATCATACCGGGGCGTAAGCCCATATACCAAGGCTCTAAATATGGGCTACTTTTGGCCCACAATGCGAAAAGACGCGCGTATTATGCAAAGAAATGTGACTCCTGTCGGCGGCACGGCGACATCCTACATGAACCAGTGAATTGCTGCATCCTATCTGTCGCCAGGGCCATTCATGGTTTGGGGAATGGATATCGTAGGGAAATTGCCAAGAGCTTCGGGAGGAAAAGTTTTTCTACTAAGCCATGATAGATTACTTCTCCAAATGGATAGAAGCTGAAGCATATGTACAGGTTCGCGACATGGAAGTTATTTCTTTCATCAAAAGGAACATATTCGGCAAGTTTGGAATACCTTCGCACAATGGCTCCCGGTTTATCGGTCGGAAAATGCAGGACTTCTTGACAAGGTGGGAGTTAAGATGGTGACATCTTCACCTGTTCACCCTCAAGCAAACGGACAAGCAGAATCAAGCAACAAGATTATCCTGAGCAACTTAAAGAGAAGGCTAGACCAAAAGAAGGGAAGATGGGCTGAAGAGCTACCAATGGTCTTATGGGCTGACAGACGACATCCAAAATGCTGCGGTCGGACACCCTACTCTCTAGTGTTTGGGTCGAGTCGGACATTCCGGCGAAGTTACTTACCTACGGCAAGATATGGTTTGTTGACATCTGAACATAATAAGGACATCTTGACACATGATTTAGATACTATAGACGAACTAAGAGATATGGCCAAAATCCGGATGGCAGCATATCAGCAAAGAGTAGCCAGGTCTTACAACAAAAATGTAAGACTTAGAAGATTCCAAGTAGGAGATTTAGTCTTACGAAAGGCATTTCAAAAATACAAAAGAGCTCAACGCGGGCAAGCTTGCCCCAAAGTGGGAAGGTCCCTACTGATCGATGTACAGGCCGGGAAAGGAGCATATCGCTTATCAACCTTGGATGGCCAAATGATCCCACGAAGTTGGAATGCCATTCATCTTAAAAGGTATTACATCTAGGCAATGCCTTCCTAAAACTTACATCATCCCAGGTATGGACAATCCTCTCCTGGTCTTTTCATTTATTGAATTTGAGTATCCTTTCATTTCCCTATTTGTCATTTTTTTTTATTTACTTCAAAATAAGATGTCGCTAACACAACAGTGAAGGGACGTCAACATAGTTGACGTCCATCTCTAACATGTCTCTGTCTTGCGAGATGTTGACATACAAAAGTGGGGACATATCAAAGTGCTCAAGCTAAAGTGACAACGAAATCTCCTCCGCTAGAGGCTGGCCACCTCTTCTAAAGTTAAGGTACATAATCCCTTCTAAGGTTTAAAGAGTTAATTACCTCTTTCTCCGAAAGTTAGGTTTCTACACCTTCGCTCGGAGCGCACGATATCTCATTGGTTGAGGTGTGGGATGGGCCTATATGAGGAAACTTGTATAGCTTACCCATTTCCACTCGGTCAAATGATTGATCTTAAGAATGATTCAATTGGTTATGGCATATTCCTTTGTCATCTTAAGTACATCCGGTTATGACATTCTCATGTCTTCACTCGAAAACAAAAATATGACATTTTATTATGTCAACATCCTATGATAATACTTTAGCATCGGGGATCAAAGCATGACATGCACGAAGTTGCTAACAAAAGTTTTTTCTAAACACTAAGATACTAAATACTATTAAGACTACCATAAAACGTTTCCAAATTCGGTTGGCCCGCTCCAACATCCAAACAACATAAAACTAAAAGCGAGTGTTGAACCAACCCAACACTTGAGATAAATTGTCTTCGGTCCTTATGGACTAGGAACATACCAAAATAAATAAAAATTTCTTTGGGACTCAGCCCCTGAAATCATCATCAAACAAAACAACTTGAAAAACTAACTTGAATTTTTCTTCACTTAGCATCTGTTGCGAGTGTGTGGAGGAGTTCTGTCTTCCTCATCCTTCTTCTATCCTTCTACTTCAACCGTCACATCCTTAGGGTTAGATGACACCTCTCCTTCATCCACTTTTTCACCCAACGGATTCTTCAATTTTTCATACTCGGTCTCAACCTTCCAAACCTTAGATTTTCCATCTTTATGTTCTTCCATCATCTTGATTTTGATCTTCAACATGGCTTTGGCAGCAACCAACTTCCAGGATTCCTTACTTCATTTATTTCATTTTGATAGCCACCCTCAATAGAAGTCAGATTGCTAACAACCCCTTCACCGTCTTCTTCTGTTCCTCTTTCTGCTCGTTAAAACTTCTTCTCCCAAAAAGCATCTTCCTTCTTGGCCTGATCCATATCACTCTTAGCGCTCTTCTTAAATTGCTCATTGATCTTAGCCATATCTTTCACTTGGGACTCCAAACATCCCATTGCCTGTTAAGAAAACACCATAAGTTCCAAATTAGCAAATAATAGAGCTATGGAACAGTTAGGACAGCTTAGTAACATCTTACATTGGTTACTAATCCTAGAAGCTTCTTCTTCACCCCTCCTACCTTCGAACCTTCAAAAATATCTGCATCCAGAACTTCGATAGCCTCACTCTCTGTAGCCTTCCTCTTCTTTACCCTTGAATCAATGCCAGTACTTTCAGCCATCTGGACTTGTTTCTTTGGGACAATGGGTACCTAACATCAGACTTAGCAGGAAAAGCACCAACAAGAGCATCCAAATCTTCCAGATCAAAGTCTAAGCCTGAAGCAACTGCCTTTGAATCTGAAGAGAAAGTTTAAGCATTGAGGAAAAGGAAGATTAGCAGGAATAGAAAGACGGGGTAAACTATTCTTACCTGTTGACATTTTGAGAGATGACGACGACTTGACTTCTTCTTGATTTTCTTCACCACCGAATGTTGTCAAATCATGTCCGCCGGTTACTCAAAGTTTGGAAACTTACCTCTTCGTATTCCGCGAAGTGATAAGCTTGGGGGCAATTGTTGTGGCCAGATTTTCCACATGTTGACATCATTGAATATCCCTGCATGGTGACATCCTCAGTTGTTCCTGCATGTCAAGATGATATTCCACTGTAAGTATTGCATAATATTTATTGTGTTTATCTAATATTATTTATATCATATTTTACAGTAAATCAAAGGAGTTAAATCCGGAGATATTTACCAGCACATAGGACTTTTCCCTCAACGCTAAAAAGACCAAGTCAAAGGACGTTGAGAGGATAAGAAGATGTGCCGAGATTATAGGGATTTTTGTTAGTTTGTTACGTTGAGTTGTGGAAGACTTGGTCTTAGCGAAGTCCTTGATTTGGTTAAACAACCCAGTCAATGGCAATCTCCGAGCTTCATCAAACGGCCGTGATCTCCATCTTTGGCGATATTTTCTCCTTGTTTCTAGGGATATTTTTGCCTTTCTTTTTACTATTTAAGAGGTATAAAAGAGAGTAACCTACACTTCCACACACACGTTCACTAGCTTCTGTAAACTTTCTCTTATGCTATCCGATTTGTAATCACTCAACTATCAATAATACATTTTTGGGTTTTAGGTAGGTTACCTAAAACCTCCCGAGGTTTTATGCCGGCGAGATCATTTGACTCAAGGCCTTTCCTCATTATATTGTTGTGTCCTTGATTGTGTTTCTTCATTTTAGCATCCGTTTGTTCCATTTAATCAAATTCCAAAGTCCCCTCCTTATTATTAAATCCATACACTTTCATAAGTCAAGATTCGACATTATTGTTTTTTCTACCAAAACACCTTTCATGGACTCTCTTCAACGAATAAAAGACCAAGTCAAGGATTGAGGATAAACAATCTGAGATTTAAGGAAGATTTGTTACGTTTGTTATCTTAGTTGTTATTTTTTATTTATTTAAAGGACTATTGGCCGGAACAAAAACACACACTGTTCACGCACACTCTTGTACTCCGCCATAGCTCCGCCATCACTTGTAATTCAGTTATCAATACTATTGTTCGAGAAGGTAGGTGCACATCAACACCTCCTAAGGTTTTGTGCCGGCGAGATCTTTGTCTCAAGGGCTTTCCTTGTTACATTACCGTGTCAATTTTGCCCTACATTTAATCATTTATACATGTTTTACTCCATTGTGCTTTCCTAAACTTGCATTTTGATCAATTGTTTTTTTACCATATATATATATATATATATATATATATATATATATATATATATATATATATATATATATATATATATATATATGTGGGTAAAATTTCAGGATTGTGACATCTTGAGAATATTGAGCATGTCATCATCTTCGTCCCTGCAGTTAAGGTAAAAATACTTTAATTGTTTGTTATTTATTAATGATAATTGTATCTATTATACAGGGTGAAAAATAAGGACGTGGGAATATGCCTTTCATAGAATCTCCTCAATGGCTAAGAGACCAGGTCAAGAATTGAAGATAGACATTCTGAGATTCAAGGATAGTTTGTTATTTTTGTTATCTTGAAGTCGTTTTTTCTTTATTTAAAGGACTATAGATTGGAACACGACCACACACTGTTCACGCATACTCTTGTACTCTGCCATATCTCCACCATCTCTTGTAATCCCATAATCAATACTATTGTTCGAGAAGGTAGGTGCTCATTAAAACCTCCCGAGATTTTGTGCCGGCGAGATCTTTATCTCAAGGGATTTCCTCGTTACATTACCGTGTCAATTTTGTTCTACATTTACACCGATTTTACTCCATTGTGCCTTCCTAATTTGGCATTTTGATCTTTACTTTGATCCATTGTTTTTTCACCAAAACAATTTGGCGCCCACCGTGGGGCACTTGGTTTTTTAATCGGTTTAAAATCCTCACATATCCATCATGTCTACCTAACCTGTGACCTCCACCGCCAGCAAAACCATTGTTACCCCTAGCAGCGTGAATCTCCGCCCGTGGGAGCTGGCAAGAAGCAGACGCCTCCGACACCTGACTCTGAGATCAGGAGTATGCTCATTCAGATGAAGAATCAGCTGGATCGCCAACAGAATAATACTTCCTTGATAACTGAAACTTTGGTGAAGATGCAAAGGGAGCAAGAGTTACTTACCAAAAGAGTAGATGTCGTCTCCCCTGTACATCCTAGAATCCTGGATTTCGATATTGGCGGCAGCTCTCAGACCTTCAATGAATTTCTTCCAATGGCCTCAACAACTCATGGAAGAGCGTCATCATCACCGATCGTAATGTCTTCTCCCGCTGATGACGACTTCTGTGGCGATGTCGACACCATTCGCATCCAACATCTTTGGGATGTCTTCTCTAGAAGGGCCAATCTTCACCAACAGCACCGTCATGATGTCTTCTGCAGATAATGCTAATCCCTTTGTCAATCTCAATACCAATTTTAATTTGGATAATACTGCTCGTACTACTAACCCTTTTGCAGGTACATACATTGCGAGTCAGTTTCAGGAGTTAAGGGACATGATCACGAACGTGCCAGGCGTAACCCCGCCTATTCAGCAAGTATCACCAACATGTTACAGTCAGTCTCGCTTTACACCAGCAATTGCGCATGTCGACATCCCAAAGGATTTAGCGTGCCAGCCATGAAGCTATATGACGGAAGCTCAGAGCATGTCGCCCATTATCAAGAGAAGATTGAGATTGTGCGCATTCCACTCCAGTTCCGAGAGGCCTGTTTGTGTCGAGGGTTCGGTTCGACATTTGTAGGACCAGCTTTGAAGTGGCTGATCCGTCAACCGCCTGGTTCCATTGGATCATTCGCTCATCTTGTAAACATGTTCAACAATCAATTCTCTTGCAGCCGATAGTTCGAGAAGCTCACTAGTGATCTTTACCGCATCACCCAGCAGCCTGCAGAAGCATTAAAGGACTATGTTAATAGATTCAACTAAGAGGTCCTAGAAATCCCCAACCTGGACATAGCGACAGCTGCTGAAGCCTTTAAAATGGGCTTGAAGAAAGATTCTCCATATTATGAAGATTTAGTGATGAACCCATGCAAGAGAATGGAGGACATCCGAAATCGAGCATTGAGATTCATCAGGCTAGAAGAAGATAAGATGCAGCAGACCAAGCATTCTGACAAGGCATCGACGTATGATAACCCTGGCAGGAAGATGGAGACATCTCACCAGAGGCAGAACAGATCCAGACCTTATTACAGAAATGACCACAACAAGATAAATTATGTGGAAGATGAAGGAGATGATGATGACTTCGAATCCCCAAAGATTTCTGACTATTGTTTCTCTGTTGATGTTTCAGGTATCCTTTGTGCAATGAACAACCTCGGAGATAAGGCAAGGTGGCCTCGGAAGAACGACAAGCCGTCTGGATGGAAAGATAAATCCAAGTGGTGTGCCTACCACGAAGATTTTGGACATCTTACCGAAGATTGCATCGCCTTAAGGAAGGAGATTAGTTACCTGCTGTCAAAGGGACATCTCAAAGAGCTCCTTGGCCACCGGAAGAACAAGACGGAGAGCAAAGAACCCATTCCAGCTAGACCGCCATCTCCTCCACTAGTAACTAAGGTAGTTAATGTTATTAGTGGTGGTTCTGATATCTGTGGTACTTCTTATTCTGCAGCTAAGAGATTTGCCAAGCAAGCAAAAGGCGAGAAACCTAAAAGACTTTCAAAGATGTCGCAGCTCACATCCCAAGATGTCATCTCCTTCGAAGAAAGTGACAGAGACAATGTTACGGATCCCCACCATGATGCCTTGGTAATTGCACTCCAGATTGCTAATTGCAGAGTCAGACGTATTCTAGTAGATGGGGGCAGTTCAGTGAACCTCATTATGCTGGATGCCCTGAAAGAAATGAAGATCTCTGAAGAAAGTATCGTTAAGAGGACCTCAGTTCTTGCGGGTTTCAGTAGGGAAACCAAAAATACAGTGGGAGAGATCATGCTTTCAGTTTATGTTGAAGGCATCAACTTCATGGAAAGATTTTGCGTGATTGATAGTGCTACGTGTTATAATGTAATCTTGGTCAGACCCTTGATCCATGGAATGAAAGCAGTGCCATCCACTTATCATCAGTGCGTGAAGATGCTGACACCTTGGGGAGTTGTCAAGGTTTATAGTGACCAACAATCAACTAAGGAGTGCTACATGACATCTATGAAGGGGTCAACATCTCCAAAGCGGGCCTAGCAATTACAAAAAAAGTCTCGTGAGGTTCTGGAGGCAAAGGAGCATGGAGTAAAAGAAATATCCTTAGACCCCTCTAACCCAGATCTCAAGGTGCTAATTGGTCAAGACTTTCCAGCAGAGATCGAAGAAGACCTCGTCAACCTTTTGAAAAGCAGAGTTAAGAGCTTCGCCTGAAATCATGAAGACATGTCAGATATAAGCAAAGACGTCATCACCCATTAGCTCAAAATTGACCCATCCTTCAAACCAGTTCACCAGAAGAGACAAAAATTCGCGCAAGAGAGGAATCTAATCATTCAGGAAGAAGTAGACAGACTGCTCAAGGCCAAGATGATCAGAGAGGTCGAATACCCAAGATGGTTGGCAAATGTAGTGGTGGTAGAAAAGAAAAATGACAAATGGAGAGTTTGTGTTGATTTTACGGACCTGGACAAAGCCTGTCCAAAGGATCCTTTCCCCTTGCTGCACATTGACACCCAGGTTGATGCCACTTCTAGGCATGAGGTCTTAACATTCTTGGATGCATCTTCAGGTTTTCAGAAGATCCAGATGGAGCCATCTGACCAAGAAGACACCGCCTTCATCACTCCTACAGGTATTTATTGTTATATTGCAATGCCTTTTGGACTAAGAAATGCACCAATGTACCAGAGGCTAGTCAATATGATATTCAAAGAGCAGATTGGGGACACCATGGAAGTATACATCGATGATATGGTGATAAAATCAAAGAAAGCCGAAAATCATGTACGAGATCTTACTCAGGCCTTTGATATCTTGGACAAATTCAACATGAAATTAAATCCAGCGAAGTGCAACTTTGGCATGAAGTCCGACAAGTTCTTGGGCTACATGGTGACGCAAAGAGGGATAGAAGCAAGTCCGGAGCAAATAAGAGCTATCATCAACCTGACGTCGCCTAAGTCCGTTAAAGATGTCCAAAGATTGACAGGAAAAGTGGCAGCCTTGAACCGGTTCATCTCAAAATCCTCAGACATATGCAAGCCATTCTATAACATCCTAAAGAAAAATTGCAGATTTGAGTGGGCAGAGCAGCACGAGCAAGCTTTCCAGGATTTGAAGCTGTACCTGTCAACACCTCCTTTACTATCAAAACCTCAAGAAGGAGAACCATTATACGCTTATTTAGCCATCTCTAAAACTGCAATCAGTGCCGTCTTGGTTCGAGAACAAGATGGCATCCAACAACCAATTTATTATGTAAGTAAAACACTCCTTGATGCGGAAACCAGGTATTCACACCTTGAGAAATTAATTTTAGCTTTAATTACTGCTTCAGTCAAATTAAGACATTATTTTGAAACTCATATTATTTGTATTCGTACTAACTATCCAATAAAGAATGTCATGAGAAAGCCAGAAATGTCAGGAAGGATGGCCAAGTGGTCCGTTCAGCTTAGCACTTATGACATCAGGTATGAACCTAGAACAGCAATAAAATCACAAGCACTTGCATATTTTGTGGCAGACTTTAGTCCAAGCATGCAACCAGAAGTAGAACTAGAGGTCCAACAGCTCCAAGATGATGACATCCTTTGCAAAGGGACTCTATATACAGATGGTGCCTCAAACATGAGGGGCACGGGGCTAGGTGTTGTCCTAAAGTCACCACAAGGGGACATCATACCCCAGGACATTAGTTGTGATTTTAAAGCTACAAATAATGAAGCAGAATACGAGGCCTTAATCGTGGGCCTAACCGTGGCTCTAGATCTGAACATCAAAGCAATTCAGGTATATAGGGATTCATTGTTGTTAGTTAATCATATCAATGGTTCCTATGCAACAAAAAATGCCAAGATGACAGCTTATTTGGGCATTGTGAAAATTTTGGCAAGCAAATTTCAAATCATTTCCTTTGAACAAATACCCCGAGAGGAGAACTCTCAAGCAGATGCCTTGCCCAATCTTGGATCATCTTTCAAAAGCTTATCTCAGACCAACATACCAATCATTCATGTCAACATCCCTACCGTAGAAAGATTAGAAATCTTTAGCATAGATGATGACATCTCGAATAGCCAGATAGAAACATCTTGGACTTCTCCAATAATTAAATATCTTCAAGATGGTACCATCCCCGATGAAGAAAAGAATTCTAGAGAATTCAGGGTAAGAATTTCAAGATATGTGTTAATGAATAATGTGTTGTTTAAAAAGTCTTTTGCAGGACCATATCTTAGATGTTTAGAAGCTGACAAAGCTAAAGAAGTTTTTAAGGAGTTGCATGTAGGATTGTGTGGTAATCATTCTAGGGGCAGAAGCTTGCACACAAAAGCTCTGAGAATGGGTTACTACTGGCTAACAATGCGTCAAGATTACGCCAACTTTGCCAAGAAGTGTGATTCCTGCCAGAGGCATAGCGACATCCTGCACCAACCCACAGAGTTGCTTCATCATATTCTCTCCCCTTGGCCGTTCATGACATGGGGAATGGACTTAGTAGGCAAATTGCCTAAAGCACCTGGAGGAAGAGTAATCTTACTTGCAATGACAGATTACTTCTCTAAGTGGGTTGAAGCTGAAGCTTACGTTCAAGTTCGTGACAAAGAAGTCATCTCCTTCATCAAAAAGAACATCTTCAGTAGATTTGGCATCCCATCCGAAATAATATGTGAAAAAGGTTCCCAATTTATCAGCAAAAAGATGCAAGACTTTCTCACTAGATGGGAAGTCAAGATGGTTACATCATCGCCGGTACATCCTCAAGCTAATGGACAGGCAGAATCAAGTAACAAGATTATCACCAACAACTTGAGAAAGAGACTAGATCAAAAGAAGGGAAGATGGGCAGAAGAACTTCCATTTGTCCTTTGGGCAAATAGAACAATGTCAAAGAAAGCAACATGTCAGACCCCATATTCCTTAGTCTTTGGTGCAGAAGTTGTCAATCCTGCAGAAGTCGTCATCTCTACAGCCAGATATGGGTTGTTGACGCCTAAGCAGAACGACACCAACCTGACTCATGATTTGGATACCATTGACAAGTTAAGAGATTTAGCCAAGGTCAGGATAGCAGCATATCAGCAGAAAATTGCTAAGTCCTACAACAAGAATGTTAGATTGAGGAAGTTCCAAGTTGGTGATTTGGTCCTATGCAAAGTATTTCAAAATACGAGAGAGCTCAATGCTGGGAAGTTAGCCCCTAAATGGGAAGGACCATACTTGGTATATGTTGAGGCAGGAAAGGGGTCGTATTGGCTATCAACCTTAGATGGAGCAAGGGTTCCCCGGAGCTGGAATGCCATCCACCTCAAGTCATATTTTATGTAAGTTTCAGTAACGTCATTTCAATACAAATTAATCTAAGGTACGAATTTCATTGTTTTATTTCAATAAAAGTGTTTTTCAATTCTGTTTATTGTTCGAACATTTACTGACTTAAGCATCAGAGGGGGTTTCTGTTTTGCAAGAAAACGTGAAGCATTCAAATAAATCATGAGGCCCTGAGATGTCAACATCATTCCAGTAAGGTGACATCTTAAAGCTAACAAGTCAGGTATGACTATATTTTTGTTATTAAAACAATTATTTCCTCACTTTCTTTCCTTTAGATAAATAAATATTTCTACGAAAGTTTAGTACTTTTCCTATTTTCTTTTATCAAATAAAATTGACATCAGATTAGATGTCGAATACTCTTACTTTGTTATTATTTTGCTAGTGACCATTATCTCAAAACATCCTATGAAGACAACCACTTGAGACTGGCCATCTCATCTCAGTTAAAGGTACATAATCCCTTCAAAGGTTTAAAGAAATTACTTTCTTTCTTCTCAATAAGGTTTATACACCTCGCCTGGAGCACACGATGTCAACCTTGATTGAGATGTGTGATGGGCCCGTATGTTTAATATATACGAATTACCCATTTCCACTCAACCAATGTGTTTGACCATAAGATTATTACAATTTGGTTGTGACATATACATGTCACCTAAGAATAAAAGGTTTTTTTGACATTAACATGTCAAACAAAGCAAATGCATGGATTTTTACGTCCATCGCAAGGTGACAACATCTCCGAATATATCTAACATATCAACCTTCCATTACCATGTCAAAGTCTACCCCTGCCAGAAAGAGTTTTCAAAACACCCAAGCCTAAAAATGTCTTTACTTACCCTAGAAAAAACCTAAAGTGTTGAACCAACCCAACACTTAAAAAGCAAATTGTTTATGGCCCTTATGGACCGTTACATACCCAAAAGCAGTAAATTGTTTTTCAAACTTCCCGGGACGCAACCCATCATAAAACCAAAAGTTTATCCAAAAAACCATTCTTAAACCTTCATGGGGTGGCTACTACCACAGATGTTGTACCTTCCTTATGCACTTTGTCATTCTTCAAGCCGGATGACACCTCTCCAGCTTCAGCTACTTCTCCACTAAGATTCTTCAAGATTAAACGCTATTGCTCAATATCCCACTCAGCGTGCTTTCCATCCTAGAATTCGTCCATCATTTGAATCTTTATTTCCACCATGCTTTTTGCAGCAGCATCCATCAAACTTTTCCTCAGATCTTCAAGCTCTTGCAGTTGAGTGTCTTGGATAGATGACATCCCTTTCATCAGACTTTCAAATTCATTCGTCAACTCCTCCACCGTCTTGGTCAGTCTTTCTTTCTCTTCTCTGTATTGCTTCTTCATCTGCAGCATCTCTAGTATCAGCTTCCTGTTCTTTTCCTCTAGACTATTCATCTTAGTCTCTGCCTCTCCAAAACTCTGTAAGAAAAAATTGATAGTCAGTAAATAGATGTCAGTTCAGAATTCCCAAAGACCCTATTTTCAAAAAACCAAAACTCACCACTGATGCCATGGTTATAATTTCCTTCTTAATGTCAGCCAGACCCATCTCCTCGTAAGCGCCAACATTAATAACCTCTTTAGGATCGCTTTTTCTCTTCTTTAATCTAGCCCCAACTGAAGGTGCTTCCATCTCTTACTTCAGCACCATTGGTTGTTGGTGTCCCACAAAATTTTGCTGGTCTTTGAGTGAAAACGCAGCAGTTAACTTAGACACTGTCAACAGAAAATTGGAGTTATCAACTTGGGGTCAATCGAACTTCAGTAAAATTTTAGAGAAATTAAAAATCATTACCGATTGAAATCTTTGTAGATGGTGACACCTCAAATTCTTCTGAAATTGCTCCTACCTCCAGAGGCTTGAAAGATCTTTCTTCTTCAGTGAGCTTCAACAATTTCTTCACCTTTTCCTCAGTAACAGTAGAAGGGGAAAAAAGCTCTGCTCACTTGATAGCTGCAAAGACAAAAGAAGAAATTACGATCTCAGTTAAAGATGGAAAAAGGGAAAACTCGAAATTAAAGAGAAGATATCTTCCCTATTCCACCTTGTTGATAAAATGTCACCCTCTTCCAAAGAATTCTTTTCTACAAAAAATACCTTGACTTCCAACCTCTATCATTGACTGTCACCTTGGCAAATAAGGGTGTCTTCCCAGACCTTGTTTTTATAAGGTACCGTGTCGAGCCAAAAGTTTGAAGTTCATAAACTGACGCTACCTCACACAAACCTATGCTTAACCCAAATTCTCGGTTTACCCTTAAGACGCAAGCCAAAATCCTCCAAATCATGGGCATAGCTTGTACAAAAGTTAGCTTAGTTTTTTGAAAAAACTCAGTCACCAACAGTGGAAAGGGGAAAGAAAAACCAAGGGCAAAGGGATATTCATAGAAGCAGATCCAGTTGGGGGAAAATAAATCCGCTTTAACAAAGACATCAAAAGAACGAAAGCTAGCAGAATCAGGAAAACATTTACAATCCTTTAGAGACTCGATTTGGACATTATTAAAGATGCACACTTCCTTGTCATGCTTGGCTATTAAGCCTTCACAAGCGAATTCCCTCTCCTTTCCAGGGCTCAAGGGATTTTTTGTGCAATATCTCTTTTTGACTTGATTTTACCCATGTTGAAAGATGAAAAGAGAAAGGGGAGAGAGAAATTACCTTAGAAGCTTTCACCGCCGTAGAGCAAGATAGAAGCTGGAGATGGCGTAAGAAAAATGGGATAAGAAATAAGAAAGGGCTCAGTTAAAACCCTAACTTCCCCCTATCCTCGAAGATAATGCTCATTCAATTGCCTAGGACTCTACCACTCCCCCACGTCTTATCGAAATAAATTAACCATTGGAAGAAGAAGTGTGTAGAAACTTGTCTTTTGATTTCCATAAAAAGTCAAGTTTGGGGACAATTGTTGTGGGTGAAATTTTAGGATTGCGACGTCTTGAGAATATTGAGCATTTCATCATCTTCGTCCCTGCAGTTAAGGTAAAAATACTTTAATTGTTTGTTATTTATTAATGATAATTGTATCTATTATACAGGGTGAAAAATAAGGACGTGGGAATATGCCTTTCATAGACTCTCCTCAACGGCTAAGAGACCAGGTCAAGGATTGAAGATAGACATTTCGAGATTCAAGGATAGTTTGTTATTTTTGTTATCTTGAAGTCATTCTTTCTTTATTTAAAGGACTATGGATTGGAACACGACCACACACTGTTCACGCATACTCTTATACTCCGCCATAGCTCCACCATCTCTTGTAATCCCATAATCAATACTATTGTTCGAGAAGGTAGGTGCTCATTAACACCTCCCGAGGTTTTGTGCTGGTGAGATCTTTATCTCAAGGGCTTTCCTCGTTACATTGCCGTGTCAATTTTGTTCTACATTTACACCGATTTTACTCCATTGTGCTTTCCTAATCTTGCATTTTGATCTTTACTTTGATCCATTGTTTTTTTCACCAAAACATATATATTATTAAATATTTTTATTATTTTGATATCTTTGTTTAATTAATTTTGAAACAAAACCACAAATATTTTGAAACAAATGCTTTTATATAATTAAATATTTTTTATTAGTCTAATATCTTTGTGTTTTGGACAAATTTCAACAATTAAATTTATCTATCAAAGATGTTTGAGCACAAATGGAATATAACTCTAAAATTAAGATGAACACAAAGATGTAACGAGGAAAACCTTTGAACAATCGTTCGCAGGAAAAAACCTCGGGAGGCTTTAGGAAAAGCCTACCTTAACCAAAAAAATGTTATTGAATTTAATAGTTTTGGAGTACAAAGTTCAGTAGGAGCGTATAGTAGAGTGTGTAACGTGAATACATGTGCGTTCTAGAGATAATATATATACATGAATGTAACCGAAACAACAACTTGAATGATCTTCCTGATATTTCGCCTAGAATCTTGCCCTCAGTTGATGATGCACAACCGTTACTCCCTTGGTTGATGATATGGTTGTTATGTCGTCGCTTGATCGAGTCCCAAACGGTCACAAGAGTAAATTATTTATCCATAATTTTGTTCCTAAAAAATAGGAAGTATACAACAAATAATTTCAAGGTGTTAGTCCAAGGTGTAAATCAAGATGTTACCTCAAGATGGATGATTAGGACGTAGAACATGCTGAGTGATTTGTTGGGGTGAAACAATTGCCCCCAAAATATTGAGGCTTTCTTGACTGAATACAGAAAGTTTTAATATTTTGTCAAGTGTATCTTCATATCTTCTAAGGAGGTGACGGTTGAAAGGAAGTTATGGAGTCATAGTAGAAGTCTATAACCGTTCTTCTCGAATGGCTTTAATAACATTAACAAATCTTTTCGAATCCTTTCCGTGCCAGTGCGCTCCCCTATATTACGGTAAGATTATACCTAGGAGGTACGGTCTTTTCCAGCATTCACCCTAATTTAAAGTGCAAGCTCTTCCGCATCCCTCTTTGAAAAGTGAGTTTTCTTAAACGAGTAGCCAAATTGATTTATCCAAAGAGTTCATTCATATCCCATACTAACATATGCCTTTTTTGCAGTGACTCGATCTGGCTTCACAGCGAACGATATCGTGGCCAAGTATAAAGGTAAGAAGAAGGTGGAAGGGAGTTTGCCTGAAGCGGATGACAAGGTTACATTGAAAAGAAAGAGGAATGATCAAGATATGAACGCAGAGAGGGAAATGCGGAGCGAGGAAGTTTTAGAGAATCAGGTAAGGGGTTATTTGGATTTTTGCTTGAATATCCTTTCGTGCCTTAATCAATATTGCTCGTTTTTTTTTTGTGACAGGCTATAACGATTGCTAAAATGATGTCCGAGGAAATCAGGATGTGGAAAGTAAAATGCGATACTCTAGATGTGGATTGGGCTGAATATGAGAAAGATCTAAAGGATGCTTTCAAACTACTGAGAGAGAAGAGGTTAGAAGTTAAGGCTAAAGATGAAGAAATTTCAAGATGTGACTTGCCAATATTGGTAAGAGACATGCGAAGGAGATGGAGATGCTTCGTGATGACATGATGAACGAGGTTGCGAAGTCATTTTTTGAGGCAAGAATCCAGATGATCAAGGAATACCGGGTAGGAGAACACGTGAACTAGAATTTAGAAGAGGAAAATGCAGCTTTACAAAGGATACTTGATGAAAAAACGGGTGAGATAACTTCTAAGAAGATCGAGCAGGTTGAAGACGCTCAAGATAGTAACACAGAATGATAATGGAATGTCTTCTCTTTTTTCAAAAACAATTAATTTGGTGAGGGTTTGTCCTCACGAAAGATTTTTTGGTTTGTAAAACACTCATAAGAGTCAGCACATTGGTTTTTGGAGATGTTGGGTTGGTTCAACATCTTGGATTCGTAGGGCGCTTTTGCCTCTTCTTTGGTATTTTCAAATTCGGTAATGCTTGGATCATTGTTTCTTTATTATGAGCTCTTTTTGTTCGTTGGTAACATGTAAATGTTACAACCATATGACTTAGATAACATGTCAATGTTATAACCAAGTTGAAAAGACAACATGCAACAATGTTGTGACCAGTAAGTAAAGATAACAAGCGACGATGTTATAACCAGATGATCTTTTGATGACATGTATAACGTCATAAACCGTAGTTGCCCCACTTTATTTTAAATATGGGGGACATGATTCACATAGCAAGGTGAATGAGGCCTCCCCTTTAAATTAAGTGTGCAAATTGTGCGCCCAGGCGATAACATAATCATAGTTTTTACACGTAGGCTGTGAAATTGTCAATGGCTTCACTGGAAAGAGATGTTACCGTAGATGTTACCCAACACCTTGGATAACACACTGACGGACAGCACACACACACCAAATAAAGTAGTTTGTAAAAACTTTGTGCAACAGAAATAAATAACACAAGATATAATTTTCTCAAGTTATATAAATATATAACTTGAGTGTGCCTAGATGGCGAAGACTTTATAATCAATATAGAAAAATTACAAAGCCGAAAGTTCCCTATTGCTAATACAATGATAATGCTCTATGGAACTAAATGAGACAAAGAACGAATCCTATCCTTAGCGAACACTCTCTTAAACACTCAGTGTTTAAGCTAGAATCACAAGGGAGGAAGGATATGCGAACCAAAGAACTTTGTCTCTCTTGTGCAATGGTGTGTGTGTTTGATATTTGGCATACCTCAAATGAAACATACCTAGCCTATTTATAGCCTTCCAATGCCTTGGAGGCTACTCCAAAATAACAGCCTTGGACCTTCAGATCGTGTGTGAGGAGTGGAGAATAATTCTTGGCTTGATTCCTCTTCATGCGTTCACTTCCCTAAAAAGTAGCAACCGAATTCTTGAAGCCCAAGTCCTTGCTTCATCACCTTGTACTCTCTTGCTTTCTTTGTATTGTACACTTCAAATAATCAGCAACAACTCCATGACTTGGTCTTCCCACGTTTTTCTTTCTTCATCAAATAATATGGACCAAGCAATAGTTACTCGTAAATCTCCTATTTACGTGTAACTCTTCCAACAACTTCTTCCTTGATTTTAGCATTTAATCCAACCATATATTAACCTGAAACATTGACCAAAAAACACATATATCTTGCAAATAATATTAGACATTAGGATATAAATTAATATGGAAAGAATTATTAAATTACAACTCATTCCAGTTCGGGTAACACCCAACTGCCAGTGATAGCACCTGTGGTAACACCCACAGTCTGCATTAACAATCTCCCCCATAATTTATAATTTCTTTCCAAACTCTACAGTGCTGATCCCTGCAAGATATTGTTAGCCATACCAGAGTAACTTCCATAGTTATCAACTCCCCCATAATCAAGGAATTAACAACCACAATGATTTATCACAAAAATACTAGTTATTAAAACATAATTTCCAAAATAAGTTTTCCAAATAACTAGCAACCTATAGTACCAAAGATAAACCAAAGTTACTAAGCTACTTCAAGTTCAAACAACCCTAAAAGTTTAAAAACCAAAAGCAAATAAAACAAACCACCAAAGTATTTAAAACATGTTCCAAATAAAAACATAAAAGTAAATTGTTTTTCAACCACCAAAAAATACCATAACCATAAGAGCGGCAACATCAACCTTCAGGCGATGTATTGTACTCACTCTTCTCGCTCATCATCAGCTTCATCTTCCTCATATTCATCCCCTTCTTCATCTCCAGCATCTAAGTCAGCACCATCAGTAACATCTGCAGCAGCACCACTGGCATCTCCAACACCACCACCACTAGGACCAGCTTCATCAGCACTATCAACTCCCCCAGTTTGGGAAGAAACCTGCTGGATGAATTCATCAGTAATCTCCTTGAGCTTTGTCCAACCTTGCACAATCTCGGAAATGGTAGAAGTTTGTTTGTGGAGAAACGCCAAAACTGTGGTCTTGGGTATTGTTGGTGAAGCATTCCTCAACAAATTGTATACATTAGCAAGAACATGAGCTGCATCTATACCTGAAAAACTTGGAGATTTCGGAGTAACATTCGGGATAACAGATTGAGTAACACCCTTAGCAGAAACCGCATCACTTGACCCAAATTCATTTATCTTTGACCAAGGAAGATCACCTGTGTATCTTACACTCTTGGTGTTCTTCTTAGTCAGCTGGGAATCTATAGCATAGAGATCAAGACTGGGAGTGTACTCATCCGACTCTTAAATGGGCAATTTTTGAGATTTCAAAATTTGGAAGATTAAGGAAGGGTAAGGAAACATTGTAATGTCTTTTCTTCTACCCCACGAAGCCAAATGTTTGAAGATCAATCTACCCAAGTTTACTCTTCGATTCTTTCCCAACTTATACAAGATTTCATCTTGTTGCAATGTCACATATTGCTCGTTAGAAGTAGGAACCCAATTAAATATGCAAAGCTTGTGAAGCACGGCAAAGAGTGAAGTGAGACGGGAAGCAAGAAAATGAACTTTGGTTTTGGGATTAGGGTTCTGAGGCCATTCATGCACGACATCATGAGAGATAAACCTAGCAATTTCATCCTTATGAACAATAGGACCATCATCATCCAAATTTGGGAGTCCTAAAGTCTTATTGATCAAAGAAGGAGTAATAGAAAAAATTTTGTTCCTTAAAAACACCTTTCCAAATTGATTGGACTTCTCATTATCTAGGTTGGCATGAAGGTTGGCATAGAAATTTTTGACAATAGCTTCAACAAATTTCAAAGGATGCAAGTTAGCTTTCAAAAATTTTCTATCCTCCAAGAACTGAAATACACCATGCTTTTTGAAATCAACATCGTCAATATGCTTTTCCTTGAGAATTTTCGTGTCACTATGTTTCAACCAAAACTCCATATTTTCTTTTCTATAGAATTCCAAAGAAAAGTAAGGTTTTGGAAAAGCAACATTCACATCTTCAAACTCTTTCTCAAGAAAATCAGTGGACTAAGAATATGCAAACTCACTAATCGAAGACTTTGAAGCTTTAGAAACAGAGGATGTTACCTTGGGTGTTCCAGCTTTCTGGGTAACATCTTTGACATCAGCCCACTTGCTTTTGCCTTTAATGTTTCTTTTCACAACTTCATACAAAGGCTCTTCATCCTCAATCTCCCAATCTTCAAATGTCTCAACATAATGGCTCTTTTCCGCATCGGCATGGAAGTCTTCATCCGAAACATGAGCCGAGGAGAGACCAAGTGAAGATTCCTCAGAAACTTCAACAGGATCGGAGGATGTGTTGGATTTTGAAGTCCCTTTGTTCCTCATTGCAGTGAGCCTACTTGAGCTCCTCTTTTTGACGGGTTGTGCCGAGGGTTTGTGAGCAATGGCCTTTCTTTTTGGCTTTTTGGTTGATGGAACGGGTGGAAGAGGTGGTAAGGTCACAATGGGCAAGGGTTGAGCCATTGTTGTCACCAATGGAGGATCATCCACCGACATTGTCATTGCCGGAGACACATTGAGAGGGGTGGTCGAAGTGTCCATTTGACTTGGACCACTTGAGCCAACACCCGGAGAGACCTCCAAAGGGGCGGATTGCTTTTTGGTAGGGGTTGCCATGGTTAGGGTTTAGGAAGGGTTAGGAATTTTGGAAGGTTTTTGATTTTGGAAGGTTTGAGAGAGAGAGATTGACGGTGACGGAGGGAGTATATACCGCGTAGAGAGAGAAGGGGGTGAGACGGTTAGAGAGAGAGGAGAAAAAATAGGGATTAAGTTTAAGAAAAGATAAAATTTAATTGACAAGACTTATCCTACTCAATTATCTCCTAATATTTACTCTACTTAATTACTCAACATCCCCCTATTTTCTAGGCCACACAAATTAAATCAAATACAAAACTCTTCCCACACAAATTAAACATCCGGTCATTATTTTGAAAATTATATATATATATTTTTTATTTTTTTGAATTTTTAATTTTCAGATTTTTTAATTTTTAATTTTTTAAATATATATATAAAAAAAAACGGAAAATAATAAACAAATACAAATATACCAAGTCTATATGGTTTTTGAAAATCAAATCCCTAGATTTTAGGACTTAGTTATTTGAGTTGTTTATCAAAGATAAATTGGTTAGTTAAAGACTTTTTCAAACTTTTAAAACTCTTAAACAATAAAAAGACTTTCAAAGTTTAAAAACTTAAATAACTAAACCGAAAATAAAGAAATAAAAACATAATATAGCACATACAAATATGTTAATGGCAATAATGGTAACATCTATGATAACACATATGATAAAAATCCCTTGATAAATATATTCAGTTTCAAACATTTGAGGCATAACAAGCTTAGCCATTTTTAAACACTTTAGGCATAACAAGCTTGTTAGACCACGAGGCATAGCAATTTATAAAATTCTTTTACACTTCTTTAAACAAGGAAGCATCGTAGTAACGAGCTCCGTGCCCCGAGTTTTATTTCAAGTGTAAAGTTTCATTGATTTATGCCGTTCAAGTAGGGTACACTGAAGTAGCGAGCTCCATGTCCCTAATACTAAGCACAAATCACTTCATACATTCTCATTGGCAAGAGTGCATCGTCGCCACGAACGCTGTTGGGTATGCATGTTTTAACCCTCCTATTTTGTATTAGATTTGATTGATACCATAACCTTCTGTCTATTTTAAGGACTTTAGGACCCTATGTAATGAAGCTTAGACTTCAATTTTTTAGCTAAGTCCATTTTATAGAATAGGTTAATCTTAGGCTTGAAGACTGGCACAAGACTCATTGGAAGCAAGGTTGCAGATCCAGCAGTATTCAAAACCGCCCTATGAACCGCACTTGTAAACCGCAAGTGTAGTTCTACCTTGAATCTGCCTATTGAACCAACCGCATGCAACCGCCCTTGAACCGCACCTATGCAGTTCATGTGCAACCGCATCCATGCAACCCCCTGGTGTAGCAAAACCGCACATTCCTAACCGTGTCTCACCAACCGCATCCAATGATTGGCTACTTGAAGTGAACCACTTTTTATCCGGTGGAATCCACGTCAGCAAAATCAAAAGTCAACCACCATATCTTGTCACGTGATTCAATGTCGAAAAGATCTGCAAGGATCTTGAAAAGGTGACAGTGTCCTAACCTCATTGCTTGCGGTGAGCACTGATCGGCTTTATCTACGGCAGTGTACCAAAGGACAAAAGTGGTTCTTTGTGGACCAATAGGATTGCATCAAGTCTTGTCCTTCAACATTTGTATCCAACGGCTAGTTTCTTGATGCTTGGGTATAAATACCCTCAATCTTCACCATTTGAAGATTGCTTGAGAATTTGAAAGTACTTGTGTTCATAGAAGTGAAGCTACGCCGAAATTACTCAACCCTTTGAATCTTCATCTTCATACTTCAAGAAATATTCCTAGCCCGTAAATCAAGCCTTAACACAATCAAGAATCATTGTGCTCTACATCTCACGAGATCTAAAGAGCCTTGATCTTGTTCTCACACACTCACCTCACTTGTTCTAATCACATAGATTAAACACTTGAGATACACTGGTTATAGTTTTGGATTTGTTCTTCATAGAAAAGATTTTATTGTACTTTGTAATCTCACAATACTTAATATAAAATCTCTCTTAGAAATCCAAGACTAACCATCTTGGTAGTGGACGTAGATCGTTTATCGATTGAACCACTCCAAATAGCGTGTTCTTACTTTATGCATTTATATTTCTTGTGCTTGCTAATTATTTATCTTTGTCTCTGTTTGATCTTGATTTAGTTATCCATTATTGTGAAATAGTGTTTGGAGTTAACAAAGTCAAAACCACACGTGTTTGTAAAGCGCACTTCCCAAAACCGCACCACCAAAACCGCATTTTACAAACCGCCTCTCAAAACCGCTTTACACTCTATTATTCCATTGTGCATTTTACACTATCACTTGCAGTCTATTATCAGCTGCAAGAGGATTTTGTAAGCAAGAGGTTCGATCTTTAAAAAGAGGGCAAAAAATTTTAAACGACTATTCACCCCCTCTAGCCGTATTTTCACCCTTGTTGCCACCTTTGGGACCAACAAGTGGTATCGAGCAAACACATTTTAAAACCACTTTGTTTTCAAGCTTAACGGCTTGTGTGCCGATTCGATATGGCAACCTCAAAGACAATGACTACGGTAACTATTCACACATTCCAATGTTGGACGAAGACCACTTTGACATCTGGAAGTGCCGAATGCTTATTCATTTGGAAACCATAGATGAAATGCTTTGGTGGAGTGCGTGATCAATGGCCCTCTAATTCCAATGAAGGCTAACACCGATGCAACCACAAATGCCGAAACTCCGAGAGGTCAAAAAGCCAAAAGATGAGTGGTCGGATGAAGAGAAGAGAATAGTTGCCTTGGACGGCAAGGCGAGGTTCATCATTTACGGAACCCTCCCCGTATCAACTCTACAAAGTGATGTACCTCAAAACCGCAAAGCGAGATGTGGGATGCCATAGAGAGCTACCTCGAAGGTGATGAAGAGTGCAAGGAAAACAAATTATACCTTTGTTGAAAGATCCTACAACAACTTCAACGAGAAAACCCAACGAAACCTTGCGTCAAACCTACGATCGCTATGTTGAGGTAGTTAATGCTTGTAGATCTCTTGGTAAAACTTTAACCGATAAGGAAATCAATATGACTTTCCTATACGCTTTAGGTTCTAGATGGGTAAATAAGGCTACCTCTCTAGAAGACTCCAAAGTATTGGGTACTTGGTCATTAAGTAACTTGTATGCCAATCTTAGAGTCTATGAACTTAAATTAAATCATATTGAAGAGATAGAAGGGAAAACCAAATCGCTTTCTATGTACGTAGTGGAACATGAAGAGAAACCATCCACATCCAATCAAACCACTTGATCCTACCATATCAACCTCATCACTCATCGAGATGGATGATGATGATTTTGCCATGTTTGTGAAAAGATTCCAAAAATTTAGAAAATCCTCAAAACCTTTCACAAAATCATTTTCAAAAGGCAAACCTCCTGCAACATTTTCTAGGGCTGCAGATACAAAGAAGAAGAGTGACTTGGTATGCTACAAGCGTAGGAAACCTGGCCACTTTGCATGCAGTGTCCACGACCTAAATATGAATACATGAAAAGAAAACCTCTCCTTGAAATTTTCTCGTCGCAAAGGAATGGTTGCTTTGAGGAGGAAGAGAATTCCAAGGAATTAGCAACTTGGATTGAAAGCAGATTACGAGGATGGAAGTGACGGTGAAACCGAAGAGGTTAACCTCTGCTTAGTTGCGAGCAGCTTCGATGACTCGGATTCTGAATCATTTGAGTTGCATGATATGGAGGAAAAGGAGGTTTTTGCAAAACTTCCAAATTATAAATTGGATGATGATATTAAACTTACTCGTGGCGTTAAGATAGGAAATTGTTCGTATTCACGTCCCATTTTCTCATCTAAAACTGCTCCACCTTCAAAAGCTATTCCAAAGAAAATTTTGAAAAGGTGGTGGAAGAGGTTTCTCCTACGGAACATGAAAAGATGTTCAAGGAAGCTGAAATGGTGATCCATCAATTCTCAAATCTTAAGAAAGCCTTAAGCTTAGCTCATGATGAACTTAATGCTGTACAAGACGGAGAAAAGCGCTGATGAGGTCTGAAATTTCAAATCTTAAGGACCAAATCAAACAGATGACTCCTCTTCTTGATCAAAACCGCATCCTTGAAACTAAGGTTCTTTGCACTTCAACTCGGGAATGATGACTTGGTAACCCAAATCGACGATCGCCAAAAGATTATTGATTCGTGGCTCAAGTCTCAATCCACCAAGGATAAAATCTTGGACTTCCAAGTTCCTCCTGGAACTAAGGATGGTCTAGGGTTTGGATCTGAGGAAGAGGAAAAGTGTGCATCCTCGAGTGAAAAGGATGAGGAATTTCGAAGCCCTGACTAAAGAAATTTCCAAGGAGAAGCATGCTAAGGGTAAGGGTAAAGCAAGACAAGTAAATTATGTCTACCCTAAAGGAAAGCAATATGGGAAGAATTCTGTGTTAAAACCTAAGAATTACGTGGAAGCACCTGAAGAGGAAATGGCTTATGGAATTGGTAGAATCCACTGCTCCAACCGCACGGTGGAAAAGGCGGTTCTGTGACTCCGAGGTCGACCGCGCTTCTTCTTCGACCGCTCCTCCTGCCTTCAAAAGCAGGAATAGCGTTCCCAGGAAATACGTGGTCAAACCAAAGCCTGTTCCCTTTGTATCAGCTGGAATGCTAGCTGGAACCGCACCTCCCAAACCGCTTCCTTGTCCCAAACTGCATGCAATTCCTACGAAGAGTAAGGAGTTAGTAAAACCTCATGAAGCTTGTAGCTATTATAAATGTTCTGTGTGTGATGGTTTAGGTCACAAGGCTGCAGAATGCCTTTTGCGGTTCACATCCAATGCCAGGAAGAGTAAACCTCCTTCTGTCAAGCAGGTGTGGGTCGTAAAGGGTTGCTAACTTCAGGACCCAAGAAATAAAGGAGGACCTCGTTCTTAATGTTTACATTTCAGATCCTCTGCTTCATGGCTGGTCACTCCAAGGATAATGAATGGTATCTTGATAGTGGTTTGCTCAAGACATATATTTGGAGATAGATCATTACTTGAAGATGTCGTTGAAGCAAGTGGTCCGTCTGTAACCTTTGGTGACAACAACAAAGGCAAGACCATTGGATATGGTGTGATTAGGAGAGGAAACCTAACTATTGAGAAGGTTTCTCTTGTCGATGGACTCAAGCACAACCTCCTTTCAATTTCTCAATTTTGCGACAAAGGAATGCTTTGCAACTTCACGTCATCAAATTGCTTTATCAAAGATAGCTTTTCCGGCGTCACCCTACTCACGAGGGATTCGTAAGAGCAATATTTACATTATTGATCTAAATTACGCATGTAGTGTTACTAATCTCTGTTTTGTAGCTAAGAATGTGAGCGAAAATAGTTGGCTATGGCACAAGAGGTTGAGCCACTTGAACTTCAAGTATCTTGCAAAGATTGGTAGGGAAAACCTCGTTCGTGGTTTACCCAAAGTGGCTGACCACCATCCGGAGAAATGCGGTGCATGCCCCGGCTTGGTAAAGCGATCCGCGTCGTCTTTCACCAGCAAGACCGCTCCTTCAACTTCAAGATGCTTACAACCGCTTCACATAGATTTGTTTGGACCCGTAACCACCGCCGACATTGGAGGAAATAGATATACCTTAGTGGTGGTGGATGATTACTCAAGATATACGTGGGTTGAGATGATGATTTCCAAAGATGATTGTTATGAGATTCTCACCGCACTTTTTAGACGGCTCCAAACTCAAAAAGAAGATGACATTGTTAGTGTTCGATCGAGATAATGGAACGAGAATTCAAGAACAACGGTGTTGCTCGGTATTGTGATGACCATGGGATTGATCACAATTTTTCCACATTTGGTGTTCCACAACAAAATGGGGTTGTGGAAAGGAAGAATAGGACGTTGATTGAAATTTGGAAAGACAATGATATACGAAGCGAAGCTACCTCGGTATTTTGAAATTTGAAGCAATCAATACCGCATGCTTCACTCGAACCGCTCCCTCATCAACAAAACCTATAATAAGACTCCCTATGAGCTTTGGCGAGGAAGAACCCCCAACATTGCATTCTTCAAGATCTTTGGTGCAAATGTTTTGTCCTCTACAACGGAAGAGAAAATAGAGGTAAATTCGGAGCCAAGGCCGACGAAGGTATTTTTGTTGGGTATGCTAAACATTCTAAAGCTTTTCGTGTTTTCAATAAAACTAGTTTAAAAATAGTAGAGTCTGTCCATGTTACTTTTGATGAGCATTCTCTCCTTGAGCCACATTTGGCTCCAAATGTTCTTGATGATTTTGTTGAGCATAATGAACCCGGGTGAACCATCTCAAACCGCACTGAACCTCAACCGCAAAATCCAGCACCCTCAAGCGAAATTCCCCAAAACCGCAATTTTGAAACCGCACCTTTGAAGAACCCTCTCCGGATGCAACCGCAAGGGAAGATGAAGTTGAGAATTCCCCTATCCGACTTATAGAACCTCTTCGTCAACTTACATTCCATGACTTATTTGAAGGATCTAACGATGTTCCAATTGATGATCTTGACAAACCTCAATCCAACCGGACTTACCCGGAGGTTCGTGAAGTCGGCGGTCACCCCCTCACAAATGTGATTGGTGATGTTTTCCGGTGTTCAAACAAGGAGATCAAATTATGACGAGCATACTTCTCTTTTATCTCAAGTTGAACCCAAGAAGATTGATGAAGCACTCCAAGATTCAAGTTGGGTCGTTGCTATGCAAGAAGAACTCAACCAGTTTGAAAGATGCAAGGTCTGGACTTTGGTGCCTAGACCTCAGGATCAAGGAGTGATAGGAACTAAGTGGGTATTTAGGAATAAGATGGATGAGAATGGAAGCATCACTAGGAATAAAGCAAGGTTGGTTGCACAAGGATATAGGCAAGAAGAAGGAATTGATTATGACGAAACCTTTGCTCCAGTTGCAAGATTGGAAGCTATCAGAATCTTCTTAGCCTACGCCTCTTTCAAGCATTTCAAGTTATATCAAATGGACGTAAAGAGTGCATTCCTCAACGACGGCTCGCAAGAGACCGTGTATGTTGTCCAACCACCTGGATTTGAAGACTCCAAATTTCCCAATCATGTCTACAAACTCCAAAAAGCTTTGTATGGACTTAAGCAAGCTCCAAGGGCATGGTATGAGACTCTTTCTAAATTTTTACTAAAAAAGGGATTTAAACGTGGTAAAATTGACACAACTCTTTTTATTGCCAAATATAATGAGCATACTTTACTTGTTCAAATTTATGTCGATGATATTATTTTTGGTTCTACTAATGAGTTACTTTGTAAGCGTTTCGAAAAGCTAATGAAAAGCAAGTTTGAGATGAGCATGATGGGAGAATTAACATTCTTCCTCGGGCTTCAAATCAAGCAATGCGAAGAAGGTATCTTCATCAGCCAAGCCAAGTACACCAAGGAGCTAATAAAGAAGTTTGGATTAGAAAATGCTAAAGCATATGATACTCCTATGGCCACCGGCAATAAGCTAGATAAGGATCTCAAAGGTAAGAAAGTTGATCAAACTTTATATCGAGGTATGATCGGCTCATTACTTTACTTAGCGCTAGTAGGCCGGATATCATGTTTAGTGTACGTGTATGTGCTCGCTATCAAGCGAGATCCTAGAGAAGCACATCTTATTGCGGTCAAGCGTATAATCCGCTATTTATACTGGAACCACTAACCTTGGACTTTGGTACTCCAAAGATTCGAACTTCGATCTTGTAGGTTATTCGGATGCAGATTATGCGGCTTGTACTATTGACAGAAAAGCACTAGTGGTACTTGTCATTTCCTCGGGAATAGACTAGTTGCTTGGGCCAGAAGAAGCAAGCTTCGGTTTCGGTGTCAACCACGGAAATTTGAGTATATTGCTTCTTTGGTAGTTGTTCTTTGTCAAATCCTTTGGATGAAGCGGCGGTTGGTAGACTATGGAATCCATGAAGGGAATTGCCCCATCATGTGTGACAACACTTCAACTATTTCGAGTCTCCAACAACCCTGTCATGCATTCCAAGACCAAGCATATTGATATCAAGTATCATTTCCTCAAAGACCATGTGGAGAAGAGGAATATTCATTTTAGAGTACGTGGGGACAGAGACAACCCGGATTGCGACATCCTCACAAAGGCTCTTGACTCCAAGAGGTTTTCTTTCCTCGGAGGAGAAATGGGTATGCTTGAACTTAAATAAATTCCATTCTTTTTAAGCTAACTTGGTTGTTGAGTATAGTTTCAATTCCACTTTGTTGAACCGCGTGTACCAAACCGCAAGGATTTTCAACCGCACTGCAGCCCAACCGCTTCACTTAAAACCGCATCTTTGCAGTTCAAACCGCTTGATCTCAACCGCGGTTCAACTTGGAGTATTTTCTATCTTTACTTTTACTTATAGTTATTTAAAAAAAAAAAAAAAAAAAAAAAAAAAAAAAAAGCTGTTCAAATTCCTTTTATTTATTTTTCGAGTCCTTATTTTTTTCTTAAGGGTTTATTTGCAAATGTTTTCCCACGAAAATTTAAATTTTAAGAGCATTCAATGCAAAGGGAACATTAGCATTAAATGGCCTTCATGTCGGCCGTCATTGGTTGATGTGTGAAGGCGAAAGGGTGCTAATTTGCAATGATTCACTGAGTTGGTGAAGCTAATGTGTCCTTTCAAGCGCAAACCCTAATCCTTTCCTATAAATAGAAGACATACCTTACCTTTTCAAACTTTTCAATTGTCTTCTCTGTGTATCCGTACTATACGTCGAAATTCACCAAACTTATTCTTCATATCTTCATAAATTTTTAAGTTTTTCTTCTTCAATGGCTCCCAAACAACCCATCGAAGACATGGTATGAATACTAAAAACCCTAATCTTCTTAATTTTCTGCAAATCATACTCTTGAACTGCCATTGTTGAATGTTCTTAAGTTTCGAAGAACATGAAATAAGTTTTGCCTCTAAATGCTTTATTTCTTGATCATTTTGCATAAAATTTGTTGGGTTTTGTTCGGAATCTTGCCTAGATTAAGATTATATACTTTATTTCATGATCTATACTTGATTTGGGTACTGATTTTGAATTTTAAACTTCTTAAGTTTGAAACCCATTTACGTATTTTTGCATTTTACGAGTGATTATGAGTAAAGTAAAAAATTTTATTGTTATATTGTTAATCTACTGCTCAATGTGATCATTTTGACATGTTATTTATTCATTTTGGTTAACATTTCTCAAATCTTTGTTCTTGGTGTTCTTCGTGTTCTTCATGCATTCATGTATTTGTTCATCTCCATTTTCAGAAAAGTTCTTATGTTTTGGTTTGACCTAATTTTTCAAACTTGTTTTTCCCATACTTAGAAAATTTCTGAAAAATTTTACCTTGTTGCATGCTTGAACCGCATGCCTTATAACCGCATGACATAAGTTTTGAAACCGCACTTACTATTGCTTTGATTTCATATTTCAAAACCGCATATTATTTAGTCTCAAAACCGCATCTTTGAAAACCGCATATACATTTTCAAAACCGCATGCTAGAAATTTACTTAAGTTTTACTAAGTATATAGAATTTGGACACCATAAAATTCCTCTCTAAGCACCGCTTGCGGTGTGGGATAATTTTGGATTACAATGCCACGTACTAAGTATAAACTTTTGTATTTTTCTTATTTATTTCCTACCTATGTTCACAGTTTCTTGTGGTTGGAAATTTACATTTCCAAAACCGCACTATTGCCAACCGCATGTGTGCACCAACCGCATGGGAGCTGTGATTTTTCTTAAAAATTCTAACTTGTATGTTTTCTTTGTAGAATATCAAGTATTTCCTACCAGGTTGGGAAATAAATGAACCTGAGATGCGGTCTGATGCTCAGGAAGGGAGATGATGAGAAAGATGCATGTTTCTGGAATCCTTCCCTATTCAACAAGAAGCGAAATATACTATTCCTGTCTTCATTGACCGGTTTATGAAACCGGCGAGAAGGGAGCGGAAGCTTCTTGATGGATCCACAATTCCAAGTTTGGTGGGAATTGTCGAAGGACTCGAGTCTCCATAGACTATTTGGACATCGAAACACCTTCGGTTTTCATGTATCAGTGCCCCTGTTGAAGTTTCTCAAGAGGTTCAAGATGCTACTGCTCAACTCTAACAGGAAAGGCTGCCCTCTCTTTCTAGACTTTACAAAACTACGCCAAGGAAAGATTTTGGTGAAATCATGAGCCATCTGTGCTATCTCGTAGGAAAGTACGTGTGTGGCAAAACAGGAAACCACAACAACTTCACCTCTTCTCAATGGCAATCTTGCTGTGCCGTCTACAACGAGATGAAGCTCCATTGGCCCAAAATTACGATGAGAGAACTAGCCGGCCAACATTGATTCGTATCAACAAAAGGTCAAGAATCGGAAGATCGGATGGAGACCTTTTGGAAGAATGCTAACCGCAATATTTGCAAACTTTCGGCATTTGGAGGAGCTTAGGATTGCCAACCACGAATCTTTGTGTTGATTGGGGTGATGAAGAATCCTTTGGCCTAAAAGCTATGCACTCCTTCGAGAAGATCCTTTGGCAATATTGATTATAAAGCCATTTATGATGCGATACTTCTCAAAATAAGGAGATGTTTGTAGATATGAATCCGGCCACTTTGCTTCAACCGCTCTTGGAAAGGCTATGAAGAAAGCTTCAAGGAAAAGAAAAGTCCTTCCAAACCGCTCCCTAAGCCAACCTCAACCACACCCTCTAAACCTCATGGATCAGCGATGCGAGGCCCAAGCCAGAAAAAGCAAAGGAAAGAGAAAATGAAAGAAAAGATGACCCTCATTGATGAGGATGAAGAAGAGGAAGAAGATAACTCTATTCCTCCACTGGTGGCCGGGGCTAAGAAGGCCAGCGGACTCAGATTGATCGGCCCAAATGAGCGATGAGGAGCTAACAATCTTTTACAAATCTGAGTTTGAGAGATTGGAAAGAGAAAGGGCTGAGAGGGAAGCTAACAAAGGAAAGTCCAAGGATCCAATTCCCCAACCGCCTCCTTCAAAACCGCTCCAAACCCAAACACTTATTCCAACACCACCTCACTCTCCAAACCGCTCCCATCATTCCTCACCAGCCAGAACCCTATCACCTAAACCGCTCTCTCCTCCTCAACCGCAAAGAGCTGCAACCGCTCAGGGGGAGAAACCGAAAAGGGTTAAGCAGATTGCTCAGAAAAAGACCCCAACCAAAGGCCCCAAACGGTTTCTTCAACGAGTTAGAAATCAACCTTCCCCTTCTCCATCTTCTTCTAAATCTTCTTCCCATTCCACTTCCCATACACCATCCAAATCCCCTTCTAAATCTCATTCTTCCTCCTATCAATCCGAATCACCAACTCCCTTACCTCAACATTCCAACCAATCAAATTCCCCTCAACCTTCAAACCGCGTTCAATCAAATCCTTATTCTCATCATACCCCAGCCATCTCAATTTCAAACCTTAACCGCGAGAAAACACCATCCCCAAACCGCGTCAATATTTCTCATCCTCCTGCAAATTCACCACCTCAAAAATCCCCTACTCCTGACCGCCTTCCTACTCCGCCTCCTCAAACCTCACCATCCAAACAAAGAACCCCTCCTGTTTCTGTCCATACCGCCCATACAAGTTCCTCCTCTGATTCTAACCCCTTAACTTCTGGGATTCCAACCACCAACATTCCACCATCAACCGCACCTATCTCAACCGCACCCATTCCTTCCATCCCAATTCCAACCGCTTCTAATCCTTTACCTCTAACTCAACCCATTCCACCCTCAACCGCACCTACAACTTTACCCCAAACATTACCTCTTCCTCCGTCAACCGCTTCTGAATTCACAATCCACGCCCGGTAGTATATTTCAAACCCTCCTAAACCCTTTACCTCAAACCGCCCTCCAACTCAATCTCAACCTCCTCCATCAATTACCCAAATTCCAATCCTTCAAACCGCTCCTTCGACTACCTTCAAATTCTTTCCACCCTTCAAGCGATTCAATCTCAGTTGATTGTAAACCAAGGCCTTATGCTTAAACTCACTGAGTCAAACATTGCCTTAACCCAATCCAATGCCAACCTTGAAGCCTCCAACCAAAACCTTCTTACCAAAGTGGACTCTCAAACCACTGAAATGGCTATCCTAAAAGCTCAATTGCTTGATGCCATTAAGGGGGAGAGAGTTTCTACTATACCAACCGCACCTTCCACCCAAACCGCAGAAGGCCGTCAAAACCGCGACTCTTGAATGCTTCCAGGCCTTTAAAGAAGATCTAGCCACTGGAGTTCTCAAAGCCATGGGTGATCTTTGTTTCGAAATCTCAACTTCATGAAGTGCTCACCAATCTTTCCAGTGAGTTTGTCACCTCCAACAACTCTGCACTAATTGCTTTCATGAAGACCCTCCAAGAAACCCAACCGCAGCAAGCCTCAACCTCAGCCGCTCCTTCCCAAACCGCTCTAGAGGACTTGCAGCTGAAAATTTTTACTGAACTGGACTCCCTTAAAGATAGGATAAATGTTGATCTCAACATAGTGGGAGACAAAAGATCAAAGAGCAAGTAAGGAATTTTGATGATGATATCTCCTTGATTTGAGAACCTCAAAGCGGAGGCTTCAACCTCAAGCTAGACAACTCCATCAAGGAATTGAAGTCCAACCTGAATGTGATTGTTGATGCGGAACCGCTTAGAGATGCTCTCTCTACTCAAACGGTAGCCATTCGGGATGAGATCTTCACATTCTACAATTCCTTGAAGGCCTGCATTGAAGGATTCACTACTCGAGATCAAGGAAAGTGTTGATGGAAACACTAGATCTGTTGATCTTTGTTGGAACCGCTAGCTGCGATTACTGTAACCGCTCTACGAACCGTTGAGACTACTCTTGCCGGACAGTGCCGAAGACCTCGAGCCCTCGGAAGAAATATCGAGGTGAAAGCTCAGCCTTCGGACCTTCGTAACCGCGGTTTGCCCGTGAAGTCAATCAACCTAGAGAGCAAGCACGCCATCAACATCAACCGCGCCATCATCAACCGCATCATCAACCGCGTCGGCATTAGGATTTCTCTTTTGTAATTCCTTTATCCTTTTTCTTTGAACTCTTTTTTGTTTTGTTGGACCGCACTCCATGTAATTTTTGTCCAACTTTCTTTTGTTTTTGAAACCTTTGTATTTTGCTTCTCTACCATTGTAAGTGTAACCGCATTGGTAGTAATGAAAAATGCATCATTGGTTCCAAAACCTTGTTCATATCAAACTACTTGTTTGTAGAACAATGAAACCTCTTATGGTTTATAAACTCATTCAAATATTTTCTAACTTAAAATCACTATTTTGAATTGATGTTTAAACATTCGGTTTAAACCGCACTTTGAACTTAAACTCACAATTTCTTAAGTGCCAGAATGCATTTCTATAACTTTCCATATTGTAAGTTTTTATCATTAAGAAAGTATAGAAATCTATAGCTTAAGCTAAGTGTGTGCATTGACTTGGGACATGAATTACCATGTTAATTCTTATGGACATGTTCTTACCAAGTACAATGTTTGCTTTTGTTATAGTAGGTAATGGCATCAATCAAATAGGGGGAGATTGTTGGGTATGCATGTTTTAACCCTCCTATTTTGTATTAGATTTGATTGATACCATAACCTTCTGTCTATTTTAAGGACTTTAGGACCCTATGTAATGAAGCTTAGACTTCAATTTTTTAGCTAAGTCCATTTTATAGAATAGGTTAATCTTAGGCTTGAAGACTGGCACAAGACTCATTGGAAGCAAGGTTGCAGTTCCAGCAGTATTCAAAACCGCCCTATGAACCGCACTTGTAAACCGCAATTGTAGTTCTACCTTGAATCTGCCTATTGAACCAACCGCATGCAACCGCCCTTGAACCGCACCTATGCAGTTCATGTGCAACCGCATCCATGCAACCCCCTGGTGTAGCAAAACCGCACATTCCTAACCGTGTCTCACCAACCGCATCCAATGATTGGCTACTTGAAGTGAACCACTTTTTATCCGTTGGAATCCACGTCAGCAAAATCAAAAGTCAACCACCATATCTTGTCACGTGATTCAATGTCAGAAAAGATCTGCAAGGATCTTGAAAAGGTGACAGGTGTCCTAACCTCATTGCTTGCGGTGGAGCACGATCGGCTTTATCTGCAGCAGTGTACCAAAGGACAAAAGTGGTTCTTTGTGGACCAATAGGATTGCATCAAATCTTGTCCTTCAACAGTGTATCCAACGGCTAGTTTCTTGATGCTTGGGTATAAATACCCTCAATCTTCACCATTTGAAGATTGCTTGAGAATTTGAAAGTACTTTGTGTTCATAGAAGGCTGAAGCTACGCTTGAGAAATTACTCAACCCTTTGAATCTTCATCTTCATACTTCAAGAAATATTCCTAGCCCAGAAATCAAGCCTTAACACAATCAAGAATCATTGTGCTCTACATCTCACAGATCTAAAGAGCCTTGATCTTGTTCTCACACACTCACCTCACTTGTTCTAATCACATAGATTAAACACTTGAGATACACTGGTTATAGTTTTGGATTTGTTCTTCATAGAAAAGATTTTATTGTACTTTGTAATCTCACAATACTTAATATAAAATCTCTCTTAGAAATCCAAGACTAACCATCTTGGTAGTGGACGTAGATCGTTTATCGATTGAACCACTCCAAATAGTTCTTACTTTCTGCATTTATATTTCTTGTGCTTGCTAATTATTTATCTTTGTCTCTGTTTGATCTTGATTTAGTTATCCATTATTGTGAAATAGTGTTTGGAGTTAACAAAGTCAAAACCACACGTGTTTGTAAAACTGCACTTCCCAAAACCGCACCACCAAAACCGCATTTTACAAACCGCCTCTCAAAACCGCTTTACACTCTATTATTCCGCTGTGCATTTTACACTATCACTTGCAGTCTATTATCAACTGCAAGAGGATTTTGTAAGCAAGAGGTTCAGTCTTTAAAAGAGGGCGAAAAATTTTAAACAGCTATTCACCCCCCCCTCTAGCTGTATTTTCACCCTTGTTGCCACCTTTGGGACCAACAAACGCCGTGCCCCGAGCACGAGAGAATAGTATGGTATAAGAATTTCCTCTTTGCCTTTTATTTATCACATATCAACATTAGTGACTTTGTCACTTTGAGCATAAAAGGAGTTTTATCAAGTGTGTTATTTGGGGTGTTATTCTACCACAACAAAAAGGTCAGCATGTGCAGCCGTGAGAACTCTCATAACTCACAGAACTATGGGAACCCTTACAGCAGAGAGAATAAAACCAAACAAGCAAAAAATATGTACTAGAATACATGTGTTACCCCAGGTGTTATCAGCACCCATGGTAACACCTAACAACAGAGGACATTTTTTAGAGAATGCAAAGACCAAGAGACCTCTTTAGACTAGAGAATCTATCATGGTCTAAGGGTTTGGTGAAAATATCAGCAAGTTGATACTTTGTATCAATATGCTCTATATTTATTATCTTTTTATCTACCATATCTCTTAAAAAATGATGACGGATGTCAATATGTTTGGTACGGGAGTGTTGTACAGGATTTTTGGAAATATTAATAGCACTCAAATTATCACAGTATAAGGTCAAAATATTGCTATCAAGACCATAATCATCAAGCATGTGTTTTAACCAAATTAGTTGTGAACAACAACTACCAGCTGCTACATATTCTGATTCAGCTGTGGATAATGAAACACAATTTTGTTTTCTACTATACCATGATACTAAATTATTTCCCAAGTAAAAACATCCCGCACTTGTACTTTTCCTATCATCCATATCCCCTGCCCAATCCGAGTCACTAAAGCCTACTAAATTAGTATTAGTATCTTCACTATATCAAATCCCTAAATCACTAGTTCCAGATACATATTTAATGATCTTTTTCACATAATTTAGGTGAGACACTTTAGGATTGGATTGATATCTAGCACATACACACACACTGTACATCAAATCAGGACGAATATAAGTAAGGTAAAGGAGACTACCTATCATGGAACGATATAGGGTTGGATCAACATCTTCTCCCACTTGATCTTTTCCAATTTTGAGAGAAGTGCCCATAGGGATTTTTGAGCTCTTCGAACCTTCCAACCCAAACTTCTTCACCAGGTTCCTTGCATATTTGCTTTGGGAGATGAAAATCCCTTCACTTGATTGCTTAACCTGCATGCCTAGAAAGAAGTTAAGTTCCCCCATCATGCTCATTTCAAATGTTGATGTCATAGCCTCTACAAAATCATTTAAACAAGTTTTTGATGTAGAGCCATATACTATGTCATCAACATAGATTTAAACCACGACAAGTTCTTTTCCATGTTTAAGAATGAATAAAGTCATATCTGCTTCTCCTCTAGTAAAATCATACTCTAGTAAAAAACTAGTTAACCTACCATACCATGCACGTGGAGCTTGCTTCAACCCATAAAGAGCTTTATCAAGTCTATACACATGGTCTGGTTGAAATGGATCTTCAAAGCCTTTTGGTTGTTCAATAAAAACTTCCTCATCTAAGTATCCATTTAAAAATGCTGCTTTGATGTCCATTTGAAACAATGTGATTTTAAGAAAGCAAGCAATGGCCAATAAAAGTCTTATTGACTCAATTCTAGCAACGGGTGCAAATGTCTCGTCATAGTCAATACCTTCCACTTGTGTATAGCCTTGAGCCACAAGACGAGCCTTGTTCCTAACAATGTTTCCATATTCATCGGTCTTGTTTTTGAAAATCCATTTTGTCCCAATAACATTAGTGTTTGAGGGACGGGGTACTAAAGACCAAACATTGTTACGAGCAAATTGATCAAGTTCATCTTGCATTGCTTGGATCCAAAAATTATCTTTTAAAGCTTCAATCACATTTTTAGGTTCTACGGATGAAGTAAAACAAGAGTATGTTACCTTTGAGTATGTGGTGGACATGCACACATACCTCACCATGTCACGGTCACTAATGGGATTCATACGTCTTATTTGTACACCCTCATTCACCTCCCCAATTACTTAGGTTGTAGGATGATTCCTACTAATTCTAGGTGGAGGATCTCTTCTCACATTCTCGTGAACCTCTGTTTCAACTCCTTCTTGATCTTCATTTGCTGGACTGGAATCAGATGCTATCTGAGGTGTTATCTCATCAATGGTAACACCCTGCTCAGTTTCCGTGTTACTATCAGTGTTAGCACTCGTGGTAACACCTGTGGTAACACCTTCTGGTCTGACTTCTTCCAACAGCTCCAAGGGTGTCTCTTGAACACTTTCTCCTGCAATACTTGAGTGATCATCAAAAACAATATTCATAGATTCTTGGATGGTTTTTAACCTTAGATTAAATACCCTATATGCACGACTATTTGAAGCATACCCAAGAAAAATGGCCTTATCACTCTTAGAGTCCAATTTTGCTAAGTAGTCCCGATCATTGAGAATGTAACACACACAACCAAAGACATGAAAATAATGAACTTTTGGTTTCCTACCATTCAAAATTTCGTATGGAGTCATGGTTGTGCCGGGTCTTAGAAAAACTCTATTGGCCGTGTGACAAGCCGTATTTAGTGCCTCTGCCCAAAATCTTTTCGAAATTCTTTTTGAAAATAACATCACACGAGTCATTTCAAGTAAAGTCCTATTCTTCCTTTCAGCTACCCCATTTTGTTGAGGTGTTTTTGGAGCTGAAAATTCATGGTGAATACCTTTTCTTTCACAAAAATTTGAAAAAGAAACATTCTCAAATTCCCTCCCATGATCGGACCTAATTCGAAAAATTGAAGCACAAAACATGTTTTTGATCTTAGAGTGCAAGATTTTGAACTTTTCAAAAGTCTCAGATTTTTCCCTTAAAAAATAAACCCATGTAAATCTTGAAAAATCATCAACAATGACATAAGTATATTTCTTGCCCCCAAAACTTTCTATCTCAAGTGGACCCATTAAATCCATGTGCAAGAGTTGAAAACAATGTGTCGTACCAGTGTGTTGCTCATTGTGTTGGGCAGCACTATGGGTA
This sequence comes from Adenophora triphylla var. japonica, assembly GCA_022495995.1. Lineage (NCBI taxonomy): Eukaryota > Viridiplantae > Streptophyta > Magnoliopsida > Asterales > Campanulaceae > Adenophora > Adenophora triphylla. The sequence continues at coordinate 1,086,349 of JAFEMH010000008.1, forward strand.
ACACGAGTTTGTTTCCCTTTGAGACAATCCTCACAAACAATTTTTTGTTTAAGATCAAGACTAGGAATGCCTTGGACAGCATCTAGGTTAACAATCTTTTCTATGTTACGAAAGTGAACATGTCCCAACTTTTGATGCCACAATGTAGTGTTATCAAGTTTTGCCGAATGGCATACTTGCTTGTCTTCAACAAGATAACAATTATCACTAGATCTTGTACCTGTCATCACACAATTGTTAATCTTGTCATAAACTTCACAAGTATCTTTATTAAATTTCACCTCTAAGTTGTCATCACAAAGTTGACTAATACTAATTAAATTAGTTACAAGTCCATCAACATGTAAGACATTCTTTAAGGTTGGAAATCCAGACACATTTAGTGTCCCTCTCCCAATGATATTACTCTTGCTCCCACCACCATATGTTACACTACCCCCATGAATCGTTTCATAGTCTTTTAAAAACAATTTTGTTCCTGTCATATGACGAGAACACCCACTATCAAAGTACCAAGAACTTTCAATATTTGTTTTTAAAGCAGTGTACACGACATCACATTTCAGATTAGCTTTTGGTTTCCACACCTTTTTTGAATTTTTACCATTCTGACTGGGTGTGTCATCCTGTGTATTGGGCAACACCTCAGGTAACACCAAGGGACTGGACAATTTTTTCGAAACAATATGGCATTTATTTTTAAAATGTCCAGGTGTGTGACAATATTGACACACCTTCCCTTTGTCACATGGTTCTTTTGAAGAAGAATCTTTGTCAAAAAACCGTTCCTTAACAAAACAATTTTCATTATCATTCATAGACAAAGTAGAAAGAATACTATTCAAAGATTCTTGAAAACCAATACCTGCTCTGAGAGGTGTACTCAAGTTCAAGATCTCATCCAATTTGGTAGATCCAGTGTTGAGTTTCTTCAAGGTGGTTTCGGCTAGAGTCAAATTGCCCTTGACTCTTTCAAGCTCGATTTCTCTCTTGGTTGCTTGAATCTCCATATGAGTCACATAGGCCTGGAGTCCTTCATTCTTCTTGGTTAAGGACTTAACCAAATTGTTCTCTTTCTTCCATTCCACGAGCAACGCCTCATAAAGGTCTTTTAATCCAGTAAATGAGATCATCTTTTGCTCTTCTCATCCTCTTGTGTACTTCCCGTATCGTGGTTAGAAGAGCTAACAAAACAAACAACACTATTATCACATAATTCATCATACCGCCGGGTGTGATCACGTATGTTATCTCGCATCGATAACACCTTGGGTAACACCGTCCTTTTCCGTGTTACTTACCGTGACAAACATGGTTGTTTGATCGTATTCTACCTCTTGAGATGGTCCTTCATCCTCATCATCACCGAGAGAAACCCATAGGTTCTTTCCTCTCTTCCTTAGAGTATTTGCACACTCATTGGAATAGTGACCCCAACCCGAGCAAGCATGACATTGAATGGATTCAATGTGTTTTGGATCAGACCTTAACTGATCTGATGATGCTCTTCTTGGGTTCAACCTTGGGTTAGATGGGAAAGTCCTTTTTGGCATCGAATCATAAACCTTGGTTTGCTTCTCCTTTGCTTTCACCTGCATTTTTTCATTGTTATACTTTCTAACCATAGAATTGTATTTTCTAGCAAGTAAAGCAACACTAGCATTCTCATCAATTTCTTCAAAAACCTCATCTTCGTTTTCATCCAAAGAACTCGAGGCTTGAGTTTTCAAAACAATATTTTTCCCTTTAGATGCTTCACTTTGATCTAAGAGATTTAACTCAAAGTTTTTCAAAATACTCATTAAAGAATTGATATCCATAGTTGAAATATTATGAGCCTCTTCTATAGATGAAACTTTCATATTAAAACGCTCAGGAAGGGTTCTAATTGCTTTTGAGACAAGTTGTTTGTTGGTAAAAGGTTCACCCAACAATTGACACTCATTAGCAATATCAAATAATTTTTCAAAATAAGAAGGAATAGTTTCATTTTCACCCATCCTTAATCTTTCAAATCGGCTAGTAAGACCCCTAAGCTTAGTTTCACGCACACTGCCATCACCTTCACAAAAACGTTGTAAAATGTCCCATGCTTCCTTTGCAAAGGGAACTATTTTGAATAAGTTTGAAAATATGCATATCAACCCACTCAAAAATGGCATTAAGTGCCTTTTCATTGAAACTAGCTTGGTTGATCTCTTCCATGTTCCATTCTCGATTCAGGTTTGACTTGTACATCACCATCTTCATCAGCAGGTAACATTGGTAAGGAGTAACCATTTGTTATAGATCGCCATGCTCGAAGATCAATTGATTTGATATGCGAGCGTAGACGGATCTTCCAATAACAATAATTCGAGCCATTTAACACAGGAAGACGCTTATTGTTAGGATTAGCCGGATCATAAGCCATGACACCTAGACCAAGCACTTAGTATCGTCAAGTGACCTTCTCTGATACCAATTGAAATTGTCAATGGCTTCACTGGAAAGAGATGTTACCGTAGATGTTACCCAACACCTTGGATAACACACTGACGGACAGCACACACACACACCAAATAAAGTAGTTTGTAAAAACTTTGTGCAGCGGAAATAAATAACACAAGATATAATTTTCTCAAGTTATATAAATATATAACTTGAGTGTGCCTAGATGGCGAAGACTTTATAATCAATATAGAAAAATTACAAAGCCGAAAGTTCCCTATTGCTAATATAATGATAATGCTCTATGGAACTAAATGAGACAAAGAACGAATCATATCCTTAGCCAACACTCTCTTAAACACTCAGTGTTTAAGCTAGAATCACAAGGGAGGAAGGATATGCGAACCAAAGAACTTTGTCTCTCTTGTGCTATGGTGTGTGTGTTTGATATTTGGCATACCTCAAATGAAACACACCTAGCCTATTTATAGCCTTCCAATGCCTTGGAGGCTACTCCAAAATAACAGCCTTGGACCTTCAGATCGTGTGTGAGGAGTGGAGAATAATTCTTGGCTTGATTCCTCTTCATGCGTTCACTTCCCTAAAAAGTAGCAACCGAATTCTTGAAGCCCAAGTCCTTGCTTCATCACCTTGTACTCTCTTGCTTTCTTTGTATTGTACACTTAAAATAATCAGCAACAACTCCATGACTTGGTCTTCCCACGTTTTTCTTTCTTCATCAAATAATATGGACCAAGCAATAGTTACTCGTAAATCTCCTATTTACGTGTAACTCTTCCAACAACTTCTTCCTTGATTTTAGCATTTAATCCAACCATATATTAACCTGAAACATGGACCAAAAAACATATATATCTTGCAAATAATATTAGACATTAGGATATAAATTAATATGGAAAGAATTATTAAATTACAACTCATTCCAGTTTGGGTAACACCCAACTGCCAGTGATAGCACCTGTGGTAACACCCACAGTCTGCATTAACAGGCTGTATATCACTTTTACGTTCGAATAGATTGCATACCTTAGGTCATCGAGAAAAGCTTAACACTTTCAGGCTGCTGACATGTTGCTTCCGATGTTGTTCATCCAAAACTGAAGTGTTTCCATCTTGCAACACAGGAACATGTTAGGGTTGGGTGTTAGCTTGGCTAACACCCCTCCGATGTTTAAGTCAGTAGGGGTTTTGATAAAATTAAACGAATAAAAATTTGAAAGAAATAAAAATTATTTTAGGAAGAAGTTCGTACCTTGGCGTTAAAATTGTAATAAATTTTAACTTACATGTAATAATGCTTAAGGTGTATGGCGTTCCAGCTCCTAGGTATTCTGACACCATCTGGGGTAGATAACCAATATGCCCCTTTTCCAACTTCAGCGTCAATGAGGTAAGGGCCTTCCCATTTTGGAGCCAATTTACCTGCATTCAACTCTATAGTATTTTGGAACACCTTCCTCAACACCATGTCTCCAGCCTGGAAACGTCTTATCCTCACATTCTTGTTATATGATCTAGCGATTCTTTGTTGGTAGGCAGCCACTCTAATTTTGGCTATGTCCTTTAGTTCATCTACGGTATCAGAATCCTGAGCCAGGAGGTGATTGCTATCATCTAGAGTCAACAGTCCATATCTTGCAGTCGAGATTGTTACCTCTATGGGGAGTATAGCTTCAGTGCCAAATACCCAAGAGTAAGGCATCTATCCCGTAGCATTTTTAGACGTTGTCCTGTCAGCCCATAATACAAGTGGTAGTTCATCAGCCCATCTTCCTTTTTTATGATCCAAATGTTTCTTCAGTTTGTTGATGATCAACTTGTTGCTGGACTCAGCTTGACCGTTGGCTTGAGGATGCACAGGGGTTGAAGTTATCAATTTGATCCCCTATCTAGAACAGAAATCCCTGGTCTTTTTGCTGATAAACTGGGAACCATTGTCACAAATGATCTTCGAAGGAACGCCAAATCTGCTCAAGATGTTTTTCTTTAGGAACGAGATGACCTCCCTGTCTCTCACTTGTACATACGCCTCTTCTTCAATTCACTTAGAAAAATAGTCTGTCATGGCCAACATGAACACTCTTCCTCCAGGAGCTTTCGGTAACTTCCTAACTATGTCCATGCCCCACTGCATGAAAGGCCAGGATGAATGTACAGGATGCAGGGGTTCTGGAGGTTGATGTAAGATATTACTGTGTCTCTGACATGCGTCACACTTTAAGGAGAAATCCATCGCGTCTTGCCTCATTGTCGGCCAATAGTATCCCGTTTTAAGGGCTTTGGAGGATAACGACTTGCCCCCGAATGATTCCCACATTCACCAGCATGCAGATCTTGTAGAACCTTGTTGACTTCCCTTGGCTCTAAACATCTCATGTATAGACCTGTCATAGACTTCCTGAATAATTTGTTATCAATTAATATGAACCTAGACACCTTCATCCTGAATGATCTTTAGTTCTTGACATCCGGTGGAATGGTTCCTTCTTGCAAATATTGAACGATAGGTTGAATCCATGTTGGTTTTTCGCCTTGGCTTGGAGAAGACGTTTCCGAGTGATTTATGGTCACACATTCTTCAGTTTGATCAATAGCTGGATGTTAGACGTAGATGATCGGGATGTTGGTACTTATCATAGCCCCACATGTTGATCCCAGGTTGGCCAAAGCGTCAGCTTTGGCATTTTCTTCGCGGGGTACCTGTTCCAAGGAAAAACTAACAAAATGTGTTGCCAGTGCTTTAACATGTTGGAGGTAAAGCACCATTCTGGCATTCTTAGCTGCATAAGACCCGTTAAAGTGATTAACCAATAATAAGGAATCGATAAAGACGTTAAGAAGAGTGACACCTAAGATTAGAGCAGTAAATAAACCCATGATCAAAGCTTCATATTCTACTTCGTTATTTGTCGTTTGGAATTCACAAGAAACGGCCTGAGGGATTAATTCGCCTTGAGGCGATTTCAGCAAGATGCCCAACCATGCACCTCTTGAGTTGGATGCTCCATCTGTAAACAACGTCCAATATCCAGGGGAACCATTGCCTTCAAGATGTTGTTCCTCTAGTTCTGCCACAGGTTGCAAAGTGGCACTAAAATCAGCTACAAAATGTGCAAGCGCTTGTGACTTGATTGCACTCCTGGGTTCATAGGAAATTTCATATGTGCTTAGCTTAACTGACCATTTTGCCATTCTCACTGACATCTCGGGGGTTCTCATAACAGTCCTGATAGGATAGTTAGTTTTCACAATAATATGGTGCGTTTCAAAGTAATGACGTAACTTAGTAGATGCAGTAATTAAAGTGAGAATAAGATTTTCTAGATGGGAGTACCTGGTTTCCGCATCTAAAAGAGATTTACTTGCATAGTAAATGGGACGTTGTTCGCCTTGGTCCTCTTTTACCAGGACGACACTTTCCTTTAAGTACCCAAATCTGGATCACTCCCTTTTGATGCACGGGAAACACCGCAGACTCACACAAACGTGATCTCGAACACCCGTAGCCTTCAAAAATCCCCAAAAAACCACCAACCAAACCAAGGAAGGGCCTTTCTGGGATAAAAAAGACAAAAGGACTTTTTGGGAATTTTGGAAAATATGAAAAAGCAAGACAAGTCCGTGCGGACCACTTTGCATCCAGAGATCATAATTACAAAATTCCCTTAAACTCCACAACATTCCCTTAAATCTAGGAAAACCAAAAAAATGGTAATGGCAGCTTGTGTCCCGCGACACAGTTTGCCAGATTCTGACCCCTATAAATAGAGGGCTCCCCCTCTCATTTTCAACACACCTCCTTTCTTCTCTCTCTCTCTCTCCCCCCAGCCTTCAGGCCCCCTTCTAAGACCCTTTGGGGCAATCCCGATCCCTTTCGGTTCCCTCCGGGGCATTCCGAGGCCCCTCGTGGTACTCCGAAGCCCTGCCGAGCGCTCCCGGGACGCTCCCGAGCTGCCCCGAGGCACTTCTGAGGCATCCCGAAGCCCTGCCGGTCCATCTCGAAGCCTTTCCAGTCCATCCCGAGGCATTCCGATCCATCCCGAGGCATCCCGGTCCATCCCGAAGCCCTGCCGGACAATCCCGATCCATTCTTAAGCAAGCCGGAACTCTAGCCGAGCACAACCGACGATCCGAGGCACACCGAACCTCTGCCCGAGTACACACCTGACACTTCCGAGGCATGCTGAAGCTCTGTCCGCAGACACTGGTACATCCCCGAAGCAATTCTGGTCCGTCCCGAAACACTATTCAATAATCAAACACTATTCCCAAGCGAAAGACAGACACGAACCAACATTGGTAAGGATTTCTTCCATTACTATTTCAATACATAGCATACAATGTAGACATCATATACAACATGCATTTTTAAAAAAGCACATACACACACACACAATTTTTAAAGAAAGAGGGGTATCGAAAGACTCGTTTTTACGAGGCGACTCGGGTGAGCTCTGGTAATCTCTTCCTGAAGCGTAACCTGACCTCCGAACTCAAAATCTCATCACACAACAACAGTTTTTAAACTAAGCCTTTTTTCAATGTTTTGGGCTAAATCAAAACGGCGTGGCGACTCTACAAACGAAAACGCAGCGAGACACCTCCCGACGATGCGAGATGCCAGGGCCCGCGCACGAGCCGGATCCGGGTAATTTCAGTTGGCGACTCTGCTGGGGATGTTTTGTTTTAAAAAACTTTAAACAAAAAAAAAAGATTTTTAAAACATTGATGAGGATCAAACTTTCATTTTACCCCCTTCTTTAACTGTTGTGTCTATTTGCATGTGCTTTACTTTTTATTTACAAAAAAAAATAAAAATACAAAAAAATGCATCATAATACATCTGTGTACATACATATAAAAATTCTGTAAAACTTTTTGTTTTCCTCAGAAAAAGAATTTTAGAGACCGCACACTACTTGCACTGCTGCCTCGGTACACCGCACGCTATGTGCACTTGCTGCCTCGGTACACTGCACACTACAACCCTCAACCCGGGGTGGTCTTAGTTGCAGCTCAATTGGTGTTCCTATGCCTTTTGAGCGCGCATGGGATCATCCCATACATCCCATCCTAGCCAGTGTCAACCCTGCACACTTCCATCACACTCTGTCCAGGCTCGGTTGGTTTTTTACCCAGTCCGTGTCATAAAGCCTGGATACATATCCCATGCCGGCCATTTTCTGAGTCGAAGCTCGAAACTCAAGATCCCTTGCGCAAGCAAGACGATGAAAGGTCATGCTAAAATCTTGACCCGATCTTGTTTTCCGAAGCTACGCCCGGACCATGCTCCGTCCCGGATATACATCCATGCCCATATGACACCATGTCATCAAGCCTTTAATACGTCAGCCATGATAATATGACCTAGCCAATGCCTAACATCACAGATCCCTTGCGCAAGCAAGGTAAAGAGAGGTCATGCCGAACTCTCGACCCAATCTTGACTCAGGTGCCGGCTCGGCTGACTATTCACATGGCCGACGGATTAAAACGAACATGACAGGCTCTGTCCTTAGGTTCGATTTTTCTTTTAGGCCGGTGGAAACCGCTTGCCCTATAGGACCCTCACCCGGGACTGTCCACCCCGGAATGTCGAAATACAGGTACAAAATGAGGGGCTTGTAGCCGCACAGATGGTCTCTACTGACCCAGGATCTAGCATAATTGCGAAAAAGAAGAGCAATCTTTTCCAACCAACTTAGGATTATGAGAAAACACTATTTTAAGTAAATTAAAACAACAAAAAATAATAATAAATAAAAAAAAGCGGAAACTGCATGTCACATGAGCTTTCCCCCTTTATCCAAAAAGGTCTTCCCATGTTTAAACCTTACCCGTCACCCCCTCCAGCAAACCGAGAGTGGTTGAGAGTACCCGGGAACTGTTCTTCCAGTGTCAAAGCCGCAAGGTCCCACATCCTTCCCAGTACAGCCACCAGGGCAGTCCATCAACTCCCCATGACCAGGTCGGCAGATAACAACGAGTAAAACGAGATCTTACCCTTGAGAAATTTCCCGACGATGGAGGAAGTTTGGAAAGCTGTCATAGCCCTCGAAAAATGCCAGGGCGAGCAACAGGCCTGGATCGAAGGTACCATGCATCATTTCGGAACATTAGCCACCCCCAACCACCAGGGGCTCCCAAGGATGTACCCGCTCCCGCAGCTTCCAACGTCTCTTATTGTCTCCCGGGATGCAATCCTTTGCCCTTGTAAGAGCCCCGCAGCTACGACATGAAGCCACAAGACCCCCCAGGGAAAGACGTGCTAAGTCAATGCCCCGAGGTCCCAAGACTGCCACAAAATGACGAACACATCTGGTGGGACACCTGCGATTGCCCCACTTGTCTAGAGAGGGATTTCCAAGAAGAAATAAATGAGGATCGCCCTCCAAGAAAGAAGAAACTCTCTTCTCAACAAAAACTGAAAAAGAGATACGAAGTCAGCGATCCCAGAGTCAGAACCCTCGGAGAACCGTTCGGAAAGTTTGACTACTACGTCATCTACTCCAGCAAATCTCCTCATCCTAACTCTACGCAAGACCACGGCAATTTCTGCTCCATGATTAGCTGGGACGAGCTCCGCACAGCCACCAACGGCCCAAGGGTCCTGACACCCCAACCTCTATCTTGGGAAGACATCAAGGCCACCGTTGACGCTCCAACAAAGGCAATAACGGTGAACGTACTGACGCGTTCCGACCAAATCCCGGTGAATCCTCCAAGGACAGACAAAAGGCCAGCCGTACTTGAGCCTCGAACCGAAAAGGGCCCTTACGCCAAAGAAGCTGAAGCATTTGACCCAAAGGCTGAAGATCCAATCTTAACTCAGCTCAAGCGCACTCAGGCCAACATATCCCTCTGGTCCATACTCACTTCCTCCTATCCGCACAAACACAAGCGGAGGAAAGCCTAGCCCAGACCATGGTACCTATCAACGTGACACCAGATGAAGCAGTCCAAATGATCAGCAACGTTCACTACAGTAATATCATCACTTTCACGGAGCTCGATCTATCGAAATTCGGGGCTGACCACAACGAGCCTCTCTACATAACAGTCCAACTGGACGAGCGTCGCTTCCCTCAGGTCTTGGTAGACGGGGGATTAGCCATGAACGTCCTCCCATCCAAAATGATGGACTTGCTAGGGATCAAGCCGACTGATCTAAAGCCTTCAACTCAGAAGATCAAAGCATACGACTCAAGGTCTCGCTCGATCTTGGGGATAGCCACTCTGAACCTGTGGTTCGGAAAGCAGATGATCCCGACAGACTTCCAGGTCATCGACATCCCGATCACCTTCACTGCCATCTTTGATGCCCTTGGCTACACCAGATCAATGGGGTGGCATCCACCCTACACCAGTGCGTAAAGTTCGTCCAAGGAACAGATCTCACCATCATCTATGGGGACATCATAACTACTGAAGGGACCAACACAAACGGCATCCCAGTCCTGGAAATAAATCACGACAACGACGGCATGATACTGACAGGGTTCACAGTCAAAAACCCGAAGGCCCAAGTATGCCACATAGACCTGCCCCTGACTTGGGACCAGATCCCTCCTACCATGAAGATGATGAAGCTCATGAACTACATCCCGGGACTTGGTTTGGGAAAACGCCATCAACCAACAAATCATCGAGGTCAAAGAACAAAATACTCGCCATGGCCTAGGATACGTTCCTACTCCCAAAGACGCTACGGAAAACAGAAAATCTGCACGAAAACACTCCTTTGCTGACAAAAGAGGCTTGCACGCAATCCCCGACCTCCGCCCTTACAGCTTCGACATGGCCCGGTACTTCACAAAGAAAGCCGACAGTTTAAACGAAGACACAGAAAAGAGGACAGAGTTGATCAACGCCAAGTAAAACTGGTCGGCAACAATGGACAAGCTCCAACAAAGCCTTGAAAGGTTCAGAGGCCTCAAGCCAAACCCCGTCAGAAGAGCATTCCTTGACACACCAACTCTACCAGGACCCACCACCACCACTATTCACAATGAATTTTGGTTCGGGAAAACCCCCTCTTTTGCGGAAGAACTCGAGAAGCTCTCTGTCATTACCCCCGCCACAAACAAGCGGGACGAGTCAGCATTCGAACTATCAATGCCCAAGACAAGAATGGAAGACTTCGCAGACAATGCCTGGAACGAGCCATTGCTACAACAACTCTTTTGTGAAGAAATCGATGTGCCAGACCTAATCAATTTTGTTTCTGATAGCTCTACAGTAGCCATGATTGGGGGACAGCAGTGCAAAGCCTTTCGACCCTCGCCTCCTTTCAAGTTCATCAACATTGCCACTCAAGAACTGGGCCACCTTCTCCTGACCTGCCGCCAGGAAGAAGGAAATGATCGAACAACTTGGTCTAACCCCTCGCGTCCTAGAGTCCAGAGTCGAAACACATTCTGAATCCATTATCTTTGAATTTGAGTCTCTCGAGTCATCTGATGGCCTTACGCCAGAATATTACGAACTCATAGCCAATAATGTATTCCTATATGCTCTAAATGAAAGTTTTGACCTTTCTGAGTATCCTCTCATTGCATCTTTAACAACTGATAAATTAACTAAAACACAAACAGTTAATAACGATTCACTTGACAAAGAAGCAGACACATTAAACGAACAATACATTAAACACATCTTTAAGCATGTTGTCAAACGATAGGAAAACCGGGCCCAAGCTATCAAGGAGGTTTTAACCAAGGTGAATTTGGGGACTGCTGAAGAGCCAAAAGAGACGCAAATCGAAAGCTTCTTCACCGACACTGAGCAAAAGGCATTGACTGCCCTGCTAAAAGAATTCGTGGAAGTGTTCGCTTGGTCCTACCAAGACATGCCCTGCTTAGATCCAGCCATAGTGGAACATCGGATTCCCCTGAATCCCGAGGCTAAGTCCATCAAGCAAAAGCTACGCCGAATCAAGCCAGAATGGTCTTTACAAGTCAAGGAAGAGATCAAAAATATGCTCCGCGTCGGCTTCATAAGGGTGATCGAATACCCGACTTGGCTCTCCAACATAGTCACGGTCACCAAGGCCAACGGAAAAGTACGCTGCTGCGTGGACTTCCGAGATCTCAACAAAGCACCAAGGACGACTTTCCACTACCAAACATAGACATGTTGGTAGACACTACGACCAATTTCGAGGTTAAGTCCTTCGTGGACGAGTTCGCCAGTTACAATCAAATCAAGATGGCCGAATAAGACCAAGAGAAAACAGCCTTCACAACCCCCTGGGGACCTACTACTACACAGTGATGCCGTTCAGACTAAAGAACGCTAGGGCTACCTACCAACGGGCAGCAACCGCCCTCTTCCACGACATGATCCACAAAGAGATCGAAGTGTACGTCGACGACATGATCATCTACTCAAAGGGATCAGACGGACAACACCTCATTGACCTAAGAAAGTTCTTCAATCGCCTTCGGAAACACTCAATGAGGTTAAACCTTGCCAAATGCACATTTGGAGTCATCCGAGGCAAAGTCTTGGGATACATGGTCACCGAGCGAGGCATCGAAGTTGATCCTCAAAAGATCAAGGCCATCATCGAAATGAGACCGACGCAAACCCAAATAGAGGTAAAAAGCTTCATGGGTTGCCAGCAGTACATCAGCCGCTTCGTCAATCAGTTGACCTCCATGTGCGAGCCAATCTTCTGACTAATGAAGAAAAATGCAGACATCGAATGGAACTCGGAATGCCAAGATGCCTTCGAAAAGATAAAGGCGTACCTTGTGAGTCCTCCGATCCTTTGTCCTCCCTATGAGGAGAAGCCACTTTTGCTATACCTAACTGTGACCGACACCGCAGTTGGAGCCATGCTCTATCAAGAAAAGAGGGAATCACAAGTCGAGAACGCCATCTACTTCATCAGTCAAAAGTTCCAAGGCAACGAACTCAACTACTCAGCCCTCGAGAAAATCTGTGCAGCTCTAGTATGGGTTGTCGGAAAATTATGATACTACATGCAGTCGCACATAGTGCATTTGGTCTCCAAAATGGACCCAGTCAAATACCTCTTCGACAAACCATTACTGTCAATGAGGTTGGCCAAATGGCTTTCTTCCTAGTGGAGTTTGACATCATGTACGTGAACCAGAAGTCAATCAAGGGACGGGTAATGGCCTAACAACTGGCCGACTTCCCAACCGATGAGGCCCAAGGTCCCGAGCCACAATTTCCAGACGAAAGAATTTACACACTTGAAGTGATAACCGATGGCAGTTGTTCTTCGACAGAGCAGCCAACAAAAGAGGAAATGGCATTGGTATGCTCTTGGTTGACCCAAAGGACGAGCACACCCCAATCACCATAAAGCTGAATTTTGAGGTAACCAATAATGCCCCCGAATATGAAGCCTGCGCCGCCGGACTAGAGGCCGCACTTGAATGGAACGCCCAGAAACTCGAGGTCTATGGGGACTCAGCCCTGATCATCAATCAAGTTTCCAACAAATGGAAAACAATAGACCTAGGCTTGCAAAAATACTATGCCTGCATGGAAGACCTCATCACGCAGTTTAAAGAGGTCACCTTCCACTACTTGGCAAGAGACCGGAACCGGTTTGCAGATGCCCTAGCCACATTGGCTTCGTTCATGGAAATCCTCGAAGGGAAGGCAATCAAGCCATTCACAGTGGGAAGAAAGAAATTCCTGCCTACTGCTGCGAGATCGAACCAGAGCCCGAGCCCATCAATGAGCTGTAGTACAACCAGATCTTCCAATACCTCAAGAACGGGAAACCACCTTCATGAACTAGGTATGCCAATGCAAAGAAGGAATCAAAGCCAAGAGAATCGTGGCCCTAAAATGCCTTGCCTCTCACTTTGTCATCCTTAGAGACATGCTATATAAAAAACGCTACCAAGGACCGCTCCTACGCTGCATCAGCCAGGAAAAATCAAATGAGCTCATGAACGAAGTCCACAATGGGGCTTGCGGCCCCCACATGAACGCCAGAGCCCTAATGCAGATCATTCATCGAATGGGCTACTACTGGATCTCCATGGAGGCTGACTGCATCCACTTTGTCTGAAGCTGCGACAAGTGCCAATGGTTCTCCAACCTCAATCATCTTCCTCCTCTTGATCTTTACTGCATGACTACTCCCTGGCCCTTCGCCACTTGGGGAATCGACATCATCAGGAAAATCGCTCCACCCGGAAGCAATGGCCACAAATTCGTCTTGGTAGCCATCGACTACTTCACAAAATGGGTCGAAGCCAAGTCATACATAGTGCTAACTTCCAAGAAAGTAGCACATTTCCTCAAGGAAAACATCATATGCCGATACGGCATCCCGAACGAGGTCATATTAGACAACGGTTCTCACTTCAATGGAGAATCCGACAGACTACTGGCCGAATTCAAGATCACATGCCACAAGTCCTCTCCCTACAGGCCGCAAACTAACGGCGCAGTAGAAGCAGCAAACAAGACCCTCGAAAGGATCATCCGAAAAATGACCATGCAAGGACGAGATTGGCTCGAGAAGCTTCACCTGGCACTTTGGGGCTACCGAACATCAGTCAGAACAGCCATGGAAGAAACTCCATTTGCCCTGATATACAGAATGGAAGCAGTAATGCCCGTTGAATTGCAAAATTCCCTCACTCCGAGTGTTGCTGGAAAATGAGATCAACGAAGTCGAATGGCTCCGAAGCCGAAACGACGAACTGGCTCTGCTAGACGAGCGCCGACTAAAGGCCATAGAGCACATTCGAGCCTACCAAAGCAGAATGGCTAGAGCTTTCGACAAGAAAGTCATGTCCCGAGAGATCAGGGAAGGCGATCTGGTACTCAAAGAAAAGCCTCCCACTCGAACCAACCCACTTGGAAAATGGGAACCAACATGGATCGGCCCTTTCGTGGTTCAAAAGATCTTTTCTGGAGGTTCCATGAAGCTGACAGACCTAGACGGCAATCCCTTCATGAATCCAGTCAACGGAAGCAAACTTCGCTGATACTTCGCCTAAAGAAGATCAACTTTGCATCTCCCATCACGCATTGTAGTGTCGAACTACGTAGACCTGAGCCCTCCAGTTCGGGGGGAACGTAGGCAGCCTTAATTGGTTTGGTCTAAAAACACACAAAAAACAAAAAATTTGGATGCCACCAAGGCTCAGATCAATCCAAATGTAAAATCCAAAAAAATGGATGCCATCAAAGCCCAGACTGCTTCAGTCCACAAATACAACAGAAAGGTCCAAAGATGGACACCGCCAAGGCTCACAAAAGAAACAAAAAGCGAACAAGAGATCTTGCTTCTTGACAAAGCTTTAAAAGTAAATCACAAATCACCAACGGTTACAACATTTCTTGATGAGTACAAGCACAGTCTACTCTCAAGTTCACAACATGCTAAAAGACAGGTCAATACATTTAACAAATAATGTGTCTGCAATACAATGGATGGATACTTAGGAGGTCATTCCGCGCCACCTGCGCTTGTCCCCTCGCCATTCTTCCCTTTCTTCCTTCATCCCCGACGAGTCTTCTTTCGCTCCACGTGAGCCAACTCTGGTGAGTCACAGGGGCACGTGGCACGCATGCCACAGCCCTCCGGTCAACATCAATCAGATTTCAGTGTGAAAAGACAAAAATACCCCTGAGATGTTGTCACAGTCCGTCCGGAATCTTTTGCAGGAAAAACCAAAATTGCCAACAAGCCCTTCGAGTTTCCAAAAGACCAAAAGACCCCATGAAATTCAGGTTGAGTCCGTTCGGACTCTTTTGCAAATTTCACCTATAATACAGAGGGCTGTCAAACATTTTGTGGAGGAAAAAACTTATCCATTTTCACAAATAGCCACGGCCCAAACTGGTTCCACCCTCTTTCGAGCCCCATTTTGCCTCGATTCGCGTGAAAACTTCATATTTCAACCAAATACAAACCAAACAACCTCGAAACACCGTTCCAAACACTAAATCGTATCCCGTATACGCCTCCCGAGCCAAAAGAGTCAACCCCTAGACATTGGTAACACTCTCTCTCCCTAAACACTCGTTCCATCTCAATTTACGCGCCAGTCACTACAACCGTTTCGGTCGAACGTTGTTGAAATGTAGACGTCACCATCAACGGGGTTCGATACGTTTTAGTCCCGGATCCTCTTCTCTTCCCGTAAGAGAAGTAATCTCGGGTTAAAACGGCGTTTCGGCCTCGTTCCTTTACTTTTCATGTCATTTACAATTCCGGATCGTTCGATCCGTTGAGCTTCATTTACTTTACGCAACTTTATAGTCCGAACCGTTTGGTTCGTGATAGTCATTTAACGGTCCGGATCGTTTGATCCGTTGAATGCTATTTACTTAACGCACCTTTAAAATTCGGGTCGTTTGATTCCGTTGATACCGCACTTTAAATACTGTCATTTACAAGTCCGAGCCATTTGGCTCGTGATAGTATTTACTTATCAAAGTCCGAGTCGCAAAACGATTCGTTGATCGCATATCATTTAATGCTTTTTTCCAGTAAAATCGCTAACAATGTAATGCCCGGTTCAAAACCGGAGTTCGACATTCGAACTCTCTTTCAAAATGCGCAAGATGACGTTTGGCATCCAAACGATCATCTTTAAACTCAAAACCCGACATTTGACATTAAAATCTCATTTAATGCTTTTTTCCCGTAAAATAGCTAACAATGAAATGCCCGGTTAAAAACTGGAGTTCGACATTCGAACTCTCTTTCAAAACGCGCAAGATGACGTTAGGCATCCAAACGATCATCTTCAAACTCAAAAACCCGACGTTTGACATTCAAACGCTCCATTCTTAAAAGTCAACATTTGACATTTAAGTTAACAGTTCAAAAATCATCACTCGCGCCACTTTTTCCTAAAAACTCCAAAACCGAGGTTTGTCATTCAAACGCTCGCGTTTTCTAAAAGGAATCACAAAAATCAACGTTTGACATTCAAACCAAGATTAAGCTTGTCATTCAAGCCCCCAGTTTCAAAATGCAAACACCCACACACACACACGCACACATTTTTGAGAAAGGTAGAAAGACTCGTCATACGAGGCATTTCGGGTGATCTCAAAATACTCTTCCCGAAACATAACGTGACCTCCGAACCAACAATCTCTGGTACTAAAATAGCCTTTTCTTCGTTTTCGCTACCAATAAAAATGACACCCCATTTCAAAGCCTTTTCCTATGTTTTTGCTACCAATAAAAATGACACCCTTTTCACTAAAGCCATTTTTCAACTTTTGGGCTCAAAATACAAAACCGCGTGGCGACTCCTCTCCTTCCCGAAAGCGAGGTCTCAAACACCAAAGCCCGCGAAAGACAACCGCGGTCGCCGTGCGCGAACCCCGGGTAATTTCAGTTGGCGAATCCGCTGGGGAGTGGGATACTTTTTTCAAAACGGCTGTCATTTTCAAAAAGCCTTCCGTGGGTCAAACTTTCGTTTACCCTTCCTCGTTTTTGTGTGCACGTGTTGTTCAAAACCTCGAACGGTTTTTTTTCAAAATGGGCGTTGCATTTTCATCTCTTTCAAAATCATAACATGTTCGTGCATTCCCGTTCATACTTGATTTTCGTGTTACATTTTGAACTGTGCATAAAATTCTTTAAGACACATTCTGAAAATCTATGTTTTACTAAGAAAAGGAATTTTAGTGACCGCACACTACTTGCACTTGCTGCCTCGGTACACTGCACACTACGACCCGTAACCCGGGATGACCGTTCAGTTGCAGCTCGGTTGGTCTGCCAGACACCTTTCGAGCGCGCACGGGGTCATCCCAAACAGCCCATCCTAGCCCGTGTAAGCCATGCACTCTTTGTGTCACACTTCGTCCAAGACCCCGATTGGTTTTTGGCTTAGTACGTGTCATAAAGCCCAAGTGTATGTTTTTTACGCCGAAGGTTCAATGTGACACCATGTCACCAAACCCTCAACGTATGCACCGTGCCAGCCACAACTTGGCCAACGCCAAAAGCTAAGGCCCCTCGCGCAAGTGAGTCAGGAGAGGTCATGCCAAAATTTTGGCACGATCCCCGCCTTAACTTAAGGACGTTGACTTCGACCGTGGCCCGCATGTCACATACGTTGGAAGTTTGCGTGATCAGCTAGCCTTAAGTTCACATTTTCCTTTGTCGGTGGAACTCGCTTGCCTTATAGGACCCTCGCTCGGGATTGTCCGTCCCAAGAAGACGATCTATAGGTGAAAAATGAGGGGCTTATAAACATAGTGACTAGATCCACTCATTAGAGCCTTAGGTTAGTTGCGAAAAAGAAGACACGATCTTTTCCAACCGATTAGGACTCTGAGAAAATGCGTTTTAAGTAAACATTAATCGGTAACTGCACATTGCACTAGCCCGAAACCCTGAGCCAAATTCCCTTTCCGAAGCCTAAACCCTGCCTTTCGTTCCCTGCAGCGAGCAGAAAGTGGTTCAGAATTCCGGGTCAGCGGCTCGCCAGAGTCACAGTTATGGCAGGGTCAGACAGTTCTTCGGTTCCCTCAGTTCCCTCAGCCAGACTATCCGACATGTCAAGCTCACCGAGAAATCGTGACGGGGATGGACCCCCGCCACCGGTAACAGATATGAATTTAGAAGAAGCCATCCGGGCGTGTGAGGTTCACAAGAGGCAGAAAGAAGATCAGCAGAATTTCGTGGTACAGCTTCTGAATGAGCGAGGTATAGCAGCTATCCCTCAACTAGATGGCACTTTCGTCCTAATCGAGGATGACGATTCCCCAAAACCATCTCCTCAAACCTTCAACCAGGTTCCTCCCCCGCCAACTTACGGGATGCATTCGAACCAAGGAAACAGCCGACCTAGGCTTCATGTTGCCACCTCTCAAGGAAACCCTGTCATATGCGGCCAAGCCAGTACTACTCCCATCACTCAGTACAACCAGCGCACCGCTGGACCATCTTAAACAGATGCCAATATCCTCCAATATCCTCCCGGGTTCAACCCATTGCCTATACACGAATCCCAAAACACCGGAGACAACCCCCAAAACAGTCCAGAAATGGCCCCCATATATCCTCATATATCGAGCCTTCCACCTCCAATTACTGCCACTCACATGGTAGCACACGGCGCCGAGCCTCAGAGTCCACCACTGGACCCAACCTTAGCCTGGATGGTCGAACAGATGAAAGACCTGAAAGCCAGCATGAGCAGCTCAAAGCAAGAAACGCTCAGATCCACATATCCGGGAATGGTCACGCCTCTCCCTGCCAAGTTCAGAATGCCGGAGATGGACCGATTCGACGGAACCGAATGTCCTCAAACGCATGTTGACACCTACGTTCTCGGCATGAGAGCGAAAGGAGCAACCCTGCAGCAAATGGCCGATCACTTCCAGCGTACGCTCAAGAGTTCAGCGTTACGATGGTTCCTAAGAGTCAAGCCTGCAGATCGCCATACCTGGGATCAGATCAGTAACATCTTCCTAGAGCGGTACAGATCCAACCTGGAGTGGGAAATAAGTCGTGAGGACTTAATCACCACCGAGCAGAAAGCAGACGAAAGCATCGGAGAATTCTACAAGAGGCGGAGTTGGAAACTCTCCGGATCATGGAGCCACTCTCCAAGGATGAACAGATGTGAATCTTCAAGTCCTGCTTGAGGCCGTCCATCAGAACTCTCATCAGCCATCACTTCTTCCCAGATCTTCGAGCCATTGTCAATGCCGGCTCACAGTTTGAGAAGGATCTCAAGGAAAAATTGGCCACAGCACAGCACAGCCATACAGATACCGATCAGCAGTTGCATTCAATCCCGCACCGGCCCCCGGCAAAGGGAAAGATACGTCTGTCAACTACATTCATCAGGGACAGCAGTCGGGCAACAAAAACCCAGTCCCACAAAGCAACAACTCCACCCCGAAGCAGCCTGCTGTACACTTCGACAAGTTGGACATGCCGCTGAGTAAGATGCTGGAAGGGTTGATCAAGGAAGGCCTCCTCAAACCCGTTGCCAACTACAAACCCAAGAATCCCGTAGTCAACGCTGACAAAAGCAAGTACTGCGCCTTCCACCAGTATCATGGCCAGACAACCGACAACTGCGTGGGGTTACGGTATGAAATTTAGAATTTGATAGAGGAAGGAAAATTGGAGCGTCCCCGTGGACCTAATACAGTCGAAAACCCTTTTCCGAACAACAACAGTGTGAACTCCATCGAGTGGGTGCCAAAGAAGATTGCCGCAGAGCCAGTCTCTCCGCCTCTTCCAGCCAGGTCCTCATCAAACGTTCACATCAGTTACGATATTTGTGATTGCTCCGCATGCCTTGAGTACGAGTTTCGAGACATGATCAGGAGCGATTCTCCCAGAAAGCAGAAGAAGAAGTCTTCTCAACAGAAACTGAGAGAAAGATATGAAGCTGGAGACACCAGCGTGGGTACACTCGGAGAGCCATCCGGGAAGTTCGATTACTACGTACTCTACTCCAGCCAGTCCTCCCTTCCTCCAGGCCACGCAACTTTAGAGCAGACAGGGGTGGGAAAGCAAAAAATCCTGCTGACACCAAAGTTCAGGCCTCAAGACACCGGAATACCTTAAATCTTGACAACCTCACTGCCAGCCAGAAGCCTAACCCCCCGCGGGATCAGCCCAAGTTCAATTTGCCCAACTTCAGGGCACAAGCCGGCAAAGGAAAGTCAAAGTCAACTTGGCACTCGCACTCAATCAACGTGCTGACCAAGGGCGGCCACCGCCACAATCAGCCTCAACACAATCCCGAGGCACCACCAAAAGCTTTACCTCGCAAAAGGAAGACAGGAAACGGATGGCTTGATGACTCTCCTTCTCCGGAAAGAGACCAGATCTACGATTCCCGACTGTATGGCAGTATGCTTACCTTCTGTGATGAAGACCTGCCGAGAGACTCCTCAGGGCACAATGAAGCTTTGTACATCACTCTCCGGCTCAACACCATATCTCTCCCCGGGGTATTGGTAGACAACGGATCAGCAGTGAACGTCCTCCCTTTCAGCAAGATGTGAGCCCTACGCATCAACGAAGGCCACATGATCCCATCTGCTCGGACTATCAAGGCCTACGACAGCACGTCTCGTCCCATCCTGGGGACGGTGACTCTGGAGCTCTGGTTCGAAACCCAAATGGTGCCAGCAAAATTCCATGTGATGGACATTCCGTCCGAATTCACAGCTCTGTTGGGACGCCCTTGGCTACACCACATGAAAGCCATAGCTTCCACTCTCCATCAGTGCGTCAAGTTCATTAACCGGCAGGGAGATCTTGAAGTCATCAGAGGAGACAGTTTCCTCATAGGGAATGAAGCCGAGACAACAGCCAAGTGTGCCCACAGCCAGGCACCGGGGCAACCTCCTTCAAGCTGACCAAGGGACTATCAGGGCAAATCTCATCAGAATCCCTCAGAGTCCGGAGATGCTAACTATGTCAACATCCTCAAACAGGCAGACTCTGAAGCAGTTAGATTCATCAAGTTCAACTGCCTTTTTCGACACTTAGAAGCAGACTGGAAAGAAACCCTGAGCATCGCAATGATGCGGGCACGAAAACCCCCTGTCTCCGATCGGAGATTTGTCAGCATTCTTCAATCCTACTCTCTAGCCCCGCCAGGCAAAGAAATCTTCGTGATGAAGGTCAACAAGCATAGTCACACTCGTGATGAATGTATGGAAGTCGTATGGGATGTCCTCCATGAGGAATTGCCCGCCGAGCCCCTCTTCTCAAGCGAAGGGCATGATGTTTTTCTAGCAGCTCCAGCATCGCGGCAGGACGCGAGGCGTCCTTATGTCTGGGTTGAGCCGTCAGACGACAACGAATCAGGACTCTCCGGAGTCGAAGACGCGGCATATCCACGGGAAGGTCCCTACATACATATGCTCAGTTTCGAAGATGGCACCAGTTCCAATGATGTCACCTACAACGAGGGCTCCAATACCATGGAAATTGTCAAGCTCAACATCCCGTACAGGCGGTTATCCGGCGAATGGAAACAACTGGTTGACACGACAAAGAACCCCTCTGATCAAGTAACTGACGACGACTTCGTCAACATTATATTTTCCAGATATCCCGATGATACCAAGGATCCGGTCCTTATTATCAGATTCTGCAATGCCAAAGTTACCCTCGACGACTGCCTGCTCATGGTAAACGAGGCCCTGGCCAATCGAGCTCAGAGCTCATCATCACATCCGACTACCAGCCCTAGTGGCAACCGGCCCGTGCCGTCAGTCAAGCTTACAGCCACAAGCGCCGCCAAGGCCAAGGGCATCAGCAAAGGAGACAAAGCTCCTCACCCTGCCACAAATCAGATCAACCTCGGGAACACTTCCAGTAGCTATCCTGAAAACATCTATAGAAGTCTTCCCCGCAAGACAGATCCAGCTTCCGAAGAAGGGAATGATAACCTCAGGCATCAACATGCTCAAGTTCGATCCTGCTCCCAGTCGTCACGGCTACAGATTCAGGCATCCCGCCAGCAAACTCCTAGCTCTAATAGACTTGGCGATCCAGCGAGATCACGAGACTATCAACATCGCATAATTCAATACCCCCGTGGGTTCAATCAAACAGATTGGGCAAACTTCTTGGTAACCGAGATTAAGGAAGGTCGCATGGAATGTCCCAGCCCGACTTCCTTCGTCAATATAATCCAAGTGTTTCTGCCATTCGGGGACTTGAATGTGATTACAGTTCTAGACACTAGTCAAACGGTGTGCATCTACGAAGACTGTTTAGCTCTCGCAAGGAAAGCCCTCATGGAACTAGCTGCTCAAGAGAACCGTCTCTGGGATGAAAACCAAGCTCAAAGGACTCACAGGGACCAAGCCCTTAAAGCGTCACAAGCAGCTTCAGACAGAAATCTAGAGGCCACTCTAGACCAGTTCGACCTCAAAGGTTTTGCCCACGGCAACTTCCTGGACTATCGTCTTTTCTCATTAAACCCCCTCCGGCCAATGAGGGCGGTCAATGGTCCCGACGACCTAGGGGATGGAATAGCACAGTACAAGGAGTACCTAGCCAAATAGAATGAAGAGTACCAGCGCTTACCTCCCCGAGGAAAGTAATTGTCTGTAAATGCGACGACGAAGACGATGAAACCATTCTCTTCCAAGCCGAGCATGAAGTCAACAAAATCGGAATCCCAAGGGTCCTTGGAGGATGGGGACGGATCATTTCCGCTCTCAAACTAAAAGGCCAATTGAAGGAGGAAGGTCTATTCAAAAAGAAAAGAAGGATGGAAATACATCTCCAACAACTTGTAGACATCCCATTCTGAACCAATAAATCATGATTACACTACTCTTAGTCTCTCTTTTATGTTTTGATGAAAGCGTATCAATTTCGTCATGTTTCGTTAAGTTTCTAACTAACCTCGTTAGTTTTGGACCTAACTGACTAACGGAATAACTGAAGAGGACAAAATAGTCATCAGACTAGATATCTCGCACGAGATATCCCCTCGACAGGATGTGAAAAAATCACTCTCCTTCTCCGTTTCAACCTCCTTTCTTGATAAACCTCATCTAATCCGGTTCTCCAATCAGAATTGAGTTCTGGAAGCTTCCTAGGAGTGTTTTACCTCTCCACCTCTACCTCTTAAACCCCTATAAATACTTGGTGACTTCCACTGTTTCAAGGGTCCAGAATTCCACACAACACACACACAATTTGTTGGTTTCTCTCCACGAAAGATTCCTTCAAATCACTCATAAAACCTCCCTAAAATCACCTAAAGTTTGTTTATCAACCCTGTTGATCAACAAACATCCAAACCCGAATCAAGGATTGAGGCGAAGCTCTGTCCGCATCAAGATTTGACTCTCATATTGAGTCGAAACTCTGCCCAAATCACTTCTCGATCGAGAAAACATCTTAGAACCACGTTCTAAATCAAATCCTCCCTAAACTAGGTAAACTCCTATACTTTTACTCTTTTCTTCTTAATCTCTCTCTATTGGCTTTTAGAGTGGTGTAATCCCATCAAAAGGATTAGCCTAGAGTCCCTTCAATCAATGAAGGCGATCTCGAAGCGTACAATCCGACATTCCTAATCAAGAAATTGATTAGGGTTTTCTTGTTCTTTATTTAATTAGTAATTAAAAAGATTGATAATGCTCACTGGCAAGACCGATCTCCTGATTGGGTGGAATGGATGCTCCTCGACCTACCCATTCGATAACTTAACCCCCGAACCCTCAAATCTCTTTTTAAGGTTTTTCTTATTGTTTTCCTAAATAAATAATAAGTGGCGACTCTGTTATTTCAAAATTCACGCATCGCTACAGTGGCGATTCTGCTGGGGACAATTAATTAAGAGGGTTAGACTTACGTTACAATTGAGTATTATCAATCTTTTTATTTTTCTGTAAAAATTTGATTTTTCTGGATTTTTTGAAATTTTTCGCACCGTTGCCAAAAAAATATATCGTGCGATAGCTTTATCCCGCGGGATAACTTATCTCGCGCGGGATAACTTATCTCTCGCGAGATAATTATACGGCTTTAATAACAAAAGTTCATGTTCTTCTGGCGGCGGCTTTAGAAAAAAAAGGTAGGTCATTTTTGACCTTTACTGCAGTGGACTTTTTTGACCTCATAAAGTATTTGCTTGGAGGTTACCTTTCATTTAATTTAAAGGTTGACCTCATCATCAAAAAAAAACCAAAAGAAGGCAAAAGTGGTCAGGTTACTGTCGCCAAGAAAAAAAATTTGGACAATTGACTATCCTTTAAACAAATTTGACCATCTTTAAAAATTCAAAAAAAAAAATAAATCAAAAAAACAGTTTCAGAAATTTAAAAAAAAAATTCCAGAAAAATCAAAATAATAATTATTTCTATTTTGCTTGTGCTAACTTTGCAGGGTAGAATAATTTTAATTACTCGAACTATATACCTGCGTGTGATTGGTTATTTAATTTAAAGTCCGGTCCATGGAGAATTCGGGAGTTGTAATTTAAATTAATTTATCTCTCGCTCTCTATCTCTTTAAGTGGAACTACTACGGCTCCGAGTCTTCCTAATTTGGGAGAAACGTAGGCAACCACTGGGCGGCCATTATCTCGTTTTCTTTGTTTTCAAAAAAACTTTCTATTTTACTCTATCACCTAGATTGACTCTCACACACGCGCACTCATATATAACTCGTCATTGCACTACATACCCTCTATAAACCCGGACCCACACTAAGGACGGATGACGGTAACCACCTAGTCGCCGGTCTCTCCGAAGTCGGGAACATCCCACTCCGCGTATTCAATCCACCTAGATTGTCATATCGCGGGGAGCCTAGCCTGTCCCCCGCATCGCCACATATCATGTAGATTGACTTTTTAAGACACTCCTTGACCGGTCGGTTTGATCTTGGAGTCCTTGTAATCCCTTGTCAAGATCGTTTTGTGCAATAATCCACTAAAAGAAATCAATAAATTGTCGCCGAATTGTCCCTTCGAAACGCCCCTACTATTGTCCCTTCCGGATTTGCCCCTAAAAGAGAAAATTTTCTCATCAAAATTATTGCACAAAACTTGATGTTACTTTTTGGATTACTCCGACCCCTAGGTCCCTAGGTTTGGTTCTGAACTTTAGAAAATCCCAAAACGGATTTTCCGTCCGACCAAAATTAGGATTAAAATCCAAAAATTGTGACTCTCCGTGGTGAAGTCTTGCGCGAGACTACTTGTCTCGATTTAGATAAGTGTTCGGTCTTTCGTGTTTTGGCCAAAACCTTCAAACCTTCAAGCCTTCATTCACCCTATTCAAATTCCGATTTGTTGGGACTCGATCATGGTTTAACACGGTTGCTACACGTCTAGGTTCTTCGCCAAAGCTCGACACGATGTCCGCTTCTCCTTCTACCACCGAGGCCGATTTCAACGATGCTAAGGTCCAACTCATCGGCCATGACTAGGTTGGATGAACAAAGTAAGCAAATTGATGAGCAAAATGTCCAAATGGCCGCTTCTCATGAAAGAACTTCACGAGTTGAAAGTCAAGAAAGGCGTAGTGCTAAAAGCGTAAAGTGGAATCCTCCTCCGACGAAGAGGAATCCTACACCAAAGTGAATAGAAAAACCAAGAAGTCAAGCAAGAAAAAGGAAGAATCCGATTCCTCCTCTTCCTCATCCTCCTCCGATGATGAGGAACATACCTCCAAGGGTGCTAAAACCAAGAAAGAAGGCACATGTGAAACTACTAAACTTGGTGACCATGTTACTAAGAACTACCTCGAAAGAAGCTTGCGACTCTTGACACTTCCAAAGGGTCATTCGTTCCATTTGATCCCGATGCTCTTCAACAATCCATCACCAAGTTTCCTCGCAAGTACAAGACACCCGATATTGCCAAGTTCAATGGTACTACCTGTCCTCGAGCTCATGTTGAGACCTACACTTGGGCCATGCTTCCAATGGGCGTTGATAACACAATCTTGGCCCAATGCTTTCCTCAAACTTTAGAAGGTTCTGCAAGGGATTGGTACATGTCTCTTCCTACGACTATAAGGCTTGATTGGTCATCCGCATGTTTGGTCTTCCAAAGGTAGTTTGAAGATAACTCCACTTACCGCCCTACTAGGAGGGATCTTGAACAAACCAAGCAATATGCAAATGAGTCCTTTGCTGAATTTGCTAGAAGATGGAGACTCAAACTTACTGAAATTGTCGAAAGGCCTACTCTCAAAGAGCAAATCCACATCTTCCTTCAATGCCTTCGTGATGAATTTCAAGAGAAGCTCGCCGGTAACTACTTTCCTAGTTTCAATGAACTCCTCGAGTCCGGAATTAGGGTTGACGACTTCCTAAAAAGCAAAAAGAAGGAAAGTACTTTCCGCTGCAACAAGCCCACCACAAGTAAGGATGCTTCGGGCCAACGCTATTGCACTCAAACCCGCCCCAACACCGGAAAGTATTCTGCTGTCCCTCCTCCCGAAAAGAAAAAGAGGCACTACGACAAAATTGAAGGAATCACTCAAGAAGAACTCTTCGATGTGCTTGTCCAGAATGAAAAAATCAAACCAAGGGAAGGTAGTCCTCCGAAGGATATGGGTCCGAATCATGCTCATCACTTATTCTGCAAGTACCACAACTTCACCGGCCATGACACCAACTCCTGCCACCACTTGAAGGACATCATCCAAGACCTCTTTGACAATGGAGATCTAGAACGTCCCAACGTCATCACCAATCCTCTCCCTCGCAATCCATGAAGAAGATGAAGCTCCAAGAAGAAAGCTGCACTTACCACTTTGGGGCTACAACTATGCTCTTCCTTTCTCCTTTGATAGAAGTAGATTAGGTTTTAAATTTCCAAGTATGAACTCGAAGAGTCGTTCTGTCTTTCTAGTACTCCTCACCTCCTCTAGTTTGTGTCTTCTAAACTATCGAGTCTGTTCTTAAATTTCTCAATAAATTAAAGTAATTTCTTTTCCTAAACACTTTCCCTAAAGTTGTTCTACCTCATGAATATCATTCAACTCATGCAAAATAATGGACCTTCCATTCCCTAAATCATCGCAAAAATAGAAACTTCTAAGTGACTTTAAAAAGCAAGTTATCATTAGGAGGCTTAAGGGTTAAACATTACCCCTAACAAAGTTAGAGACCAACAAGCCAAGAAAGCCAAAGGTGTCACCAACATTCATCCAAAGAAAAGTGGGGCTACTCAATTCAAGGCTTTGAGAGTACAAAAAAAAAAAAAAAAGCTCGCTAGGACGAAACTCCTCAATTCGTCCTAGGCAAAAATAGAGCATCGAAAAAAAAAACTCTCAAGCCTTCATCGCCCCACAACAAGGATGGAATTTCAACAAAGGCAAGAAGGACTCTCCCACAAAGAAGAGGAGTCAAGAGATATCAACAAAAGAAAAGAGGATTCCTCAATATCCTCCTACATCAAGTGAAGAAGACTTTCAGTATCAAAAAAAAAAATGTTTACCCTTAAGTCATACTAATGATTGGATTTCTTCTCAATCTTATTTAGAAACTTCTAGATGATACACGGTCCATTAAAAGGTAGAATAACTTTTCTAGATCCTTGAGCCGAGCAGCGTTTCTTGTCGAGTCTAGGGGCTTCCTGTTAGCCACTCTCATACACACTCTTGAAATCCAAGCATCAAAACTGGGGCTTCCTAACCTTTCCTCCCCCCAAATAATCTCTACTTCAACTCTTCAAAATAATCAAATCTGCATTAGGGGCTTTCCTCTTTGTTTCTCACTCTCATCATCAGAGAATACACTTCTCCAAAAAATCAATGCTTGGATCACCTTCCAAAAATAGAGTCCGTCTCTCCTAAACTAACTTGAGATCTCATTTCTCTCTCCTCAATAAGATTTTCTCTCTCTGAGTTCTCTTCGAGTTACATACTATTCAAAAAAAAAATGAAAAAAAAGGACGCAAAAGAGATGCCCGCTAGATTGAAAACCCGAAAGGGCGGTCTAGGCAAAAACCAGGGTGCGCACTAAGAAAAAAAATCAAAGGACAAAGGGAGAGTATTCTTCAATCTTCTTCATCGAGCGTCATTCGATCTTCTTCAAATCAAATCAACAAGGAGAGTCTTCTTCGATCACCTTCAAATCAAAGAGAACAGCTTCACAAGCCTGTTCACAAAGTCATCTACCACTTGCAAACAACTTGGGGCTTGAGACACCAAAGGGCCTTGGACATAAAGCCATTACGACAAATGACGTATTTGTAGTCGTCTTGCCTCCTAGAGACACGACTCAAAGGAGAAGTAAGAATGAAAATTCTCACGTACCTAGATGTGTTCACACAAGGATACTCATCGAATGAAATTCTACAACAATACATTTCGCCGACTAGCAATGACAGATTCCGCAAAACCCGATTTAGTCCTAACTTGTCAAACACAAGTTCACTCATACAGCCACCCATCTCAAATACAAATCCATACAAATGTCCCTACATTTCCATATACCATATACTCATACATGAACTCACCACCAAAATGTCCGATCGGCCATTTACACGAATGCACGTGTGCACCACCACGTAAGTCCAGCTTAAACAACTAAAACTGGAAAATCTATTTGGAATCTTTATGTGCCGATTGCGCAGTACGTAAAGGTAAGAATCATTCGGGTCCATCCGAGACCATCGTGCATATATTCTTGCATTACAAAATTTGGCTGTAACCTTCATCTCAACCGACAACCTCAAGTCCGTGACCTCGGCGACATCAACAAAGTCGCGTGATGACAAGAACTCCTCAAGTCCGTGACTTCGGCGACATCAACAAAGTCTCGTGATGACAAAGAACCTCAAGTCCGTGACTCGGCAACAATATCAAAGTCTGTGGACGGCAAAGAATCTCAAGACCGTGACTCGGCAACAATATCAAAGTCTCGTGATGGCAAGAATCTTCAAGACCGTGACTCGACAACAATATCAAAGTCTCGTGACGGCAAAGAACTTCAAGTCCGTGACTCTGCGACAACTTCAAAGTCTCGCGACGGCAAAGCAACTTCAAGTCCGTGACCTCGGCGACAACTTCAAAGTCTCGTGACGGCAAAGAAACTTCGTCCGTGACCTCGGTAACAACAACGGGAACGTCGCAACTCCTGCGGCACATTTCAACAACTTCATCAACAAATGGGTATCTTCGTAATTGGGTCAAGTCTTTTGATTCCTCGCATGATTTTTACCTTTTCAAAAAAAAATCCCTCTTCGATTTTCAAAAATGCTTTTCAAAATACCTAAAATAGCCTTTTTAGTGTTTTGGAGTCGAACTACGTTTGGTCTCGATTCTCTCTTAGAGATACGTAGGCAAATGCGCACGACCATCCCAATGTTCGAATGATGTCTTTTCTATCGACGACACTTCTTCTTTCATAAGACCCGTCGCCGAGGGGCTCGTAGACACCCCATTCGAACCAATAAATCATGATTACACTACTCTTAGTCTCTCTTTATGTTTTGATGAAAGCGTATCAATTTCGTCATGTTTCGTTAAGTTTCTAACTAACCTCGTTAGTTTTTTGGGACCTAACCGACTAATCCGAATAATCGAAGAGGACAAAATAGTCATCGACTAGATATCTCGCACGAGATATCATATCTCGCGTGAGATATCCCCTCGACAGATGTGCGTAAATCACTCTCCTTCTCCGTTTCAACCTCCTTTCTTGATAAACCTCATCTAATCCTAGCTCCCCAATCGAATTGAGTTCGGGAAGCTTCCTAGGAGTGTTTTACCTCTCCACCTCTACCTCTTAAACCCCTATAAATACTTGGTGACTTCCACTGCTTCAAGGGTCCGTAATTCCACACAACACACACACAATTTGTTGGTTTCTCTCCACGAAAGATTCCTTCAAATCACTCACAAAACCTCCCTAAAATACCTAAAGTTTGTTTATCAACCCCGTTGATCAACAAACATCCAAACCCGAATCAAGGATTGAGGCGAAGCTCGTCCGCATCAAGATTTGACTCTCATATTGAGTCGAAACTCTGCCCAAATCACTTCTCGATCGAGAAAACATCTTAGAACCACGTTCTAAATCAAATCCTCCCTAAACTAGGTAAACTCCTATACTTTTACTCTTTTCTTCTTAATCTCTCTCTATTGGCTTTTAGAGTGGTGTAATCCCATCAAAAGGATTAGCCTAGAGTCCCTTCAATCGATGAAGGCGATCTCGAAGCGTACAATCCGACATTCCTAATCAAGAAATTGATTAGGGTTTTCTTGATCTTTATTTAATTAGTAATTAAAAAGATTGATAATACTCAATTGGCAAGACCGATCTCCGGATTGGGTGGAATGGATGCTCCTCGACCTACCCATTCGATAACTTAACCCCCGAACCTTCAAATCTCTTTTTAAGGTTTTTCTTATTGCTTTCCTAAATAAATAATAAGTGGCGACTCTGTTATTTCAAAATTCACGCATCGCTACACAACTACTCAGGGAGATTCCACAGACTACGGCCTTCGTTTACAAAAATGATCAACTGGGACAGCAGCCAGTTACATGGGCAGATGTTCGGGAAGCCGTGTACTCACCTTCCGACATACCCACCACTCAGTTAAACCAGAAGAAAAAGCTCTCCCCGACGGAAGTTTATCTAGACTGCCGCATACAGTTCAAGGAAGTACTGGCTATTCTCACGTGGGAAGAAACACATGCGCTAACTCTCGACGTTGGCTCTACTGCCAGAGAGTTGATCTGGGCTAAAAGTGGAGGAAAATTAGCAAACCATGACTATCGCCTAACTCAACTCCTGAATGCCCTGAGCATGCTCAGCAAGAAGGAAAGAAGTGCGGTATACCATGAAGAGATCAAGGAGACAGTTCGCATGAACCAAGAACTCTCTAACCTCCCCTGGAGGGTCAACAATGCACAGTTCAGTTCTACCAACCACTGTTGCGCACTAACGTTCGAGCAGTTGCGACAAACCATTGACTCCCTCCCCCGGAGGCACCCAAACTAGTATCCTGGGACAGAATCTGGAAAGCTGCCAAAGCCCCCGAAAATGCATCTACAGTCAACGAATTAAGGGAAGACATATGGCCCTATGATTTGAGGAATCCTCCTCTGACTATGGCTCAGCTCAGAGCGACCTGTTCAGAAGGGACCAAGCCTGATGTCAGCTTCCTGACCCAATCGGGTCAAATCCACACATTACCACCAAAGGCCACCAAAAAGCCGACGGAGCCAGAACCGCAACCCGGCCTGCCCGAGGACACAAGTTCCGTGAAAGAGGACCCGATCCTCACTCAGCTCAAGCAGACCCAGGCGAACATTTCCCTTTGGTCCCTGCTCAAATCTTCATACCCTCACAAGCTCAAGCTAGAGGAAAGTTTGGCCCGCACCATGGTCCCCATGGACGCAACCCCAGATGAAGTAATTCAGATGATCGACAACATCCACTACGGCAACATCATCACCTTCACAGATTTGGACCTGCCAAAGTTTGGGGCTGATCACAATGAGCTGCTCTACATCACAGTTCAGCTGGACGAGCGTCGCCTTCCCCGTGTGTTGGTAGACGGAGGTTCCGGAATGAATGTCTTGCCCGCCAAGATGATGGACTTGCTTGACATCAAGCCCACAGATCTGAAGCCTTCAATCCACACTATCAAAGCCTATGACTCCACTTCCCGCACAGCTCTCGGGGTTGCTACTCTAAATATCTGGTTCGGCAAGCGGATGATCCCCACCGAATTCCAAGTGTTGGACATTCCTATCACTTTCACAGCCATCTTGGGGCGACCCTGGCTGCATCAAATAAATGGTGTGGCATCCACCCTTCACCAGTGTATCAAGTTCATGCAAGGCAACGAGCTATCCACGCCCACGGCGATGAAATATTACCACCGAGGGGACGAGCACCAACGGCATTCCAGTGTTAGAGATCAAGCATGATGACGACATGGCATTAACTGGATTCACTTTGGAGACCTCCAAGATCCAAATATGCAGCATGGACCTTCCACTGTTTCGGGACAAAATCCCTCCCGCCATGAAGATGATGAAACTCATGAACTTCATCCCAGGACTGTGGCTCGGCAAAAGGTTACAAGGCCAACACCAAGTCATCGAAGTCAAGGACCACACTACGGTCCAGGGGCTTGTCTATGTGCCAACACCAGCTGATATCAAAGAAAACAAAAGGCTCGCCTGCACCAAGGCAGCAGCCCGCAAAAGGGGAACCTCCAACGGCATACCCAACCTCCGACCTTTTACAGTTTCGACCTCGCTCATTACTTCACCAAGGGAACTGATAGCAGAACTGAGGGAACCGATAAGGGAACCGACAGCAGAACTGAGGGGACCGACAGCGGAACTGACAGCAGAACTGAGGGGACCGACAGTGGAACTGATGAAGATGAGAAAGAAGCAGGGAAAGTCAGCATAGAGACTACCGAAAGGATGGAAAAGCTAGCATGGAACCTCAAGAGTTTCAGAGGACTCAAGGCTAATCCGATAAGGGGAGCGTTCCTCGATATCACGTCTCTACCTGGACCAATTTCCACCACAGTTCAGCATAAGTACACATTCAAAGGAATCCCAGACATAGAAGAGCAACTCGAGACACTCTTTATGGGAAACAGACTGTTCGGGTCAGCCGCCGAGGCCACATTCGAGACAGTAACTCCAAAGCAAAAGGAACCAGAGTTCATAGAAGAGGCTCTCAGTGGACCCGCTCTACAGAGTCTTTTTGAAGAAGTCTTGGAAGTGCCAAACCTGATTGACTTGGGCTCCGAAAAAAGCATATCGCCATGATCGGGATAGCAGAAGCCAAGCCTCTCAACCCTCGAACCCTCATCAAGCATCCAGTAATGCCACTGAAAAACTGGGTAACCTTCACCGGACCAAGGGCAAGCTAGACAGAAATGGAAGACAAGCTGGGCCTGCACCCACATCTCCCTAAACCCGGTCTCAAACCCTCTGAGTCAGTCCCTGTTAAAGTCCAGTCCTCTGAGTCGTCCAACGGCCTTACGCCGGAAGACTATAATAATGTAGCCAACAATGTATTTCTGTTTGCGTTTAATGAAAAGTCTGACCTTTCAGAGTATCCCCTCATTGCTAGTTTAACAACTGATAAGTTAACAAACAACTTAAAAGACGTTAATAATGACTCACTTGATAAAGAAACAGACACATTAAATGAACAATACATTAAAGAAGTTCTCAAGCTTGTAGCAGACCAAGAGGACAATCGGGCCCAAGCTGCCGAAGAGGTTATGACTAAAGTGAACCTGGGGTCAATGCAAGAGCCTAAAGAGACACAAGTGGGCAGTTTCTTTGCCGGTGCAGAAAAGGAAGCCCTGACAGATCTCCTCAAAGAGTATGTTGACGTGTTCGCCTGGTCATATCAGGACATGCCAGGACTCGATCCCTCAATCGTGGAGCACAGAATTCCCCTAGATCCAGAATCCAAGCCTATCAAGCAGAAATTGCGCAAGATCAAGCCAGAGTGGTCCTTGTATGTGAAAGAAGAAATTGAGAAAATGCTCCGCGTCGGCTTCATCAGAGTAATTGAGTACCCAACCTGGCTCTCCAACATCGTGACGGTCACCAAGGCTAATGGAAAGGTCAGATGCTATGTGGATTTCCGAGATCTCAATAAGGCCAGCCCTAAAGATGATTTCCCACTGCCCAACATCAACATGCTAGTCGACACCATGGTAAATTTCGAAGTAAAGTCCTTCGTGGATGGGTTTGCCGGATACAATCAGATCAAAATGTCCGAGGAAGATCAAGCCAAGACTGCTTTCACCACTCCGTGGGGGACATACTACTACACGGTTGTGAATGTGTGCCCAAATTCTATTTTTTTTGTTTTTTTTAGTTTGGATTCACGCGAGTTTGAAAACATCCGATTTAATTTGAAAAACAGAGTCGCCACGCCATTTTGATTTCCTCAAAACTTTAAAAAAAAGGTTTTTAGGGTTTGGAGGTTAAGTTACCCCTTGGGAAGAACGGATCATCGTTCACCCAAGGTGCCTTGCCATAGCAAGTCTCCCTAGATTCTATTTTTCGTGCTTGCTTGTGTGCATGTGTTGAAAAGAGGGGGGGGGATGTTCCAAGTTGTGTTCTGGACGTACAAACCATTTAGTTGGTTGTCGCTCGGGATTCCTTGGATTTTTATGTGTTCGGGACTTTGATCCCGTCCTCATCTTGGACTTGTGATCATCGCTATTTGACCTTGGGTCTTTGCGTGATCAAGAGAAGGACTCTCTTTTATAGTCCAAGATGGGGTTCTTTAGAAAAGGAGTGTCCTTAGCCCATCAATCCTACACCTTGAGACGATTGAGCTTATATTGGAGCTATCATGCTCGTCTCAAGTGATAATCGGAGATATAGGTTCAAGGTTTATCCCTTTCTAAAGAGATTGTGGCACCTTTAATGGAAGAAATGATGTAAAGATAGGATCTTTACACCGGTCCGTTCCGAAGGTTGCATCAAGTACCAATTGGGGACTAGGGGAATGCATGTTTTATAATAAAAATGACATTTTTAATGAAAAGATGACATTTTTGGGTGCAAAGGATGCTCTTTGATTGCAAAGGATGCTTCTTATGTAAAGAAAGGATTTTTAATGCAAAGGATGCATTTTTATGTGGAAAAATAGTGTTTTATATGCAAAGGATGCATAAAGACTACATCTTGAAAGCAAAGGATGCAACTTTGATTGTAAAGACATGATTTTTAGTGCAAAGGATGCATCTTTATACATGAAAATGGGTTTTAGGTGCAAAGGATGCACCTTTAATGTAAAGACATGATTTTTATATGCAAAGGATGCATTTTTATTGTAAAAAAGGGATTTTTAGGTGCAAAGGATGCATTTTTATGAGCAATGATGCAATGGTAATGCAAAGATCACATTTTTATGAGCAAAGGATGCAATGGTAATGCAAAGGATGCAAAGGGGATGGGGATATGATTTACATGAATAAAGATATAATCTTTAACAATAATCTACCAAGTCCCAAACAATATATAGCAATATATGAATGCAAGGAGCAAGAATCACGTATAAAAAATATAATGCAAGATAAGGGGGTGAGAGGTTACCAATGGTGGTGACCTCTTCTTCTTTGGATTTTGCCTAGTGGATGGACCAACTCTTGGAGGCTTCAAGGAGGAGGGAGGTGGCTTCTTGGCACTCTCAGCTTCCTGATTTTCGTAGGGTGTTTTGGGAGAGTTTGTATGCTGAAGATTGGTATATCCAAATGGGTAGAGGAGGGCTCTATTTATAGGCAGTCTGGATAGAACAAATGAGGCCGTGCGGCTAGGAGTTCCCTCCTAATGCAGCCGTGCGGCATTATCCCTTGTGACTCAGCATGTTTCTAGAATCATGCAAGGTGTCACTTCTAGAAGGTTTTCCATATTAAGGAAAACATTCTTTTTTAATTTAAAGCAGTCCCTTCATTCCTCGGAAGGTTCGGAACAGTTCCGGAATTGCTCCAGGACTTTAAGAAAGTTCGGGGAATTGCCGGGAAACTTAACCGGAAGGCATGAGCCATGTTTGGGTACTTACAGAAGCCCCTCGGTAACGTCACTTGCAGGGCGAGTGGGGTTGTCGATAGAAAAGGATCCGATCTGGCGAATGCCGAGATGGATTGGGTGACCAAGGTGGTCGAGTGGCTGAACCTGTGGAAGGCTACCTACATATCCCGAGTGGGAATCAAGACATAATCGTAGTTCAGAATCCATCGGGGAAAGGGAGTGTCACATGTGACGAATTGGCTGAACCTAAAGTAGGCTACCTACGTATCCCAGAGGAATCAAGCCAGGCTGTAGTTCAGAAAAGATCCGCTGGGGAATGGTGAAGAGAAAACTGGTCTCTTGCTGGGGAAATAGAAGAGAAAGTGACCTGGGAGGTCAAGCGACTGATCCTACTGGGGATATGCTAGAAGTGATCGATGTGGTTGGATATATGGACCTCTATGAGGGGCTACTTCACCACTGAGGAGTGACGAAGGAACAGGGTGACCAAAGTAGTCGGATGGTTGGACCTTTTATGAAAGGATGCCTCACCACTGAAGAGTGATGAAGGAAAAGGGTGACCACTGCGGTCGGATGGCAGGACCTTTTATGAAAGGCTTCCTCA
This sequence comes from Adenophora triphylla var. japonica, assembly GCA_022495995.1. Lineage (NCBI taxonomy): Eukaryota > Viridiplantae > Streptophyta > Magnoliopsida > Asterales > Campanulaceae > Adenophora > Adenophora triphylla. The sequence goes on from JAFEMH010000008.1 coordinate 1,122,371, forward strand.
CCACTGAAGAGTGATGAAGGAAAAGGGTGACCACTGCGGTCGAATGGCTGGACCTTTTATGAAAGGCTTCCTCACCACTGAAGAGTGATGAAGGAAAAGGGTGACCACTGTGGTCGGATGGCTGGACCTTTTATGAAAGGCTTCCTACATATTCCGGAGGAATCAAGCCTTGATCGTAGTTCAAGCATCACTAGATAGTTAGGAACGATGTCTAGGATCCTTGAGGTTTTGACAATTAATGGAGGTTGTCACCTGATTGACAATTAATGGAGGTTGTCACCTGATTGACAATTAATGGAGGTTGTCACCTGTATGACTAAAGCTTACATCACTATCGAGGAGATAGAGGTAGCTGAAGTTTGGAAAACTTGAGCGTACTTCTCAATCCGTGATAGAGGTAGCTAAAGTTTGGAGAACTTGAGCGTACTTCACTATCTGTGATAGAGGTAGCTTAAGTTTGGAGAACTTGAGCGTACTTCTCAATCTGTGATAGAGGTAGCTTAAGTTTTGAGAACTTGAGCGTACTTCTCAATCTGTGATAGAGGTAGCTTAAGTTTGGAGAACTTGAGCATACTTCACTATCTGTGATAGAGGTAGCTTAAGTTTGGAGAACTTGAGCGTACTTCACTATCTGTGATAGAGGTAGCTTAAGTTTGGAGAACTTGAGCGTACTTCTCAATCGGTTATAGAGGTAGCTTAAGTTGGGAGAACTTGAGCGTACTTCTCAATCTGTGATAGAGGTAGCTTAAGTTTGGAGAACTTGAGCGTACTTCACTATTTGTGATAGAGGTAGCTTAAGTTTGGAGAACTTGAGCGTACTTCTCAATCTGTGATAGAGGTAGCTTAAGTTTAGAGTTTTGACAATTCGGAGGTTGTCACCTAGCGTCATTCCGTTATAACGGAAGTAACAGAGGCGACTGGGGAGGAAAGTCTATTTGCTTAGGAGATAACGGATATCTTTTAGAAAACGACGTTATCCTAGTTAAAGGATAACAGGAATTATATGCCCAAGTGGAAAGTCCAGGGGCAAAACAGTAATTTTTGCTCAGGGCAAAAGAAGCCGCCCGGCATGAGACGGGGGCAAAAGAGGCCGCACGGCTGGAAGTTTAATTTTTCCAGATTATTTAAAATCAGATTTGAACGGGCATTAGGCATTGTTGCCGCCTTCTGTTGCCGAGGAAGAGAGAGAGGAGGGAGAGAATTTCTTCAAAAATCCTTCAATCCCTTTGCTTCTACTGATTTAGAATGGATCCAGAGGGGAATCCGATGCCAAGGAGAGCAAGGAGGAACATCTCCGAGGACGCTCGAAGGAGGAGGAGAGAGCTTTTCCGCATGGAGAGGAAGTATGACTTCCTTATGCCTCCATCGGAGCTTTATCCGGGCAGGAGGGAGCACAAATCGACGAATCCTCATTCGGTTGGGGTAAGCATTCTTAATTTGCTCAATTCCGTCGATTTTGATTGAATTTTGATTGATTTTAGGGTTTGACCCAAATTTTAGGATTTTCTCAAATTTTCCTAGGATTTTTGATGATGATTTTGGAATATTAATGATTAACCTATGAGGCTAAGAAGATAAACGAACATGCATGTGCAATTTATTTGAAAAATAATGAGAATGACCCATTTTTTGAAAATAGACTAAAAATAATTGTCTAAAATGTGGCGGAGTCCTTGCATGTGCTAGAACTAGGTCAATTTTTGATCATGGATTAGAAAACGGGATTTTGGACGATGAAAAGGATTCATGCATGCCAATTTTTTTTTGAAAAATTAATGCTTATGTGCAAATAATTTCGAAAGTCAGAATTTTGTGCTTAGGAGAGCAATGTGCTTGACATGACGTGTTTCAAGTGATGAAAGACACGTTTTCTATGCATAGGATGCTAGAAATTTTGTTTGAATGCTTTTCTCTTGAAAATATGTGCACTTTTGAATATATGCATGCTTTTGAAATGAAGGACTGACACATTTCTTTTGCTGTGCTTGTCTACAGGAGAACAAATCTAGGGGACCCTCTGAGATTGCTGTGAGACTATGGGAAAGGATGTCCGATTTTGAGAAGGATGGGGTGAACCCTAAGCAGCTAGTGAGGGCTACCGGCCTTGATTTGTTTGTTGAGGCTATCGGCAGAGGCGTTCATGTGACCTCGAAGAGCAAGGGCTTGATCCAGGCCCTTTCGGAGTTCTGGTGGGACACCACCCACAACTTTCACCTTAGCTGGGGGGAGCTGACAGTGATGCCTGCAGACTTCACTGCTATCACTGGCCTACAGTTCACCGGGAGGCCTGTGACCTGGAGGAACCATATCACGGCGGAGGAGTTTAGAGCTTTGGTTGGGTTTGAGCTTATTCCTAAGGGGCTCGGGATGGAGACTAGGAATGTGGAGGTGGCAGTCCAGAACTGCATGCAGGGATTTGCTGCTAATGAGGTGACTGCCCACCAGCTTGCGAGGGCTTTTGTGTGGTTGATGCTGTCAGTCACCATTTTTGCCAATTCTGGGATGCTGGCTATGACTTGCCTTCTTGACTCCTTGGAGGATGTAGATGGGATTGGGACGGTCTCTTGGGGCGAGGCCGGATTGGCAGAGCTTTACTTCTCCCTGGACCTGTATAGCCGGAATAAGGCTGCCTCGATGGACTGCTTCTCCTTTGCTCTTGAGGTATTCTCACCTTCTTTCCTTTCTCTTTTCTTTTCTGTCTTTGAGACTTTATGAGAGAAAATGACCCTTTTGATGTTTTGAACATGCAGGTCTGGTTTTGCGAGGTGATCAGGTTCTTTCCGTGGAACCAACAGAGTGACGCTACCATCTTTCCCGCTATGATCCGCTGGAGGGGAGATGCTAGGGATAAGTTCACCGGGAAGACCCGGATCACCTTTGACTACACGATGGTTAGACCAGTCATCAACAGGGATGGGCATGATGGAGTGGACTTTTACCCTTGGGGGAGGTATCCAGAGATTTTGCTAGGGGAGGCCGTGGAGGCGACGAGGCAGAGGAGGTGGCTGACGGGCCTGACATGTGATGTCATTTATCTGGGGGACTGCTTTTCCAGGCAGCATGGCCATGTCCCTCCATTGGATGCCATTACCCCCCATGATCCTCCAGCACGGATGCTGCAGCCCAGGGACTGGCCGGCGGATGATATAGTGAGATATCAGGCAGGCGTGGCGACTGTGGAGTATTTTGACTTGGCTACCCCGTATGCCACCTTCGTGGAGCAGCGGTTGAGGACGCCACAGAAGCTAGTGAAGCTGGCTGTCACTCAGGGGTAAAGGGAGGCCGAGCCTACTGACCCGCCGATGCCTCCTGCTCATCTCTCTTATGTGGTCAACAGGGTGGTCAACAGGGTACCGAGGAGGTTCAGGATACCTGTCCCTGACACGAGGGAGCCCCAGTATACTCTGCCGCCGGACAGCACTGTGAGTACACTTTAGGGTCTTTTCCCTTTTTCAGACTTCTTTGCTTTTTGCAATTCCGAGATTTTTCTGAGATTTTCTTCTCTTTTTCTCAGGTTCCAGCTCGGACTTATGACGGCTTGGTCAGGCAGAATAGGGGCTGGAAAGATGTGTGCCGGTCCCTTTTGAAGAAGCTGGCTTGCGCTTCAAAGGCTGCAGCGAACGTGCAGGAGCCCGTGCGCAAAAGGAGGCACGTCGGGGGCACGACATCCACCTCATCGGCTTCGGAGTATTCTTCCAGTGCCTTGCCTCGGGGGCAGGGACCAAATGCCGGCATCCTGGAGCAGCTAGCTGAATATGAACATGTGAATGTTCATCTTTCTGATGTGAGCGACAGCGAGGATTTGATGAGAGAGGCGAGCTTCTATGAGCTGAGTAGTGATGAGGAGGAATCGGAGGCCTAGGAGGTCCTTAGAATCGATCTAGGAGGAGGAAAACAAACAATGAACAATTTTATGCACAACTTGTTTATTTTTTGCTTTATTTGGGCGCCGATGGGGCGAAAACAATGTATTAAGGTTTTATTTGCTTTTTAAATTTATGCTTTATGAATTTGCATATTACTTGAGCCTTGGGGCTGCTTTTTTTGCTTGAAATTAAGGCTGAAACTGGGCCAAAATGATTTATGATTGTGTATAACTGCTTGGATGGCCTTTGGACATGTTTTGGGACAGGTTTTATTGAGAAAGTGGGGTGAGAACTCCTCTTGGGCAGCAACTTTGGTTGCTGCAGATTGTTTTCCACATCAGGCAAATGAGGCCGTGCGGACTGGTCTTGTGAGCAAAAGAGGCCGTGCGGCTTACAGTTTTGTCTGGACTGGTCTTTTATAGAATAAAATCAAGGCTTGGCCATTTCATTTCATTTTCACTCTAGACTTGTCCCAACTGTTCCCAGAGCACATATTTGACCTAAAGACGTCAACTTTGATCATTTTGCAATGGAGAAACCCGTTAGATTGTAAAAGGGGAAAAGAGACCGTTTTCTGTCCGATCTTCAATCTTGGGTGAGATATAACTTTCAATCTCACAAGGGGCTGTTCGATTCTACCTTCAAGATCAGATCTTTATGGCATTTGAGGGATCTCCCGCCCGATTGGGACCTTTTGAGAGCAGCAACAAAGTTTTGGGACGTCCGGAGACACGTTTACTGCTTTTCTTACAATGAGATTGTCCCAACCTATGAAGACTTCCGAGCCTTGATTGGGGGTCCAGAAATTGAGGCTATATCGATTCCTCTGATCAAAGATGTGCCGGTGGTGGCAAAGCTTGCATCTTTTCTGCAAATATCTCTGGGAGAGGCTGAGGGGATGATGATAGCTCCGAATAGGATTGACCTTTCTGATATCCCGTGCAGGTTTGGGTCTTCGGATATGGCCACGACTACGGTGGCTATGGATGCATTTATCCTCTGCATACTCTCGTCCCTGTTCACTGCTGAGTCCGTGGGAGTCTGTCACGGTGGTCTCTTGGACATGGTTAGGGATTGCAGGGCTGGGAAGGACATTGTCCCATTGGTTTTGGGTGAGACCCTGCACGGCATCGATAGGATGGCTAGAGGAGACCGTTTCATGAGGTCTGGGAGTCCGGCCGTGTTGACTTTATGGCTGCAGGAGAGGCTCGGGGCTTTGCCAGGGGCTTTGCCGACTCAGTGCCCTTGGGTGATTTCCCGGAGGGGTTTGCCTAGACAGCAGGACCAGGGTGACTGGGAGCTGATGATGGCTAGGTTATCCACTTCGGATATTCGCTGGTGGGTACCTCACTGGAGGTTGCAGACCAGGAGGACATTTCAGGAGTCCTATGTGGTGAGGGTTCCAGGGTTCTGCTGGTCATCCTTCTACATACCCTGCTTGGTATCCAGGCAGTTCGGGGCCTTACAGGAGCCGTTGGGCGATTGGGAGGACATCCGTACCATGGAGGTGGTGTCCTTAGACATGAGGGATCCAGCCAGCTTCTCATTCTTCTCGAGGGCTTGGACATATACTGCTTTTCCACCCAGGGCCATTCTCAAGAGCAGGAAGAGTACCATCTTGACTACGACCTACTTAGATTGGTACGAGAGGGAGATGGGAGCGACTCAGGTCATATTGGGAGAGAGGCGTCAGGCTTTATTGGGGGCTGACTGCGACTCGAGCAGGACTCTGAGGGAGACTGAAGCTAAGGCGAGTCACCATAACCAGCGGGTGACCTTATCAGGGATATGGAGGCTCGATATAAGAGGATTTCTGAAGTTGCTCCCTTGACTGAGGCTCAGAGGGAGGAAGTGCGGACTCGTGCCCGTATTGAGAGAGCACTTATTGATACAGGTCTGATGGAGGCTCCAGTGAGGATACCAGAGATCGGGATGAGGGAGACTGTAAGTACGCCAATCCAATTCGCAACCTTTTTAAATACATTTTAATGTAATAAAATTGCATTAAGGGGCATTTTGGTAAATTACCGGCCGACCCCGAGACTTCCGAAAACGTTTCATGAGTTTCCCGCGAAGGAAGTACCTTTTGGTACATTATTCATGCCAAAGGACCTCTTGGGAATAAAACCTGTTGGACCTTTTGGGTATTTTCCCGGAATGTTCCAGAAACTGGTTTTGGCGCCAAAAGCGGTTGGACCACCTTGTGTCACGCGACAGCTTGAGGCATGTAAAGTGGACGCATAAGGTCGTGCGACACACTGAGGTCACCAACTGAAGCCTATAAATAAGACCCTCCCCCTCTCAGAAAGGGGATCCCAACTTGAGCCTACTGTTACTCTGCAGAATTTGCACCGTAACGAAACTCCCAAACACAACCCTCTCTCTCTCCTACCTTCAACCTACCCAATTCCTTCCTATCCAAACCCCTTTCTCAAGCCATAGCACTTGGACCCCTTGCATCAATCCTTCCAGATCAGAAGTGACGAATTGAAGGGTTCTGTATCTGACTAGATACAGGATTCGTGGAAGCATCAAGGGTAACGATTCTCCAACCTTCCTCTTCTCTCTCTCTCTTGCTTAATTTCTCATAATTCTAGCATTTACTTCTGTTTGGATTCAGTAATCAGATCCTAGCTATCTGGATTACTGAATCCCAATCGCAATCTCTCTGTTTAATTTGAATAATTCGTGCAATTGAGCTTCTATTGTTGAATATTTGATTGAACTTGGTGTTTGAACCCCAAGGGGGTGTGGATCTACCCATATCCACACTCCCGGGGTCGATTTGGTGTTGTTTCTGTATTTCGTTCGTAATTTAGTTAATCAATTAGATCTGTATAGCTTTCTGTTGATTCTGTGTTCATCCTGTTAGTTTCTGCAGATGGCTTATGTATGTCACGCGACACCTTCGTCTCCAAGTGATCCTGTGTCACGCGACATATATGGTCACTGGTGTGACGTGTCATGCGACATACATGACCTATCTGCAGAGACCTTTTTCCTTTGAAATCTGTTTTAGATCATTTGTATCAGGGATGTGGCCTCCCTAAATAATGGGCTCACAATCTGTAATTCTCTTTTCATAATTAATAAGATGCATTTTACCACACCTTGTTTATTATCAATATTTGCACACACTTCGAATTTATTTGAATGTTTGATTGAAAGACTCTTCTATGGACGAGGCGTGTTGGGTGAACTCTCGGTTCTTCCCAACACGTAACCTGACCCCCGAACTCATGTTTTCTCTCTAAAAAAGGTTTTCAATGTTTCCTCTTAAAACGGCGTGGCGACTCCATCATTTTCACGAAATTTTTTTTTTCGAGCGAGCGCACATTCAGTGGCGACTCCGCTGGGGAATATACTTGAAAACCTGTTTTTCAAGTGTTGAGTGGGTCAAGCTTTCATTTAGTTGAACATCCAATACATCCATTTTGTGTGCATTATTTGATAATCATTTGTGGTTCATACATCTTGTTGATTATGAAACTTATGAGCCCTTTGTGCTTGTGGTCACTTGTTGTGCATTAGTATTTTGTGTTGCTCTTGCTATGGTGGAGCAGGGGCTGATTTCATGATTGCAGAGTTTCTAGTTCAATGACCATCCAGGTCGTGCGACACCTTTGTCTTTAGATGTCCTGTGTCACGCGACAAAGGGTGGCCACCGAATGTAACATCGAAGACCGGTTTGAGGGCAGTCCCTTGGATCAAGCGTGACTCAATTGATTGTTGTTCCCTGTATCTCTTGTGTGAGGGTGTGTGTTTTCCTTTCTTTTTTCAAAATAAAGTAAAAAAAAAATAATAAAAAAAAATCTTGTTTTTTGTAAATAAAGGAATATAGTCATCCGCACACTACATCACTTAGATTTAGAACCTTCGGGTGCGATTGACGGCATCGCGGACGGCCATGAAATTCGCCTACTCTTGAGCGCCTGAAATCAAACCTAACCCCCTAGTGCATTATAGGTGGCACCACACTAAACCGTACCCACGGTTGGTTTTTGATACAATGTTTTCATTACAACAAAATGAATTGTTTTGAAAAATAGCATAGGTCCTTATACCTTCCCCCAAAACCTCACACCTTGTGGGCATGTTGCCAAATGCAACATGATTTCACGTGGGGACATGTCACTCCCGTGGCGTGTTCTAAATGAGAGATCATGCCGCATTTGCCAACATGTACCGACAAGAGGTCATGCCAGATTTTTCTTCGAAATTCTTCGAAAAGACCCGTTATGCTGCCCAAATTTTCTTAGAAATTTGGACAAACCTTTTCGTTCCATAAAGATGTTAGGGTTTGGTTAGGTATCATTACCTATTATATGTTTCAAAACAAAAGCATTTGGTGTATTTCGAACGTTGTGTCATTAGGTTTCCCCGAGGTATAGTTAGCATGAATAAAGGCTTATCCTTTCCCAACTGTATTTAGGATTTAAAAGACTAATTTATACTTGAACATAAATAAACTTGGGTTTGTGCGAGTCTGTCTCATTTCTTTTCCTCTCCCGTTACTCGAAATTTCCCTTCAAACACCTTATAAACCCATCTCTACACCTACAGCTACGGCGAGTTGGGTCCGCTCATCCGTTTCGGGAGGTCATTTGGTCCGTGTGCAAGCAGTTTCAGTTGGTGAAGAATCAGAAATGGCCGGGAATGGAGATGTTTTTTCTGCTCAGTCCGCTGGAGGCTCAGTAACAATGGGTCAGACGAGTTTGAATGAGATGACTACAGGGGAGTTGAGGGCAACGTTGGAAGCTGCTTTAGCCCAAGAGCGCGAGGCCTGTCTGTTGGCTCAGAATGCCCAGGCTCGTGAAGAGGAAGCTCATAACCGCTTTGTGGAGGCCATGAGAGCCAAAGGGATTGCGATACTTCGTCGAGAGGACGGTTCCTATGAGGAGATCACAGAAGACTACCATAATGAGATTGGATCCGCTTCACCTGCTCAGCCTATCCAGCCCAGTTACAATGCGATGCCTCCTCCAGTAAGCTATGCCTCACGACCCAATCAAGCGTCATCTCCTGGAATGTTTGTGAGTGACCAAGGAAGGCTTATTCTCCCATCTCCCCAAGGGTGTAACCAGGTTATCCAGCAAGGTGCTAGCAAGAATGGTGGTCAAGCATCAAATTTCTTCGATCTCACGGCCTCCCCAAATCCTAATGTCCAAGCATCACAGTCTCAGTACGGACCGCAGTTTCAAGCAGGTTATCCCCATCCCCAGTCCAGAGTTTATCCCGACAGCTTCCAGAACGGTCAGTATCGGCTTTCAGGAGATCAAATTTGTCAAGACAGCATTCTAAGATACCAGCAGTTTCAGACCCAAGGCAGTGTCCCTCAACCAGCATTGTGTTCTACCCTTACTCAGCATTTATATGGCTCCACTCCGTATTCCGCCCCGTGTGTCAGTACAGGTTTCTCTACTCTTGGTCAATTCAGAGGTCAGTCATCGCAAAACAATTCCCAGAATCCTAGTGTGCAGTTTAACGGATATGATGTGTATGGTAACAGAATCCCCAGTTCGGTCAGCATGTTGGACGATATCTAGGAATCCCAGTACTTTTGGTCTCCCACCATCAGCTTTGCCCATTGGACCTAATTCTGAATTCCCAGTTCCTTCATCGACAGTGGCTCCCTCTATACCCCAGATCCCAGGTTTGGCTCCAGAAGTGACAGCTTTGTTGAAACAGATGCAGCAGCAAATTGATAAGTTGACCGTGGGTTCCAGCGGTCTTAAGGTTGTGGATCCCGCCTAAGTAACACCTTTGCCGCACAAATTTAAAATGCCCAAAATGGATTTCGATGGTATCGCCTGTCCGAAAACTCATATAGATACGTATGTTATGACAATGGGAGCAATTGGTTGCACTCCCGAGTTTATGGCGTCCCACTTCCATTTAACCTTGAAGGGATCAACACTCACATGGTTCTTGGCTTTGAAGCAAGAGTGTCGCTCTACGTGGAATCAGATAACAGAAACCTTCTTGGAGAAGTACAAAGGTAACTTGGAATGGCGTACTACTAGGGATGATTTGGTGGGAACTATCCAGAAAGTTGATGAGTCAATTACAGAATTTTACAAACGGTGGAACGCCAAACGTAATGAGCTATCAGAGCCGATACCCCTCCAGGATCAAAAGGATATTTTCTTGTCATGTATTAAGCCAGCGCTCAGAGAAGCCATCGGGAAAGGTTGGTACCCGGATCTATGAGAGATGGTAGGAATGGGGGCTAGGAGCGAAAACATATTGTTCAATCAAACCCCAAGTGCAAACGTCGGTGGCAACAGTGGTAGTGGAGGACACCGATACCGAGCACCCACCCCTGTTTCAGCAACGGTGCCGAGGGGAAGGGAAATGACCAAAGACAACATCATCAATAACCTACAGAGAGGAGGCAATAATGTACAGAATGCAGTGAGGTTTCAGCCTAAACCGCAGCCGAGATTTGATGATTTGGGTATGTCCACAGAGGAGGTCTTTAACGGATTGCTTCGTACCGGTATGATCAAGCCATTGGAGAATTATAGTCCTGCTCATCCTAATCCCCATATGGACGCTAGCAAGTACTGCCGGTTTCAACAGTTCCCAGGACACACCACAAATTCCTGCATTACCCTCAAAAAGATAATTTAAGGTTTGGTGGATGACAAGAAAATTGAGAAATCTCCTCGCCCGAATGTGGTCAATAATCCTCTGCCAAACAACAACGTGAACCTTATTGACGGTGGGCAAGATTACTTTGTTAATGTAATAGAGTTTGAAAGGTCAGTAGTTGGAAATGATAGCAATGGTTGTAATGAGAATGTGGCTGATGTAATCTCGTTTTCTGGTGAAATGAAAGATAATTTCTGTTATGTCTTGTATCTTGATGATTTATATGATTTGAATAATGCTGCTGATCTTGACGATTATGAAGAGCATGTGGTTGCCAATACTATATCCTCCATGACTCCTAGAGAATCCCCAATTTCTCTAGAGGAACTCAGGATAGTGGCCAATGTAGAGGCTCCTTTGTCTATAAATGAGATAAGGCAGGCTGCATGGCCTTATAGCACTCGTCCTGTTCCAATTTCGCTAGCAGAGCTCAAGGAAGCCAGCAGGGAATTTGTAGTTGATGATCACCAAGATGTTAATCTGTTGACTCGGTCAGGGAGAATGTTAGGAGTGAACAATCCAGATCCATCGGGGAAAGGTAAGGCAGTTGTGGTCCCTAATCCTCAGTCATCTCAGAATCTTTACAGATCAACAAAAGACGAAGAAGTTCAAGAAGACCCGATCCTAACGCAGTTAAAGAGAACACTCTCTTTATGGTCTTTACTCACATCCTCCTACCCTCACAAACTAAAGTTGGAAGAGGCCCTGTCCAAAACGAAAGTATCAGTCAATGCCACCCCAGACGAAGCATGTCAACTGATTGGGACTGCACAGTATGGAAACATCATTACTTTTACGGATCTCGACTTGCCTGCTTATGGTGCAAAGCATAATGAGTCCCTACACATCACAGTGCCCTTGGAAGGACGTCGGATTCCACATGTGTTGATAGATAATGGGTCAGCTATGAATGTGCTCCCGGCCAAGATGATGAGTATGCTGGACATCAATGTCCAGAACCTTAGACCGTCCAATCAAACCATAAAAGCCTACGACTCCACGTCTAGGGCAGTGTTGGGAATAGTTTCTTTAAATTTGATGTTTGGGGGTAAAGAGATGATGGTCGAATTTCAAGTTATCGATATTCCAGTCACTTTCTCAGCGCTATTGGGCAGACCTTGGATTCATGAGATTGGAGCTGTAGCCTCCACTCTTCACCAGTGCTTAAAATTTGTACAAGATGGGGTGCTAACAACGATTTATGGCGACAGTGTTACGATTGGGAAACCAACACCAACACCGTACCAGTGATGGAAATTAAACTCGATCAGGAGAACTTGATGCTTAGCGGTTTTACAATAGAGAAGCCTAAAGGGCGAGTCACCATAGATTTGACGACATCTTGAGACAAGATTCCTCTGTGTTGAAAATGATGAGAGGCATGAGCTATATCCACTGGGTGGGTGGGGAAAACGTCAATAGGGACCATGTCACCTTATGATGCCGAAGCCAAGAGGAATAAGCTAGACCTTGGGTATCTTTGTGACGAAAGAAGATAAGATGTACGACAAGTGAAGCCTTCAAGGAAAGGATGACCTCGGCGGTTGGTAAGAAGTACAAAAAGCACGAGATGCGCCCATACGGTTGGTCCCTGAATAAGCATTTTGTCAAAGAAGATGGAGATATGTTTGTTTGCCCGAAGCGAGGTTGAGCCAAATGGAAGATCGGGTGAAACAGGTTTGAAGAGTTTGTTTTGGATGAGCCCACGATATGCAAGATCTGCGGTGCGACCACTGTGGATATTGATGGTGACTTGGCGAGATTTGTTTAAGAGCGAGGCATCGAGCCGAGGAGCCGAGAGATTTGATTGACTTTTCCTACGATAGCGAGGTGGTGGCTATGATAGAATTTGAAAAGGAGCCGGTTGCGAGCTAAGCATGTTGGAGACAGTGGCGAGAGAGACCTCTACGAATTGGACTTCGTTCCCGAGGACCAATCGGCGACGGGGAGACTATGATTGAAAAACTTGGGCTAAAGCCTCGTCCTTGTCCTTCCGAGTCTAAATTTGTTCCTCGTGTCTGAGTCGGTCTCCTGAATCTCTTGTTATTGAATTCGAGTCTTCCGGCCGGTCGATGTCCTCACGACGAGAAGACCGTCTTCGAGTTGTAAACCTTTGTGTTTCCACTATGCTCTGAATAAAACGGTTGACCTTTCTGAGTATCCTGTGATTGCAAATCTAACAATTGAATGCTTAACAAGAAATAATCATCAAGATTTAAAAATAATTAAGCCTAATTCAATTGAAGATAATGCGAGACTTAATAGACGAGCAAATTTTAGAAAATGATTCAAAGCGGGTTCTCGAACAAAAAGGAAAGCCGGGCCCCAGCTGCCGATGAGATATTGACAACGGTGAACACAGGAACGGCCGAAGAACCCCAAAGAAACACGAGATTGGTAGCTTCTTCTCCGGAGATGAGCGGGTTGCCACTGGTTGAGCTGCTTAAAGAATATATGGACGTCTTTGCTTGGTCTTACAAAGATATGCACAGCTGGATACTTCCATCGTAGAGCACCGGATTCCTCTAGATCCAGAAATTAAGCCGATCAAACAGAAATTGAGGTGGATAAAACCGGAATGGTCCTTGCAGGTGAAAGAAGAAATCGAAAAACTCCTATGGGTGGGCTTCATCAAGGTAATTGAATATCCGACTTGGTTGGCCAACATTGTGACAGTGACGAAAGCTAATGGAAAGGTTCGAGTCTGCGTAGATTTTCGAGATCTTAATAAGGCTAGTCCCAAAGATGACTTCCCTTTGCCCAATATTGATATGCTAGTGGATGCAACCGCAAACTTTGAGGTCAAGTCCTTCGTTGATGGTTTCGCAGGTTACAATCAAATCAAAATGGCTGAGGAAGATCAGGGCAAGACAGCGTTTACAACTCCATGGGGTACTTATTGTTACACAGTAATGCCATTTGGTCTGAAGAATGCTGGGGCTACTTACCAGAGAGCTGTCACTACCCTGTTTCACGACATGATACACAAGGAGATTGAAGTGTATGTAGATGACATGATTATCCACTCGAAAGGGTCAGATGGACAACATTTCATTGATTTGAGGAAATTCTTCAACAGACTTCGAGAGCATTCCATGAGGCTAAATCCCGCCAAGTGCACCTTTGGGGTTATTCGAGGTAAAGTCCTGGGGTACATGGTCACAGAGCGCGGAATCGAAGCAGACCCCAGAAAGATTAAGGCGATCGTCGAAATGAAGCCCCCCAGAACTGTCTCTGAGGTAAAAGGATTCATGGGTCGATTACAGTATATCAGCAGGTTTGTCAACCAACTAACCTCCATGTGTGAGCCGATCTTCAAGCTACTCAAGAAGAATCAGGAAGTGGTTTGGAACGAGGAGTGCCAATTAGCCTTCGAGAGGATCAAAGCTTACCTCATCAATCCTCCCATCCTCTGTCCGCCTCACGAGAGCAAGCCTTTACTGCTATACTTGACGGTCACAGACACAGCCACTGGGGCTATGCTAGCACAAGAGAAGAAGGATTCAAAGATTGAGAACGCCATTTATTTCGTCAGTCGCAAGTTCCAAGATAGTGAGTTGAATTACTACGCCTCGAGAAGACATGCGCGGCTTTAGTGCAGGTGGTCGGAAAGTTAAAGCACTATATGCTGTCCCACCCCGTGCACTTGGTTTCCAAAATGGACCCGATCAGATACCTGTTCCAAGGTGATAGAGGCAACATTTCCACCAGATTGGCGAAGTGGACCTTCTTTTTAGCTGAATTTGACATCAAGTATGTAATCCGGAAGTCAATCAAGGGACAAGCTACGCGAGATCAATTGGCGATTTCCCCGATCTGAGAACCTCGAGGACCGGATCTCCGGTTTCCGGATGAAGGGATTCTTGCTATAGAAAGCGGTAACAGTGGCGATTGTTCTTTGATGGAGCGGCTAACAAAAGAGGGAATGGCATCGGGATGAATGCTTGGTAGACCCGAGCGATATGTATACCCCTATAGCTATCAAGCTGAACTTTTCAGTTACCAACAATGCGACTGAGTATGAAGCTTGCATAGCTGGTCTAGAAGCTGCCCTAGAGCGACATGTGGAAGAATTAGAAGTGTTCGGTGATTCCCAATTGATAATTAATCAGGCTGCCAACAAGTGGAAAATCATAGATCCATGTCTCCAGAAATACCATGCTTACATCGCAGAACTCGTTGGTCAATTCAAGGAAGTGTCATTCCAATTTCTACCATGAGACAAGAACAGATTTGCTGATGCCCTGGCCACGCTAGCTTCTTTGGTAGAAATCCCGGAAGGAAAGTCGATCAAACCATTCGGGGTCGGTAGGCGAGAGAGCCTACATCTTGCTATGAAATAGAGGTCGAAACCGTCAATGAGCCGTGGTATAATCAGATTTTCCAATATCTCAAGCATGGTGAAGCATCTTTCCCCATTGACAAAGAAGGAGATTTAAAAGGTATTCATGCCAAGAGCCTGCAAGCGTTGAAAAGGCTATCAGCTCAGTACGTCATGCTCGACAACGAATTGTGGAAGAAAAGGGAAGGATGCCCTCTCCTGCTTTGTATCAGCAAGGAAAAAGCCCAAAGAGTAATGGAAGACGTTCATAACGGTGCTTGCGGACCTCATATGAACGCTCGATCCCTCATGCATAGCATCATTAGGCTGGGTTACTTTTGGATTACTATGGAGACAGATTGCATCCAATTTGTGCGAACCTGTGATAAATGTCAGCGATTCTCCAACTTGAACCATATCCCTCCTCATGACCTCTACTGTATGACAACTCCGTGGCCCTTCGCAACATGGGGTATTGATATCATTGGGAAGATAACTCCATCCGGGAGCAATGGGCACTCATTTGTTTTGGTTGCAATGGATTACTTCACGAAGTGGGTAGAAGCTGCGTCTTACAAAGTGCTCACAGCTAAGAAAGTGGCTCGCTTCATAAAAGAATAGATTTTCGGCCGCTACGGAGTCCCAAATGAGATTATTTCCGACAATGGAACCCATTTCGAAAGAGAAATTGATAGGTTACTCACTGAATACAGGGACAAGCGCCATAAATCTTCATCGTACAGGCCTCAGACGAATGGTGCTGTTGAAGCCGCCAACAAGAATTTGGAAAGAATCATTAAGAAGATGGTCGAACGAGGAAGGGATTGGCCAGAGAAGCTACATTTAGCATTATGGGGCTACCGCACATCTATTAGAACTGCCACCGGTGCAACCCCATACGCTCTGACTTATGGAATGGAGGCCGTCATGCCCATTGAGCTAGAGATTCCTTCTCTCAGGGTTTTGCTTGAAAATGAGGTGAACGAGATTGAATGGCTCCAAAGTAGATATAATGAATTGGCTCTGCTGGATGAACGCAGATTAAAGGCCATGAAGCATAACAGGGCATATCAGAGAAGAATGGCCCGTGCTTTTGATAAGAAAGTGAAGCCCAGGGACATCAAGGTTGGTGACTTGGTCCTTAAGATGAAGCCCTCAAATCAGAGCAGTGCGTTGGGTAAATGGGCACCTGTTTGGGTCGGACCGTTTCTAGTCAAGAAGATATTCTCCGGAGGAGCAATGCAGCTGACAGATTTGGATGGCAACCCATTTCTGCACCCCGTCAACGGCGACAAGTTGCGGAGGTACTATGTATGATCGAGTCTTTCCCCCTCTAAAAAAAAATATAAATAAAAAAAATAAAAATAAAGAAAAGAAATGAAAATAAAGGCGCAACAAAATTGTCCCAGATGAGACTGAAAACCTCTCAAAAGGCAGTCCATGCAAAAATAAGGGACGCGCCCGGTGCTAAAGAATATACCCAGCTAGACCGAAAACCCTAAAAGGGCGGTCTAGGTAAAAAACAGGGTCGCACCATGTCCCCCTTCTATCTTCCCCTTTCTTAAACACAAAAGTTAATTGAGTCGAACTACGGAGACCTGAGCCCCTTAGTTCTCTTACAAAAGGGGAACGTAGGCAACCACTTGTGGTTCGGTCTAAAATTTCTGCAAAACCTCTTATACTGCTAAAATGTGTTTTGATTACAGTTCCAAAGCTTTTCAAAGTTTCATTTGAAGTTAATATTCTTGTTGATGAGTTCAAGCACAGCCCACTTTTGACTCAAACAACTTGCTGCGAATAAAATTAATAAATTTTCAACATCTATTTCATCTGCATTGAGTAATTAAAGGATACTCAGTTTCCATATAAATAAATCCTACTCTCAGAAATAAAAAAAAAAAAAGAGTCTCCTATCTCTCTCAAAAAAAAAAAAAAAAAAGGGTGTCTAGAGATTCGTCCCCGCTCCCGAACTCGTTCCTCTATCCTTCTTCTTCCTCGGTCCCCGGGAGGTCTTTGGCTTAGGAATGTCAAATAAATCGGTTTGAGCCCGTCCCAATTCTGGAATAACGCGTGTCGGTGGTTCAATCAGACCAGTCTCCCTCAAAGCAGCCCTAGCAATCCTCTCCTGCCTCAATGCCTCTCTGCGAGCCATCACTTCTGGATCATCCCTCAAAGCAGCCCTCCGGATCTCTTGCCTCTCACAGTCCTCAGCAGCATAGCCAGTAACATTGTTTGGGTTTCCTCGTGCCTCTATATCTCTGAGAGTCCGACTGGACGGATAGTCTGCTCCCAAGTATTCCCGGCGGCGAGTCTCTATAGCCAACTGCACGAGACTCTGATGCTCCTCATACCAATCCAGATACTCTGTGGTCAAAAATGTAAATCCTCTAGACTGCCGAAGGAGTACACGAGTGGGAAGAAAGCCCTCCAGAAAGGATCTGCTGAAAAACTTTATAGCCTGGGGCTCGGTCATGGACATATGAACAGCATCAGTCACCAGTCTCTCCCTCAAAGCTCGGATAATCTGCTGAGGGTACCTATACTGTCTGCTCACTAATGATGGGATACAGAAAGAGGATACATGCAAACCGAGCGTGCCGGACTACTGCGATCCATCTGAATATCTCTCATGGTTTGTAATTTCCGGGCGGGGATCCAAAAGCTCGAGATCGGTGGTCTCGTGCGTGATAACCTCATCGCCAACTATCAGCAACCTCGTCCCTCATCAGCCTGCGTGGCCGAGTCACCCAGGGCATTGTCGTCCGACCCTCTGGTAATGGCCCGATCAAGCGTAACCTCTCAAAGAACCACAGAGATAACAAGCCGGGGCTGCCTGCTCCCATGAGGTCCGATCCCCCTGCTAGCCTGTCAATGCCGTGGAAAGTCTCAGCCAACAACAGTGGTACAATGTCCATCTCTCCTTGGCCAGATAGAATTTGACGAAAATCTGTACCCCGGTCACCCCTCATCTGCTTGACAATCCCCAACAACGCACTTGAGCAGACTCCAACATATCCGCAGAAATAGTAAGCTGACAGGGTGAACAGCTTGAACATATCCAGAGAAGTAGAAAGGTCAAACAGCTCAGGACGGGACAGACGTAACCTAGCCATCCGAGTCAAATCTATAAACCCATCACCCAGAATCATAGACAGCACCTGATCCGCAGGGAGAGATAAGAAGTCCGATAACTGCTCCTCAACCGACCGGCTGTCTCGTGGGAATGCTACAGTCGCCGCCTTACCCAAGCCTGTCAATGCCCGAAAGTCTTCCATAGTTGGGGTCAGGTCATTGTATGACAAAGAGAACACATGACGCTCCGAATCCCAGAAGCAAGATACAGCCCGAAGCAAATCCCAGTCAACCCTCCAATCTTTCAAGGACCAAATACAAGGCATACTGTACCGCTTGTCGATAACATTCCTATGTTGCCTCAGATGAAATCCCCAAATTTCGATGAAGTCCCGATGAAATTGACACTCCCGGGAAGCAACCTCTTCGTTATAATGTTCCATTGCAGCCAAAAGTATCAGTTTTGACCAAAGGAATCGCTTATCTGCCAAATAAGGGCTGCTGGTTTTCTCTGCTAAGAAGACAGTGTCTGCAGAATGAAGCCTGGACCGACTTTTAGAAGGGCCTGTTATGAGCATCCCTCAGTCGTGCGACACAATAAGCCAAACAGATATGACATGTCGGGCGACATACTTTAGCTGATAGCAGACATTGTGGAAAAGCCTGCAGTGGTTACCCCAGAGCATTTTCCAACTCGCCGTTGCCATAACACACCCCTTACCCTCATACACATACCCCTAAAAATACATGGGAGAGGACCCCTATTATACACATCTGTTCGAAACAATCCCAAAACCCCATGTATAAACCTGACAAAGCTAACCTTTAACCCAATAATCACATTTGCTTCCCCAGAACAGACAGACTCGCGCAAACCAAGCTAACATAAATTAATCTTTGCTAACAAGATAGGTTTATTTAGGCATAGCGCTGGGAGTTTTTGTTTTACCCTCGCAGGTACAATAATCAATTGAGTCTCAAAACTGGCCCTCACACCAAATTGAGAAAGGAAAAGAAAAAGCAAAAGGCCTGTATCTGTGATAGCCCCCAAGCAGAGCTCAGCAAGACCAGCAGCCCCACAATCCCAAGAAAAGAAGCCAATTCCCCAGAAAGCAGAATCCCCGGCTTGACGAACAAATTCCCAGATACCAGTAGCCTCGAGGCACAGGAAAGAAACAAAGTCCCCAGTTTCCCAAGTAAAACCCAGGACACAAAAGAAAAGCGACAATCAACAAAGACCGTTCAACAGCAAAATCGGCAACAGAACAGAAAGGAGATAGCGTGAGTCCCCTGGCAGCTATACTTATCAACGACAAAGAACAGAACAGAAGAAGTAGCGTGAGACCCCTGGCAGCTACGTTTATCCCCAACAGAGCAGAAAAGAGATAGCGTGAGACCCCCGGCAGCTATACTCATCCCCAGCAAAGAAGAAGAGAAGTGGTATGAGACCCTCCGGCATCCACGAAGAGAAGCAGCAGTAGTGTGAGACCCTCCGGCAACTACCCTGCATCAGAAGAAGTGGTATGAGACCCTTCGGCATCCACGAAGAGAAGCAGCAGTAGTGTGAGACCCTCCGGCAACTACCCTGCATCAGAAGAAGTGGTATGAGACCCTCCGGCATCCACGAAGAGAAGCAGCAGTAGTGTGAGACCCTTCGGCAACTACCCTGCATCAGAAGAAGTGGTATGATACCCTTCGGCATCCACGAAGAGAAGCAGAAGTAGTGTGAGACCCTCCGGTAACTACCCTACACCAAATAAAGTGGTATGAGACCTCTGGCATCCACAAAAGACCCGTTGCAGCATGAGACCCTCCGGCAGCTACAACTCGTCAACAACGATAGCATGAGACCCTCCGGCAGCTACTCGCAAATACCAGTTGCAGCATGAGACCCTCCGACAGCTACAACCTGGTGTAAAAGGAAGTTACTAGCCAACCGCAGTAGTACCAACCCCGCAAGAAGTCACAGGTAAGCACGGCAAAGGTATGAAGACACATTTCTACCCCTTTCTTGCTTGTAGTTAGTCTTGGTATTTTCCGAACTACAATTTGGCTTGATTCCCTTCTTAAAGGGATACGTAGGAATCCTTTCTCAGAAAGGTCCAGCCATTAGACTCCCCGATTCACCCTTCTATCCCGTCGCCTTATCCCCCGGATGCTCATTGGGATTGGGTCTTATTTTATCGACAACCTCACTTTTTCCAAAAGTGACATTGCCGAGGGGCTCTATAAGTACGCCAATCCAATTCGCAACCTTTTTAAATGCATTTTAATGTAATAAAATTGCATTAAGGGGCATTTTGGTAAATTCCCGGCCGACCCCGAGACTTCCAGAAATGTTTCATGAGTTTCCCGCGAAGGAAGTACCTTTTGGTACATTATTCATGCCAAAGGACCTCTTGGGAATAAAACCTGTTGGACCTTTTGGGTATTTTCTCGGAATGTTCCAGAAACTGGTTTTGGCGCCAAAAGCGGTTGGACCACCTTGTGTCACGTGACAGCTTGAGGCATGGAAAGTGGACACGTAAGGTCGTGCGACACACTGAGGTCACCAACTGAAGCCTATAAATAAGACCCTCCCCCTCTCAGAAAGGGGATCCCAACTTGAGCCTACTGTTACTCTGCAGAATTTGCACCGTAACGAAACTCCCAAAGACAACCCTCTCTCTCTCCTACCTTCAACCTACCCAATTCCTTCCTATCCAAACCCCTTTCTCAAGCCATAGCACTTGGACCCCTTGCATCAATCCTTCCAGATCAGAAGTGACGAATTGAAGGGTTCTGTATCTGACTAGATACAGGATTCGTGGAAGCATCAAGGGTAACGATTCTCCAACCTTCCTCTTCTCTCTCTCTCTTGCTTAATTTCTCATAATTCTAGCAATTACTTGTTTGGATTCGTAATCGGATCCTAGCTATCTGGATTACTGAATCCCAATCGCAATCTCTCTGTTTAATTTGAATAATTCGTGCAATTAAGCTTCTATTGTTGAATATTTGATTGAACTTGGTGTTTGAACCCCAAGGGGGTGTGGATCTACCCATATCCACACTCCCGGGGTCGATTTGGTGTTGTTTCTGTATTTCGTTCGTAATTTAGTTAATCAATTAGATTTGTATAGCTTTCTGTTGATTCTGTGTTCATCCCTGTTAGTTTTTGCGAGATGGCTTATGTATGTCACGCGACACCTTCGTCTCCAAGTGATCCCGTGTCACGCGACATATATGGTCACTGGTGCGACGTGTCATGCGACATACATGACCTATCTGCAGAGACCTCTTTCCTTTGTAATCTGTTTTAGATCATTTGTATCAGGGATGTGGCCTCCCTAAATAATGGGCTCACAATCTGTAATTCTCTTTTCATAATTAATAAGATGCATTTTACCACACCTTGTTTATTATCAATATTTGCACACACTTCGGATTTATTTGGATGTTTTATTGAAAGACTCGTCTATGGATGAGGCGTGTTGGGTGAACTCTCGGTTCTTCCCAACACGTAACCTGACCCCCGAACTCATGTTTTCTCTCTAAAAAAGGTTTTCAATGTTTCCTCTTAAAACGGCGTGGCGACTCCTTCATTTTCACGAAAAACAAATTTTTGGGCGAGCGCACATTCAGAGACCGACATCATGGAGAAGAAGAGAAAGAAAACTCGACGGGGTCGAGGTAAAGGGAAGAAGACCAAAGAAGACTCAGTGAATGACAGCTGACATATCTTTTCTTAGGATTCCCTTATTGCCATTTGCAAACACAATAGTTTATTAGGCATTTTATTGTATTTTAGATCTTTGTAGCAGGTTAGCAGAGTCAAGAGTAGACCGTGCTTGAACTCATCAAGAAGTTTTTAACTTGTAATGAACAAGAGATATTATCTTAGAAATTAATCAAGACACAAGTTCATGGAAATTTCAGATGTCTTATTGATTGTTTAGGACCTGTTTTATGAAAACTTGAATGCCCTTTATTATTTATCGTTTAGGACGCATTTCATGGAAACTTGATCGCCCTTTTTTATTGTTTAGACCGAACCATAAATGGCTGCCTACGTTCCCCTTTTACAAGAAAGACTAAGGGGCTCAGGTCTTCGTAGTTCAGTCTGGTGAACTATCAGGATTAGGTCTTTTGGCCTCTTTTTTTTTATTATTTTTTTCTGTGCAGCCTTGTTTTTTGCCTAGACCGCCCTTTTTGGATTTTCAGCCTAGCTGGGCATTACTCTTTTTGCACTAAGATTTTTTTATGTGCAACCCTGTTTTTTCCTAGACCACCCTTTTTTGGGTTTTCAAGCTTCATTGTTCCTCCCGATAGTATCTTCTGCACCACATACGGGCCGATCCAAACAGGTTCCCATTTTCCTAGGGGGTTGTCTCTGGTAGGGGGCTTCACTTTCAACATTAAGTCACCCTTTTTAATGTCTCTGGCTTTAACTTTTTTGTCAAATGCTCTGGCCATTCGCCTCTGGTAGGCTCGGGTGTGCTCCATGGCTTTTAGCCTTCTTTCATCGAGCAGGGCCAACTCATCATGCCGGCTACGTAGCCATTCTACTCCGTTGACACTGTTTTCCAGGAGGACCCTTAATGACGGGATTTCCAACTCCAGTGGTAACACTGCTTCCATCCCATAGGTTAGGGCAAAAGGAGTTTCTCCTATGGCTGTTCTGACAGACGTTCTGTAGCCCCAGAGTGCCAGGTACAGCTTTTCGGGCCAATCACGACCACGGGTGGCCATTTTCCGGATGATCCGTTTGAGCGTCTTATTAGCAGCTTCCACGGCTCCGTTAGTCTGAGGTCTGTATGGGGATGACTTGTGGCGAGTGATTCTGAATTCTGACAGTAACCTATCGCAGTCTCCTTCAAAGTGCGACCTATTATCAGAAATGATCTCATTGGGAACCCCATATCTACACATTATGTTTTCCATGATAAACTGGGCTACCTTCTTGGAAGTGAGGACCTTGTAGGACCTAGCCTCTACCCACTTGGTGAAGTAGTCGACGACAACTAACACAAATTCATGCCCATTGCTTCCTGCCGGGGCTATCTTCCCTATCACGTCAATACACCAAGTTGCAAATGGCCAAGGAGTCGTCATGCAGTACAGGTCATGAGGTGGGAGATGGTTGAGGTTGGCAAACCGTTGGCATTTGTCGCACGCTCGGACATGCTGGACACAGTCTGTCTCCATGGAAATCCAGTAGTAACCCATTCTGAGGATCACTTGCATCAGGGCTCTAGCATTCATATGAGGACCGCAGGGACCATTGTGGACTTCGCTCATCAACTCTCTGGCCCTTTCTTGAGTGACGCACAAGAGGAGTGGTCCTTGGTATCGCTTCTTGTACATGTTGCCTCCTAAAATGACATAATGGGAGGCCAACCTTTTCAGGGCTTGCAAGCTCTTGGCTTTGACACCTTCTTTTGGTCTACCTTCTTCGTCTCTGAAAGCTAACTCTCTATCTTTGAGGAACTGGTAAATTTGATTGTACCAGGTTCCTTGATAGGCTCAGGTCCCAAGTCTACTTCACAACAGAAAGCCGGGGCTTCTCTTCTACCCACTCTGAAGGGTTTTATGGCTTTTCCCTCGGGGATCTCTACCAGTGAGGCTAGGGTAGCTAGGGCATCTGCGAATCTGTTCTTTTCCCTTGGCAAGTAGTGGAAAGTCACTTCTCTGAACTGTCCAGTCAACTCCTCCATATAGGCATGATACCGCTGAAGATTAGGTCCACAGTTTTCCATTTGTTGGAGACCTGGTTGATGATCAGGGCTGAGTCTCCATAAACTTCAAGCTCCTTGACATTCCTTTCTAAGGCAGCTTCTAAACCAGCGATGCAGGCTTCGTATTCAGCAACATTGTTCGTGACAGGGAAGTTCAACTTAAGGGCTATGGGCGTATGCTCATCTTTCGGATCGACCAGTAGCATCCCTATGCCATTTCCTCTTTTGTTAGCAGCTCTGTCGAAGAATAGCTGCCATCGGTTTTCAGGCTCGACTACAAAGATCCCTTCATCTGGGAACTGGGGTTCAGGCCCGCGATCCTCATTACTGGGGAAATTTGCCAGATGGTCTGACAATGCTTGAACCTTGATGGCCTTTCTGGTCACGTAGTTGATGTCGTATTCAGCTAAGAAGAAGGACCACTTTGCTAAACGCATCGAGAGGGAAGGCTTGTCAAAGATGTACTTGATGGGGTCCATTTTTGAGACCAAGTTCACAAGGTGGGCTTGCATATAATGCTTCAGCTTACCGACTACCCAGACCAGTCCTGCACAAGTCTTTTCACATGCTGAGTAATTGAGTTCACTCCCCTGCAGCTTCCGGCTGACAAAGTAAATGGCATTTTCTACCCGAGAGTCTTTCTTCTCCTGAGCAAGCATAGCCCCAACTGCCGTATCAGTGACAGTGAGATAGAGAAGAAGAGGTTTCTGTCTATGTGGGGGGCATAGTACCGGAGGATGTACTAAGTACGCCTTGATCTTGTCAAAGGCATCCTGGCATTCTTCGGTCCATTCTGTGTCTACATTCTTCTTCATAAGCTTGAAGATGGGCTCGCACATAGTGGTCAACTGATTGACGAAGCGGCTGATATACTGCAGTTTGCCCATAAAGCTTTTGACTTCTGTCCGGGTTTGAGGTGGCCTCATGTCCATAATGGCTTTGATCTTTCGGGGGTCGACTTCGATACCTCGCTCCGTGACCATATACCCAAGCACCTTTCCCCTTGTCACTCCGAAGGTGCATTTAGCAGGGTTTAGTCTCATGGAATGTTGTCTTAGCCTCTCAAAGAACTTTCGCAGGTCAACAAAGTGTTGCCCATCCTCGCCTTTGGAGTGGATTATCATGTCGTCGACGTAGACCTCAATCTCCTTGTGGATTATGTCATGAAAAAGCGCGGTCGCTGCCCTTTGATAAGTAGCCCCAGCGTTCTTCAGCCCAAATGGCATTACTGTATAGCAGTAAGTTCCCCACGGTGTGGTGAAGGCTGTCTTTTCTTGGTCTTCTTCGGCCATCTTAATGGGTTGTAGCTGCAAAGCCGTCAACGAAGGATTTGACTTCGTAGTTGGCAGTGGAGTCCACCAGGATGTCTATGTTCGGCAAGGGGTAATCGTCTTTGGGGCTGGCCTTGTTCAGATCCCTGAAATCTACACAGCAGTGCACCTTCCCATTGGCCTTGGTTACGGTCACAGTGTTGGACAACCATGTCGGATATTCAATGACTCTGATGAATCCTACCCGCAGTAGCTTCTCAATTTCTTCTTTGACCTATAGAGACCACTCTTGCTTGATTTTTCTTAGTTTCTGCTTTACTGGCTTAGCATCTGGTGCTAGAGGGATTCTGTGCTCTACTATCGAACTGTCTAGCCTCGGCATATCCTTGTACGACCATGCAAAGACGTCCATATATTCTCTGAGCAAATTAACCAGTCTGTCCCTTTCAACCCCCTGGAAGAAGCTTCCAATCTGTGTCTCTTTAGGTTCCTCGACAGTACCCAAGTTAACACTTATCAAAACCTCCTCGGCAGCTTGGGCCCGGTTTTTCTTTTACGTAACTTTGCTTAAAGATTTCTTTAATGTATTGTTCGTTTAGTGTGTTTGCATCTTGTTCAAATGATTCATTATTAACTGTTGTTAAGTTTTGAGTTAATTTATCATTTGTTAAGTTGGCAATAAGAGGATACTCAGAAAGATCTGTCATTTCATTCAAAGGAAGGGGAAAGATGACATTGATTACATGTTCATAATCCTCAGGCGTGAGGCCTTCGGATGACTCAGAGGACTGGAATTCAAAGATTCCTGACTCAACTGTATAGACGACAGGGTGTTTGACATGACTGGGTTGAGAAGGACGGGGTACCAATCCAAGCTCCGTGGTCATTTGCTGTTGGCTGGCTATCGGCCCTGAGAATGTCTCCCAATTCTTCAATGGCATCTCTGTCTTGGTTACCAAAGTGCGGGGATCAAAAGGCTCTTCACCACCGTCTCCAATTACGGCAACTACTTCATCATCTGAGCTGAAGTCGATCAAATCAGGGATCTGTGCTTCTTCATCAAACAACTTTTGCAAACCCCACTCACTGTCTTCACTAGTGGCAGCTGCTATCTGGCTGATCTTCGGAAGAGCTAACTCAAAGGCGGAGAAATCCATTGCCCCGGATGAGAAGAGTGCTGACTTTTTGACACTGCTTGGGTTTCCTTTGAAGACATACTCGTTCTGAACGGTAGTGGTAGCTCCAGGAATGTCTGGCAAGTCGAGGAACATTCTCCAAATAGGATTTGCTTGTTTTCCCCTAACTTTATCAAGGTTTTCCAGAAGGGTTTTCCTCAAGGAGATTTGGCAATCACTTTCACCGTATTGGATCCCACCTTTTGTAAAGTAATGGATCAGAGACAAACTGTAAGGATGGAGATGAACCCCTTCACTTTGTTTTCCTGGAACTGTGCCTTTAGCTTTTCTGTCATCCCGAGAGTTCGGTTTGTATCCCAAGCCATATCTGGTGGTCTGTTCCTTTACATCAATAATAGCATTGCGACCCTGCAGTCTTTTGCCCAATCCAAGCCCCGGAAGGTAACCCATTTTTCTCATCATTCTCATGGCAGGGGGAATTTTATCGGAGGTAGTAGTGAGGTCAGTGCAACACACTTGTGCTTTGGAAGAAGCTACAGAGAATCCGGTCAAGGCAAACCCTTCATCATCATGCTTAATTTCCAATATCGGAATACCTCCAGTGCTGGTTCCTTCCACCGTGACACTGTCTCCGTAAATTGTGGTGATAGTACCATCACTTGACTGAAATTTGATGCATTGGTGCAAAGTAGAGTCTACCCCATTTATCTGGTGGATCCAAGGGCGTCCCAGCAGAGCGGTAAATGAGATCGGAATGTCAATCACTTGAAAGTCAACGTCCATGACCTTTTTTCCGAACCATAACTTGAGAGTAGCAATCCCCAAAACTGATCGTGCAGTGGAGTCATAGGCCTTAAAGTCTGACTAGAAGGCTTCAAATCCGTGGGCTTTAGATCCAATAAGTCCATCATCTTTGCTGGCAAGACATTTATTGCAGACCCTCCATCGACCAATACCCGTGGCAATCGGCGTTCTTCCAACTGGACTGTGATGTACAGAGGTTCGTTATGACTAGCCCCATACTTTGGCAAGTCCAAGTCAGTGAAGGTAATGATGTTTCTGTAATGGATGCTTCCAATCATCTGGACGACCTCATCTGGGGTGACATCTATGGGCACCATGGTCTTGGCCAAACTTTCTTCTAGTTTCAGCTTATGAGGGTATGAGGAGGTTAACAGGGACCACAAGGAGATATTGGCCTGAGTACACTTCAACTGAGTCAGCACCGGATCCTCCTTGTCAGAGTCTGGCTTTTCTGCTTCTGGCTTATAAGGTCTTTTGTCTGTTTTCGGCTCAGAGACGACATTTCTTTTATCACCCTTAGGCTGCTCAACACTCATCTGTCCAGACCGAGTCATCACATAGACATTAGACTTTTCTGAATCATCATTCCTACTGGAGGATTCTGTCAGCTCTTTCAAAGTTAGAGGCAGGCTCGTGCTGGCATATGGCCAACTCTGCTGATTAATCTGGTTAACAACACTACCAGAGGCATAGGCGGCTTCCAGAATCTGATCCCAGGTTAATGGCTTTCTGGCCTTCTCGGGGTTTGGAATTCTTAACTGACTTAGCGACTGGCTGATTTTAGCTTCATCCTTTTCACTCAGAGCCTTGACAGTCTCATTCAGGCTTTTCAAGGTCAGCATGCAACATGAATTATCATTCTCAGAGTCTGGAGGTTTGCTAATGGCTTCCTCACTTGGACCTAGCAACCTTTTCAGCAGAGTGGGGTCATATTCCTCATCACTGTCAAGCATGTCCCTCCTTTCTCTAGGGGTTAGCCTTCTGACGGCATTTTTGACACTGGCCAAGCACTTTCTGAAGTGGGAGATTCCATCATCGAGAAGGATTTCTGCACGGTCAAACCTCATGGCGGGTTCCTGTTCTTTACTGTCGGGAAGGTTTTCTAGGCTCTTCGGCTTCTGGGCTAACCACTCCTCTACTGTTCTTTCTGGCATTTCGACTGTGTCTTCCTCAGTATCACTACAGTAACTCTCGTGAGAACTCTCATCTTGACTCTGATGACCAATGAGGGCAAAAGCAGGTCGGGATACTTGGCACCATATAATGCGTATCTTGGACTCTTCCTCTGACTTGGGAATCACCAAGAAAACATCACTGTCATCATAGGATATGAAGGGGACTGAGGTCGCTTCGAACCTTAAGACTCTTTCCAGGGCATCCATACACTCTTCTTCAGACAAGGTTTCAGGGGTGACTCTTAGCACTGCAATGGAGTCTACTCTTCCCGACGGGGGTTTGGCCTCAATGACGCTTATATGTTCTAGATCGGTGGGTGGAGCCCACTTCCCTCTTTCAGCTAAAGCTTCGATCAAGTTCCTCCATTCACCGACCAAGTCTTTGTAAGGAGTATTGAATTCTAGGATGTAGAATTCATATGCTGCCTCATCTGAGCTTGCATCCTTTTTCTCTTCCGAACCTTCACACAGGCTACAGACACACTTTGAAGTGAAACCATCTCCCATTCCAGGTCCGTGATTTTCTACTTCATCTTGCCCTCCGGGTTTCACTTCCGTCGACTCCAAGTTCATTCCTTCTACTAAACTGTCATCATCACTGTAAATCCACCCATTCCTGTTCTCATTTCCAACTGACTCTTCACTGCCACTGTCTGGGAGATAGGCAAATTCACAGGCGTTGACAAAGTTAGAAAGGTCAGGCTGGTACTGGAAATTTGGCTCAGGCTGAGAGGAGGGAAAGAGTCCCTGTTGGTGTAATGCCCTAGGCTTTAGTTATGTTTAACTGAAAACCGTTATGTATCATCTTTATCGTTTAAGTTTATTATTTGATTATTATATAGTTTGCATATTTATTGTAATAATCTCCGTCCCTTATTATTAAGAGAATAATTAGTATAATTGTCAATGGATAATCATATGATGATTATATGCATAGAGATGCACATTGAAATTATGGGTACTTGTTAGAGAACAAGTGACTGGACTTGACCCGTATGAGATTTATGTCATGGTCAAATGTCATAATTAAATCTCATATGGACACTTCATTTAGTCCCTAGACCTGAGATTATCATGACCTTACATATGATGAAAGTCATGTTTGATTTTAGTCAAACAATATCTTAACACGATATTTATAAAGGCTATCTTTGGCATGATCGGATTCATGATGGGAAGGATGATAAGTCAAGATGGAATTTGTCCCTCGGAAGAGAGATGTTTTGCTTGGGCCCCTCGATGAGTGATAATGATGAAAGCGTGTGGCCACACCCCAATATGATTGGACTATCATTATACTCAAGATCGAGAAAGCATTGAACAAATACAAGTTGACGTGGACCATGACTTGTGTTCAATATAACATCGTGAGACAAAGGGAGAAATGGAAGTGTACTATTGGAAATGTGAACTCTTACGTTATATTATTTGGGTAGACATAATGGCTTGCTAGAGTCCGCTTATGTCTTATGAGAGTCGATATGATCGAACTCATTGCCAACATAATATAATCCTATTATGTCACACACAACTAGAATGAATTGGTTAAACCAAAGGAAGAATGATTGAGAGTTCCTGCATATGGAAATGTTTGTCACGCGACATACTTAGCCATATGGCAACCTTTGTCACGCGATATAACTAGCCACAGAGGCGGTTTACACTTGTTTCCTAATTTGATTAGGGCACAAACTCTAAATACTAAAGTAGTATATATATGAGTCTGTAAACAGCCGAAATTGAGCCGAATTTTCAAGAGAGAAAATCACCAAAAGGTTTCTCAATATTCTTCCATAGGTTTTGATCTAGCAATCATCAAGAACGGTTCTTGGTTCATTCTTACGTGTGGATACAACAATAGAGGGTCTTCGCTCGTTTGACGATCAAGGCCTAGAGTTCCAATCTGAAGATTGAAAGGTTCTTGAAGATTGAAGATTGTGTTTCAAAATCACACCAATAAATTGTTCGATAGCTCAAGACCGGAAAGCAATTAAGGTTGGTAAATTCTATCTCATAGGACCCATAAAACCCAACAGTGGTATCAGAGCCCCGTTCGTATGATTAATTTTGAATTAACATGCTAGAATCAGGATATAAATCGTTTATATGCTTATTGCATGTTTTGTATGCGATAGAATGTTTATTGTTTATGTGAAACAATGTGAAAATCGTCTTCTGATTATGTTGAATTAAATCTGTAAAAGCTGTTTACTTGATTTGATTGCTTTATGATTGGAATTGATTGAAATTCAGAAGAACTGCCAGACTGGCTACTTTTGTCACGCGACATAGTTAGCCACGAGTGAAAATCTGGTAGTTAGGCAAGGTGTGTCACGCGACATACTTTGCCAACTAGCTGATGTTGTCACGCGACATACTTAGCCAACTGGCTGAGTTTGTCACGCGACATACTTAGCCAATCTGGGCAGAATCAGTTTGATAATTTTTCTGCTAATCTTTGATTATGTTGATAATCTGAGATGTTTTATGTCTTAATCTGGATGCTATAAATTTCTGGAAATAAAATTTATAGTGCTATGCTAGATTAATTCATTGTTTATGATGCATGCTTAATTAATTCAAATGTGTTTTTATTAATTGTTGCGATGCATAAATTATTTGTTCTTAAGTGTTAAGAATTTTATTAGATGTTTAGTTGAAACATTGATTCATAATTTCCTAAATGTTTAGTTGAAACATTAAATTTTGGTCTTCTGATTGTTTATGAGAAACAAATTAGTTTACGCAAAATTTGAAGGAATCTGATTGTTTATGAGAAACAAATCAGTTTATGAGTCTGATTGTTTAAGAGAAACAAATCAGTATACAAAGTATTGATTATGTTGCATTCAAACTGATATTATAATTGTGCATGACTAGGAGAGTTCTGTCGAAGGAAAATTTGGTACTTAAGCAGTCCTTGTGGCTCACCTATTTTCTTGGGAACTTACAGTGCACGCTATGATTATTTTTGTTGATATGCTTATAATCTACTTTAAATAACCTTCATTTAACCTTTTAAGTTCTTTATGCCAATCCATGATTAAAACACTTGAGACCACTCGGATAGTTTTGGGTGGGCTTGCCATAGCAATGTGCTTTGATTCTATTCCGTTTGCGAGCAAGATGAGGAAATGGTGGTTCCTATACGTTTAAAGTGGATGAACTTAATTGGGTTATCAAAATGGTTTTGGACCCAAGGCATAAGATGAGATTAAAATATGCTTAGACATATGATGTCTTAAATAAATCTCATAAAAGATATAAGAGTCATATACGATATGATTGATGTTTTCTACCTAATTAGTTTAATCTTGAGCGGTGCGCCATAGCGTAGTTGAGATTAAATTAAAGTTGGATCTTAGCCCATTAAATGCATATTATGCTTATTTGCATTGGAAGGTGTATGATTTAGTGGGAGTATTTGTAAAATACATTATTTGCTCTTAAATGATAAATGTGTTGATATTGATATATGTTCATATAATTTGTATATTTTGTTGTAGAAATAGCATTACATAATGATAATTGCGATTCGTCCTTATGAAGGACAAAGTTCGAAAGGAACAATACATAATGTGTATGTTCTTGACGAATCCGTTCCTACTGAACCCATTGCAAATGTTGCAAAAGGCAAATAAGGAAGCAACATTAGAAACATATTGATGATTCTGACAATATTGCTTACCTTGTATTTGCCACCTTGTTTAAAGGTTCTTATGAAGAACCTTAAGAACATGATAACTATTCTTTTGTTCTAGCACAACGCAAAAAGGGAAATGTTCCAAGTGCAAGCTAGGCAAAAGATATATGTTGTGGTGAAGGCTCTTAATTCATATGATGAAAAAAGGAGCAATCCGCAAATTGTGTTAATGGTTGACACAATAAAAGGTTTCATAAAGGAAGGAAAAGAAGGTAAAGAAAAAGTTGCTAAACCTAGGACAAATGTTGTCATAGCCAAAGAGGCTAAACCCAAAGTGTCTCAAAAGGATGCATTTTGCTATCATTGCAATAAGATTGTCATTGAAAGCAAAGTTGCAAGGCTTATTAGGAAGGCCTAAAAGGTGAAGAAGAGCAATATGATTGCTACTACTTCAAGTATCTATATGATAGATATTTTCCTTTCGACTTCTTGTTCTTGGGTATATGATACCGGATTGGATCCCACATTTGTTTAAATGTGCAAGGAACAAAGAATAGAAAGCTACTCAAAGAAGGTAAGTTAAACCTATGCATAAGAATGGAGCAAGGGTTGCTACATTAGTCATAGGGACTTATGAAGTCACTTTACCTTGTGAAGTAGTACTTGTTTTGAACAAGTATGACTACGTTCCGGATTTGAGTAGGAGCATTATTTCCATTTCTTAAATGGATGATGAAGGGTATAATTTTCTTATTTTCAATAAGAAATTTTATATTTATTTAATGATATGCCTTATTGTAATGCATATATCATTGAGTGGTCTTCATATCCTTGAGGATGAGAAACAAAATAATATTGAAGATATCTATAGCATAAATGGGAAATCTAAACCAAATAATATGAACAACGCGTTAATATGGCATTGCCGGCTTGGTCAAATAAATAAGAAACATATATCTAAACTCCATTAACACGGACTTTTAGACTCATATGACCATGAATCATTTGAGAAATGTGGATCTTATTTATTGGGATTATCGACCAAACCACCCTACACTAAAGTAGTGGGAGGGCTAGTGACTTATTGGTCATTATACATGAGATGTATGTGGACTATTAAGCAGCATTGCTAGGGGAGGATTTCGGTATTTCATCATATTTCACTAAAGACTTATCTAGATATGATTATATCTATCTGATGAAGTCCAAAGGTGAATCGTTTGAGATGTTTCGAACATTTCAAGATGAAATACAAAGCAACTTGGCAAAACTATTAAGTACTTCGCTTGGATCGAGGTGTTGAATATTTGAGCCAAGAGTTTGACAATCATCTCAAAACTATGAAATCATTTCAAAGATGACTCCACCAGAATACCACATTGTATGGTGTGTCTGAGAGGAGGAATTGAACCTTGTTAGACATGGCTCATTTGATGATGTGTCAAATTGACTTTCCTAATTCCTTTTGTGGATATGCATTAGAAATAATGCGGTTACATTGAATTGAGTCCTTACTAAATCGGTTCCTAAGGCCCCATATGAGATGTGGCATGGAAGAAAACTTAGTTTGTCTTTCATGAAGATTTGGGGTTGCGAATCTTATGTAAAGAGACTTGTCTCCACAAGATAACCATCTGTGTCTCCCCTATACACTCTTCGTACCAGTTCAGATACTGCGTCGACAGGACAGTGCCCTCTCTCCGGTGAAAGAGAACCCTGGCAGGAAAGGACATGTATTGCCACCACCGGGTGATCAGCAATAGCGTCGAAGGATCTTCCATCCGCTGAGATCCCACCTCAAAGGTAGCAGCATAACTCAGATCAGTCAGTGGCACCTACTCCAGCCCGTACTGCCGCAGAACCAATGATGGAATATAGAAAGACGTCTGAGACAGCCCCGGCACTCGACAATCAACGAGACCCTCCCGAGCGGTCCTACAAGTCTCGTAACTTCCAATGGGGAACCCACCATCGCAAGTGATGCGTGCAAAGTCGGCCATCCAGAGCTCCAGCTCGGCTGATCGCCCCTATCACCGTGAAGGACGTTGCGAGAAAGACCAATCGTCACAAGACATTGGCACCTCGTGCATCATCTGCAGCCTCTCCCTCAACCACATGGTCGGCATAGCGGGACTCCCTCCCCACATGTATCGGCTACCGGTCGCCATCCGGCCTATGCCCGTGAACGTCTCGCCCAAGACCAATGGCACGATGTCTCCCCCACTCCGGCCTTTGCCTCACTAGGTCCAGACACTGTGATGGCACACACCCGAAGACGTGAATGTGAACAGAGTAGCAATCGCGCACGCAGCAAACGCGTCCCACGAAAAGACGCTCCCCTCGGCTCAGGAAAATCTTTCGGGCGGTCCCAAAATGTCAACGTGATCGGTATCTGTATCGGCATCAAGATCCCGTATGCTTCTCCACCGAGATACCCAACAAAGACACTAGCTTCTCAACAGTGGCCATGCCACCAGCATACGGAAGAACTAGCTGTTCCGTCTCAGGTCCTCCCAGAATGGCCCGGAAATCTTCAAACGTAGGAGTGACTTCGTTGTACGAAAAGCTGTACACATTCCTCCGTACGTCCCAGAACCGAGACGCGGCTCTCAAAAGATCCCAATCTGGCATGAGCTCCTTCAAAGCCCAAACAGATTTAATCCCGTAACAACCTTCGAAAAACCCTTTGTTCTGCCTCGTGTGGTTCCGTACCCACGACTGAAAGTTGTCCAAATATCGCTCTTGCATCCGAGACGGTAACTTGGGAAAGGGAGCCATGAAAAATGAAGGGAACCTTGGAAGTTTGAGAGAATTCAGCCAGAATGATCAAAAACTATGCGCAGTTTCTTAACCAATTGCAAAGCTGAAACTACAATTTAAAGAATCTGGAAATTCACTCCAAGTCCTACCAGACTCCCTCTGCAGTTGACTTGGTCAACTCTGCAGCCAGCTGCCCCTAAATTGGAAACATTTCCAAGCCACTCCCTGTTCACCTTTGAGAAATCTGCGTGCTGCCCATGGTTTCATGCAACAAATATCAGTATCCCTTCCGCCCCGGGCTCGTGCAACAGTGCAAATAATTAATAATTAGTGCATACATGCTTAATTTTTGACCCGTTCAATTTTTAATGCATTTCTCATTTTATTTATTTTTGATTAACCTACTTCCTTATTTGCCAAAAATAACAGAAGGTGATCACAGAATAAATATGCGAAGTACAGGTTCCGCCCCACGGGCGCCTTTTTGCAAATACAGTTCAAGTCAAAATTTGTTCCTGACAAATACATGCATTTTGTCTAAACAAAGCAGTAAAGAAAGAAAGCAGTAAAAGGGGGACTATTCGAGTCCTGCTTTCGTCATCCGTACACTCGACGTCTTGCTCCGCCGCCGCCGAATCCGTCGCAAACAGAACTCGCCGAACTCCTCCAGCCGGGAATAGGCGAAGGGCCTCCGCGGAGTACGCGAACTCGAGGACTCCCCTCTCTCGCGCCCCGAGTGCGCGAAGAAGGAGCTCCAAATCCATCCGTTCCGCCCGCGAACCGGCCGAACCACTGTGTAAAGTCCTCCCCACCCGTGTAGGAGCAGGCGAATCTCTCGGCCTAGACGGCCCCCGATCACGGACGTCTGCGCTCCTCCGGGAACTGCACCGCATGAACTCCACGAGCCTCCTAGCGTAGGCGAACCACCCGTCCACCAGCCTCATGGCGTCATTGTACGTACGGCCGGATACCTGCGAACCAGAAAGTCATCGAAAGCGAGCGAAAGTACGGATGCAACATGTGCGTAATGCTACTATCAAATGCGAGAAAATAAAAAAGTGCTCACCGAAGCATTGGGGTCCGCCCTGTATCGTGGTCTCGGCTCAGCCGGGAGCGGGATCACAAGTCACCTACGCGAACCATCCAGCCCCTCGTACGCTAGCCTAGCTCGCGGGACCGGAAAATCTCGAGGACCTCCAGGGACCTCGCCCTCTCTATGCTGTACCTGCGGGCTCCTCAGCCTCATCCTCAAGAAAACATCATAGGGGCCCCCGCTATGATGTACTCGGTGTAGTACACGCCCTGTATGTACCCCTCCAGCTCGTCCATCGGCATCTCCCGGGGATGCTGCATGTACAAAGGAGGATCCACCGGCACCAAGGGAAGAGACCCCTGCCTATGCTGACGAGTCACCCTCTCCCCCAGATACATGGCGTCACAGTGAAGTCCCACCAGGAGCTTCCGCCGCCGTGTAGTCTCGCTGGCAATCTGCACCGCGACATGATCGAACCTACTCTACCAGGTCAACTGGATCCTCTCAGAGAACTCCCGGTTCAGTGCTAGAGATATCTCCTCGTATGACACTCGAGTGCCAACTCTCGAAGAAACCGCCCTCTTCGCCTTCTTCTGCCAAATCAGCATGGCAGGGAACAGGGGTCGGTACGGCTCCATGATGTCCTAAGCCTGCGGATTGAACACCTCATAGCACCAGACCTGCCAAGAGAATGGAAAGTTATGTCAGCTACAAAGCAGATACATACGAGTACATAAAAGAGGCAAGGAAGAGAAAAAAGTACGTGAACTTACATCCAAGACAGGCGTGAAGCAGCTAAAGGAGTGCTCCTCTCCCCGCGAGAACCTGTCCAAGGAATGGTAGAGCTCGGCCAGTCCAGCCTCCCCCCACGCAAACCCCCTCACGGTATCCAAGTCTACCAACGACCCGAGCAAAGGGAAGTGACAAGACGTGTCAGAAGTCGGGAATAAAGTCGCTGACAGCGCAAACCAAAGGAACCCTCGAGCCAGGTGCTCCGCGGTCATCCTCAAGGACCCGGCCCGGATAAGCGGCGACACCCGCCTCCAGATGCCTCTCCATCGGCCTGTACCGAATGCCTAAGCCCCTGGCATCGGTAATATCAAAACCCAGCAGCCCAGACAACTGCTCCGGGGTGTAACCATCAACCCACACCAGCGTGTTGCCATAAGTCGGCAACCTTGTGATAGCGGCAAAATCCGTGGGAGTCACCGTCGCCTCCCCCCATCTGAAATGGAAAGTGTGGGTCGTATCCCACCAGTACTCGCTCAGCGCAACGTACATGGACCTGCCCCTCGGCGTATCAGCTGTCGCAGCTATAGCACTGATAACCCAGCCAACCCGGAGTCAAACACCAGCTGCCGCGGACTCCTCTCTCCCTCTCGAGCCACGTCCGGGATAATGTCCCACAATGCTTGCACCGCCTCAAAGGCACCCCGACTCTTCTGGTTATGAGTATTAACTGTCCCTGTCCCCTGCAGACAAACAGCACAAAAGCAACGTCAACAGAAATGCACCAACGCATGTCAAAAGGATGCAATGCAGATACGGTTCTCATTCCCATCATTTCGAAAACTCCGTCGAATCCGGAACTTTCAGAACATTTCGAAAACTCCGTTGAATCCGGAACTTTCAGAACATTTCGAAAACTCCGTCGAATCCGGAACTTTCAAAACATTTCGAAAATTCCGTCGAATCCGGAACTTTCAAAACATTTCGAAAACTCCGTCGAATCCGGAACTTTCAAAATCTTTCGAAAACTCCGTCGAATCCGGAACTTTCAAATTCTTTCGAATTTTTCGAAAATTTCGCTCCGTCCCGAATTAAAGCTACTTTAATTTTGGAAAATGCATCTAGACATGGAATTTTGCAACCAAAATTTTTATGTCATCCACCCATAGTGTCAATTGAACTACATCCTAGTCAATTTCGACAAAGGTTCATAGCAAAGTCAAAAGCCCCAATTCGGGCACCAAAATCCCTAAGTTCATTCCTAACAAATTTCTAACATTTAAAGAATGCACATTCTTAAAATTAATGGAATTTGTAGGAAGCTTACTTGTCTCTCGATCCCTCCCTTGGAGTTGTGGCGGTCCCTAGCCGGGTAAAACTCCGCCGGATTCAATGGGTGAACAATGGTTCGAATGGTCCGAACCAACCGTGTTCTTTCGTCATCGGTCCTTCCGTGGCGAGCCATTGGTCCTAAATCACCTTCCATAGCGATTTTGCTTCACAAATACGAGCAAACCTTGCAATTTGGGTTAGATTTTTCTCTCTCCTTTCTCCCTCTCTCGTCGGAATTAATGGAAGAAAATGGCCAACTCTTCTTCTGCCTCGGCGCTGATAACAACCTGGTCAAACTCAGTAAAAGTCCGGCCGGACTCTTACTGCACCAGGAAAAGATTCCTTCCATTTTGGTCCCTCAACTTTTGGCAATTCCAATTTTACCTCTTTTTGGGCCTCCCCAAAAGTATAAAATTCCCCAGTTAGACATTTCTAACGCCCCTCCCCCGAGGATAAATCAAAGTTAGTTTTCACTAACGCTCGTCTCCTGACGTTAAATTCAGTCCAGTTGACGTTTGACATTCAAACGTTCAACCATGTCTCCGGACATTCCAGTTACTATTCCGTCTCCTGACGTTAAAATTTAATAATGGTCTTCACCATTAAATCCTCAATCGCGACCTTTCACGGTCCGATTCCAATCCTTAATCGCGACCTTTCACGGTCCGATCTCAATCCTTAATCGCGACCTTTCACGGTCCGATGCCAATCCTCAATCGCGACCTTTCACGGTCCGATTCCAATCCTTAATCGCGACCTTTCACGGTCCGATCTCAATCCTTAATCGCGACCTTTCACGGTCCGATTCCAATCCTCAATCGCGACCTTTCACGGTCCGATTCCAATCCTTAATCGCGACCTTTCACGGTCCGATTCCAATCCTCAATCGCGACCTTTCACGGTCCGATTCCAATCCTTAATCGCGACCTTCCACGGTCCGATTCCAATCCTTAATCGCGACCTTTCACGGTCCGATTTCAATTCTCAATCGCGACCTTTCACGGTCCGATTCCAATTCTCAATCGCGACCTTTCACGGTCCGATTTCAAAGTCTTAACCGCGACCTTTCTCAGTCCGATTCCAATCCTTAATCGCGACCTTTCACGGTCCGATTCCGATCCTCAATCGCGACCTTTCACGGTCCGATTTCAAAGTCTTAATCGCGACCTTTCACGGTCCGATTTCAATCCTTAATCGCGACCTTTCACGATCCGATTCCAATCCTTAATTGCGACCTTTCACGGTCCGATTTAAATCCTCAATCGCGACCTTTCACGGTCCGATTTCAAAGTCTCCCATCTCGACCTTTCACGGTCCGATTTCAAAGTCTCCCATCTCGACCTTTCACGGTCCCATCTCAAACAGTCAATCCCGACCTTCGCGGTCCGACCTCCACTCTCCTATCGAGACCCTCGCCGTTCACCTCACCGGCAACAGCAATAAGCCCGAACCCCAAGGTACGAACGCCTTGCAACAATCCCTCTTCGGCCATCCTCGTAAGCCCGAACACCTTTTCACTTCAGCAAGTGAACATTCATCTCCCCGGCCGCCAGTCGTAAGCCCGATAGTCCCACTTCAGCGGCAGCTGCAATAAGCCCGCACAACAATCCCTCTTCGGCCATCAAGGTAAGCCCGAACGCTCATCCCCAGCAAGATAAAACTGGAAACAACAATAACCCCAGCACCCAAGGCACAAAACGCCCTCGTCAGCATCGCAACTCCGGTTTGAGGCGCCACACGCCCTCGAAGGTTTCAGAAGTCCCAGGTTCAGACGCCTCCCAACAGTCTCCATTCAGGTACAGGTACCTCGCGAATGGTCTCATCCAGGTTTAGACGCCTCCTAACAGTCTCGCTCAGGTCAAGGTCCCCATGCGCGGCCCTTGCCCCCTTTCGAACTACGATCGGCTTGATTCCCGCTCGGGATACGTAGGAATCCTTTTCGCTAAGGGTCCAGCCAGCTGACCGCCCAGGTCTCTTTCAAAGTAAGGCATCCCGATTTGGATCCTTATCTTTTTCAATGACCCCACCTCCTTCGGAGGAGACGTCGCTGAGGGGCTAACTGTAAGTACCCAAATCCGGATCGTCCAAATCCGTCAGAAAGTTAACCGAAATCCGTTAACTGGCCCGCTCCAGGTTAACCGGAACTCGTTAAACTCCCCGT
Source organism: Adenophora triphylla var. japonica (assembly GCA_022495995.1). NCBI lineage: Eukaryota > Viridiplantae > Streptophyta > Magnoliopsida > Asterales > Campanulaceae > Adenophora > Adenophora triphylla. The sequence goes on from JAFEMH010000008.1 coordinate 1,162,045, forward strand.
TGCTGTGCCAACGAGACGTCCCGGGACTGCCCCGTGCATCCCGACGTCGAACCGTACTTAACACGTGTCATCACACGTAAAAGCACGACTTTCCCTGAAAAATGCATTTTCCGGCACTTTCCGGGGGCATTTCGGACATTTCCCGGACTGTTATTTTAAAAAACGGACAAAACCGGGACCGGGGGACAAAATCCCACATGGCTGGTGACTCAGAGGGGCACGTGGCAGCCATGCCACCTCCCTCTAGTCACCCTTCAATCAAATTCAAAGGGAAAAGACCAAAATACCCCTGATTTGCAAGCCTAGTCCGGCCGGACTCCCTGTGCACTTTTCCTGAAATTGCCAGCAAGTCCCCCAGATTTCCAAAATACCCAAAAACCCCCTGGATTCAGTCCAAGTCCGTCCGGACTCCTACTGCAATTTTCACCTATAAATAGAAGTTGCTGTCAAAGCTTTCAAAAACAACAAATTACTCCCAAAAATTCACCACCCCCTCGGCCCAACTGATTTTCACCCTTTCCGAGCTTCCGTTCTGTCTCGATTCGCGTGAAACCTTCGTATTTCGATCAAATACGCACCCTACTACTTCGAAACAACCTTTCGAATCACTTTCCGTGTCCCGTACACACCTCCCGAGCCAAAGGAGTCGACCCTAGCCATAGGTATAACTCCCTCTCTCTAAATCTCCCGTTCCGTCTCGGTTTACGCGCCAGTCGCTATAACCGTTTCGAACGTCGTTACCAAAATGTAGACGCCTCCGTCTAACGGGGTCCGATACGTTTTAGCCCCTCGATCCTCTTCTCTTTCCGTAAGAGAAGTAATCGCGGGTTAAAACGGCGTTCCGACCCCGTTCCGTTTACTTTTATTGTCATTTATCAATTCCGGATCGATCGATCCGTTGATCGTCATTTAATTTCTGTCATTTACAAATCTGAGCCGTTTGGCCTCGTTGATCGTCATTTACAATTCCGAGCCGATTGGCCTCGTCGATCGTCATTTACAATTCCGGATCGTTTGATTCCGTTGACACTGCTTTAAATACTGTCATTTACAAGTCCGACCCGTTTGGATCGTGATAGTATTTACTTTTCAAAGTCCGAGTCGCAACCCGATTCGTTGATCGCATATCATTTAAAACGCATTTTTCCCGTAAAAATCATTAACAATGTAATGCCCGGTTCAAAACCGGAGTTCGACATTCGAACTCTCTTTCAAAACGCGCGAAATGACGTTCGGCCTCCGAACGCTCATCTTCAAACTCAAAGCCGCCATTTGACACTTAAAATCATTTAATACGCATTTTTCCCGTAAAAATCGTTAACAATGACGCGCCCGGTTTAAAAAACCGGAGTTCGACCTTCGAACTCCTTTTCAACTCAAAGTTGACGTTTGCCACGCAAACGCTCATTTCAAACTCAAAATCGACGTTTGCCACGCAAACGCTCATTTCAAACTCAAAGTCGACGTTTGCCACGCAAACGCTCATTTCAAACTCAAAATCGACGTTTGCCACGCAAACGCTCATTTCAAACTCAAAATCGACGTTTGCCACGCAAACGCTCATTTCAAACTCAAAACCGACGTTTGTCATTCAAACGCTCGTCTTTTCAAACAAAGTCACCTAATCAACGTTTGTCATTCAAACCAAGATTAAGCTTGTCATTCAAGCCCCCATTTCAAAACACACACACACACACACACACACGATTTCGAGAAAGGTAGAAAGACTCGTCATGCGAGGCGTTTCGGGCGATCTCGTAATACTCTACCCGAAACGTAACGTGACCTCCGAACCTAACAATCTCTGGTACTAAAAGCTTTTTACTCGTTTTTGCTGCCAATAAAAATGATCCCCTTTTTCAAAGCCTTTTCCTAAGTTTTTGCTACCAATAAAAACGACACCTTTTCACAATAGCCGTTTCTCAACGTTTGGGCTCAAAATACAAAAACCGCATGGCGACTCCTCATTTTGTTCCTTCCCATGAAGCGAGGTCTCAGACACCAACCCCCTGTGAAAGACAACCGCGTTTCGCGCCCCCGCCCCGCGCGAAATTCCGGGTAATTTCAATAGTTTGCATATTTATTGTAATAATCTCCGTCCCTGATTATTAAGAGAATAATTAGTATAATTGTCAATGGATAATCATATGATGATTATATGCATAGAGATGCACATTAAAATTATGGGTACTTGTTAGAGAACAAGTGACTAGACTTGACCCGTATGAGATTTATGTCATGGTCAAATGTCATAATTAAATCTCATATGGTCACTTCATTTAGTCCCTAGACCTGAGATTATCATGACCTTACATATGATGAAAGTCATGTTTGATTTTAGTCAAACGATATCTTAACACGATATTTATAAAGGCTATCTTTGGCATGATCGGATTCATGATGGGAAGGATGATAAGTCAAGATGGAATTTGTCCCTCGGAAGAGAGATGTTTTGCTTGGGCCCCTCGATGAGTGATAATGATGAAAGCGTGTGGCCATACCCCAATATGATTGGACTATCATTATACTCAAGATCGAGAAAGCATTAAACAAATACAAGTTGACGTGAACCATGACTTGTGTTCAATATAACATCGTGAGACAAAGGGAGAAATGGAAGTGTACCATTGGAAACGTGAACTCTTACGTTATATTATTTGGGTAGACATAATGGCTTGCTAGAGTCCGCTTATGTCTTATGAGAGTCGATATGATCGAACTCATTGCCAACATAATATAATCCTATTGGGTCACACACAACTAGAATGAATTGGTTAAACCAAAGGAAGAATGATTGAGAGTTCCTGCATATGGCAACGTTTGTCACGCGACATACTTAGCCATATGGCAACCTTTGTCACGCGACATAACTAGCCACAGAGGCGGTTTACACTTGTTTCCTAATTTGATTAGGGCACAAACTCTAAATACTAAAGTAGTATATATATGAGTCTGTAAACAGCCGAAATTGAGCCGAATTTTCAAGAGAGAAAATCACCAAAAGGTTTCTCAATATTCTTCCATAGGTTTTGATCTAGCAATCATCAAGAACGGTTCTTGGTTCATTCTTACGTGTGGATACAACAATAGAGGGTCTTCGCTCGTTTGACGATCAAGGCCTAGAGTTTCAATCTGAAGATTGAAAGGTTCTTGAAGATTGAAGATTGTGATTCAAAATCACACCAATAAATTGTTCGATAGCTCAAGACCGGAAAGCAATTAAGGTTGGTAAATTCTATCTCATAGGAATTCAATTTTAATCGTATAGAACGGATCTTAGGGCTTGGGTTTTGTGTTAATTTGATGCTTAATTCCGCTGCGCATGGACCCATAAAACCCAACAGTCCCATGGGGTAATGCAGAGGCTGCTTTTCGGGGATAGCTGTGGCTTTTGCTCTCTGTTGGTAGGGAACAAAGCTGGGTCTTATCTGAGGAGGAGAGGGTGTAGGGACCCTGTTGGCTTGGGACATTGGGAAGGACTGAAAAGGGGTAGTCCTTGGCAATGGATCATATGTGGATGGAGGAGGGCATTGGTTATAGGCTAGCTCTTCTTCCCTAGTCATCTGGTTACCCAAACCACTACTGTTCTCTGTCAAATCGGCCATTCTGACTCTTTGGACAGACAAAGCTGAGGATTATGGCGAACTGTCTGAGAATTCTGCGCTAACAAGCCGCTGACCCGGTATTCTCACCCACTTCTTTCTCGCTGTGGGAAAGGGATATGAGAGGTTTAGACTCAGGGTAGGTGTTTAGGCTGAAGGCTCAAGCAATATGCAAATTAAGAATCTTCCAGTTTACTTAAAACAGTGTCTTTTATTAATTTCTATTTGGTTGGAAAAGGGGTTCTGCCCTTCTTTTTCGCAACTACTCTAGATCCTGGATCAGTGGGTTCCGTCACTACGTCTATAAGCCCCTCGTATTCCACCTGTATTTCGACCTCCCAGGGTGGACAGCCCCGGGCGAGGGTCCTATAGGGCACGCGGATCCCACCGACCGAGAGAGAAGAACGCTCCTAATGGGTCTAGCGAGTCATAGGAACTTTTAACGCGCGAGCGATGCGGATTATAGTCAAGGCAATACCGGGAAAGTCTCGTCTTTCAGCCTTAACGGAATTTCGGCAGAATTTCGCTTGCGGGAATGACGTTTTGACTTTTCGGTAATGTCCGAGAAGATAATAGGCATGGGTCAGGCGGAAAAAGCCGGGTGACATAGTGTCACATTGAACTTCGTTGCATACGCAGTGCGTGAGTCAAAATCGAAGTCAATGCCGGGTCAAGATCTTGCCAATTTTTCCTTGTCGGAATTTTGGCAGAGCTTCGCTTGAGCGAAAGATCTTTATATTTTTGGCACAGACTCGGTCTTGACTCTTACGCATTCCGTGCGGGTCAAGGTCAAAGTCAACGCCGGAGTCAAGATCTTGCCATTTTTTCCTTTGTCGGAATTTTGGCAGAGCTCCGCTTGTGCGGAAGATCTCGACTTCCGTTATGAACTAAGGCTTGACCTTTACGGGAATATACAACTGGGCTATTTGACATGGACTAGACCAAAAACCAACCAAAAGTCACGGTTTTTTTTGAAACGTGTGACACGGAATGTGCATTGGTCGACACTGGCTGCCATGGGGAGTTTGGGGTGATTCCGTGCACGCCCGATAGCATCGTAAGGCTGTCCGTGACTGCAACTGAAAAACCACCCCGGGTTTAAAGGGACGTGCGTGCAAAGTGTACAGGATATATAAAGTGCGCGTAGTGTGCGGTCTCCTAAAAATATTCATTTTTGAGTTAAAACAGAGATTTTCAGAAATGTGTTTTAAAAGAATGATTTTTCGGGACGGGGGAAAATGCAACAGATAAGGCACGTAAATTTTCTGGGAGCCCCAGTCAGTCTTGGAACTGAATAGCCCCAAGCTGCCAAGACTACCAGATTAACTTCAATTTTGTCCTGGTGGAATTGCCACTGAGGCCGCCCGGTCAGAATCCAAGGAGGATTAAGCCATGCATGGATCAATTTTCCAGGTTCCACTCCTTTGCAATTTCAGGTTATTTCCCGAACATTTTAGGCACCTTTCAGCTTTTAGCAGGCTCCCTGTTCAGAGTATGCACAATTCCCAAGATGCAAGATGCAATTTAAAGAAAGAAAGCAAGCACGATAATTGGAATTCGTGACGGGAGTCTAACCCGCTCAAAGGAAAAAAGCTTTCTTTTTATATTTATTTTTTTTCGAAAAGAGATACCGGTACGTGGGATTGTTAGACCACCGTTTATCCCAAGCCCCGGGTTAGGAAGCGATACAGGAAGGTTAAATGGTTTCCACCTATATACCGTGTATCGTTTTTGTTTTGAAAATGAAACCGTTTCTCCTTTGGGATTTCCCCAGCGGAGTCGCCAAACTGTGAATGTGTGCCCAAATTCTATTTTTTTTTAGTTTGGATTCACGCGAGTTTGAAAACATCCGGTTGAATTTGAAAAACGGAGTCGCCACGCCATTTTGATTTCCTCAAAACTTTGAAAAAAATGTTTTTAGGGTTCGGAGGTTAAGTTAACCATTGGGAAGAACGGATCGTCGTTCACCCAAGGTGCCTTGCCGTAGCAAGTCTCCCTAGATTCCATTTTTCGTGCTTGCTTGTGTGCATGTGTTGAAAAGAGGGGGGGGGATGTTCCAAGTTGTCTTTCGGACGTACAAACCATTTAGTTGGTTGTCGCTCGGGATTTCTTGGATTTTTATGTGTTCGGGACTTTGATCCCGTCCTCTCTTTTATAGTCCAAGATGGGGTTCTTTAGAAAAGGAGTGTCCTTAGCCCATTAATCCTACACCTTGAGACGATTGAGCTTATATTGGAGCTATCATGCTCGTCTCAAGTGATAATCGAAGATATAGGTTCAAGGTTTATCCCTTTCTAAAGAGATTGTGGCACCTTTAATGGAAGAAACGATGTAAAGATAGGATCTTTACACCGGTCCGTTCCGAAGGTTGCATCAAGTATCAATTGGGGACTAGGGGAATGCATGTTTTATAATAAAAATGACATTTTTAATGAAAAGATGACATTTTTGGGTGCAAAGGATGCTCTTTGATTGCAAAGGATGCTTCTTATGTAAAGAAAGGATTTTTAATGCAAAGGATGCATTTTTATGTAGAAAAATAGTGTTTTATATGCAAAGGATGCATAAAGACTACATCTTGAAAGCAAAGGATGCAACTTTGATTGTAAAGACATGATTTTTAGTGCAAAGGATGCATCTTTATACATGAAAATGGGTTTTAGGTGCAAAGGATGCACCTTTAATGTAAAGACATGATTTTTATATGCAAAGGATGCATTTTTATTGTAAAAAAGGGATTTTTAGGTGCAAAGGATGCATTTTTATGAGCAAATGATGCAATGGTAATGCAAAGATCACATTTTTATGACCAAAGGATGCAATGGTAATGCAAAGGATGCAAAGGGGATGGGGATATGATTTACATGAATAAAGATATAATCTTTAACAATAATCTACCAAGTCCCAAACAATATATAGCAATATATGAATGCAAGGAGCAAGAATCACATATAACAAATATAATGCAAGATAAGGGGGTGAGAGGTTACCAATGGTGGTGACCTCTTCTTCTTTGGATTTTGCCTAGTGGATGGACCAACTCTTGGAGGCTTAAAGGAGGAGGGAGGTGGCTTCTTGGCACTCTCAGCTTCCTGATTTTCGTAGGGTGTTTTGGGAGATTTTGTATGCTGAAGATTGATATATCCAAATGGGTAGAGGAGGGCTCTATTTATAGGCAGTCTGGATAGAGCAAATGAGGCCGTGCGGCTAGGAGTTCCCTCCTAATGCAGCCGTGTGGCATTATCCCTTGTGACTCAGCATGTTTCTAGAATCATGCAAGGTGGCACTTCTAGAAGGTTTTCCATATTAAGGAAAATGTGCTTTTTTAATTTAAAGCAGTCCCTTCATTCCTCGAAAGGTTCGGAACAGTTCCGGAATTGCTCTCGGACTTTAAGAAAGTCCGGGGAATTGCCGGGAAACTTAACCGGAAGGCATGAGCCAGATTTGGGTACTTACAACGGTCATGCCGTTCGATTTAAAGAACGCTGGGGCTACTTACCAGCAGGCTGCAACAGCCCTCTTTCATGACATGATTCACAAGGAAATCGAAGTGTATGTCGACGACATGATCATCCACTCTAGAGGATCAGATATGCATCACATGACAGATCTGAGAAAGTTCTTCAACAGACTCAGAAAGCAGTTCATGAGATTGAACCCTGCGAAGTGCACCTTCGGCATCAAGCGAGGCAAAGTACTGGGGTACATGGTTACAGAAAGAGGTATCGAAGCCGATCCCAAGAAAATCAAGGCCATCATCGACATGAAGCCACCTTAGACACTGACAGAAGTGAAAAGTTTTATGGGAAGAATTCAGTACATCAGTCGCTTCATCAACCAGTTGACATATTTCTGCGAGCCAATGTTCAAGCTGATGAAGAAGAATGCCGACATCAAATGGGACTCCGAGTGCCAGACAGCCTTCGAGAAAATCAAGACATACTTGGTGAATCCCCCAATTCTGTGCCCGCCACATGAAGACAAGCCACTTCTTTTGTACCTGACGGTGACAGATACGTCAATCGGAGCAATGTTGGCACAAGAACAGAAAGATTCCAAGGTTTAGCATGCAATCTACTTCGTAAGCCGAAAGCTTCAAGGAAGTGAGCTCAGCTACTCAACATTAGAGAAAACTTGTACCGCCTTAGTATGGGTAGTCGGGAAACTGAAAAACTACATGCAATCACATTCAGTGCTCCTGGTCTCCAAGATGGACCCCATCCGATATCTCTTCGACAAGCCATCCCTGTCAATGCGACTAGCCAAGTGGTCATTCTTCCTGGCTGAGTTCGACATCAAGTACATGGCCAGAAAATCAACAAAGGGTAGAGTAATGGCAGATCAGCTGGCAGACTTCTCAAGCAGTGAACTCAAGGGTCTTGATCCGCAGTTCTCGGATGACGAAATCTTTTCACTCGACAGCGCAAACCGCTGGCAACTCTTCTTCGATGGGGCAGCCAACAAGAAGGGAAATGGTATTGGAATGCTCCTTGTCGATCCCAAGGACGAGCACACTCCCATAGCCATCAAACTGAATTTTGAAACAACCAACAATGCAGCAGAGTATGAAGCTTGTGCAGCCGATCTAGAAGCCGCTCTTGAGCGCAACATCTCAGAACTGGAAGTATACGGAGACTCAGCATTGATCATCAATCAAGTGTCCAACAAATGGAAGACGATAGATTCTGGCCTCCAAAAGTACCACACGTACATGGAGGAGCTCATTACTCAGTTCAAGGACATCTCTTTCCATTATTTGCCAAGAGACAGGAACCGCTTCGCAGATGCCCTGGCTACCCTCGCATCTCTTGTCAAAATTCCCAACGGGAAATCAGTAAAACCCCTCAGAATAGGCAGACGGGAAACACCCGCTTATTGTTGTGAGATCGAAGTTAAAAATGAACCGATCGACGAACCCTGGTACAATCAAATCTACCAGTACCTCCAAAACGGAGAAGCTTCCTTCACAAGTGAAGATGGAAAATACAAATAAGGGATCAAAGCCAAAAACATGATGGCACTAAAATGCCTGGCATCCCATTTCGTCATTCTGGGGGTATGTTGTATAAGAAGCGCCACCAAGGGCCACTCCTTTGGTGTGTAAATAAAGAAAAAGCCAGCGAGCTAATGAACGAAGTTCACAACAGAACCTGCGGTCCGCACATGAAAGCCAGAGCACTGACACAGATCATCCTCCGTATGGGATACTATTGGGTATCAATGGAAACAGACTGCATCCAGTTCATCTGAAGCTGCGATAAATGTCAACGGTTCTCCAACCTCAATCACATCCCTCCTCATGAACTCTATTGCATGACTACGCTATGGCCTTTTGCCACCTAGGGAATCGACGTCATCGGCAAGATCACTCCGCCAGGGAGCAATGGTCACGAGTTTATATTAATCGCAGTCGACTACTTCACCAAGTGGGTAGAAGCCAGATCATACAAGGTACTGAATTCTAAAAAGGTGGCCGAGTTCATCAAAGAGAACATCATGTGCAGATACGGGGTGCCCAACGAGATCATATCCGACAATGGGACCCACTTTGAAGGAGATTGTGACCAACTGTTGACCGAGTTCAGAGTTACACGCCACAAGTCTTCCCCCTATAGACCACAGACTAATGGTGCAGTAGAGGCAGCAAACAAGACTCTCGCAATGATAATCCGAAAAATGACCGTCAGATATCGGGATTGGCCCGAGAAGCTACATCTAGCGCTCTAGGGATACAGAACATCAGTCAGAACCACCACAGGGGAGACTCCTTTCGCACTTACATACGGAATGAAAGCAATGTTACCAGTGGAATTGGAAATTCCATCCCTCCGAGTCCTCTTGGAAAACGGGATCAATGAAGTCGAATGGCTTCAGAGCCTTCACGAAGAACTTGCTCTACTCGACGAGCGCAGATTGAAAGCCATGGAGCATACTCGTGCCTACCAAGGCAGAATGGCCCGAGCAGTTGATAAGAAAGTCAAGATCCTAGACATCATAGAAGGCGACTTAGTGCTAAAGGAAAAGCCTCCTATGCAGACCAATCCCCTCGGAAAGTGGGAGCCTACCTGGATATGTCCATTCGTGGTACAAAGAATCTTCTCTGGAGGAGCCATGAAGTTAGCAAATTTGGACGGAAACCCTTTCGTTAACCTCGTGAACGGAAGCAAGCTCCGCAGATACTTCATTTGAGGAAGAGAACGAGTCAACTCTCCTTCCCCATACACCACCCCTCAGTAAAATTAAAGTGCTAAAAGAGTAATACCCAACTGGATACATTTCCAACAATGATCCAGGTAAAAAATAGGGTCGCACTTCTTTTGTCTTTGTTTTTCTCAAAAATCACCTAAAGTGTCGAACTACGGTGACCTGAGTTCCTTAGTCCAATTGTAAAAGGGGAACGTAGGCAGCCATCATTGGTTCGGTCTCAAAAACAAAAAAAAAAATCATCAATCGCTTGTGTTTCGAAAAACTCTTAAAATTTAACCTACAAATTCATTACGGTTAAAACAATCTTTGATGAGTTCAAGCACGGTCAACTCTTGACTCGCTACACGCTAGCAAAACAACAATAATACATTAATCAATTAATGTGTCTGCAATGACAGTGGGTGGATACTCTGGACAGCAAGGTCAACCTAGTCCCCCGTACTTGGTCCTTCATCCTTCTTCACCTTCCCTTTTCCGCGGCGAGTATTCTTCACCTTCACAGGGAATATTCCCGTAGTCCTTCTACCTGGCTCAGGGACCCTTCCCGATGCCTCGATCAAGCCGGCAGCTGCCAACGCAGCCCTTTCCCTAGCTCTATCTTGAGCTGCCTCTCTCCGAGTCATCATGACCGCGCTTTGATCGGCCGCCCGATCAGCATTTGCCTCATAATCAGCCATGTCATCCCCAGTATGATTCTGATGGTTAGCCATCGCTTTGGCTCTCCTCAAAGTCGAGCCGTCAGGGTAATCAAGACCCAACAGCTCCCCCCGTCTCCACAAAATGGCCATCTGTGTCTCCCCCATTCCGGCACTGCCTCACCAGGTCCAGTACACTGTGATGGCACACACCCAGGGACGTGAATGTGAACAAAGTAGCAATCGCGCACAGAGCAAACGCGTCCCATGCAATAACGCTCCCCTCAACACCGACAAATTTATCGGGCAGCCCCGAAATGTTAACATAATCTGTGTTCAGTATTAGCATCCTGTATGCTTCTTCAGTGGAGATACCAAGAAAAGACACCAACTTCTCAACAGTGGCCATGCCGCCCGTCAAGGGAAGAACTAGTTGTTCCGTCTCAGGTCCTCCTAATATGGCCCGAAAATCTTCAAAGGTGGGTGTAATCTTGTTGTACGAAAAGCTGTACACGTGCCTCCGTACGTCCCAGAAACGAGCCGCAGGTCTCAAAAGATCCCAATCTGGCATGAGCTCCTTCAAAGCCCGAACCGATTTCATCCCGTAACAACCCTCAAAAAACCCTTGCTTTGCCTCGTGTGGTGCCGTACCCACGACTGGAAATTGTCCAAGTATCGCTCTTGCATCTGAGACGATAGCCTAGGAAATGGAGCCATGGAAAGAGCAAGGAAAACCTTCAAGAATTTAAGAGAGAAATTCAGTGATTGATCAGAGGCAAACGTGCTGCTTTCACAATTGCAAAACTGAACTGCAATTTAAAACAATCTGGAAATTGAATCCAAGTCCGGCTGGACTGTTTTTCAAGTTGACTGGGTCAACTCTGCAGCCATCTACCTCAATTTGGAAACTTTTCCAAACCATATCCTGTTCAAGCCTCATTCAAAACTGCGTGCACCCATGGTTTAAATCAACCACTGCCAACACCACTTCCGCCCCGGGCTCGTGCAACAGTGCAATTAATTAAATAACAGTGCATATAGACATAAATTTTGATCAGTTCAAATTTTGTGCATGTTTCATTATTATTTATTTTTGATCAACCTACTTTCTTATTTGCCAAAAATAAAAAAAGGTAATCACTAAATAAATGTGCAAAATACAAGGTTCTGCCTCAAAGGCCCTTTCAAGTACAAGTCAAATTGTTTGGACAATACACACATTTTGTCTAAAATAAATCAAGATAGAGGACTACTCAGAGTCCTGCTCGTCATCCGAGCACTCAAAATACTGCCCCGCAGTAGCCGGATCCACCGAGGACAGGTAATCTCCAAATTCCTCCAGGCAGGAATACGAGAAAGGCTGCCTCCGTGCATGTGACTCCGAGGACTCTCCTCGCTCGTGCCCCGAGTATGAAGGGTGACGAGCTCCAAACCCCGCCGTCTCACCGGAGAACTGGCCGAATCCCTGCGTAAAGTCCGCCCCACCAGTCGTGGAGGCAGACGAGTCCCTCGGCCTAGACGGCATCGGCTCATGCACAGCCGCACTCCTCCGGGAATTACACCGCAGGAACTCCACGAGTCTCCTGGCGTAGTTGGCCCACCCATCCAAACGCCTCACGGCCTGGTTGTACGTACGGCCAGACACCTGCAAATCAGGAAAGCCGTCAAAAGACAAACAGAAGGCACAGATGCAACATTTGCAAAATGCTACTATCAAATACAGAAAATCAAAGCACTCACCGAAGCATTGGGATCCACTCTGTATCGAGGCCTCGGCTCCTCCGGAATAGGGATCACCAATCGCCTGCGAGAACCATCAAGCCCCTCATACGCCAGCCGAGCGCGAGGGAGCGGGTAGTCCCGGGGATATGCAGGGCCCTCGCCCTCCCTGTGCAGCACCTGTGGGCTCCTCAGCCTCGTCCTCAGGAAGATGTCATAGTCGGCACCCTCTATGATAAACTCGGTAAAGAACACGCCCTGTCTGTACCGCTCCAGATCCTCCATCGGTATCAGCGAAGGATGCTGCATGTGTGGAGGCGGGTCCATCGGAACCAAAGGAAGGGACCCCGGACCATGCTGATAGGTCACCCTCTCCCCCAAGTACATCGCGTCACAATGAAGCCCCACCAGCAGCTTCCGCCGACGTGTGACCTCCCTAGCAGCCTGAACCACAAAATCATTAATTCGATTCCACCAAGTCAGCTGGATCCACCCGGAAAACTCTCGGCTCATGGCCAGAGACACCTCCTCGTAAGTCAGCCGAGTACCCTCCCTCGACGTTGCCGGCTTCTTCGCCGCCTTCTGCCAAATCAACATGGCAGGGAACAAGGACTCATACTCCTCCTTGGTCTCCCACCTCTGCGGGTGGAACACCTCCAAAAACCACACCTATCAAACACATGGAAAGTTATGTAAGCTACAAAGCAGATACATACAAGCAAAAAATGAGACAAGGAAAAGAAAAAGACGGGAACTTACATCCAAGGCAAACACAAAACAGCCTAACATGTTCTCCTCTCCCCGCGAGAACCTATCTAAAGCATGGTAGAGCTCGGCCAGACCAGCCTCTCCCCATGCAAACCCTCTCACGGCCTCAAGGTCAGTCAGTGAGCCGAGCAGAGGAAAGTGACATGCCATGTCAGCAGTAGGGAATAGCGTAGCTGACAAAGTAAACCATAAGAACCCTCGAGCCAGACGCTCTGCGGTCATCCTCGGAGACCTCTCCAAATAAGCAACAATACCCCTCCTCAGATGATCCTCCATTTGCCCGCACCGAATACCCAAGCCCCTGGCATCGGTAATATCAAAACCCAGCAGCTCCGACAACTGCCCCGGGGTATAGCCATCCACCCACACAAGTGTGTTGCCCCAGAATGGCAACCCCGTGATTGCCGCAAAGTCAGTGGGAGTCACAGTCGCCTCCCCCCACCTGAAGTGAAATGTGTGGGTCGTGTCCCACCAGTACTCGCTCAGGGCAACGTGCAAGGCCCTTGCCCTCTATGTCGAAGCCACCGCGGATACTGCGCTGATAAACCCAGCCAAACCGGAGTCAACCACAAACTGCTGCAAACTCCTCTCTCCATCCCGAGCCTCGTCTGGGAGTATCTCCCATAGCGCTCTAACTGCCTCGAAGGTTCCCCTGCTCTTCAAGTTGCGAACATCAACCGGCCCTCGCCCCTGCAAGTGAACACGGTAAAAATACGTTAATACAGAAACGACATCAACAGAGTGCATGAACGCATGTCGAAATGATGAAACACAGATATAGTTCCTTTTTCCTAAAATATGTCCATCCCAGTTGGAATATTAACGGTCCAAAATCCCTAAAAGGTCAAAACATTTCGAAAACTCTGTCGAACCCGAAACTTTCAAAACCTTTCGAAAACTCCGTTGAACCCGGAACTTTCAAAACCTTTCGAAAACTCCGTCAAATTCGGAACTTTCAAAACATTTCGAAAACTCCGTCGAATTCGGAAATTTCCAAACTTCTCAAAAAATCTGTCGAATTCGGAACTTTCAAAACATCTCGAAAAATCCGTCGAATTCGGAACTTTCAAAACATTTCGAAAACTCCGTCGAATTCGGAACTTTCAAAACATTTCGAAAAATCCGTCGAACCCGGAACTTTCAAAACATCTCAAAAAATCCGTCGAAGTCGGAACTTTCAAAACATTTCGAACATTTCGAAAAATTACTCCGTCCCGAATTAAACTTACTTTAATTTCGGAAAACACCCCTAGACATGGAATTTCGCAACCAAAATTTTTATGTTATCTACACATGGTGTCAATTGAACTAAACTCTAGTCAATTTCGACAAAGGCACATAGCAAAGTCAAAAGCCCCAATTCGGGCACCAAAATCCCTAACTCATTTCTAATCAAATTCCTAAAATTTAAAGAATGCACATTCTGAAAATTAACGGAATTTAGAGAATGTTTACCTGTCTTTCGATTCCTTCCTTGGACTTGTGAGTGTCCCGAGCCGGATAAAACTCCGTTGGATCCACGGGAAGAGCGGTGGTTCAAATGGTCCTCACCAACCTCGTTCTTTCGTTGTCGGTCCTCCTATGGCAAGCCCTTGGTTCCAAACCGGCATCCATGATAATTTTCCCTCGAAAATTTGAACAAATCTCGCGAAATGGGGAAGATTTTATTCTCTCCTTTCTCTCTCTCTCTCGCCTGAAAATATGGTGGAAATGTACCAGTTTGCGTCGGCCTGTTGCTGATTTGAACCTGGTCAAATTCGTCTCAGTCCGGCCGGACTCTTTTGCAGCTGAAAAGATTCCTTGCCAATTTGGCCCCTCAGCTTCTCACAATTTCAATTTTACCCCTTTTGGCCCCCAAAAGTGTAAAATTTCCCCAAGTTAGACCTTTCTAACACCCCCTCCCCGAGGTTAAGTCCCGATAGTTTCTCGCTAACGCTCCATCTCCAGACGTTAAATTTTCAGTTAGTTTTCACTAACGTTCGTCTCCAGACGTTAAATTTTCAGTTAGTTTTCACTAACGTTCGTCTCCAGACGTTAAATTTCAAACCGTCTTCGGACGTTAAATCACAATCCCGTCTCCAGACGTTACATTTTCAGTTAGTTTTCACTAATATTCGTCTCCAGAAGTTAAATTTCAAACCGTCTTCGGACGTTAAATCACAATTCCATCTCCAGACGTTAAATCTCAAATCGACGTTTGACATTCAAACGCTCATTTCCGTCCCAAACCGACGTTTGACATTCAAACGCTCAGTCTCGTCTTCAGACGTTAAATCACAATTCCGTCTCCCGATGTCAAAATTCTCATTGGTTTTCACCAACATTCACTTCCCCGGCAGTCAATCGTAAGCCCGACCATCCCAATTCAGTGGCCATCAAGGTAAGCCTTCACAACAATCCCTCTTCGGCCATCATCGTAAGCCCGAACATTCCTCCCCAGCAGGATCCTAAGACCATCCGTCTAAGAAGAAATGTCAATTAATCCCCTCAGTTCCTGACTGGCCTCGTTAGAACTACGGACGCTTTTCCCCAGCAATGTGTCAGTCTCTCCCGAGACCACATCCCATTCCTAACCCCGTCGTTAGAACATCAGTCCTTCCGTGTTGTTATGACATCCATGTGACGCGACCATTCCCATCATTGCCACCCTATCCCCAGCAGATAAAACCTGGCCGTCATCATAAGTCCAGCACCCAAGGCACGAACGCCTCACAAAATTCAATCTCAAGGAATGAACGCCTTCATCTCAGGATAAACACGTCCTCGTAATCTCATTCTGAGGCGCCACACGCCCTTGAATGTTTCAGTAATCTCGGTCTGAGGTGCCACACGCCCTTGTAAGTTTCAGTAATCTCGGTCTGAGGTGCCACACGCCCTCAAAATCTTCAAGTAATCTCGGTCTGAGGCGCCACACGCCCTCGTAAGTTTCAGTAATCTCGGTCTGAGGCGCCACACGCCCTCGTATGTTTCAGTAATCTCGGTCTGAGGCACCACACGCCCTCGAAATCTTCAAGTAATCTCGATCTGAGGTGCCACACGCCCTCGTAAGTTTTAGTAATCTCGGTCTGAGGCGCCACACGCCCTCGAAATCTTCAAGTAATCTCGGTCTGAGGCGCCACACGCCCTCGTAAGTTTCAGTAATATCGGTCGGAGGCGCCACACGCCCTCGAAATCTTCAAGTAATCTCGGTCTGAGGCGCCACACGCCCTCTAATGTTTCAGTAATCTCGGTCTGAGGAGCCACACACCCTCGAATGTTTCAGCAATCTCGGTCTGAGGCGCCACACGCCCTCGAATGTTTCAGCAATCTCGGTCTGAGGCGCCACACGCCCTCGAATGTTTCAGCAATCTCGGTCTGAGGCGCCACACGCCCTCGAATGTTTCAGTAATCTCGGTCTGAGGTGCCACACGCCCTCGAAGGTTTCAGAAATCTTAGGTTCAGACGCCTCACAATAGTCTCCATTCAGGTTCAGACGCCTCACAATAGTCTCCATTCAGGTTCAGACACCTCACAATAGTCTCACTTAGGTTCAGACGCCTCACAACAGTCTCGCTTAGGTCGGGGTCCCCACGCGCGGTCCTTGCACCTACGAACTACGATCGGCTTGATTCCCGCTCGGGATACGTAGGAATCCTTTCGCTAAGGGTCCAGCCAGCTGACCTCTCAGGTCTCTTCAAGTAAGGCATCCCCCGATTTGGATCCTTATCTTTTTCAACGACCCCACTTCCTTCGAAAGTGATGTCGCTGAGGGGCTAACTGTAAGTACCCAAATTCGGATCGCCAAAATCCGTTAAAAGTTAACCGGAATCCGTTAACTGGCCCGCTCCAGGTTAACCGGAACCCGTTAAGCTCCCCGTTCTCAAGCCAACAAGACGTCCCGGGACTGCCCCGTGCATCCCAACGTCAAAGCGTACTCAACACACGTCGGCGCACGTAAAAGTACAGCTTCTCCTGAAAAATGCACTTTCCGGTACTTTCCGGGGGCATTTCGGACATTTTCCGGACAGCTATTTAAAAACGGACAAAACCGGGAATAATGGCACAAAAAACCATGCCCTGGTGATTCACAGGGGCACGTGGCACGCATGCCACAGCCCTCCGGTCAACATCAATCAGATTTCAGTGTGAAAAGACCAAAATACCCCTGAGATGTTGTCACAGTCCGTCCAGACTCTTTTGCAGGAAAAACCAGAATTGCCAACAAGCCCTTCCAGTTTCCAAAAGACCAAAAGACCCCTTGAAATTCAGGTTGAGTCCGTCCGGACTCTTTTGCAAATTTCACCTATAAATACAGAGGGCTGTCAAACATTTTGAGGAGGAAAAAACTTATCCATTTTCACAAATAGCCACGGCCCAAACTAGTTCCACCCTCTCCCGAGCCCCGTTTCGCCTCGATTCACGTGAAAACTTCGTATTTTAACCAAATACAAACCAAAAAACCTTAAAACACTATTCCAAACACTAAATCGTATCCCGTATACGCCTTCTGAGCCAAAAGAGTCAACCCCTAGCCATAGGTAACACTCTCTCTCCTTAAACACTCGTTTCATCTCGGTTTACGCGCCAGTCGCTACAACCGTTTCGCTCGAACGTTGTTGAAATGTAGACATCACCGTCAATGGGTTCGATACGTTTTAGTCCCGGATCCTCTTCTCTTCCCGTAAGAGAAGTAATCTCGGGTTAAAACGGCGTTCCGGCCCCGTTCCTTTACTTTTCATGTCATTTACAATTCCGGATCGTTCGATCCGTTGAGCGTCATTTACTTTACGCAACTTTATAGTCCGAACCGTGTGGTTCGTGATAGTCATTTAACGGTTCAGATCATTTGATCCGTTGAATGCTATTTACTTAACGCACCATTAAAATCCGGGTCGTTTGATTCCGTTGATACCACACTTTAAATACTGTCATTTACAAGTCCGAGCCGTTTGGCTCGTGATAGTATTTACTTATCAAAGTCCGAGTCGCAAAATGATTCGTTGATCGCATATCATTTAATGCTTTTTTCCCGTAAAATCGCTAACAATGTAATGCCCGGTTCAAAACCGGAGTTCGACATTCGAACTCTCTTTCAAAACGCGCAAGATGACATTTGGCATCCAAACGATCATCTTCAAACTCAAAACCCGACATTTGACATTAAAATCTCATTTAATGCTTTTTTCCCGTAAAATAGCTAACAATGAAATGCCCGGTTCAAAACCGGAGTTCGACATTCGAACTCTCTTTCAAAACGCGCAAGATGACGTTTGGCATCCAAACGATCATCTTCAAACTCAAAAACCCGACGTTTGACATTCAAACACTCCTTTCTTAAAAGTCAACATTTGACAATTAAGTTAACAGTTCAAAAATCATCACTCGCGCCACTTTTTCCTAAAAACTCCAAAACCGACGTTTGTCATTCAAACGCTCGCTTTTTCTAAAAGGAATCACAAAAATCAACGTTTGACATTCAAACCAAGATTAAGCTTGTCATTCAAGCCCCCATTTTCAAAATGCAAACACCCACACACACACGCACACATTTTCGAGAAAGGTAGAAAGACTCGTCATACGAGGCGTTTCGGGTGATCTCAAAATACTCTTCCCGAAACGTAACGTGACCTCCGAACCTAACAATCTCTGGTACTAAAATAGCCTTTTCCTCATTTTCGCTACCAATAAAAATGACACCCCGTTTCAAAGCCTTTTCCTAAGTTTTTGCTACCAATAAAAACGACACCCTTTTCACTAAAGCCGTTTTTCAACGTTTGGGCTCAAAATACAAAACCGCGTGGCGACTCCTCTCCTTCCCGAAAGCGAGGTCTCAAACACCAAAGCACGCGAAAGACAACCGCGGTCGCCGCGCGTGAACCCCGGGTAATTTCACTTCCCAAAAGCAAGGCAAGTCCGCACGGACCACTTTGCATACTGGATGTGTCCGTGCGGACCACTTTGCAGCCTGGCCCCACATTTTCAGCAAACTGCAAAACAACTACTGCTCTCGGCGGGACCTTACCCCCAACTGCTCAAAAGCCTGGCCAAAGCCATCTTCGTCCACCATTCACTAACCACAAATGCATTCCCAGCTCATGCGACATGCACAAAATAAAAATAAGCTAGCAACAATTGCTAGGTCGATCCCGGGAATCACAAATAAGGCATTACATCTTAAAATAAAATACTTTGTTGTGCAAAATACAAGTGTTTTATTACAGATACCAGATGTCTGTTGCTCTACAAATACAAAAAAACAGCGGAAGGAGGGAAAGTAAAAGAGCCCTAATCCGACTCATCATCCTCATCCTCTACAAAAGAGAAATTCGGCATCTCAAAAATCTCGCCAGTCACATCCTCGTCATCAGAATACTGGACCCCCTCCTCGTGCGAGTACTCGAAGTACTCCGAAGGATCAAACCCAGTGAAAGGATCAAAGAAGGGATGCGAGGACGAACCCTCACCCTGTGCGCCCGACGGAGGAAGGAACTGATAAAGGGTATGTGGCCTCTGAGCCCTTGAAGACGACCCCGCATAAAAGCTCTGCCGCTCCCGAACCGACACCTTCAGTTGTGGCCCTGGCTCAGCCCTCAAAGAAGGCGTATCCACAGACCGCCTCGAAGGCATCGGCTCGAACGCCGCTGCGCTCCGCGAAGGCCTACAAGACATCTTTCCCAAGAGCTTCTTCGTGAAAGACCTCAACCCCACATACCGACGGGTCAGCGTGTCAAAGGATCGCCCTGAGACCTGCGCAAGCAAACAACCAAAGAAACGCTCAGCAAAAGAGATACAATCATACTCGACAAAAGAGAAAAAATACAGAAAAGATGCCAAGATGGAAAAGAGTAAGCACACTCACCGGAGCATCCAGGTCAACCCGATAAGCAGCAGGACCATGCTCAGGGACGGTCACAGTCACCCTCCTCCTCGAAGAGTCCCCACGAACATAAGAGAAGTCCAGCCCAGGCACCGGAACATCTGGAGGACATGGCGGGCCATCCTGCCTCTCCCGCGCTAACACCTGTGGCATCCTCAGCTTCCGCCTGACAAAGGCCGCATACTCCTCGCCATCCAGGATGAACTCCTCGGCGCTCACGCCATCCCGGTACCTCCCATGCTCCGGCATGTCCATGTCAAGAGGACTCATCTTACCGAGGGGCGGATCCCTCAGAGATATAGGAGGCATACATGCGCCATGCTGCCAGAAGACCCTCTCCCCCAAATACATGACGTCGCAAGTAAGGCCCCGCATCATCTTCCTCTGCCGTGTCACCCCGGGGGCACCCTCCAACTCATCATCGCCATAACGAGTCCAAGGGTACAACTCAAACCCCTCCGGACTATCCCTCTCCAGGTACTCCTCTACATCCTTATATGTGACAGTGACCTTTCCCCTGGTCGTCCTCCTCTTCCTCAAAGGGCGGGCCCAGCACAACATGGCGGGATAGCCTACCATGGCCTCATCTTCCCAATTCCACAGCTGGCACCGGAAGATCTCATAGCACCACGCCTGCAACAAAAAAAAGCAGATAGTGCTCAGAACAAGAAAAAGAAAAAGACGGAGAAATGACAAAATGCTAAACTACAATAGCAATAAACTCATGCCTCCAGTGCAAAGTCAAAGCATTCCAGGGAACTGGCCGTGCCCCGGCTGAATCGGTCCATGGAGAAATAAAGCTCGGCTAAGCCCACCTCGCCCCAAGCAATCTCGCAAACCCTCTCTCCAAATCCACCAAACTCTCCAGCAGAGGGAAAAGAGCGGAAGAGGCGTGATTCGAAAACAAAGTCTCGGAGAGGGCAAACCACAGAAAAGAGCGCCCCAGCTGCTCCGCCGTCACTACCTCGGTTCCCTGGTGATAAGCCCCGATGTTGGTCGTGATATGCTCCTCTACATCGTGGTACACCATGCCCAAGACCTTACGGGGATAGGGCGCAAACCCAAGCAGCTCAGCCACTACCCCATCGGACATCCTGTCCGGCCACTTCACCGACTCCCCTTAAAGGAAAGCCTGGTGATCGCCGCAAAATCGGTAGGAGTCACCGTTACCTCTCCCCAGCTAAAGTGGAAGGTATGCGTGGTGTCCCACCAGTACTCAGACAGATCCAATAAGACGCCCTTGTTCTTCTACGTCTTCGCTATCCCGGCAAGGTTCTCCACAAACACGTTCAGCCCAGTAGCGATACTAGCCTCCGAGGACTAGGCATCCCATCTCGGGAAATATCGGGCAGGCTCCGCCACAACTCAACTACGGCCTCAGGGGACCCCCGTGACTTCATCTTCTTCGCCTTCCCAGACGAAGGCACCTCATCCTGCAGGTAAACACAGCAAAGGTACGTCAATAACAGTACTTAAACAAATATACAAATATATATATATATATATATATATATATATATATATATATATATATATATATATATACAAATTACAAAAGTCTGTCCGAACACGGCAAAGCACAAAAATCCGTCTCAACATGGCAAAACATTAAAAGTCCGTCCCAACACGGCAAAGCATAAAAGTCCATCCAAACACGGCAAATTATTCAAAACAAAAGTCTGTCACGAAAACACGGAACACATTACACAATTTTTTCAAAAGAGGGATCCGTCCCTACATGACACATTTTCAAAGTCCGTCACGAAAACACGGCACACATTACACAATTTTTTCAAAAGAGGGATCCGTCCCTACATGACACATTTTCAAAAGTCCGTCACAAAAACACGGCACACGACAATTTTTCACACAAAGACCGTCACAAAAACACGGCACACATTTTTCAAACAAAAGTCCGTCTCTACACGGCACCAGTTTACAACACAAAGTCCGTCACAAAAACACGGCACACATATTTTTCAAACAAAAGTCCGTCTCTACACGGCAATTTTTCACACAAAGTCCGTCTCTACACGGCACACGTTCACAACACAAAGTCCGTCACAAAAACACGGCACACACTTTACAACACAAAGTCCGTTTCTACACGACAATTTTTCAAAAGTCCCTCACAAAAACACGGCACCCATGGCACACGAATTTCCCCACACAAAGTCCGTCACAAAAACACGGCACACATTTTTACAAAGTCCGTCACAACACGGCAATTTTCGCCCAAAGTCCGTTCCTACACGGCATTTTTTCCACAAAAAACAATGTGCATACGGAAATAGCATAAGGTACAAGTCACCGAAGCATGCATTTCAAGGAAAGGCACTTTATTTTCACAAATAAGAGCTAAACTCCACATTTTTGCACAAAAATCACATACCCACAATTCTTACATGCTCAATTTCAACAATTCATCGTAAATTTCACAAAATGAGCATGGCAACAACAAAAGCCCCAAATGCGCAATAAACTAAAACCTAGTATTAGCATACATCATTTCCAGCAAGATTCGTGCAGTTTGGTCCCTAACCCAACAAAACTAACCCTGGCCGTCATCGTAAGTCCGGACCTCACCCACTAAACGGTAAAATTAATTCCGGCCGTCATCGTAAGCCCGAACCTCGCCCACTAAATGGTAAAATTAACACCGGCCATCATCATAAGTCCAGATCTCGCCCACTAAACGGTAAAATTAACCTCGGTCGTCATCGTAAGTTCGGGTCTCACCCACTAAACGGTAAAATTAACCCCGGCCGTCATCGTAAGTCCGAACCTCGCCCACTAAATGGCAAAACAAACACCGGCGGTCATCGTAAGTCTGAACCTCACCTACTAAACGGCAAAACAAACACCAGCCGTCATCGTAAGCCCGAACCTCGCCCACTAAACGGCAAAACAAACACCGGCCGTCATCGTAAGCCCGAACCTCACCTGCTAAACGGCAAAACAAACACCGGCCGTCATCGTAAGTCCGAACCTTGCCCACTAAACGGCAAAACAAAAGCCGGCCATCAAAGTAAGACCGTACAAAAGTAAATATCCCCAGCAAACAAAAGTCGGCCATCAAAGTAAGCCCAAACTTTTCCCCAGTGAACAAAGCACAAGGCAAATCACGCCTCCCAAAATCAAGCACAAAGCAAGCACGCCTCACAAAAGGTCCCACCAGGTTCATGCTCAAGAACCAAAGAACAAACACTTTCATCCCCGGCTGAGGACATAACACGTCCTCATGAACGACATCACTTCAGTCAGAGGACATAACACGTCCTCATAACAACACAACCTCAGTCAAAGGACATAACACGTCATCATGCACAACATCACTTCAGTCAAAGGACATAACACGTCCTCATGCACGACACAACTTCAGTCAGAGGACATAACACGTCCTCATAACAACACAACCTCAGTCAGAGGACATAACACGTCCTCATCATTATTCGGAGCCCAGAAGACTTTAAATTACCCGGTCCGGAAGACCGCATAAATTACCCAAATAATTATCCGTAGCCCGAAAGGCTTTAAATTACCCGGTCCGGAAGACTGCATAAATTTCCCAAATCATTATCCGAAGCCCGAAAGGCTTTAAACTATCCGGTCCGGAAGACCGTATAAATTACCCAAATTATTATTTGTAGCCCGGAAGGCTTTAAATTACTCGGTCCGGAAGACCGCATAAATTACCCACATCATTATCCGTAGCCCGGAATGCTTTAAATTATCTGGTAAGGAAGACCGTAAAAGTTCCATTTCAAGACACCGACACGTCCATCTCACCATAGGACACCGACACGTCCATTCACCATTTCACTTCATGGACACCGACACGTCCACTCACCAACTCACATCAGAACATCGACACGTCCACACACAGAGTCTTAGTCAGAGGACATCACACGTCCTCATACACGACAATGCACTTACTACTTCTGAACTACGATCAGGCTTGATTCCCATGCGGGATACGTAGGAATCCATCAAAGGGTCCAGCCATCCGACCTAAATGGTCACCCCAGGACACCGACACGTCCACATCACCCCAGGACACCGACACGTCCGCATACACGATAACCTCATGATCTCTGAACTATGATCAGGCTTGATTCCTATACGAGATACGTAGGAATCCTATCAAAGGGTCCAGCCAACTGACCTAAACGGTCTCTCGCAGGACACCGACATGTCCACGCACAGAGTCTTAGTCAGAGGACATAACACATCCTCATGCACGACAATGCACTCCCCCCACACATGAACTACGATCAGGCTTGATTCCCATGCGGGATACGTAAGAATCCTGTCAAAGGGTCCAGCCAGCCGACCCAAGCGGTCACCTTAGGACACCACCACGTCCTCACAAGCTGACCTAAGCGGTCACCTTAGGACACCACCACATCCTCATGAACCGACCTACACGGTCACCTTCTCTCCAAGTCAGCGATCCTAATTCAGGAGCCTTATCTTATCGATGACCCCACTTCCTCCGTAAGTGATGTCGTCGAGGGGCTTCTATAAGTAGCTAAATCTGGATCACTCCCTTTCGACGCACGGGAAACACCGCATACTCACACAAACGTGATCTCGAACACTCGTAGCCTTCAAAAAACACCAACCAAACCAAGGAAGGGCCATTCTGGGATTAAAAAAGACAAAAGGGCTTTTTGGGAATTTTGGAAAATATGGAAAAGCAAGACAAGTCCGTGCAGACCACTTTGCATCCAGATATCATAATTACAAAATCCCCTTAAAGTCCACAATATTTCCTTAAATCCAGGAAAATCAAAAAAATGGTAATGGCAGCTTGTGTCCCGCGACACAGTTTGCCAGATTCTGACCCCTATAAATAGAGGGCTCCCCCTCTCATTTTCAACACACCTCCTTTCTTCTCTCTCTCTCTCCCCCCAGCCTTCAGGCCCCCTTCTAAGACCCTTTGGGGCAATCCCGGTCCCTTTCTGTTCCCTCTAGGGCATTCCGAGGCCCCTCGTGGTACTCCAAACCCTGCCGAGCGCTCCCGAGATGATCCCGAGCTGCCCTGAGGCACTCCCGAGGCATCCCGAAGCCCTGCCGGTCCATCCCAAAGCCTTGCCTGTGGGCGCCTCCCAACTTCCGAAACCTATAAACTCGTGTCCCAGAATGGAGGGTCCCAAAATACCTTCTTTAAAAAAACTTTTCTTTATTTACTTGAAAGTATAACAACCCTTTTTCAAATCAATTTCAAAATAACCCCTCTACATGGAGGTGATATAAAAACCTGTTTAATCAGTTATAACCTGTATAAGTTACAAGTACTACAACTGAAAAGGCTTACACAAGCCAACTTTAAAAGAAACAATTCCCAAGTTTAATTACAACACAACACAACTGAAACATGTTTATAAAAGTTTTATATACAAAACTTTCCCCCAAAAGAATAACAACCACGACATTCCCAACTCCCCAAACCAACACATACCCTGACAACCCAAAAGATGTCCAAACTCCGTTCCGGCCTCACCGGTCCGGTCCTCCTGTCTCAGCGGGATCTAAAACAATAAAGGGAGAAGGGGTGAGAATAAATCTCAGCAAGCTATTATGTATGCAACAATATGCCATACAATATGCAACACATAAACAGGTTGCTCAATATCAAATATGCAACACATAAATAGGTTGCTCAATATCACATTGGTAAAGCAGTAAACACATTCCGTTACCTTCTCTTTACCTTTCCCATTTGAATCATATGTAGTACAACAGTGGGAGTAATACTCCGCTCATTTGTGAACTGCTGGTGCATATTCACGTCTTATACGATCCCTTTCAGAGACCCATATAAGATATCAGCTATCTTAGGAACTGACTGCACATATCCATAGAAGTTGTACCCCATATATGTGGCCACAGAAGGGGGAGACGGTCACAGGTATAAGGAAATCTAAGCACCTTATGAAATATCTTCTCATAAGTGATAGTATTCCCTATACCCCCGAGATTCAACTGACATAACCATATTCAAGCACATAACAGATACTTGAAACTATATCCACCCCATGGGATATCAATACATAACATGGTACTTATTCCTCATGTTAAACAAATCATAATAGTGCTACATATATTTAAACACTATTGAATAATAACAATCCAATGACATGGTATTAATACTCATGCTCAACCAATGAAACAGTGCAACACGTATTTAAACACTATGTGCACAATCAACTATGAATATGTAAACACTTATGGCACAATGTATATCACATAAGCCCTACAAATTCATTATACACTATATAATCCAGTAATAGGGTATTAATACTCCTGCCCAAACTAATGAAGTAGTGCAACATCTATTTAATGCACTATATAAACCAATAACCATCTATAGGTAACCATGTAGAGGTACAATGACATACGAGTAGCCCTACGCATTCATAACATAACATTAAACACCTTATATAAAGGTTCCATAATAATTTACCAAGTTTTATTAACTTTGGCTCATGTTTCACAGTTGCCTCTTAAGCATTTTCAGGACAATATTTAAAGCTCTTCCCAATATCATTTTGGGCCATTTCAAATTCCATTGTATAGTAATAAAGTTGTACTAGAAGTATAGTTAAAGAGGGACTAAATACATACCCTTTTAACTAGGTTAAAAAGCTTGCAAACTTGCTATCATGACACAGTTCTGGGCACGACTCGTGCCTCAAGGCACGACTCGTGCCCCAATCCAGCACGACTGGTTCAATTTTCACGACTAGTGACCCTGAGGGCCACTTCTGCCGCACAACTAGGACTGCCATGGTCACGACTCGTGCTTCAGGGCACGAGTCGTGCCCAACACCAGTTTCCAATTCTGTTGCTGAAATAATATCAGCAAAGGCACAACATCATTTTCCTTTCAAACTAGTCTACTTCAACCAAGCCAACATCACTGTATAAGTGTTATAGTACGTAAACATACACCCTCCATGCCCTATAACACATCTACAACAGATTCCAAATCCACCCACATCATTTTATAACCCTTTGATATGTTCGTTCAACCCAACCTATTTTCTTTCCATTTCAAACCAAGTAAAATTATCCGAAACTGTCACAACTTATTTATAACATCATAATATCATTATTATATATATTATGAAAAGTTATAGAACGGAATCATAATAACTTACCAAAATTTATCAAAAAAAAGAAAGATTTGATCGGCTATTCTTGTTCTATTTAACTCCCTGAGCAATAATTCGCTATCAAAACAAAGAACGGATTGAAGGTTGAATTGTTATGAATTTCGAAAGGTAAGCTAGGGTTAAGCTCTTTCTGGAATGTAGAAGCATGGAGAAGAACTGAGGATTTGAATAAGCTTCTTGAATAAGCTGGGGAGGATATTTATATACCAATTTTACACTTTAGCTCCTCCAAGTTCTAGACTCCTACAATCCACCACCTTAAGCTTATTTTTACACATAATTACACATAAGCTCCTCAATACTTTTATAACACTTTCAATTCAAAATTCAAGTATTATCATTTTACCACACAAATCTCCCATGTCTTTCATTTAAACATTATATGATCAAAATTACTTTAATAACATCTAAATTCACGTAGTTCATCACAAATATCAAAATGAACACGTAATCAAACCAAATGCCATATAATGCATAAGATGAGATGCAATGCACCCCACTCCCACGTGCTCCACGTGCAACCAAAATGTGCCTAGGTTTAGGGTCGTGACACTCACTCCCCCTTAAATAAAATTTGTCCCGAATTTGGACTTCACTTACATGAATGATCAAACAAATCAGGATACTTCTGTCTCATCCCAGATTCCAATTCCCAAGTAGCTTCCTCAATGGTGTGATTCTTCCATAGAACTTTCACCATAGGAATACTCTTGGTACGCAATTCCCTGACCTGCTACTCCAGAATCCGCAATGGTACCTCCACATAGGTCATATCCGCCTGGACATCCTCTGGAGGAGAACTCAATACATGAGAGGAGTCATAACAGTACTTCCTTAACATGGACACATGAAACACGTCATGGAGAGAAGAAAGAAATGGAGGTGGAGCCAATCGATAGGCTAACTCACCTACCTTCTCTAAAACCTCAAATGGACCAACAAATCTAGGAGTCAACTCCCTTTGTTCCCAAATCTTTTGATCCCCGTTCTGGGTGAGATCTTCAAAAATACAAGATCACCAACCTGAAAGGATAACTCTCTTCATCTAGTGTCAGCATAGCTCTTCTGACGACTCTGGGCTATCCTCAATCTATCACGGATCACTTTGATCTTCTCAGTTGAGTCTCTAACCAAATCTGGACCCCAAAGTCTAGCTTCACCAACCTCGTCCCAACACATTGGGGACCTACATTTCCTCCCATACAGTGCCTCATATAGTGCCATCTCAATGCAGGATTGGTAGCTATTGTTATAGGCAAATTCCACTAAAGGCAAATGGTCTTCCCAAGATAAATGGAAGTCCATCACACAAGCCCGTAGCATGTCCTCAAGAATCTGAATGGTCCTCTCAGTCTGCCCATCAGTCTGAGGATGAAAAGCGGTACTAAAACTCAACTTGGACCCCAAGGCTTCATGCAAAGCCCTCCAAAACTGTGAGGTAAATCTCGGATCCCTATCAGAAACAATGTTGACAGGTACCCAATGAAGTCTCACAATCTCACGTATATACAACTGGGCCAATCTCTCCTATGAGTACTTAGTTGAAATTGGTAGAAAATGAGCTGATTTGATCAGTCTATCCACAATTACCCATATAGCATCCATCTTCTTCGATGTAGGAGGCAATCCAGTCACAAAATCCATAGAAATGCCCTCCCACTTCCACTTCGGAATATCCAATGGTTGAAGCTATCATGTTGGCCTCTGATGTTCAGCTTTGATCTGTTGGCAAGTCAGACATTTTGATACAAATTTTGTAATCTCCTTTTTCATACCATTTCACCAGTAACCTCTCTTCAAGTCCTGATACATCTTGGTACTTCCAGGATGAATAGCAAACTGAGATTTGTGGCCATCCTCTAATACCTGCCTTTTGATCTTTGGGGAAGAAGGTACGCAAATCCTGCCTTTGAAGGTTAGAATCCCATCCTTGTTCAATGAAAACTCCCCAGTCTTTCCATCTTGCAATTTCTCCCTAATTTTCTGCAATTCACTGTCATTCAACTGAGCTTCCAAAAGATCCCCATATAAAGTAGGAACTGCTTTGACATTCGCAAATAACATATCACCTCTCATTTCCCGAGACACCAAGGATGCTAAATGAGCCTTATGGCTAATAGCATCAGCCACCACGTTCGCCTTCCCGGGATGATAAGAAATAACACAATCATAGTCCTTCAGAAGCTCCAACCAATGCCTCTATCTGTTCTTCAATTCCTTCTGGGTAAACATGTATTTCAGGCTCTTATGATCTGTGAATATCTCAAATTTTGCTCCATACAAGTAATGTTTCTATTTATGCAATGCAAAAACAATAGCAGCTAACTCCATATCGTGGGTAGGATAATTCTGCTCCGCTGGTGATAACTTCCTTGAAGCATACGCAATTACCCTCCCATTTTGCATAAGGACACAACCCAATCCCTCTTTAGAAGCATCACTGAAAATAACAAAATTCTCACAACCCTCTGGAAGTGTAAGGATATCAGCTGAAGTCAATCTCTTCTTCAGTTTAGTAAAGCCAGCTTCACACTTAGCATCCCATATAAATGGTACATCTTTCCGAGTCAATTTGGTCAACAGAGTTGCAATCCTCAAAAATCCCTCTATAAATCTTCGATAATACCCCGCTAAACAAAGGAAACTGCTGTAGATACCCCATTCTGAACACATCGAATCATACTTATACCACTCTAAGTCTCGCTTTGAGTCAAGAAGTAGAAATCCACCATTTCGTAATGTTTCGTTAAGTTTTGACTAACCACCGTTAGTTTGGGACTAAACTGCATACGAGATAATGAGGAAAGGGCAAAACTGTCCACAGGAGCAATATCTCGCCGCGAGATGGCGTGTCTCGCGCAAGATATCCCCCCACTGCAGATTGCAGATGAAAGTTCCCTCGTCGATTTCAACCTCTTTTCGGGATAAAACTTTATCTCTCCGGCCAACCAATAAGATTTGGGGTCTAGAACCATCTGATAGGGTTTTACCTCTCCACTTCTTCCTATCCATTCCCTATAAATACTTGGTGACTTCCAAGGTTGAAGACCCCCCCCCCCGGGAAAAACAGCGAATTTTCACAACACACACACATTTTGTTGGCTTCTTTCCCTGAAAGAATCCTACAAAATCACTCTAAAAACTCACCTCATAGTTTGTTTGTCAACCTTGTTGATAAACAAACATCAAGCTCCAAGTCAAGGACCGAGGCGAAGCTCTGTCCGTGTCAAGAGTCGATTCTAAACATGAGTCGAAACTCTGCCCAAATCACCTCACGCAAGGTAACCCCTAAATCCCTTTCTAATTGATTGTTAGAGTGGTATAAGTCCATAATATCTAGGATCGGCCTAGAGCCTCTCCAAATCATGGAGACGGTCTCGAAGCAATCGATCCTACATTCCGTTTAACCCCGTTAAATGGACCTTTGTTTATAATATTTAAAATCGTTTTTCTCTTCATTTGAAAACCTCTCTTTTCTTTAGCAAGACCGATCTCCGGATTGGGTGAAATGGATGTTCCTTGACCTACCCATTTCATAACCTAAGCCCCGAACCCAAATCTCTTTCAAAATGGTTTTCCTATTTTCGCCAATCGAATAATATAGGTGGCGACTCAAAAACGAAAAGGATAAAAATTCTTTTTCCTCACAACGCTACAGTGGCGACTCCGCTGGGGATTTAAAAATAAGAGGCTTAAACTTGCGTCAAAATTAAAAGAGAGGTTTTCAAAAAAAAAAATTGTAAATTCGAATTTTTTGCTCTCAGATGAGGCATGTCTCGCGGCGAGGTATCATATCTCGCGCGAGATATTGCTTCGGCAAACCGGTTGTTTTCTGGTTTCTCCCGTTTGTCTCATACTCCAAGACGAGAGCCGAACATGCAAGGGGGATCCCAGCATTCATTATCTGCAGAGTTCCCGCCTCTTAAGGCCTCCCTTAAGGTGTAGAACTCGAACCTTCGTTTCCTTTAAATAATTGATTATTATTTATAAACTGCGTGCGATTGGGTTTTATTTAATTAAAGTCCGGTCCATTGGGGATTCGGGAGTTGTAAATTGAATTATTTATCTCTCTTTCTCTCTCTTTATGTGGAACTACGATGGCCTGAGTCTTCCTAATTTGGGAGAAACGTAGGCAACCACTTGGTGCGGCCACTATCTGTTTTCCTTTTGATTTTTCAAAAAAAAAAAAAACTCTCTATTTTACTCTATCACCTAAGGACGGATGACGGTAACCACCTAGTCGCCGGTCTCTCCGAAGTTGGACAATCCCACTCCGCGTATTCAATCCACCTAGATTGTCATATCGCGGGGAGCCTAGCCTTCCAGCCCTGCATCGCCACATACTCATGTAGATTGTCCTTTTAGGATCACTCCGTGACCGGTCGGTTTTGACTCGGTGATCTTTTCTTGTTTTGACCAAAACAAAGCCATGCAAAATTGACAATAAAGAAGGATTCAGAAAAGTCCCTTCGGAAAAAGTCCCTTCGGAATGACCCTTTCGGATGTCCCTTTGAAAAAAAAAATACATATATGCATAATCCTTCGAAAAACGATCTTACATGGCTTTGTTTTACAAAAATCGGATTGATTGCTTAGTCGTTAGGTTCTGATAAAGGCCTTAGAAACCCCTCAAAACGGACTTTCCGTTCCAACCAAAAATTAGGTCTAAATAAAAATCGACTTTTCGTGTGATTATCTTGCGCGGGATTATTTATCTCGCGCGGGATAATGCTTCTGTTTGCTGAATTTGAGCCTGAGCCATTTTGAGCCTGCTTCCGACTCGTTGGGGCTAGATCCTGATATCTGCATCTCTTCTCCGGTTTTCCGGCTACTCAACTCCAAGACTCCCAATACAATGTCCGACGTCGACAACATTCCGGGTAACGAAACTCTGTCCGAAAACAACCACAAACTTCTGGAAGAAGCCAATGATCGCTTAGAAGTGCAAGCTTCCCAAATCCACACTCTCGTGGAAGAAATTCAAGAGCTTAGGGCTGCACTAGCCAACAAAGAAAAGAAGAAGAAAAATGATTCTTCCTCCGGAGAAGAGGAGTCATACACCAAAAGGGCCAAGGGTCGCCGCAAAAGCAAAGGCAAGAAAAAGAGGTACGAGTCTAGCTCGTCATCTTCCTCATCTGACAATGAAAGCTACACATCCAAGAAAGAAAGCAAGGGGGAAAGCAAGAATGAACCCCTTACCATGGCCATGCTAGAAAAGAAACTTGCATCCCTCGATGTGAGTAAGGGAGCCTCGCTCTCTATTGATTACGATACCCTTCATCAGTCCATGTCAAAGCTTCCTAGAAAGTACAAGACACCCGACATTGCAAAATTCAATGGCACCACCTATCCCAAATCACATTTGGAGACTTACTCTTGGGCCATGCTGCCTATGGGTGTCGATGACAACCTGTTGGCCCAATGCTTTCCACAAACTCTCGATGGTGCCGCTAGAGATTGGTATATGACCCTTCCACTCTCTACAAGACTCGACTGGCCACTCGCTAGTTGTACTTTCCAAAAGCAATACGAGGACAACTCCACTTATCGCACCACTAGAAGGGATCTTGAGCAAACCAAGCAGCTTCCGAACGAATCTTTCACAGATTTTGTCAAAAGGTGGAGAACCAAACTAACCAAAATTGTTGATAGGCCCAGCCTAGACGAACAAATCCACATCCTCATACAATGCCTTAGAGAGGAATATCAAGACAAGCTAGCCGGCAACTATTTTCCTAGCTTCGCCGAACTTCACAAGTCGGGCATATGGTTAGATGACCTCATCAAACAGAAAAGGGAAGTCAAGAATGAAAGTGGATTCCGTTACAACAAGAGCTCTTATTCCTCTTCCAATCCCAAGGATGCATCTGTCAATGCCATTGTCTTCAATCATCTCGGAAATGGTAAATACTCTGCAGTACCTCCACCACAAAAGAAGAAGAAGGATAGACATTATGACAAGCTTGAAGGAATCACCCAAGAAGAACTCTTCGAAGTGCTTGTCAAGAACGGGAAAATCAAACCAAGAGAAGGTGGGCCTCCAAAGAAAGATCTTCCTGCCAACCATGCTCATCTCCTCTTCTGCAAGTACCACAACTTCACCGGTCACGACACCAACTCTTGCTTCCACTTGAAAGACGTCATCCAAGATTTGTTTGACGATAAAGAGATAGGATTACCTAATGTTGTTACTAATCCTTTGCCAAACAATGAGGTCAATCTGATAGAGATAGAAAGTAGCTTCGAGGACCCTACTCGTCTAGCCACAATTGTGGACGAGAGCCCTCTTGAATTTAATAAATCTTCTTTCTGTTATATGATGTCTTGGGAAGAAATCTTAGAACAAAAGGGAAAAGGGTCTAAAACAGTCAACCTACTCACACGATCCGGTCGTGTGATCACCAACAAAGACCCAAGGGATGAAAATCCTCCAAAACAAGCCAAAGCCTCATCGCCAAGCAAACCGGAGGATCCTCTCTTAACTCAGTTAAAGAAGACACAAGCAAACATCTCAATTTGGGATCTCATAGGAGCATCTCACAAGCACCGTGAGATGTTGAAAAAGGCATTGGCTCAAATGACCATTTCCTCGGAAGCAACACCCGAAGAGCTCACTCAAATGATTGGCCAAGTGCAATTTGGTAACGTCATCACTTTCACTGACTTGGACCTCCCGTCCTATGGGAACAATCATCATGAGGCCCTCTACATAACTGCTAAGGTGAATGGGTACCGAATGCCACGCATTTTGGTCGACAATGGTTCTGCAATCAATGTCCTCCCAAAGAAAGCCTTATCATCCTTAGGCCTCACCCACAAAGACCTCAAGCCATCCGGGCATACTGTAAGGGGGTACGATTGTACAGCTAGAACTGCTCTGGGATCAGTCGTGATACCTGTAGAAATGGGGCAAGTCACTATGAGCATCGAATTCCAAGTCATCGACATCCCGGCATCCTTCAACTTGCTGCTTGGTCGCCCTTGGCTACACGACATCGGGGGTGTGCCCTCCTCCTTCCACCAATGCATCAAGTTCAGACACAACAATACGATAGTCACCATACACGGAGAAATGGTTACTGCTAGTCCTATCCTCGAAGTACAACATAGCACTTCTGATTTCCTGTTCAGTGGCTTTGAGATTGAGAAAGAAAGCACTGTAAATGTCATAGAAACTTGCAACGAAAATGATTACTCCAAGGCACTTTGGTTTTCCGGAAGCCTTCCTGTCTGGAGAATGATGCTAGCAAAAGGGTACTTTACTGGACTGGGGCTTGGAAAGCACTTACAAGGGATAACGGAACCGCCACCGGTCCCCCCGCCTCACACAAAGCATGGCCTAGGATACATCATCTCCATCCACGATGAAGATGACGAAGAAGAGTGGGGCTTCACTCAAATCAAGTGGGAAGGAACCACCTACAAAGGCTGCGACGACCTAAAGCCCAAGAATGGCAACCTCAAGCCATATAGAAAGACACTCAATGGCTACTTTGTTCGAGAAGGGGAAAGTGTTCCCTACTTTATCTTTTCAGAACCATGGACTGACGATAAAGGAAAGCGCCAACCGGGCTTTAAAATTTTTAGCGACTGCGATGCTTCTCCAAGTGAAACAGAATCCGTCCCACTAATCCCTAATGATTTGTGGGTCACGAAGACAGAAATGACAAGTGAATGGGACTTTGTGTTGGGAGAAGACATGCTGCGATAGTTCCAAGACCTGTTAGAAGACAACCAGATCCATGCAATATCCAAGGGGGACGCTCCAACTACTGACTACACAAGACTGATACAGAAATGTGATGAGCCAATTCTAAACTGGCACGTCACCGGAGGACCAGTTGTTGATGAAGACTTCATGATCAAAGAGCTTGGTTGCACTCCCCATCCCCGCAGGAAGATAAGCCCCATAGCTTTTACATTAGAAGCAGGCTCCACCTCCGATGAACTCACTCAAGAGGAAATCAAGGCAGTGGCTGAACATGTATTCCCTTACTTCCTTAATGAAAACTTTGATCTTTCCGAGTACCCTGAAATTGCTAACATTGTGAATGATGAATTAACTAATAACAATCAATATAACGAACACGTTAATAATGAATCATACGATGAGATAGATCAAGAAAATGAACAAATCTTAAAAGAATTAGCTAAGCAAGTAGGTCGTTGTGGAAAGAATGGCCCCATTGACGACGAGGAAATGCAAACGGTTAATCTTGGGACAACGGAAGACCCCAGAGAAACAAAGATCGGCAGCTTCTTCAAGGGGGAAGACAGAGAAACCTTGACGCAGCTCCTCAAAGAATATGTCGACGTCTTCGCTTGGTCCTACAAAGATATGCCTGGGTTGAATCAGTCAGTTGTAGAGCACAAGATACCGCTGCTACCCAACACAAAGCCAGTCAAGCAGAAACTACGCAGAATCAAACCGGAATGGTCAATGCAAGTGAAAGAGGAAATCATGAAGCTCTTGAATGTAGGGTTTATCAAAGTGATTCAATATCCGGAATGGTTGGCAAACACAGTGCAAGTATCCAAGTCGAACGGGAAAATACGGGTGTATGTTGATTTCAGAGACTTGAACAAGGCATCCCCTAAAGATGATTTCCCGCTACCGAACATAGACATGTTGGTCGATGCCACAGCTGCATACGAAGTCCGCTCATTCATCGACGGTTTCGCAATGTATAACCAAATCCTCATGGCAGAGGAAGATCAACACAAAACAGCATTCACCACACCTTGGGGAACGTTCTGCTACACGGTCATGTCGTTTGGTCTCAATAACGCTGGGGCTACTTACCAAAGAGCATTCACGACCCTATTCCACGACATGATCCACAAGGAAATAGAGGTATATGTGGACGACATGATTATTCACTCAAAAGGGACAGATGGTCAACACTTCAGAGATCTCAGAAAATTCTTCAATCGACTGAGACAACACAAGATGAGGCTCAACCCCGCCAAATGCTCATTCGGAGTGGTCAAAGGGAAAGTCTTAGGGTACATGGTCACAGAGCATGGCATAGAAGCAGATCCCGCCAAGATAAAAGCCATTACAGACATGCCTCCACCCAGAACACAGAAAGAAGTAAAGGGATTCATGGGCAGACTTCAATATATCAGTCGATTCATCAATCAACTGACTATAATGTGCGACCCTATCTTCAAGCTACTTAAGAAAAACGCACCTCAAGAGTTGACCGAAGAATGTCAAGAAGCATTCGAGGAAGTTAAGCACTACTTGACTTCCCCACCTATCCTGGTTCCACCGCACAAGGAGAAGCCCTTGAAGTTATACCTCACGGTTACAGACAACGCATTAGGGGCTATGCTCGCTCAAGAACAGCCAGCCTCCTACACAGAGAATGCCATCTATTTCGTCAGCCGCAGATTCCAAGGCAGCAAAATCAACTACTCTCCACTAGACAAATCATGTGCTGCTCTTGTTTGGGTATCACAAAGGATGAAGCACTATATGGAAGCCTTCCCGGTCCGTCTCATTGCAAAAATGGATCCACTGAAATATATCCTAGATAAATCAAATTTGTCTTCGAGACTGGCCAAATGGTACTTCATACTCGCGGGATATGATATCACTTACGTCACTCAGAAATCCGTCAGGGGAAGTGTATTCGCAGATCAGTTGGCCGAATTTCCTTGCGATGAAGTGAAGGGGGAAGACCCGCAATTCCCTGATGAGGACATCATGAGTATAGAAGAAGAAAATAAGTGGCAATTATTTTTCGATGGCGCAGCCAACATGAGAGGGTTCGGCATTGGAATGTTATTAGTAGACCCTAACGACATCTACACTCCACTGGCAATACGTCCTGACTTTGATGCCACCAACAACACCACAGAATACGAGGCTTGCATCGCGGGACTTGAGGCAGCTCTAGAACGCAACGTGACTGAACTCGAGGTATTCGGGGATTCCCAATTGATCATCAATCAGACATTGAAGAAGTGGAGGGTCCAAGATCCAACCCTTCAAAGATACAGTACCCATCTCCAAGAGTTGGTGTACAATTCCAAGATGTCTCATTCCACTACCTCCCCAGAGACAAAAATCGATTTGCGGACGCATTGGCCACACTTGCTTCATTGGTCGAAATCCCTAAAGGAAAAGCAGTCAAACCCTTCAAAATAACACGACGTGCAACTCCTACATACTGCGCCGTTATAGATCTCCATGACTGCAAAGACAAATGGTTATCCGAATGTGCCACTGTTGGGAACTCCGAGGAGAAACCATGGTACCATGACATTTGGCATTTCATCCTAGATGGAACCATCCCACCTGAGACAGACCCGAAGACTCAGATCGCTCTTAAGAGGTTGGCTGCTAATTACGTCATCACCGCTGGCCATCTATTCAAGAAGCATTCCCAAGGAAACCTCCTTTGTGCCACCGAGGAAGAGGCCCAAGAAATAATGGACCACGTTCATCAGGGCATATGTGGAACCCACATGAGCGGAAACATGCTCGCCAAAAAGATCATTAGACAAGGGTACTTTTGGCTAACCATGGAAGCCGACTGTACCAAAATGGTCAAGAAGTGCCACAAGTGTCAGATACACGCCAATCTTCAGCATGCGCCGCCTTCCTTGCTGTACCCTATGACTTCTCCTTGGCCGTTCTCTACATGGGGGATAGACGTGATTGGAAAGGTCACACCCATAGGAGCCAACGGACATTGCTTCGTCCTAGTAGCCATCGACTACTTCACTAAGTAGGTTGAGGCCGCCTCCTACAAAGTTCTGAATGCCAGAAAGGTTGCAGAATTCATCAAGCACAACATCATCTGCCGGTATGGGGTTCCGCAAGAGATGATATCCGATAATGGGTCCCACTTCGAGAAGGAAACCGATCGCCTACTAACCGAATACAAAATCACAAGACACAAGTCGTCTCCTTACAGGCCTCAAACGAACGGAGCAGTTGAAGCCGCGAACAAAACAATCGAGACTATCATCAGAAA